>CM031600.1:64240801-64263301 GCA_018398815.1 Conus ventricosus | reverse complement strand
TACTGACTAGCGTTCTGGCGAGCGGTCGGTCTCCTCCTGTAAGTCCCATGCAGTATGTCAACGGACAAAAAAATGATATAACAACCCAACTTGGGGAGTCCGCCAGCCAATTTGTTTCGGACATAAGCTTCTACTCAACATCTAGGCGTCTGATAGACGGGCCCATGGGTCTGGTCCGGCCCAATTAAGCGTAGAGCGGAGAGCTTCAGGACGACGTCGTGTCCGCTATAACGGCTAAGCAGCTTTGACCGACGCCTCGATGTCTACGAGGACGAAGCGTAGCGCCTGGCTCAGACTCATCTGGCCAATTTACAGCTGACGCGTGAGCCCCACGAACTTAGCCACACGGCGCCATGGTTAAGTAGGAAGGGGGCAAGGTATGTGTGGTTGGGGTGAAATCTAGCTAATCAATTAAATGACCAATTGAGCCACCACAGAGAGTAAGGTGTGTAGGCGTGACTGTCATGATTTGAATATCGCAATGGGAATTAGAAGGAGATAACTTCGGTAAAAAATACTGACTCAATGTACCCGCCCTTGTTGACAGATCGGAACACAATAAAAGGGAAAGAGAGTGAGAGAACGGGGAAGACGGGGGAGAACGAACAGATAGACAGAGAGAGAGAGTCTGAGTGTAATCTCGAGGAGAGAAAGCAGAGAGATTGAGGGGAGAGATATGAAGAGACCAAGTTGAGAGATTACATGAATAGTCTGCAGAGGAAGGACTGCAAGGAGAGATGGGAGAGAGAGAGAGTGCAACTACTGAAGAAGAACGAAGAAAAGAAAAAAAAGAAAAGAAAAGCAACCATGTCCATTTGATAAGACGAGGGACTCGAAGAGAGAGAGAGAGAGAGAGAGAGTGCAATGCGTTTATTAAAGATATTGCAGGGCAGAAAAGAAAGAGAACAGATACGATGTTGATAGATCATTGTATCTATCTTCACTGGGGTTCGACCTCATACGTGGGGCCAGCGCCACTTTCATCACCGACCAACGCCAGTTGCCAACAGTCCCCTCACCCGACCAGGGGCGCCATCAGAACCAAAACCAGTGCCAGCAGTTGGTTCGTGCTCGGTGAAAGTGACAGTGAAACGGAAAAGAAAAGAAAAGAAAAAGACAGTGATTCGTGAATAGTTAAGATCACCTGGGCCAGGTAAAGTAGAAATCTATTTATACCCGTTAGTTAATGATGTTTCTAGATAAATGATATTGTGAAGTTCACGAAAGATGAGCAATGTTTTATTTTCATTTAGATTCGCATATCATTGATGTTTCGTCATGACATTGTAGTAAAGTTATAGACCTTTACTAGTGTTTTTGAAGTGAAGAATGCATGATTTATGAATGAATAGTATGCAAGCTGTTGAGTGTGTTTGGGCTGTGCGCTAAGTCCTTCTCCACTGGAACATCACCCGAGTTGACAAGGTATGGGCGATCTTGGCCAGGAGAATACTGCCCATTTATATAATTGTTCAACTTCTCAGAGAGGAAGCTTGGTGGGATTCCAGTATTTTAACCTAAGACAAGGGGTTGTCTGTACTGTATGTTCCCAAGATAGTTAAATACTAGGCTTGCATTGCTTCCAAGATAGTAATACTAGGCTTGCATTTCAGCCCCAGAGGACTTATTCGCAAACAGATTACCTATAATTTTCGCTCTCTAGGTTGGGTCATGCGCTGGCGTCCTGTAAAAAACTAAAACGTTGTAGCCAGAGCTAATAATCACATTCATAGGATTGTCCTATTACGTCACTCGTGTCGGTAACCCACGCAGTTTTGGCTGTCGATGTAGTAAAGTCTTGTTCAAACAAAAAAAAAAGAAGAGATATAATGGCGAAGAAAAGAACACCCCCATTGACAACTTGTAGCCGTCGCTCGTGATTTAGCAACTCTGGAGATGATTGCGTGCATTTCGTGGCAAAGACCAACAAAAGATGGAAAGAATGAACGCGCGGAACAGACGCCGTGTTGCAGTAGAAAAACAAGCAGGAAAGGACTAAAGCTAGCGCAAGAGCAGGAAACAGAAAGATTAAGGAATTCAGGCCTACTGATAATCTGGCTATGGAAAAGCAGGAAACAGAAAGACTAAAGGTTCATTAAGCTAGAGAAAGTGAGAATACAACGGGCGCACCACCGAGGATGGGGGAGTTCAGTTTCCAGTGACTCTGTGCGCAGTTACGCTCTCCCGACCCAAGGTGCCAAAATTCTCGAGAAGGAACCGATTTCGCGTTGATGCATACATCAGCGTTTCGGGGGTTTCGTGGGCGACCATCAGGGTTTGGCCTCCAAAGATGGCAGTTCATTTGTCCGGCGAGACGGCGGTAAGGCATTTACAAATTTTCACTGCTTGCCAGCAGTAACAAGTCCCTGATTTTGTGCTGTGAAGTAATCATTGATGAAGGATTTTGACCTCCACAGAGGAGGATCGAAAGAAATTTCGTTCAGCTCGATTGCAAGCAGGGAAACGTACACTCAGTTTGGTGCAACGTCTAGATTTTGCACTATTTTGGAAAAGGTTTAGAGTTGAGTGTACGAAGAAGCGTTCGCTGTATTGTAAGAGCTAGTATATGAAAAGAACAGATTTTCTGTCAGGTTTGCGCCCTGAGTTTACCATACATTTGAAAGAGAGACAGCCAGAGACTGCAGGGGATTGTTAGAAGTTCGCAGAGGTGGTCTAGAGAGGCACGATTTGGGCACTAAAGTGCAGGAGAAACAGGTGCTGAGGCACAGCGGTGAGAAGAGTGCCAAGGAGACTAGGAGAGTTTTCTGGCAAAGTCTGCAAACCCCAGATGGTGGGGCAGAAGAAGGGCAAAGGGAACATTAGGTGTTTCATTGGGTCACAAGAAGGGACATGTGGCGAGGGAAAATATGGTCCGCATGAGGTTCCATAAGGCAGCAGCCTTGCACGGAGGTGGATAAGGGTCGCCAGGGGAGAACGAAGCTGCTGTGGAACCAAAAGGATTCAGTCCTGAAGAGGGTGGAGTGCAGGCTGATGGGCTAAACACTGACAGCAACAGTGTTTCAGGATGGAGGGCACTAGGCTGAATGGTTCGTTACCTACCCAGTGGGACGAAGGGTGATTGTCCAGCAGAGGGTGAAAGTGTTACAGAGACACGGATGTATTCATGTGCGGTTGTAGTACGAACAACGCTGGTCGAGAAAGGGATTTGGAACATGGCAAATCCAGACCTGTACTCGAATCGATGCACTGGAGGGGAGTTTCCAGTTTGCTAAGATAGAATGTACGTACCCCGTACTTCTCGAGGCGAGTTTGTCCGCGTTGGTGAGGAGCAACCCTCATGATTTGAGCATGGCACATAATTCCAGGGCCAGGGATACCTGGATCCTGAGCTTGTTGACTGCTAACAGGGCAGCAGTTATCAAACACGGAGCACAAGGAGAAAAGGGTGTTACACCGTACGTCGTTTTTTTTTCCAGCAAGGAAGTCAGGCATAGATGTGTCGCCTGATGAGTTTTAGGCAGCGCAGAACAAGACCCTTCGCTCGTGAAGTCTTGGAGTTGGCAAGAGGTGGAGAGAAACAGGAGGTAGAGGAGGTAGACAGAATTTCTTGTGAAAATGGCGGGCTGTTGTTACCGAGTTTTATCACCAAGGGGAAGACCGGTAAGGTGAACCACCAGGTAGAGGTACCAGCAGTTATCGTGACACTGTGCATGTCAGTGGGTCACGAGTCGCTCATGGGCGGGTCATCTCGGCACCAGCAGAAACAGCTGACCGAGATCTTGATGACTTTCATTGGCCAGGAGCAATAGGCAGACCTCAAGCGTTCTGCATGTCAATGTTACGTGTGTCAAAGGTCAGCCACAAAAGGGGTGAAGAGGAAGGCGCCTCTTAAACATCCCCCTTTGTAAATTGACACACCGTTCAGAGATAGCTGTGGATCTATTGGCCCAATCTCGCCCTGTTCCAAAGGTGGGGCACAGTATGAAGACATGTAAGGTGGCAGAGGAAGGTTTGCCAGGAGGCTAGGTCGGTCCGAAGAAGCCATTGAACAGGAAGGGACAAGCAATCCCTCACGCGGGAGATCAAGTCCTGGAACTATGCTTCCACGGTACACAACAACGTGCTGATGCATGGAAAGGACCATCTCACCAACACCTGAAAGGGATCGGTGCGGGATTACCAAATTGATGTTGAATGGGAAACCAAAACTTTTCCATGCAAATTTCCTCCGCAATATATTCAGCGTGACTCAGAGCACATAGGCGGCAGCAGCAATCATTGAGATGAAGAGACCCAGCAGATGAGAAGGGGAGATTTTGGTGCCTAAGTTTTCCATAAGAGTCATACAGGGATGTGTCACTTGTATGAAAGGTCTAGACAGTAGGAGTTCCCTAGGTTTTGTTGTCGAAGGGCGACACAAAGCAGCCGGAAGAGGAAAGGTGGAAAGAAGAATGAGGAATTCAGAGAGACCAAAGACCAAAACAGAAGTCAGGATAACTGCTAGGTTTTAATTGTGTTCTATAGGGTTTGGTCCCAAATTTTGCTGCAATCACGAGTCCTCTCCAGTGATTTGGACCAAGGCAGGGAAACCGCAGTGTTCGAATGGTCAACGCTGCAGCGCAAGCACTGCAGACGGGTGTTGGAAAGACTATGTTCCCGCCCCATCATGAAGCTACCAAGATAGTCCAACCATTTTTGTTGCGGACCGATGCATCAGGTGTTGGTGATAAGGTGCAAGTATTGTTTGCAGGAGCATGAAAGGTCGAGTTTCCTTGTGAGGGTATGCTAGGCAGGAAGTTACACAGGTGAAGAAGGGTACGCAAACTGTAGAGAAGGAGTGTCTAGCTGTTGTGTGGCCGTGCCGAAGTTCCACAAATACTTGTATGGGAAGAAGTTTCGTGATAGAGACTGATCACCGCACCCTCAATTCCTGCAGGAGGCGCAGTTTGAAAAACAGCAGAGAGCTGCGGATGGGCAAAGGCATTGCAGCCCTACAGTACCGAGTGCAGTACCTTCCCAGGTCGACAGACATGACGGAGCTGACTATTTTAAGCCGTGAGTCTGCAAGCAGCAACTCCAGTAGGAAGTCACGTCCATATCCGGGTGCTTTGATGATAATATGTGTTATGACAGTTATGTTGATTGGCATACGGTTCATTCCAGTTTGGGCTATGGTTCATATTTTTTTTTTGTGGCGATACTGTTCATTGGATGTAGTTATGCTTGAGCATACAGTCGTGTGTAGTAATTGCCAATTATTTTGGCAATCACGTCTGAGGGAAGATATACCGGCCCCTCAGAGAAGTGTCATGAACGTGAGCATATTATATTGTGCTTTCATAGAATTGTGAGAAAGATTGGCAAATCCGCAGGTAGGGGATTGCTAGTGCGCACAGAGACGTTATAAAATGAGTTGAAATAACGCAAGAGCGCACGGTCAAATGATACCTATTGGGGAGTGGTATCGCACTAATGAGTATTTTATAACTTAAAAACCGTTGGTTGTAAGTATTTTTAAAACTTGGCACGTGTAGCTGTGTGTCAGCAAATTCGTTTGTTGTTTTTTTGTACCGTTGTTATTGAGACAATGCGGAGCATGGTCTTTATGCTAGGGGGAAATTAGTCCCAACCGGACAAAAAAAATGAAAACCCAACTTGGGAGAGGTTCCGCCACACAATTTAGTTCGGACATAGCTTCAACTCACAAACATTCTAGTCGTCAATAGACGTTCCTCAATGGTCGGTCCCCGGCAAAATTAAGCTTAGCGGAGAGGCTTCAGGACGACGGTCTGTCCGGCTAAACGGGCTAAGGCAGCTTTTCACGACGCCCGAGGTCTAGCGAGAACGAGTTCGGACGCCTGGCTCAGGACTCATCTGGCCAATTTACACGACCGTGCTCCACGACTGAAGCCACACGCGCCAGTATAAGTAGGGAAGGGGGAAGGTAGTGTGTGGTGGGGTGAAATCTAGCTAATCAATTAAAATGACCCAATTGACCACCACAGAGATAAGGTGTGTCGGCGTGACTGTCACTGATTTGAATATCCAATGAATTAAGAGGAGATAACTTCGGGTAAAACATGAGCACCGCCCCATACGACTCAGATACAAATTTAAAAGACCCAATAAGACCGAATAGAAGAAAAAGCCTATACTACATTAAATCAACGCATAAAAAATCCTAAAATCACCAACCAAGACCCAAAAATAGACCATCACACCCAAAAATCAATAGACCGCCATAAACTGACCATCATTGGTACGAGGTCGAGGCGCGCCTTGTTGGCACCGCTCGGCAACACCAAAAGGGATTAGAGAGTGAGAGACCGGGGAAGGAGGGGAAACGAACATAGAGACCGAGAGAGAGAGTCTGAGTGTAATCTCGCGGAAGAAAAGCAGAGAGATGAGGTGAGGAGAGACAGCACAAAGTGAGAGATTTAGCAAGAGATATTCTGCAGAGGAAGGACTGAGGAGATTGGAGACGAAGAGCGAGTTGCTACCTATGACGCAGACAACAAAGAAACGAAACAAAAAAGCAAAGCAACCATGTCCATTTGCTAATAGCAGACTAGACGCGAAGAGAGAGAGAGAGAGATAGTGCAATGCGTCTTAATGCAGGGAAGAAAGAACTGAGAAACAGAACGATGTTGATAGACACGTGTTCTCTCTTCACGGGGTTCGCCCTCATACTTGGACCAGCGCCACTTTCATCGTACCGACCACCGCCAGTGCCTGAACATTCCCTCACCCGACCATGTTGCGCCATGCAGACAGACCAAAACCATTGCCCGCGTTCTGTGTAGTGCTTGTGAAAGTGCCAGAGTGCAAAGGAAAAGAAAAGAACAAGAAAAGACAGTGATTCGTGATAGTTGAAGATCACCTGCGCCAGGTAAAGTGGAAATCTATTTAAGTACCCCGGGTTAGATCATGATGTTATTAGATTCATGATTTTTGTGTAAGTTCAGGAAAGAAGAATGTTTTAATTTCATTTGATTCCATACATCCATGATGTTTCGTTACTATGAATCATGGTAGTAAGTATAGTTATAGACTTTAACGTGTGGTTTGATGTGACTAATGCATGATAAATGAAAGAGATCGTAAGCCAGCAGTGAGTGAGTTTGTGCGTGCGCTAGTCCTTCCTCCACTGACATCTAACCCGAGGTTGACACAGTAAAACCTAGGTGTTGGGGTAGAAATTTGTCGTGCGGGAAAAAGTGTTGTCGAAACGAGCAATATGACCGCTTTTCTGAGGGACATTCTGTCCGCCATATTTCTCCGTGCCGACTCTCAAGAGCAGATGCTGTTGGCTTTTATTTATAAACAAAATGTGCGCTAGCGCACAATAATTATGTGTAGGCCGGAAATGGCCCGACACAAATCACTTGCACGGGCGACAATATACACCTGTGAGAATAATGTGCTGCATGAGTTGTGTGGGGTGTGAATGTGTGTGGAGCGCGCGCGCGCGGCGCGCGTGGGCCATTGTATGCTGTTCCTGCTTTGACTGAAATAAGACCTCACTGTCCAGTGTCAACCGTAGTAGCGCTTGATTCGCTTTTTTTGTCACACCTGCTGGCTGTCTCACATGCAGATTCGTGTGCCGCGCGCTGGCAGATTTGTACACACATACACACACACACCCACACATATATAGTAAAGAATATAAATATAATATATATAGTGGGAAACAATTAAGTAGTTGGGGGCAAACAAGTGCCCGGCTAACAATTCTTCCGTTCAATTATAATAATGACTTTGCCAAGATTTGAATTTTATGAGAGAAAGAAAAAGAAAAAAAAAGGGGGAGAAAATCTTATAAATATGAAAAGCCTTTCACAAGCTGCCTGAGGGAACCATCATGATCCCTTCTGAAGTTCGCAGATCTATTTGTCTTGCTGCTCCTAGGCCTTTCGTCGCCTGAAAAATCGGACGCATCAGGGGAGACACGGCTGATTGGGTCTGCGCTACCAGTGTCCCAAATAGAGACCAGCACCACAGTTCATAATTCTGTGGTGTTCTCACCAACCAAGGGTTCAAAAAGAATCCAACCGCACCCCCAAAGGCAGCAGTGAAGATAGTAAAAGGGAATAAAACGAAAGGGGGGAAGAAGAAAAAAAAAAGGTGCTAAAAAACCACAGCATATATACAAACCGTAATAAAATGAAGGCAGGGGACAATCTTTGAGCCTATGCCGGAGGATTCCATTCAAGATACTAGGAGATCACAAGATGATTGAACATTTTGAGGGGTCAGCTCTGCTGTTTCTATAACACGAGAGCAAATGTCAGTGGCTAATAATGTGCCCGGGCACCTTTACTTGGATCTCCTAAAGATGCAATCTCCCACGGATTGACCAAACAATTGATGCTTAACAAATAAGTAGTGGGGGAAAACAAGTGTCCGGCTTAACAATCTGTTCCGTCCAATATAATAATTACTTTGCAAAGATTTATGAATTTTTAGAGGGGCTAAGAAAAAAAAAAATTTAAATGGTGGAAATATATAAATAAATATGAAAGAAGCCCGTTCACTAGGCGGCCTGAGGGAACCTTCATGCTCCCGTCTGAATGGCAGATCTATTTGTACATTGTGTGTGTGTGGTGTGTGTGTGTGTGTGTGCGAATATATATAAATACACACACACACACACTCACACACACACAAAACACAAACAACAGCCCCACACACAGACACACACACTACAACACACACACGACAGACACACAGACACACCACACACAACACACACACACACACACACATGTATATATCACGGAGGAGAGAGCAGAGAAGAGAGAGAGAGAAGAGAGAGAGAGAGAGAGAGAGAAGAGAGAGAGAGACAACAGACAGCAGACAGAACAGACAGACAGCCAGACAGACAGACAGAGACAGAGAGACAGAGAGAACTAAGAGGTAGAGCAATCCAGTATACTAAAAAAGTGGCTCTAAGCTTCCCTCCGAGACTTTCAGGTCTGAGAGTCCCCGTCATGCCTCTCCTCCCACTCCCCATCTGGGTTTGCTGCAAGAACGGCCTGTGACAGCCACCCAGCATGGCCTTCAGGCAACACAGCTCTCTCGTGGAAAAGACTGGCTTACCACGTCCGCCTGTCTGCCATGCCGTGTGGAACCAAATAATCGAGCTGAGGCTGCTTCCTCCTTCTCACAGTTTTTTACTGTCTGTCTGTCTGTCTTCTGTACTCTTTCGGCTGCCGAACAACAGGATTGTTCGGATGAACAGAGTGAAAAGGGGTTCGTGGAGTCTGGCCCTTTTTAGTGATCTTGCTGCACTCTCTTTTGCCGCAGGCGGAAGTTTTTTGTTGTTTTTGTTTCTCCTTCTCCTTATCTATGTGCAGCCTAGGCTCTGATTTTGCAGATAACAGTCTACAACATAAGAAAGGAAGTGAGAAAGAAGAGGGGGTAGTTACCGCCAAGGACAGACAAACAAGTAAAGGACAGACACAATGCGTTTCGACCTCGTTGGTCAGCTTCAGCAAAAAAACACCCTACCACCGTTTCTCTCTCTCTCTCTCTCTCTCATCTATCTCTCTCTCTTCTCTACTCTCTCTCTCTCTCATCTGTTTATTCTTTGTCCTCCCAGCCTCCAATTTCCCCCACTTTCCTTCGTTTTTTCTCTCTTTGTTTTCCCGCCCCAAATTAACAGAAAATTAATAGGTGGAGAGCCTCCTCCATCCCCCTATTTTCCCCCCACGGTCTTATTTCCTCCAGTTGTTTTTGTTTTGTTTTTTAAGTATCAAACTAGAACGCACGCTCACCAATGCAGTGTTTTTGTACAGATGGACAGTCACATGCTGGACTTTAATGTTGCAACGTTTGAAAAGATAAATAAATAAAAGTCTAGGGTTAATCGTGTACCGATTGTTGTGTACATGAATATTTTACAACAAATTACTAGTTTATCTGAGTGCAAACGAAAGTTATGTAAGGGTCCTGAGATTCCTCATCGTTGTGCGTCTCTCTCTCTCTCTCTCTCACGCTGTGACTTCCCTTGTCTGGTACCAGGCAAGACGTTTCCTTCACGCAGCTCTCCTAAAAGTTGTGTGTTGAGTCAACCAAAGCCGTCCATCTTGCGCTGAAGTGAATGAGATACGTGATTGTTCGTTCACTTCGTGTCCTGGAGTGTTTTTTTACTATCTTTCCTAGAGAAGACCAAAGAGGTTCTGAAACGCTCGTTTATGTCTTGGGATTCGTTTTGTCTGCGTTTTCTGCGGTTCGCGAGTTAACTACATTTTAAATGTGTTGAAAAAGGCAAGTCATTGTCTCTCTTCTCCGTCCGGCCTGTTTTTGAACCAACGCCACCCAGCCTAATCTACACCAGTGTGAAACGATTGACACTGGTTAAAGTTGATTGTGGATGTGAGCGTCAGTGTGCTAGTCAGCCATCCCCCCCCGCTCCCTCCCCCCCCCCCCCAACTTACTACTCCGGCAGAGAGCGCACAGGACGAAATAGACCCATGACACGGACATATGACTATCAACTAGCGTCCTCTCGTCCAGGAAAGCGATCTGACTCTAGCGAGCGATTTGTATAGACCAAAAAAACTAAGGCTGATTGGAGATTGTGACAAAGACTTCAAAATGGGAACACGTGGACGATGACCGGCCGTGTTGCCACACAACAAAACACCCATTTTAAACCCGATGCAACCCCGTTACCGTAGGAAACGACGCGTCATATACGAGCGCAGTGACGTTTCAGATGAATCCTTCACAGATGCCGTTTTATTTACAAACAGTAGACTCAGGAAACGATCCAGGGATACAAATACGTGACTGTTTGAAGGGAATCAACGAGGAAAATGAACATTGAAAACCGAGTGTGCGAGAGGACGCGAAGAAAGACACAGGTGTCGACACAACGGAAATCTTGGCGACCCGTCAATGACTGTCTTATTATTGTGCTCGAATGTATTCATGACAAACATGTGATTTATTATTATTATTAGCTATTATTATTATGATTATTCATTATAATACTTAACAGCCGCCTGTTCTCAGCTGATACAACCAAGCTCTAAGCGCTTTAACACGGGGTCCACACTCGTTACACAACGGCTGCCTACCCGGGTAAGTGCCGACAAAGGAGCTTGCCAACTGACGCCTTCAGTCAGGATCGTTTTCCCTGTCATGCCAGTCCATATCATTCAATATCATTCACTCAAGTTTCCTTGCTGTCCTCATTCTTTCCATTTAGGAACAGCAAAAGAATAATAGTTACCAATATTTGGTGTCCTAGCTATCTACGAATCTACTTTTCGCGCGTTTTAGTTCCAAATCGCGATGTTTCGGATGAATCGACTGAATATTATTTTTTTTTTGGAAAAACTATTTTTTGTTTTTATTTCCGATTAAACGTATCCCTCCCACGTCCCGTCCTTTGTTTTTTTTTTTTTTTTTTTTTTTTTGAGGAAATAAGCTGTGTAAGCTGCCACAATAGAACCATACATCATTCAATTGTGGTCTTTCTGTCACAGGTCTCTGACACACAACACGACACACTCTCTATCGTCGTCTCTCTCACTCTCTCTCTTCTCGCCTCTCTCACTCTCTCTCTCTCTCCCTCACTCTCATCTCTCATCTCTCGGGGGGTCTCTCTCCGCTCTCTGTCTCTCCCGTTCTGTCTTTCTGTCTCGGTCTCCCTGTCTGTCTGTCTGTCCGTCTGTCTGTCTCTCTCTCTCTCTCTCGACTCAGTCTCCTCTCGGTCTCGCTCCATCTCTCTCCCCTCCACCCGTCTCTTCTCTCAACTCTCTCTCTCTCTCTCTCTCCGTTCAAAGTAGACAGATCATAATTGAAGAAAAAGTCCCTGCCTTCCGATGGGTTCATTATCAAAGAACGTCACCGAATCTACGACCCTGACTGAATCTTTATGTCTTCCTACTAGCCAATTAAATTCGTATGAAACGACTTGTTAGTGGCACTGTGTCTGGTCGGCAAAGACACAATCCAATTTCCAATGACTGTGCCCCAAGACTTGTTAGGCTGAGAGAAGCTGCTCACGCATTCTCACATCAAAAAGCGTCACATTCGTGTTAATATAAAAAATAATAGAAAAAGAAAAAAAAAGGAAGGCGTATTAGATGACATTCCCAAAATTAAACATTCTTTTTATATACTTCTTACACACACACTCACACACACAGCAACACACACAGGCACACACGCACAAGCGGCGCAGCGCGCGCAGCGTGCACACGACAACGCACCACGCACTACACGCACGCACGCCACGCACACATAGTACACACAATACAAACACACACACACACACACAAACACACACACACACACACACACATACACGCGCGCGGCGCGCGCGCGCACACACACACACTCTCGTCTCGCTTCACGTCTCACAACCTTCACATACACACACACACCCACACACACACACACAATCAGTACACACGACACACACAACACACACCAACACACACACACACACAGCAGACCAAATAAAGCAAAACGCAATTCTTCAAACGAATATGTGTGTTCGAACTGTTTAATACCAGTCGCAATAATGGACAAAATCGCTGATTTTCATCTATCGGAAGTCAATTTCACGGAAATAAAATTGTCGATTCCGGTATAGGCAACTTCGAAAGCTCTACACCTCATTCGCAATCGTTGCGCAGGTTAGAGATTTTTCGCGGAACAGGCCGTCAGTTTCCTGGTGACGTGGAAATCAGCGAAAGCTAGCCTGTCAGGCAAATTCAGCTTGACCAGCAGATCTCTCCTCTCTCTCTCCTCCTCTTCTCGTCTCTGTACTTTCTATAACAAGTATAAAGGTTTTCAAAAGACACGCAAGTTTGACACGTACCCGGAAAACCCTTTGCTCATCTGTATGACTACTTCACGATCTGTGTTCCGATGTCAGCTTGTCGGGTAATTGTTTTTTTTTCCTTATGAGACTTCCTTCCTTTGGTTATGTTTTATAAGGAGTGAGGCCATGGGGCTATGACCTTTAATGAATAACACTCTGATATTTCCTTTTCCGTTTCTTCGTCTGTTCTCAGTCTCTGTCAGGTCTTCTGTCTGTCTGTCTGTCTGTCCTGTCTGTCTGGCTCTCTCTCTCTCCTCGCTCGCGTCCTCACGCTCTCACTCTCTCTCTCTCTCTCTCTGTATGTAGGTGTGGTCGTTCGTTCGTTCTTTATATATAATGTATAGTGCCACCTTTACAGTGATCTTATACAAAAACAAAGACAAACGAACAGGCATACAAACAAACAAAGACAAAACAGTAAAAACACTTGTAAAAGGGGCGCGGTGTGTGTATGTGCGGTGGTGTGTGGTGTTGTGGGTGGGGGGGGGGGGGGGGGGGGGGGGGAGATACATGTGTGTGGTATTGTTTTAAAAAGGTCAGTAATAGTGTATGGAGTGTGGGAGGTAGTGTAGTATACTAATCTTTGCATGCATAGTCTATTTAATTTATGAGATACCAATGAGTGACTATCACTTTAACCCATTCTAATCTACCGGCATAACGGTAAACTGCTTTAGGCTGGATTCATATCTGAACATTTTTAAAGAAACAAAACATTTTTTAACCATTGAAATAATAAGAAAATAAATCAAACAAATACTCGAGAATCAAAGTAATGTCCAACTGGACTCTTAACAATTGCCCTAACAACTTCTACAGCCTTCGCTTCGTTCCCAAAAATGTCCCAAAAGTTGAGGGGTTCAAACTTAATAACCAAGTAGGTAAATATTTTTTTAGTATTTCTGCAAAGGAAGATGACATGGAATAGTGTAATATTTTGGCCACAAATGCAAGTGACATTTTTACAATATTTTGTTTTGTATGCATCAAGTCTGAGTCTAAATATCAGACTCTTCAAAAGTCGTTCCTGGTGGAGATTGTGTCCCGTTTATATTTTACAAGCTTCTTAAAGAATTTTCCCTTGTTGTCCTTTATTATGTTTAGACACTCTTTTTGTCTTCCTAATCACTGAATCCCATGATGCTTTACCTAAAAGGCTATAATTTTCATACAAGGATAAAGGGATATTTATTTTGTAAAGATCTTTTCCTTAGCTGGCACCATTTTTGGCTAACCGATCAACCCTTTCATTTGCTGCTAAACCACAATGTGATGGAATCCAACAAAAGTCAATAGAAGAACCACGTAAAGACAAAAAAATAATTAAATGGTATATCCCCAGATATACATTTCTCCTCTCACTCTTGTAAGAGAATATTTTAAAGCTTGTAAGACAGATTTTGAATCGACAACAAAATAATATTTTAAATATGGAATATGGAAAACTAAGAAGATAGTTCAGTGCCATAATAATGGCAATTAGCTCTGCTGTGAATACAGAGTAATTTTTTCCCAATGTGATAACGATTTCTCTATTTTTAATGATGGAATAAGAATGCAGCACCTGATAATTGGTTTTCAAGTAGAGAACCGTCTGTATATATTTTAAGATGATTTATAATTTTCGTTTATATGTGCCTTGACATAGTTGGCAGCATGGTCCCATCACTTTTCCTTAAACTGTATAATTAATATCGAAATTAGCCTTACTAAGCTCCCATTGAGGAATATTACTGTAACTCGTTTGAGGAGCTACTGTTTGGGGTTCAACACCAGCATCTGTAATTAATTGGGACGTATAGGAGCCTATAGTTTTTACAGGGTCAAAACTCTGTGCTCGCTTTTGGAAAATGTATTTCTGATTTTAAACCAGTTTCCTTGATACATGAATTTGCGTTGAATGACTCCTTAATATATATTTTGCTGAAGCAAGTTTCATATTTTCGGTAAAGGGCAAAATTCCTATTTCTGTGTAGGTTTTCAGTGTTGAGGCATGGACAGGGACAAACCCAGAGCTATCTTATAAGCTTTGCTATCGATGCTTTGCATATTTGTCATCAAATATTTTGGGGCTGAAAAGAATATTTCCTGAGCGTATGATAATTTTGATCTCACAAGCGCAGTTGCTAAATGAATAGTACTTACTATCTTTTCCCCACGACTGTCGATTTATCATTTTTAAATAAATTTTAATCCTTTCTGGCTTTTGTCAGAATATTTTCCAAATGGTAGTTCCAATTCAATTTAGAAGTCAGGCTTACTCCTAAAAATTTAACAACTTTCTGATATTCAAGTGGCATTCCATTTATTTGAAAAGAGGGTAGAGGTTTAGGATCATACCCAGAGTTGAAGAGAACCATATGCAATTTTTCATATGAAAGGGTTAGTCCGTTTTCAATCATTTTTTTGCTGATTTTGTCTAGTTCATTTTGATATACCTTTTTAATATAGTTGATTGATCTAATCGGTGTAAGCTTTTTTAGAGTGACTTTCATCCATATGCAAATATCATCCGCATATTGTGCTAGCTCGACATTGTTTGAGACCACTTTTGGAAGATCATGCATCAAAATGTTGAAAAGGATTGGGCTATACACCACCTTGTGGATTCCCATCTGTGTACGTCTTTGATTAGAGTAGGCATTACCAACCTTTACCCAGATAATATCTGTGGAAAATTGTTGAAGGTGTGTGCCTCTCAGCTCTCCTATGTTTACAGTCGTTTGTTTACCTGGGCACTAAGAGAATGTATCATTCCTGTTTTATGGAAAAATGCCACTGTATGTCCTGTTCCCAAAAACGCAACCCAAGCTGTTTAAATGATTACCGATCATTGCCCTCACATCTGTTGCAATGAAATGTCTTGAACGAATGTCCTCTGTTCTGTTTTAAAAATACCACACAGTACCAAGACCCGTTTCAGTTCGCATACAAACAGAACAGATCAACAGATGATGCCCACACTCACACTTCTCCATCATGCGTAATTTCACACACCTCGAAAAACCTGCCTCCTTTGTACGAAATCTTACATTGATTTCTCATCAGCATTCAACACCATACAACCAGATCTGATGGCAAAGAAACTCATTAACATGAATGTGTGTAACAAGCTCATTCTTTGGATAATAGATTTTCTAACAAAGAGACACAGTCTGTGCGATATCAGAGTGTTGTTTCGTCTCCCAGAGTCATTTCAACTGGCGCACCTCAGGGTACTGTTTTATCTCCAGTGCTTTTTTACTCTGTACACAAATGATTGTTCAGGAAGTGATTCAACTTTGTACATTAAATAATCAGATGACTCAGCACACTTGAGGATCTTTCCAACTCTGACTCGTTTACTTCAAGGAGGTTCAAAGATTTTTTGACTGGTGCGATCACAACTATCTTGATCTGAATGTAACAAAAACGAAAGAAATGTTGATTGATTTTAGAAAGAATCCAAAAGTTGTACCACCACTTTTTATCAAAGTGCTGAAGTAGAACGTGTTGAAATCAAACAAATATTTAGGAACTTTTATAGATAATAAGCTGAATTTTAAATCCCATGTTGATTATGTCCACAAAAAATGTCAAACCAGATTATACTGTCTTCGCAAGCTGCGATCATTTCATGTGAATACTGACATTCTCGGACATTTTATTCATGCTTCTTGGAATCTGTTTTAAACTTTCTCATTTATGTGTTGGTATGGTGGCTGACTGTGAAGAGTAGGAATGTGCTTGAGAAAGTGGTGAACGTGGGAGGAAAAATTGTTGGTGGAGACAAAAAAGTCTGAGTGAGCTGTACAGTGGCCGTGTTGTTTGTAAAGCGAAGAAGATGTGTGTGACCAGACCCACGTTCTTGCAAGTCAGTATGACCTTCTTCAGTCAGGACGAAGATATCGATCAGTTAAATGCAGAAGTGTCAGATTTAAACAAAGTTTTATTCCCCTGTCCATTGATTTTCTTAACAGAGGTGATGTTTAATTGCTTTTTAGCTATGGATTATTGTTACATTTTGTTTTATAAAGATACATAATTTAAGCTCAGATTGAGCATACTGTTGCATTTAGATAACAAATAGTTGTGTTATTTTGGTTTAAAATCTCATCTTAGAATTTATTGTCAAATGCGTTGTAGGAATGTAATTTTATATAGTATTATTCTTATATTATTAGTCACCTTGAAATCCAAATTCTTTTATATGAATGTGTGCCATATGTGACAAAATGGGTGATGTGACAAATCATTGTTTATTTTTGCTGTGAATGTGTGTGACCACAAACTAATTTCTCGAACTGAGATAATAAAGTTTACTTGACTTGAACTTGACTTGACTTAGTCTTATTATTCTTTCACTTAAAAATGCCTTTAATATAGTTGTACATACAACCTGAAATACCTATTAATCCTAGTTTGCTTAGAAGTTTTGAATGCCAAACTTGGTCATATGCCTTTCTAAATGTCAAAAAAAGTGGCAAGTACGTTTTTCCTACGTGAAAACTGATGTTTAATCTGTGGTAATTTTTACTAAATGATCAACTGATGATTTACCTTTGCTAAAACCCGCCTGTTTATTGGTTTTATCCCATTTTTTTCCCCGAAATTTTAAACCCTTTTTTAGAATTCTTCTTTCCAAAATTTTTCCCACATGGATGAGCAAACCAGGCCCTGTAATTTTTTCATCTGTTTTTGATTTTCCCCCTTCCCTTGGGAAAAATGGGGGTTAACATTAATTGTTTCCAAAAAGATGGCTGAACCCCCTTCCCAAAACCAACTTTTTAAAAAAATAAACCCTAAGAAAAATTTTTTATATTAACTGGAAAACTTTACCCTTTTTTTTTTCATTGGAAATCCCCAGGGTTTTATGCATTTTGGGGAAAGGGTATGTATGTTGAAAGTTGGGTATGTATGCATTTTTAAGGGTATGAAATGTTTTGTGGGCAAACTACCTATCCATCAACACAAAACCAAAACACACACACCACACAAACAAAACACACACACACAACACACCCCAAAACACACAAAAACACCATCTTCCTTTTCCTACACACACACACCCCACACACACACACACACACACAAAACACACACAACACAAATTTTTAAATATAAAATTTTATTATATAAAATAAAAAATAAATATAAAAATTTTATAATAGATGGGAATATAGATATAATATATATGTGTTTTTTTTTTTTCTTTTAATCCCAGAGTTTTCCGTTTAAAGCCTTAAAAAAGGCGAAAATTTGAAAAATAAAAAAAGGGGAAGACCCCTTGAGTGGAGGGACTTTTTTTTAAATTAATATAAAAAAATATATAAAATTATATAGAAAATTAAAGCCCCTTTGGGGAACCCCAAAAAAAAAGTTTCGAAAAAATTGGGGAAAAATTTTCAACGTGATTTTTTTTTTGAGTTTTTGTTTGGTAAATATATATATTATATAATAATATAAAAATTTTTATAAAATATATATATATATATAATAATATAAATTTTAAAATAAAACAATATAAAAGTTTTCTTTAAAAATCTGAAGGTGCTCAACCCCTGGGGAGCAACATCTTTTAAAATTAAAAACGATGGAAAAGTAAAAAAAAATTGGAAAAAAGAATTTTTTAAAATTTTCAACATCATTTCCAAAAGAACAAAAATTTGTCCAAAAAAAATTCAAAAAAAAACACCACCCAAACTACAACCAGGGTAGGGCCAAACCCTTTAAAAACCATAATTGATTCATCTAACAAAATAAAAACCCAACATAAAAGAGAAGGGTGCGAAAGGACATCTTGCAACTGCACTAAAAAAGAACAGGGGCCCCCCTAACAACAAATCCTTAAAGCAAAAAAGTATCCCAAGCTAGGGTAACTTCGAAAAGAAAAAGAAACATATATAGGGACACAAAAAACACTTTAAAACCCCCAATACGCAAACCAAAAAAACAGCCCTTTAAAAAAAATGAAAAATACAAAAATAAAACCCGAGCTGAGTAAATACATTTGGAAACCAAAGAAAAAAAAAAATAGACAAAACAAATCATGGGAAAAACATAAAAAGAGCAACTCAAAACCCAAAAAATTTAAAAAAATGCAAAACATGCTCCCCGAAAAAAGGTTAATATTATGAAAAAAAAAAAACCACCTGCAACCTTGAAAAACAAAAGTAAAATAGTAAACAATTGCAGGCACAAATGGAAAACTTTTTTACGCACGGCCCCCTGAAAAACCCCAACAAGAACCACAGTCCCCCACGTGAAGGCGACTTTGCACGTGGGAAAATGGGGTCAGGTCCCGCACGCCATTTAAAAAAAAGAAGCGTGCCCCAAAAAAAATCCGAAGAGAGCGAGAGGTTCGAACAAGCTTGTTGACCCTTTAGTTTTAAAAAAAAAAAAAAGCATTTTTTTTCCCCCTTCACCCACTCAAGCACCAAAACTGTCATTAAGGGAGAAGTATCTACCATGCAGAAATGAATTCTCATCCCCCCTATTTCTTTAATCTACCACATCCCCTTTACTACTTCATACAGTATTTTCAGCAACCCCCCAAACTATTTAAACTTTGTTTTTGTATTATCCTTCCCCCTTAAAAACCCCCCCCCCACCCCCTTTTTTTTTTTTTTTTTTTTCCCCCCTTCCCTTATTATCAATCCACCATTACCCCAACCACACAAAGATAACACACCACCCAAAAACCCGGACACACAACCCAAACAAATCAAACACCCACACCCCTTTACGCAACCGCCCCCCCCCCCCCCCCCCCCCCCCCCCCCCCCCCCTCCGTTTTCCCCTCCCATAACCCCCCCGGCCGCATTCATTTTCCGCCCCCAAACACATGGACAAGAACGGATAAGTCATTTTTCATTCTTTTTTTTTTGTTTTTCGTTGTTTGTAAATGTCCCCCAAGTTAAATGTGATTTAATTTTTTTTTGCCCAAGAAGACCCAAGTGGTTTAAATGCATCGTGTCTTTTCTTGGGCTTTGTTTGTCAATGTCCCTTGGCGGTAATTTTTCAACAAACTCTATTCCTAAACTTGCCCTTTGTTTTCCCCCCCGTCATCCCCCTCCATTTTTTTAAATTTTATTTTTTGTTCAAATCTTTGAATCATTACTAAAACGACTGAAAAAAATTGTTTTAAACCCGCACTTGTTTTTCCCCCCACTACTTAAAAATTTTTCAGCATTTCCATATATATATATAATATTTTAAAAATAAAATATATATAAAATCGTGTGTGTTTGTGTGTGTGGGGGTGTGTTGGGGGGGTGTGGGGGGGTTGGGGGGGGGGGTTTTGGGGTGTGTGCCGCGAAAAAAATGCTGCAAGTGCTGCGTGCATGTCTGTGCTGCCTGCGTGCGTTTTTTTGCATCCGTGGTTTTTTGTACGTGCGTGATCGTGGTATAAATGTGTGTATGAAAAGCGATGGGGAAATGAATGAAAAGATGTGGAAGAGAGGGAGAGAAAAGATTTCGCTTCGGGCGCGGGGCAGTGTGTGTGTGTGTTTTGTGTGTGTTTGTGGTGTGTGGGGGTGGGGTGTGTGTGTTTTTTTTGGGGGGGGTGGGGCCCCGTGTGTTTTGTGGTGTATATCTTGTGCTAAAAACGACATACTATCACAAGAAAGGGGGTTTTGGGAAATGGAAACTGGGGTCAATCCCCCGAAAGAATTTTCCCAACTGGACAATTAATGAAACACTCCGAAAAAATGCGGAGAAGTGAATGTGTTCAATACGTGTTCAAGAGAAATAGAAGACTCGGATAAAAACTGTCGTCCTCACTGTTAGAGATACCTGCTCTTTGACTTCGGAGCAATGAACAAGTGAATGATAAATCGTTAATTCTCTTCCACACATGCACTGGACATTTTTGCTGTATTTTGTGCGGAGTGCATTTAAACGACACCTATACATCAGTGTGTGTGTGTTGTGTGTGTGTGTGTGTGTGTGTGTGTGTGTGTTGTGGCGTCGTGCGTGCGTGCGTGCGTGCGTGCGTGCGTGCGTGCGTGCGTGTGTGTGTGTGTGTGTGTGTGTGTGTGTGTGTGTGTGTGTGAGCGCGCGCGTGCGACCGTGCGTGCATGCATGCGTGTGTGTGTGTGTGTGTGTGTGTGTGTGTGTGTGTGTGTGTGTGTGTGTGTGTGTGTGTGTGTGTTCGTGTGTGTCCGTGTATGTGTATGTGTGTATCTGTGCGTTTGTGTGTTCTGGAAGCATTGAAAGTTTCCCTCAATACAATCACTGGCATTGCGTATTTTTTATGTACTTATTAAGAACATTATTATATAAATCACAAAAGAAAGACGTGTAATAAACTCCATCACTCAGGTCCAGTAATTACTGTAATTAATGTTTATATTCACTCACAAAAGCGGAAGAAGGGTAGTTTAATGATTCCTTCGACTTAAGCAGAGGTCTGCGGTAACCCAGGTGCCATTCTAGTTTATCATGATCATTACTGTTTCATTACAATGAGTGGCAAGACGTTTTGTCAGTCAGCAATATTCACAATCCTCTGTCCTTCGCTGTCATGGGCTACAGGGTAGAAATAATAGAATACTGGTGAAATGATCTAAGTACGTTGGGGGGCCGGAATAGCTCCTTGGTAGAGCGCCGGACTCGTAATCTTGGGGTTACGGGCTCGAATCTCCGCCGGGCCGTTTTGGTACGGGAGGATTTTTCCCTCGGAGTTAACATTGGTTCTGACTCCATTCCCCATACAGTCCATCGAATGAGACTATAAACCGAGGTTCCGTGTGTAAACGCACGCATAACATCTTGCATGCACGTAAAATCCCTTCACCAACTTTCGGAAGGGAAGGCCAGTTTGGCCGTTGGTGTGGATGACACGTTACACATAGCCTGCACCTTCCCCGAAGTTGGAGTATGGCTGCCTTAATGGCGGGATGAAAGGAACGGTAATACACACAAAACTCCACTTCCTTTCTTGGGTGGATGGATTAATCCTTGCCTTTCTATACAGGGGTGTCTGCAGGAGTATCAGCCTGCGTGTGCAGAAGAAGAAGATCTAAGTACGTTGTGTTGTCCATCAGGTCTTCTTCAGGTCTGTTCTTGAGACGACCATCTTGTTTTGTGCTGTTTGCAAACAGGCCACCCATTCTTATCTTTTGAAAGATGCAGAAGCTCCGTGGTGCATTCCATGTCATGTACCACTCACAGTGAAACATATTCTTTTGCAGTGTTGGGACTTGCATGACGTGAGACATAAACACTTTACAGCAGACTCCATGAAAACCTTGTTCAGACGTGTCCCATCTGATGTGATCTTTGGATTTCTGAAAAGAGATTGAAATTTTTCATCTGATCTAATATTTTACGGAGGAAAGATGTTTGTTTGTTTTTCCGCCAAATTTCCGGTGTGTTTTAACAAGGCGTGTTTTAAAGGATTGTGTGAATGAGGGTTTTTTTCTGTTTGTTTTTGTTTGTTTGTTTATTTTTTAAATGACATGAATTGACTTTAACGCGGTGACAGGCCTGATATGACCCTTTACGGTCGGCTGGACTATAAGCGACATTATCTGACCTTACCTTACCTTTCCTTACCTTTCCTTACCTTACCTTTCCTGACCTGACCTGACCTGACCTGACCTGACCTGACCTGACCTGACCTTACCTTACCTTACCTTACCTTACCTTACCTTCATTATACCCTCTACAAATGTTATGGACATAGAGTCATGTTGAGATACCCGTCTACTGTTCTT
>CM031600.1:64225801-64230801 GCA_018398815.1 Conus ventricosus | reverse complement strand
AAACCAACGCAGTTGCTACCGCTACAGACCCCTGACTACAATATTCTTGAAGCAGAACTCAATCAGCTACTTGTTCTATTCCAAGACGGTCCGGAAGCAGACGGGTCAGCTTTATTTCCGGTATTCAAACGTGAGTCACCGACAACAGTTGTTGCCCCCCCCCCCCCTTCCCCTCCCTCGACCCCCCCCCCCCCCCCCCCCCGGCCGGAAGTCGGTCCAATATGGCGGTCCGAGTCTGTCTGTCTGTCTGGGTGATAAAGCGGGAGAACACACGCTGCGCCGGCCCTTTAAAGAAGGTCTGACCTAGGTCCGGCTGCGAAGTTGTTTCGTGTCTGAATGATTCATCAGCCTCACTCACATGATGGACATCGGTTAATCGGCACACATGGGAGTCGTAGTATTGTGAAGGCTGAGAGAGAGAGAGGGAGAGGGAGAGGGAGGGGAGGGTGGTGGAGAGAGGGATGGCTGTGAGGGGAAAAGGGGGGAGGGGGAGGGGGGAAGGGGGGGGGGGCAAGAAGGCGGGAGAGGTGGAGGGTGGTGGTGGTGGTGGGGGAGTGGGTGAGTGGGTGAGGGGGATGTTTGATGTGAATTGTGCCCACTACAGAGCCAGTCAATCAAAACATGACAGAAGACTTACAGAGAAAGAGAGAGAGAGAGAGAGAGAGAGAGAGAGAGAGAAGGGCACGGCAGAGAGAGAGAGAGAGAGAGAGAGAGAGAGAGAGAGAGAGAGAGAGAGAGACGGACAGAGGGGGTGAAGGTGGACAGAAGAATTGAGGAGAGAGAGGAGTGGAGGGGCAGCGATGGAAGGGAGTTACTCTCCCACTTGTCACTGTCTGTCACTGAACAGTTTGTTTTCCTGGAAAGTGCCACAGAGTGCGTAAATCAAAAGCTGCTGTTGTGTCCCCTGTTATTTCAAAACAGACGGGGGGAGGGGAGTGGGGGGAGGGGTCAAGTGTGTGTGTGTGGTGCGGAGGGTGGCCGTGGGGTGGTGGTGGTGAGGGAGATGATGGGGAAGAGGGGGAGAGTGGAGTGGAGGGGGGGGGGGGGGGGAGGGGGGGGGTGGTCCGGACAGCCTGAGCCACGTCTGACAATCAACAACAGAAAAGTCCAGGAATCATGTCCAATACTGACACACGGCAGTGTATAGCTTCATGAGCTGGTAACAACAAACTGTTGTTGTAGTTGTTTTTAACCAGGAAACCAGGTAGCCTCCTTCGAGTAAAACGGAGTTGAAGTGTAATCCCTGATGATCATAATCACTGTTTTCTTCAGGCAATGACCTGCCTGATGATCACAACTGTTTTCTTTAGATAGTATCCGTTTTGAGCGAGCTTTTAAAAAAAAATTATACCTGATGATCACAACTGTCTCCTTAAGAAGATAACCGTTTTAAGCTGTCATTCTTGATCTTCATAACTGTTTCCTCATGATAACAGCTGTTTTAAGCTGTCACCCCTCATGATCCTAACTGTTTCCTTAAGACAATAGCTAGCCGTTTTAAGCTTTTCTACCTGATGATCACAACTGTTTCCTTTGAGATAATAGGCATTTAAAGCTGTCACTTTTGATGATCACAACTGTTTTCTTCGAGATAATAGCCATTTAAAGCTGTCACTTTTGATGATCACAACTGTTTCCTTAAGATAATACCCGTTTTAAGCTGTCACCTAAGATGATCACGTTTCTTTAAGATAATAGCCGTTTTAAGCTGTCAGGTATGATGATCACAGCTGTTTCCTTAAGATAATAGCCGTTTTAAGCTGTCAGCTATGACGATCACAAATTAATGTTTCTTTAAGATAATAGCCGTTTTAAGCTGTCAGGTATGATGATCACAGCTGTTTCTTTAAGATAATAGCCGTTTTAAGCTGTCAGCTATGACGATCACAAATTAATGTTTCTTTAAGATAATAACCGTTTTAAGCTGTCAGCTGTGATGATTTTAAGCTGTCAGCTGTGATGATCACAACTGTTTCTTTAAGATAATAGCCGTTTTAAGCTGTCACCTAAGATGATCACAAATTAATGTTTCTTTAAGGTGATAGCCGTTTTAAGCTGTCAGCTATGATGATCACAACTGTTTTCTTTAAGATAATAGCCGTTTTAAAGCTTGTATCCCTGATGATCATAACAGTCTCCTTAACACAATAGTCATTTTCTCCGTTTTGCCTCAGGATCATAAGTATTTTCTCTATTTTTCCCTGGGAAGCCAGTTATTATGGGAGTTATCCCTAATGTTCACAACTGGTCCTTTTTTTTAAGGGAAAAAGTTACTGTTTTATTCTTATGGACAACAAGGAAAATAGGTTGGGGAAAAAAACCCACTGTTGTGATACCATCGAAAATACCTCTGATACGCAGGAGAATAACTGTTTTCTTTCTTTTTGCTATATGCCAATCATACCATTGTGCATGTGCTTTTTTATGGTAGACAGTGATCGTATTTATATTTTCTTTTTTCTTTTTTTTCTTGTTACATCTGTTCAATGACCAGTGGACTCGAGATAAGAAAAGAAAAAGACACAGTATTCCGAAATACGTTTATAATCGTGCTAATTTGATTTCATTTAGAATCATATATCATTGCATGGCATAGTATAGTATTGAAGATTTTATGTTAGCATGCCTTTTTCATTCCAGATAGTTCAAAGAGGCAGTTATCGTACACCGCTAACTGTTTCATTCCTAAGTTTCTGTTGAAAATGTTATAAATCAAACAATTTGATAGCGTTACAGGTGCGCAGAAAGAGGACAGTGCTCATAGATTTCAATTTTTTTTTTTTTTGCATTACACACTTAAAACATTTCTTTTACATACTTTACAACACCTGTAAACAAGATAACTGTGTCATCATAATAGACATTCCATTCTTTCACACCCACACGTACACATTATATCCAGAGAGAGAGAGAGAGAGAGAGAGAGAGAGACAGAGAGACAGACAGACAGACAGAGAGAGAGAGAGAGAGAGAGAGAGAGAGAGAGAGAGAGAGAGAGAGAGAGAGAGAGAGATTGTTCCTGCTTACTTTAAATTTATCTTCCTCCGTGTTTTTTTTCTTCGCGTTAAATTCTTTTCTTGATCTCAACGTATCTTTAAAACATTAGCAGTGATGACATCGATTTCCCTGTCTTGCAATAGTAAATGTGTTGTTTAAAAATTTTAATAAAAATTTTATCGGTAATGAACATCTCATCTATTCCAAACAATACTATTTTCTCTGTGATTCGGATATTTTCTTGCACATGACATCTGTCTTGAAGACAATCTTCCAGCTGCACCTAAACCTGTTTTGTCACTTTACATTACCACAGCATATGATCCATATCATCCTTTTCTTGCTTGCAGAAGGTACACTTTTCACAATCATTAAACTTCAATTGCTTCAGTGTCACGTTAGTGGCTAGTATTCTATGAACTGTCCGCAGTTGTAGTAGCCATTTCAATGTTATATATCTTCTATATTCTGTGTTTTCATAAAGTGGGATTTCCACGAAAATATTAAACTGTAAATTATTACCACTTCAAACAACAGTTGTGTTCCTTGCCATTCTGCGTGAAAATTTCATAGAATAAATTTGATGGTGTTTGTTTAGGAAAATGAATAGCATTTAATGCTATTGTTGTGTCCCTAACAACATTGCCACAGATCTGAACGTTCAGTTTCCTTATAACTACAGTCTTTTACTCGAGATTCACATCCTAAGTATGTAGGGCTATAAGCAACATTATCTTATCTTATCTTATCCTAAGTATGTAATGAAATCAGTGTGAACTCTGTAGTTTTGCCTTCAGTTAACATCACTATTTTCTTTGAAGAGGTCAGAAAGTCTGAATACTTTTTTCTAACCACTGTTTGTGCCTAATAATTCTATCAGCAACTTTAAAATTTTCATTATACAGTATTGATTCAGCCAATAAGTAGCCTGAGGGTTTTGGTTCAATTTTATTTTACATGCCAGTTTATATATATATATATATATATATATATATATATATATATATATATATATATATATATATATATATATAATATATATAATGCTGAACAATTAAGTAGTGGGGAAAACAAGTGCAGGTTAACAATTCTTCCGTCATTATAATAATGACTTGGCAAAAATTTGGGGGGTGGGGGGGAATTGAAAATGGGAAAATATGTTTTAAATATGAAAACCCTTCACTAGCTGCATGTGGGAACCATCACAATCCTTCTCGAAGGCAGATTTATATGTATTGCCTGCTCCTAGGCCTTTCGTCCGCTGGATCGGACTCATCAGGGAGACACGGCTGATTGTATCTGTGCTCTTGGTGTCAAAGAGAGACACCCCACAGTCCGTAATTCTATGGTGTTCTCACCACCAAGGGTTCAAAAAAGAATCCAACAGCACCCCTAAAGCAGCCAGCGAAAGGTTGAAACTAAAACAAAACGAAAGTGTGGAGAGGAAAAAAAGTTTCTGAAAAACTAAAAACATTATGTAAACAGAACAAAATGTAGGGGACAATCTTTGATATATATATATATATATATATATATATATATGTGTGTGTGTGTGTGTGTGTGTGTGTGTGTGTGTGTGTGTGTGTGTGTGTGTGTGAGAGAGAGAGAGAGAGAGAGAGAGAGAGAGAGAGAGAGAGAGATGCAGTTCACAGGATCGGAGAAAGAAAAGAGGAACAAACGAGACCAATAATCGTCAGATTTATTTCAAGAAAATATAAACATAAAATAACACAGAACAGAAGAAAACTCAACAACGCAACGCCTTAAGCAGTGATCATGGAAGATCTTACCAAAAGAACCTACGTTTTATCCCACCAGACTGTAAGTCATCCTGGAACACTGCAAGCGTGGACTATGGAATTCATGCAAAATCTAAGACTTCAAGAATCAACAGTATGACGGACTTCAACGAACTCTCTCTCGACGCGACTTCCCCGGACAGATCTACTACGGCTTTCTGACGACAACGCTACCAACAGACTCGACAATGAGACTAACGGACA
>CM031600.1:64175801-64205801 GCA_018398815.1 Conus ventricosus | reverse complement strand
CTCCTGCACTCTAATTTGAATAATGTGGGTGTCACCAAAGCCCGCGGTGTGACTGTTCATTTCTTATATTGCTACACTGCTCAATTTCACTGTTGTATAGGGTTTTATGGTGATGTGTGCTAGGACTACTTTGCATGGTCTCTCTGTTTGAAGTGCTTGCGTGTCATGAGTGCGGTTGTGTGTGTGTGTGTTTGTGGTGTGTGGGTGTGTGTGTGTGTGTGCTGTGTGTGTAGGTGTGTATATATTATGTGTGTTTGAGAGAGGGACACGTGAGAGACGAGAGAGGAGAGAGAGAGAGAGAGAAGAGAGAGGGAAGGGAGTGTGAGGGTAAAGGGTGTATGTTCGTATGTGGGCGTGATGAAAGCGTGTGTGTGTTGCATTAGTGTGTTGGGGAATGGCGAGGGGGGGGGGGGGGGGGGGGTTTCAGACGGGTGGGGAGTGGGGTTATGGTTTTGGTCGGTTTGTGCGATCGTATTGCTTGTTTGTGGGGTCCTGGTCCGCACACTGAGAATGGGCATTGCACGTGCGTTTACGCTCAGGTTATTATGTGTTGCCTTTTTGTGTTGTGTGTGTGTGTGTGTGTGTGTGTGTTGGGTGTGTGTGTGTGTGTTTGTGGTGTGTTTGAGGAGGAGAGAGGGGGGGGGGGGTTGGATAGGAAAAGAAGAGAGCTTCAAAGAGAGAGAGAGAGGGGGGGGGGGGGGGGGATATTAGAAGGAAAAAGAAAAGAGCTTCAAAGAAGAGAGAGTGAGAGAGTGAGAGCGAGCATTCCATTATGCCTTTTTGCAGTGTGGTGTACAGTGAGCCTACATGGACGACGGACGCAACGAAAACGTAAAATACAGGGCAGCCGACATGATATATGAAAAATTCTGGTCCCCTCGCCCCTCACTCACTCCTCTACCCTCTCTCCGCCTTCCCTTCCTTCCCTTGGGGGAGTGATCGACAGTCCAGACCCTGTGACAATGACACTTTATTACCCCCTCACCGTGACCGTCAGCATAATGAATGGAAGTGACCGTTTCTCATTCTGGTTGGACACTTGTCACCGACAACACTTCAATACAAAGGGGGCGTTTGTGAAAGGATCGACCTTCTATAGAGAAATCCGGTTGTGAAAATCACACCACACTACACACACCACACACTCAGAGAAAATAATACGAAGGACCACTCCTTTATATGTATTTCGGTGTTGAGAAATTTCGTCTGGAAAGTTGATTCATGATGGACATGCTCAGATTGGGTGTGGTTATACAGCAAAGAAAAACAAGAAACGAAACAAATAAAAAAATGAAAGAAACATTGTGCGACTTTTGTCCCCCCCCCCCCCCCCCACCCCATAAAAAAAAAAAAAAAAAAAAAAATAAGAAAAAATGATACAAAGCCACTGTAGAGCAGCGGTTTAATTCGGACTTAGTGGTTCAACAAATGAACACGGTATATCTATTTTAAAAAAAAAGAAGCATTTATCCGTTCCAATTATTTTAAAGAGGTAACGCGTATCATTTGAGATGAACGAGGTTAGAGAAGGCGACAAGGGAGTGGGGATGGTGGTGGTGGTGGTGGTGGGGGGGAGGGGACATCCGCTGATTATGACGGGTATATGATGTATAACGCATAACGCAGGTGTTGTGCTGGTAGTTGTAGGTGGTTATGCTGATGAATAGGGTGTGTAGTTGTTCAAACAACTGTTGTCAATTCAAAGGGGGAAAAACAAAACTGGATGTCCATGAAGGGAATGAAGTAGATTTATAGTTCCGTGATGATGATGATGTGATGATGGGAGCGATGTTGCTGTCGTTGCTTTTGTTCTTTGTGGCCACGTGGTGTTAAATTACAGATGATGAGGCAGTGTGCCGGCAGCTTTTCTACCAATGAGAGGTGTCACGACGACCCCTGGAGGTCTGCCCTGACGGATCGGTTCTAGGTGGGAGTGTAGGAGTGACTGACCTCAACTCGCTCCGCATGAGACCAACACAATTTGATTTTACGTAAAACACCCCATTTATTCACACCAGCAAAATTAAACCTTTCCAACACACGCACCTTGCACGATCACAATAAAGCACTCCAACGCACAAAAACAGCACACAATCTCGATCAAGCACTCCATCGCACCACAACATGCACAATCACGATTCAAAGCCACTCCGACGCACTCAAACATGCACAACGCAAATCAAGCACTCCCACTCCAACAACATGGCACGATTATATAATAAATATTTCACCAATACGACATGACACATTCACAATTACGACTTTCCAGCACCATATGACATGACACAATTATAAAGAATATTTCCCAGTATTGACCACCGTTCTCACACAACGGAGTGCGTCCACTTCCCTGCCCTGTCAAGTCGCAGGGAGAACCCTGTCGCACTAGGTGCAGCCGAGCCGGGTTGGTTCTCGCAGGGAGTCGCCCATAGCGACTCCCTCGACTCCCAAGGGGCAGTGAAGAGCGTGTCCCGGGGGGGGGGGGGCGGGGGGGGGGGGAAACGTAGCTGTACTGGAGGGTCTGGTAGGGGGTACAGGCCGGGCCTAGTCGAGACGGCGGGCTCCCATTGGGGGGCAGTCCACGGTCCCGACCCATGGCGTGGCTCGACAGCGCGTGGCAACCATCTCGTCCGTGGTCTCAGCCATAACACGATGGCCTCGACCAGCACGTGGCTCCCATCAGTTCGTGCTCCCAGGTGATGCCCCCGGGAGGGGGGGAGGCGTAAGCTGGGAGGTAGGAGTCGGAGGGGTGGGAAAAGAAGAAGGAAGGAGGAAGGAAGAAGGGTACTGGAACCTTGGCGTCAGTCACCGTTCTGACCATTGCTGTCTAAGTTCTTAGCAATCGCATGATGGGCGGTAGGGGAAGTGTATTCAACGCCTCAGAAAACCCATGATTTCATGTCTTCTCACGATGCAGTTAAAATGACTGCATTAAATAAACAGGTTATAAAAACAAATTGAATTATCTTCACCCTTTCCTCTCACTCACGCTTATCGTTTTCACATCCTTAGGAAATAAATCAACACAAGCAGACCATCGCTTTAATATCTGCCACCACATTTGCATTAATAATTCAATGGCACATCTCGTCACATTTTCATAAACAACATTTCTCAAGAATTAACACAATTTCCTAACCACGCATCCGAACGACAAATCATGGCGTAGCAAGCTCGTGAACATAAAAAACCTCGTTCTCCTTGACTCATCAAACAGACGGTGGCCGAAGGATAAAAGTCCCGGACGATTGTGAGACAGGGGCGGACGAGCGAGGGGACCAGCATAGTTCCAATCCCTGAATCACCAGGTTCTTCTCCCTTCCCCTCCGACTACCGCATCACCTGTTAAATAAACTGGAGAATGAATTTTGGGAATTATTGTAGAATGGCCAGGGTAAAGATGGAATTAACCAGAGAAAAGGTCTCCCACTATATTTTCTTTACTTATTTCGATATCAAAAGTAATTAGGCAAAAGAAGAAGACTAGCGGCTAACAACAACAAACCAAAACATAAACAGACCAACCGAAATGTTTTTACCAGCTACCCGTGGGTGACCCCGAAGGGCGGGTCAAAGGACTATCTCTACCCTCTGTCTGTCGAGAGGACAGAGGCGAAGATGCGGAAACAGAAGACTGATGTCCCTTCCTACAGGCCGATGCAGGAAATTGAAAGTACTGACTGTACTCTGATGATACGGTAAGGAACCGAGACTGGAGCTCGGCGCTAAATAGTGAATCTTCCGCTACGGAGTTGAAGAGGCTACCTCCCTCAGCAATGGCGGTCAACTTGCCATGCTGCGGTACAGAGTGAGCATACTTCACAAAACTACAAGAAACGAAGCACGTGCGACAGGTAAAAAGACAGGCGAGAGGCGTAGTCAGAAAGTTCGAGGAAAGGTACCGGCCACCCGTGAATTGAGGATAAATAAGCACCCCACGGGCGGTGGAATTAGAGGAGAGAGAGAGAGAAAGCTAACCGAAGGATGTGCTGAACTATACCAAGGTGCAAACTCCGCACCTCAAGCCACACTAAGGACGGATTCACGTCAACAGCTACGACAATTAACACATTAGTAATTCGCCATCCTAGGTGGGTTTACTACGTCGTAGGCCTCGTGACAAACTCGTGACATACCCCCCTTCTAATAGCACTCTGTTTCCTGTGATTCAGTGCTCCTTTTGAACCTCTGTCGCATGTGCAACTTTCTCAACAATGGGTCCGAACCCAACTCGCTGTGATTCGTCAGAGTACGATGAATCCCAATACAAACATTCCTCGATAGATCACACAGGGAAATACATATACTTACATTTATCATCACTAAGCAAACACTTCCACCATGAATGTAACTATCCGACCCATGGTGATTTTACCGTTAACATCACTGATCTGGTGAAATACTGTCACTACACTGAGACAGAGTTCAAAAGGGGATAGAAACCCTGGTGAGGGGGAGTGTCCTTCGGTATGACTTTCCACGTGCTGTCTACAGGTGCTCGGTCTATGATAGTCTGCTTCCCGTAGTACAGGAAACATTGTTATGACGGAAAGTGAAACGCATGACTCGAGCTCCACTGCCCTAAGCTGTAGTCGATGACTTGTCTGGACGGATCCGGCTCCAGGCTCTGGAGAGGATGATGATCGCTCTCAGTATCAAATCTTTTTTTTTTTTTCCCCTACGGCAGTTTTTTGGGCTCGCCGGTGCGCGTCCAAATCTGACCTGGTGAGATTCAGCAACGTAGGGGCATCGATGTCCTTAGCGGGACTGCTCTCTGGGTATCGACTCGCTGATTCTTACACTACCGAAGTGTTGCGGTGACCGCGACCGGATGGAGGAGTATAGGGGTATCACCAGGTCAGACACCAACATTGCTGAATGGCTCCCCAACCGTGGCAACTGACTTGGGGTCACGCTTCAAGCGACCATTAGGCGTTGTCCGTTGGCGACTCGCAACTGCGGCTGTACTGCCTAACCTGTGAGTTCATCCCTGGCCAAAAGCAAGTCTTTCTTACTCGCTCGAGGGTCCGTCTTTGGAGCCCATATGACCTGCCTAGGTGAATCATGGGCCCTGCCGGGAGGAATGTTTCTCCTCTCAAGCCTTTGGGGAACGTCTAAGCTGCTTGGCCACACGATCTGATGGTGAAACTTAATGAGCATCACTTGTGGAGCTTGATGCTCACCTTGGCGTGTAGGCAGCGACTGAGCGGACGGTTCCAAAGTTGTCGTAGGGCGTTGGTCATCCAGTCCCTGGCCTGAAGACGGATAATGCTAGCAAGGAGCGGGCCCTTGCCAGACCTCGTCAGTGTTCGGCTGCTAGAACGGGACGCAATTCCTGTTACTGCTTCTTTAGCTTTGGCGCGTTGTTGGTTGACTCCCACACACGCCCTGTACGGGGCAAATCCGTAGACACGGGCTGACTGCGTCCGTCTGCGTAGGTGTTAGTATTCCCTATGTTAAGGGAATACAGAGGTCGCTCCACGCGATGGCCCATACTTTCTCCCACAGGAAGTAGGGGGGGGATATAGAAACGGAGTATGAAGGACGGGTGGAGGTAAAAACCAGCCTCCAACCGAACACTTCGTATACTGGCGCCCCGCCGGGCTTAGGAGAATAACTAAATCCTTATACACCATAGAGTGTTGATGCTCCGATTCCATGTTGGTTGTCGTCCAAGGATGAACCAAAACGATAAGAAACACTGTGACTCTATGTACACACCTGAAGCATTGGTTAGAACCCACGTTAGCCGAGGTCACGACGGGATGAGGAAAGGACTAGCCCAATGATTCCAGCGGCTCTAGGGCAATCTTTCATGATGTGGCCGGACGCCCACAAAGAAAACAAAACGGGGGTGCGGAAATCCCCGATGAATGCATGCCATGTTCACCCCACTAGAAGTTGTCGGACACATCTATTGCTAACTAAATCCTGTGGAGGCTTCATTCTCCGTATATGGGCGCATGCCCATATAGCCCTGCGAGATTCAGACAACACCTCAGCGGTGTGAATCGCAGCCGCGAAATCATGAGGTGCTGTCTCGCCTATCCGGATATCTCTACTCTGGGGACCTCAGTGTTGGTGGAGAGTTCAATGAGGTTAGTTCCTCCGCTCCCAACTTAGCTATCTGACGCCAGTACCTAGCGTTGTTTGCGTCAGCCTATCACCAAATGCTCGATGTCTCGTCATTATTCTTCTTCATGGCCTAATACTTCCTCCTGTAGGTCTCTGGGGTGGTCAGGTGGGTTACGATTACGCCAGAGCTATCTGCATGTCTGCTTAAGACGCACCTTAATTTAGAGTGAGCACACACTTCCCTCTGCAGCACCAGTTAATCCAGAAAAAAGGTGCTAGCCTTTTGTTCCTCAGACAATTGGGCTTTGAAAAAGCAACCTTGTCAAAATGCTAGAAGCATTTTTCAACTGTCCTCACTAGTTCTGAACTCTGAGATAGCTTTAACTTTGGGCCTCTACTCTATCACCTGCCTGGTGATTACCCCTGCTGCAGGTTTACAGAAGCGGGCTGACGAGCGCGGGGAATAGTTAAGTTGTTCCATCTCCTCACTAAGCAGAGCCCCCATCCTGTCTAGTTTTTCCTACGCCAGGGGCTTACTGCTGTCAGCCTTTCCCTACGCTGAGCAGCCTCCCTCCTTACGCTGAGCTCCTGTTTAGCTGCTTTCTCTGCGCGATAGCTCTCATTCCCTATGCATTATTCTGTCTGTCTGTCTTCTTCTCTGCGCAGAGCTGCCTCCTCCCTCGATACTTCATACGGTGGGCTTCCTGCATATGACAACCTCTTCCCTAAGTTGGGCCTCATCTCCCGTCGCGTGTCGCTCTTGAAACATAGGTCGGAAGTGTTGTACCTGGGCGGGGTTCGCTCTCACCGACAAAGGTGAGGATGATTCCGTTCTGTCCCGTCCCTTGCGGTCTCGACTTTCCCATAAGGAATAGTCTTCGGGGGCATTGCCCCTTACGAGGGGAGCCTGGAGAGGAGATGGTTTCGGTCTCTGAGACCTCTACAGATGCCCACTAGTGCTTCGCTATACTCTGAACGCTCCGAGCGGATGTGCCAGTCGGGGTCTTACAGACAGGGAGTCCACCAGCGTAGTGGTAGTATTAAGTTTCTCACTGGACTACCTGCTACAGCACTGGTAATTGGTAGTAGTTACGTAGTCGAAGTACTGGTACTAATAGTAGGGACTAACAGTTACATTTTGATTTTCCTTCTTCTTTGTACGCCGCGTCGCCTTACCTCCAGCGCGGACGTCGCCATGACAAACAATATCCTACCTGTTTTTCCATATAACTGTGGGAAAAAACAATTCCACTAGTGACAATATAAAACAAATATTTTTAGGGGGTGTGTTATTGTGTGTATGTGTGTAGTGTGTCGCGTGTGTGCGGTCAAGTCCGCTGCTCCCTCTCTATGCATCCAACCGCGATCTTACTGCACGGCACAAGTGCGGTGGGCTCCACCGAAAAAAAAAACATAACAATAACTATGTAAGGCTGCCACCAACTCTGGCATCACCGCGCTCTACAGCACGAGCAACAGTGCGGTGGGGCTGCCGGGAAAAAAAAAAATAACTAAAAACCTAGAAGACGGATCAAACGGAGAGAGGAAAAAAAAAACATTAGCGTCCGATGCTCCCCCCTTTACTCAACAACCCGGTAGAGAAAAAAAACAAGAAATGGTAATTACAAAACAGGAATGGAAGATCTGTGCGGCAACTGAAGGCAAGACTTTCTGCGTACCTGCGTGAGCGTTTACACGGTCGGATGGTCGGTCTGGACGCGGTCGTCTACCACTCGGTCTCACCACGATCCCGAGTCAACACCGGAGTTCCCTCAGGCCTCAAAAAAAGGACTCCTTCACTCATTGAGTCACCAAGCCAACACACACGAACAACACGATCATAACTGACTATACATATTACCTAACAGACAAAACTTTTCAGGTACTCTGCGAAACGACGAAGAGAGTCAAGCCCAGAGCCCCTACATCCCGGACGAGCCCACATTTTTGTCACGACGTCCCCTGGAGGTCTGCCCTGACTGGATCGGTTATAGGAGGGTGTGAGGGACGTGTTGACCTCACACGCTCCGCAATGAGGACCACACAATAAGATTTCGATACAATCACACCATTTATTACACCACCCCACCCTACCCCACCCTAGCTACCCCCCCCCCTGCAAATAAACATTCCATACAACTAGCACCAGCACGATCACAATAAAGCACTCACTACGCACAATAACATTGCACAAATCACTGATCAAGCCACTCCATCCACACAACATCGCACAATCATCGATTCCAAGCACTCAAAGCTACACATCTTGCACAATCGCAGATCCAAAGAAATCCAACACCCATACAACATGCACGATTATAAATAAATATTTCACAGACGACGTACACAATCACAATTTCAGATTCCAGCACTTATGACATGTACACAATTCTAAAGAAATATTCAGTATTGACCTTTCTCTACACCACGGAGTTGCGTCCACATCCATGCCCCTGTCATAAGTACGCAGGGTGCACATGTCGCACTAGGTGCTCGATGCCGGGTTGGTTCCCGCAGGGAGTCGCACTAAGCGACACCCTACGTCTTCCCAAGCTGGCAGTTGAAGAGCGTTGTCCAGGGGCGGGGGGGGGTCGGGGGGGTGGGAACGTAGCTGTTACTGAGGTCCTGGACGGGGGTCCTGGCCGGCAGTCGTCGACGGAGGGCTCCCCTTGCAAGTTCCACGGTACCGATCCTAGGAGGGCCTCGACCAGCGAGTGGCACCATCTCGTCCGTGGTCTCGCCTGAACTTGGCACTCGACATGACGTGGCACCATACATGTTGTGCTCCAGGTGAGGCCCCGGAGGGGGGGGTGGTCGTTTGTGGGTGGAGAGTAGTCGCGAGAGGAGGAAAAGATGAAGGAAGGTGGAAGAAGAAGGGTAACTGGATCCCTGCCGTCAGTTACCGTTTGACCATTGCTGTCAAGTTTTGCCACTCGTTGATGGGAGGAGGCGGTTGTGTTTTCAATACGCACCACAGAAAACCCGTTGAATCAAGCTCTTCTCACCGATGCAGGTAAAAGACGCATTAAATCATCTGGTTATAAAAACAAATATGATTTTGCTTCACCCTTCTCTCACTCACGCTTAACGTTTTCCTTCACTTTGGATATAAATCAACACAGCGCACAATCGCTTAATAACTGCTCCAAATTTGCAAATTATTATTTACATTGGCACATACTGTTCACATTTTATATAAAAAACATTTCAATAATATCACAAAATTTCCAACACGCATCCCGAACGACAAACTAATGCGTACGCCGCTCGTGATATTTATTCTCGTTTCTCAGTGCACCACAAATACAGTCGTGGCCGAAGGATAAAAGTCGGCGAATGTGAACAGGGCCGGAACGAGCGAGGACCAAGCAAGGTTCCAAACCTGAATCACCAGGTTCTTCTCCCTTCCCCACGTCTACCGCATCACCAGATACATTTACTGGAGATGAAATTTTGGAAATATTTAGAATGGCCAGGTTTAAAGTTGGGAATTAACCATGGAGAAAAAGGTCTCACTCTTTTTTTTCTAATTACAATTTCGAAAACAATTGAAATTTGCGCAAAAAAGAAGAAAGACTAAGCGGATATTACAACAACAATACACAAACATAAAGACAGACCCGAAACTGTTGTTTCCAGCTACCGTGGCGTGTCCCAGAAGAGGGGAGGGTTTCATAGGACTCTCTCTACCCTCTATGTCAGTCGTCGTGGACAGAGGCGTGTTGCGGAAACAGATAGAGATTGATGTCCTCTACCTACAGCAGATGCAGGAATTGAAAGCTACTGACTGTACTCTCGATGATACGGTAGGGAACCGGTCCTGGAGCATGGCGATTCACAGAGTCTTATTCCAGACCCCCTCGTACGTGAAGAGCTAACCTCCCTCAGCAATGGCGGGTCATTTGCCATGCTGCGTCACAGAGTGAGCATATCTTCAAACTAAAAGAAACGAGCACGTGCTGAAAGGTAAAAAGGAACTGGCGTGAGGCGATAGGACAGAAAGTTCGAGGAAAGGTACGGCCACCCGTGAACTTGCTGGTTAATTGACGGGCGGTGGAATTAGAGAGAGAGAGAGATAAAGCAAAACGAAGTTGAGCTGAACTATACCAAGGTGCAACCGCACCACAAGCCACACTAAGGGTCAGGCTACACGACATCCAGCAACGACAATAAACAATTAATAGTATTCCTGCCATCCGTGGTGGGTTCGAACGTAGTAGGCCTCGTGACAAACTCGTGACAGAGGGACCTTGTTTTTTTGGTGCAATGGCTTAAATTAGCGGCAAAAATGTTGTCTGAGCGTAATATGGGAAAATGTTTCCTTCAGTACACTAGTCGTTTTTTTGGGGGACATCAATTGTCAGGTTCGTATTTTACATTCAATGATGATTTTGAACAGGAAGAAGCTGAACTTGACTTTATATTATTGTTTTTGCAAAGTCTTGTTTTTCATCTTTATCTTAGATATTTATAATATATATATATATATATTCTATATTATATATATATATATATATATATATATAGATATGATTATAAACAAAGCTTGCTCTTATGTCGTAGATTGAAGTAATAGGGGGTGATACGCATTCATACTGCAGTGGCAGTTGATTCTGGCCTATCTTCAGTATGTGCTTGAGTGGGTGGATGGGGAAAAAAACTAAAATATATGCTTCTCATAAATTGAGCCTTCAGCAAGCTTATATTCTCCAAGGGGGAGAGCATCCTCCAATAGGAGGGAACTCACTAAATATAACTTCCTGGTTATATAACCGATATTGTCAATCTTGGTGGCTTTATCTCAGTGACCGCGGACAAGTTGTCTCCTCTTGCCTTTTACAGTTTTAAGATGAAATGCAATTCCCAGTAAACGGCTGGTGTGGCACAATACCGTAGTATGTTTGTTGAGTTTTCAAAAAAACCAAACCAACGGTGCATTATATGAAGCTAAAGAAATTCATTCGTGAATGTATGAGCATAACAAGCGACATTTTCTTGGGTGAAAAGTAGAATATATAAAAAAGATATCCTCTATGTCACATGTGTCGTGGGCAGTTCATGGACATGGATCCGCAGGGACTATACTTTACAAACAAACTAATTAAATTCCAAGGATAAGTACTATGCTCCTTTCCAGCAACTTACAGAGCTGCTTGTGTTGCACACTGACTGCAAGAAATATTGTATTATAAACAAAGTGGCTCTTATGTCTTAGATTGAAGAAATTGGGGGAGTTACGCATTCTGACCTGCATGTGGCAGAGGACTTCTGCCTAAAACTAACAGTATGTGCTTGAGTGGTGTGGATGAGGGAAAATAATAAATAAAGCTTCTCAAAAGTTGAGCCTTCAGCTAGCTTATTTCTCAAGGGGGAGTGAATCCTCCATGAGTGGTATATTTGCTCCTTTCTCATGAAATGTTGCTTTGTTTGACTCCTGCCATGATTTTCTTTTGTTCTTGTTGGAACCTTTGGTTGGTTTTTGAAACTCAACAATTACATACTACGGTATTGCACACCAGCCTTTTCTGGGATTGCAATTTCTTCTTAAATACTGAAAAGGCAGAGGAGTCAAATTACACGTTACGTGGTCACTGAGGGAGAAAAACTCCAAGCTTCGAAATATAGGTATATGACCAGGTGTTCTTTGTTAGTGATAGTTTCCATTCCGCTAAATTGGAAGGGAATATGTCTCTCCACTTGGGATATTAAGCTTGATGAAGGCTCATTTGAGAAGCATTTATTTTTTTTTTCCCAATACACCCACTCATGCTCTTTTCTGTTAGTTAGGGCAGAATCATCTGCCACTGCAGGTATGGAATGCGATCTCCCCCTTTTTCTTCAATCTATGTCATATGAGCAAGCTTTGTTTATTTTTCCTATTATTTCTGGCAGTCATTGCAACACCAAGTGCTCTGTATGTTGCTGGAACGGTGTGCTTGTACTTAGCCTTGGAATTTTTTAGTTTGTTTATATATATTGATATATATAGATTTTTATATATATTATATATATATATAATTTTGTACTCCATTCTTATACGTTTGATTAATGCTTTTAGTTTTTAAGCAATCTTTTTTCCGTCTTCACACTCTGTTTTGTTCCTTTTTGCTACCCTTCGCTGGTCTGCTTTGAGGGTGCTGTTGGATTCTTTTTTGTACCCTTGTGGTGAGAACTCCACAGAATTATGGGTACTGTGGCGTGTCTCTATTGACACCAAGTGACTCAGTAACTATTCAAGCCGTGTCTCACTGCTGAGTCCGATTCCAGCGGACGTAAGAAAGCATAGGAGCAGGCATTACAATCTGAATGTCCTTACAGGAGGGGGATTACGATGGTTCCTCAGGCAGTAGTGATATGGGCTTCTCTTATTTATAGTATATTTTCCTCCACAGTTTCTCCATCTTCAATTTTGTTTTTTTTTTTTTTTTTTTAAAGTTCATATCTTTGCCAAGTCATTACTATAACAACTGAAGATTTGTTGAACTGCACTGGTTTTCTCCCATATTAATTGTTCAGGCATTTTTGTGTGGTCATAGCTGGGGGATATTGCATCTCTCTGGGAGATCCAAGTAATTGGGTGTTCTGATACATTTCTTAGCCACTCACAATGCTTGGGTTATTGAAACAGCAGAAAAAGTGACAACTCAGACTGTTCTCCATATCTTGTGATATGCCTTGCTTCCTTGAATGGATCCTCAGCACAGGCTCAAAGGATTTTCCCCTATTTCATATATCTGTTTGAATGTAATGCTTTTAGTGTTTCAGCTTCTTTTGTCGTCATTCACACTTTTGTTGTGTCTCAATTTTTACGACCCTTCGCCTGGCTGCTTTGTGGGAGCTGTTGGGTTCTTTTTGAACCCATTGGGGGTGTGATAAAACACCACAGGAATTATGGACTTGTGGGAGTTGTTCTATTTGACACCAAGAGCACAGAACACTATCAGCCGTGTCTCCTGCTGTGTCCGATCCAGCGGACGAATGGATTTTGTCTAACCTACGGTGTATTGTCAGTGGAGGAAGGTCTGCGCACTGCCCAAAACACATCACAGCTTGCTCTAAATTCATTCTTTTATCTATGCATTCGTCTCACTTCAAACCATCATTGTAAAGTCTTTAAACTTTACTATTTCTTGATCTTAGAAAAGAACATCTATGATATAGTTCAATCCAAAATTTAAAATACTATCCATTCTCTCTTTCCTTGAACTTCACAATATATTTATCTTTAAACATTCATTTAACTACCAGGGTAATAATTCAGATTTATACTTTACCTGGCTGGTGATCTTAACTATTCACGAATCACTGTCTTTTTTTTCTTTTCTTTTTCTTTTCACTGTCACTTTCACACACGACACAAACGCCGGCACTGGTTGTTGGCTGATGGCGACTGGTCAAGGTGAGACTGTTGGCGTTGGTCGGGGTTCTGCTTGGCGAATGCGCTGCAGGGTAGGAGGTTCGAACCCCGGTTAGGTAAGAATACAGTGACTATCTAAACATCGTATCTGTTCTACCTTTCTTTCTTCTGCTTTAGCATTGCACTTCTCTCTCTCTCTCTCTCTTCTAGTCTGCTCTTTCATATGGACATGGTTGCTTTTCTTTCCTTTTTTCTTTTCTTTCTTTCCTTCTTCATAAATTTAGCAACTCTTTCTCTCTCCTCCACCATCTATCTCAGACCTTCCTCTGCAGACTATCTCATGCTTAATCTCTCAACTTGGTTCTCTTACTCTCCTATTCTCTCACTCTCTCTGCCTTCTCTCCTGCAGAGCTCACATCAAGAACCTCTCTCTCCCTATCTCTTCGATTCGTTTTCCCTCTCGTTCTCTTCCTCTCTTCATCCTCTCTGCTTTTCCCTCGTGCAGAGAGACCCTTTAAACTCTCCTCATCTCTATGTCTCTGTCGTTCTCCTCTTTCTTCCTTGTAGGCGAGAGCCTACTCTCCCAGACTTCTCCACCTCTCTCTCTCTGTCTGTTCGTTTTCTCCCCTTTTCTTCTCTCACTCACACATTTTCCTTTATGCTCTAACCGTGTCCAAGGGCCCAGGACCATTGAGTCAGTATTTTTACCCTTCCCATCCCGAAGTTGTCTCCCTCTATTCATTGGACGTTCAAATCATGACAGTCCCGTCTAACTCGCCTTTACTCTCAGTGCGTGGTCAATTGCGTCATTTAATTGATTAGCCTAGAATTTCACCCCCAAATCACTACTTCCCACTTTCCCTAACTTCAATGGAGCGGTGTGGCTTAAGTGGTGGACACTGGTCATTCTATAATTGCGCCAGCCTGAGTCTGGGTAGCTCCACGAAGTCGACTTACAATGACGTTGGCTTCCACAAATGGGCGGATTTGGCTGGCAAGGTTCTGAGGGTCCGTCTGGGCAGGACATCGAGGCGTCGGTACAAAGACCGACCTTAGTCAGGACTGGGTGGGTCTGGCCGTCTGCGGGTGATTAACTCTCTCTATAGATTAATTGGCCGGACCCGTCCTATGGGCCGTCTCTGACGCCTAGATGTTTGAGTTTTGGATTAGGTCAGAACAAATTTGACTGGCGACTCCCAGTTAGGGTTGTCCCCCACAAGTAGGGTGTTTCCCCAAGTTAGGTTGTTTCATTTTTTTGTCCGTGACATTTTCCCCCTTGCTAAAGACCATGACTCGCATTGTACTCAAAAACAACGGGACAAAATGGACAACAACCCGAATTTGCTGAACAGACAGCTACTCGCGCATGAGGTTGGAAATACTTTACTAAACCAACGGTTTTTATGTTTTTAATTTTTACAATTAGTGATTACCACTCAATGAGTTATCATTGACGTGCGCTCTTGCGTTATTTCAAACTAATTTTATAAACGACCTCTGTGCGCACTTATGCAATTTCCCTAACGGCGGGATTTGCCATCTATCCCTTTTCACATTTCTTATGAAATAGCACATATTATATGATCAGCGATCCATGACACTTACACTGTGGATTCTCACATCCTCACTTATTGCAAATAATGATCACTACACAAGCGACTGTATGCTCCAAGCATATCTTCTTCCACAATGATCAAGTTCTCAAGAAAATATGTTCATGTCTCACACAAAAAAAAATTGAACATTGCCAACTGGGAATGAACCTTATCCAATCCAACATAACTGGAATCAAACACTTATTATCACCGTTGCACCCTGGTATGATGACTTACTCTGAGGTTGACACGCTTGCTAGACTACTCGACTTTAAGTGTCAGCTCCGACATTCTGTCGTCGGGAATGGACTGCACTCGGTACTGTAGGGCATGACAGTGCCTTGCCAAACGGCAGTACTCTGCTGTTTTCAACTGCGACTCCTGCATGGATTTTGAGTGGTTTGATGATCCGTCTCGATCACGAAACTCTTTCCCATACATGTAATTGTGGAAACTTCTGCAACGCGCCCACCTCAATCAGCTAATAAACACTCCTTCTCTACAGTTGCGTACCCTTCCTCACACTTTGGTCAACTTCTGCTTGCATATATCACAGGAAACTCGTCTCCTTCATGGCTCTGTAATAATACTGCACTCTATACCACCACCTGATGCATCTGTACGCAACAAAAATGGTTGGACATATCTGGTTTAGCTTCAAGATGGGTCGGGAACCTAGTCTTTCCAACAACGGTCTGCATGCTTTGCTCTGCAGCGTCAGACACTCGACCACTGCCGAGTTTCCCCTGTTCCCCCCCCCCCCCCCACCCAATTTCCCCCCCCCCCCCCCCTCCCCTTGTCCAAAATCACTGAGTGGATCGGATTGCTGCGAAATTTGGAACAAACTCAACTATATATCCAATAAAACCTAGCAGAATCCTGACTTCTGTTTTGGTCTTTGGTCTATCTGAATTCATAATCTTCTCCACCTTTCATCTTTCGGGCTTGCTTTGGTGTCGATTCGTCAACAAAACCTTGAGCTCCATACTGTTAGCCTTTTTTTTCAATACAGTGACGCATCCTGTGTGACTCCTACTGGATACTTAGAGCAACGAAATCTCCCCTTCTTCTGCTGGTCTCTTTCACCTCATCAATGATTGCTGCTGCGGCCTATGAAAATTCATCAAGGACTCGGTCAGCCGTTTTACCGGTGCGAGATGACTCGCCATGAAGCGACTGTGACCCACTGAACTGACAGTGATTCACGATAACATGCTGGTTTCCTCTAACTGAGTGGTCACCTTACCTGTCTTCCCCGTGGTGAACACTCGGTACAACAGACCGCCTTTCACAAGAATTCTGTCTCACCTCTTAACCTCTTGTTTCTCCTCACCTCTTGCATATCCCAAGACGTCACGAGCGAAGGGTCTTGTTACTGTGCTTGCCTAAAACTCACTCCAGGCGACATTCTTGCCTGACTTCCTTCCTGGAATCAACTAACGGTTTAACATCCGTTTCCTCCTTCTTGTCCGTGTTTGAAATGCTGCCCCTGTAGCAGTCAACAACTAGGATCCCTGGATCCTTGCACCTGGAATATTTCCAATGATAATCGTGAAGGGGTATTCTCCTTCACCAACGCTGACAACTCGCCTGAGAAGTAAGGGGAACTTACTTCTATCTTAGCAAATGGAAACTCCCTCACAGTGCCATCGAATAGAGTACTGGTCTGGAATTTGCTGTCACATAATCCCCTTTTAGTCCAGCGTTGTTCGTACTACCCCGCATGAACAATCCAGTGTCTCGTAACACTTTCACCTCTGCTGGCCATTCCACACTTCTTCCATGGTAACGAACCTCTCAGCCTAGTGCCCTCATCCCTGAATAACTGTATGCTGTCCAGTGCTAGCCATAGGCTGCACTCCACCCTCTTCAGACTGGAATCACTTTGGTTCCACTGCAGGTCGTTTCCTGTACGTCCCTTATACCACTCTTGCCAGGCTGCTGCCTTCTGGAACCTCATGCGACAGTTTCCTCGACCAACCATGTCCCTTCTGTATCAATTGAATACACCTAACTTCCCTATGCCCTTCCTTTTGCCACTACACTGGCGTTAGCAGGACTTTGCAGATTTTACTCCCCTAGTCTCCTTGCACTCTTCTCCACCTGTGCCTAGCACCTGTCTTTCTCCTGCCACCTCGTGCACAAATCGGTGCCTTCTATACAACTCTGCGAACTTCAACAACTCCACCTGCTGTTCCGCTGTCTCTCTTTCAAAATGTATGTGTTTACTCGGCCGCAACTGTCAAAAATCTGTTCTTCATAAACTAGCTCTTGCCATTCAATGAACTCCTTCTTTGTACCACTCACTCTAACCATTTCTCAAAATTAGTGGCTAGACTTGCACCAAACTGAGTGTACGTTTCCCCTGCTTGCATCTAGCTGCACGAAATTTTCTTCCTGAACCCCCTCTCTGTGAGGTCGAATCCTTATCATCAATGATTCCTGCACTGCGCCGATATCAGAATGTTGTTCTGCTGGCAATGCAGTGTAAAATCTGCAATGCCTTACCCGTCAGTAACGACCGACAAAATGGACTGCCCATCTTCTGGACGCTGGCCAAACCCTGGTTCTGGTCGCAAACGTTTTCGAAACGACTGATGTATGCAGCAAAACGAATCGGTTCCTTCAGAGTTTTTTGCAACTTGGGTCGGGGGGCATAGCTGCGCACAGAGTCCCTGGAGGTCTGAAACTCCCATCCTCGGCTGGTCTACCTTTGTATGATCCATTTCTCTATTATTCTATTTTGTACCTTTAATCTTTCTGTCTCATGTGCGCTTTCCCTTTTTCTTTCTGTCTCCTGCGTTTCCTTTATCATTGTTGCCTGAATCCTTTATTTTTCTGTTTCCTGCGCTGCTATTTCTCCAGCGACACGTCGGTCTTTCCGCGGTTCATCCCTTTCCATCTTTTGCTGGTTTTCAACAACTGCTCGCAAAATTTTCTCCGAATAGCATAAATCACGTGCGACGCTCACTAGTTGTTCAATTGGGCCTGTTCTTTCTGTCCGCCATTATATCTTCCTCTTTTTTTTTTTTTTTGAAAAAGTATTTTATACAACGTCTAGCTCAAACTGGTGGTTACCGATCACGGCGTGACGTAATAGCACAATCCTATGAATGTAAATATTTGCTTGGGACAACCGTAGTTGTTTTTATAAGACGCCAGCGACTGACCCATACTATGAGAGGCGAATTATAGGAAATTCTGTGCGATATGAGTACTCTGGGCATGAAATGCCAGCTAGTATTAAACTATCATGGATGCAAGCCAAGCCAGTATTTAAACTATCTTTGAGGAACTTACAGGAAGACAACCCCTTGTCTTAGGGATTACAATTCTCTGAATCCCACCAAGCTTTACTCTCATGAAGAAGTTGTACAATTATAATAATATGGGCCTGAATATCTGGCAAGCTCGCCAATAAATTGTCATTCCTCGGGTGTTATGTCAGCTGGAGGAAGGACTAGAGCACAGCCCAAACTCACTCCAAAGCTTGCTCACAATCTCATTCAATATATCTTGATTTAGTCACATCAAACCATGTAATGTCTATAACATTTTACTATACATGATCATAGACAGACATCATGCAATTGATCAATCAAAATAAATCATTCTCTCTTTCTTGAAACTTCACAAATTCATTTATCTAAAATACATAAATTAACTAACAGGGGTATTTTCAGATTCTACTTTACCTGGCCAGGGGATCTTAAACTATTCACGAAGCACTGTCTTTTCTTTCTTTTCTTGTTTCTTTTCTCTGTCACTTTCACAAACACGTCAACAAAACGCCGGCATGGTGTGGTCTGATGGCGCTGGTCAGGTGAGAGTTGCGTTTGGTCTGTGGTCTGCTTGGCTCGATGTGTCGCTGCCAGGTATGTGGTCGAACCCCCGGTATTGGCTTAGAACAGTGACTTTAAACTTCGATCTGGTTCTCCTTTATCTTTCTTTCCTGCATTAAACGATTGCACTACTCTTCTCTCTCTCTCTCTTCTTGTTGATCTTTTCTAATGGACATGTTGCTTTTCTTTTCCTTTTTTCTTTTCTTTCTTTCCTTCTTTCATAATAGTTAGCAACTCTTTCTCTCTCTCCACATCTCTCCTCAGTCCTCCTCTGCTGGACTAATCTCATGTTATTCTCTAAACCTTGGTTCTCGTCTATCCTCATCTCTCTCTCTCTCTGCCCTTCTCTCCGCTGAGCTCCACTCAGTAACCTCTCTCTCCCTCTCTCTCTCTATTCGTTCTTCCTCGTTCTCTCCTCTCTTCATCTCTCTGCCTTTTACCTGTGCAGAGACTAACCTAAAACCTCCTCTTCTCTATGTATATGGTCGTTCTACCCTCCTCTTATTCCTGTAGGCGAGAGCCTACTCTCCCAGATACTTCTCCCCCTCTCGACTCTCTCTGTCTGTTCGTTTTTCTCTCCCTTTTCTCTTCTCTCACTCACACATTCCTTTATGCTCTAACCCCGTGTCCTTGGGCCTGTTCATGGTCAGTATTGTTCCTTGATCCCCGAAGTTGTCTCACTCTAATTCCATTGGCGTTCAAATCATGACTGTCCCGTCTACACGCCGTTCTCTCTGTGGTGGTCAATTGGTCATTTAATTGATGAGCTAGATTTCAACCCCAACACCACTTCCTTCCCACCCTTCCCTACTTCACTGGCGCGGTGGATGTGGCTTATTGGTCGGACACTGGTCAATCTTTTTTGGCAAGCTGAGTCTGGGTAGGCACCACGAACGTCCGACTTACAATGTCGTTGGTTCCATCAAAATTGCGGATTATGGCTGGCCCAGGTTACTGAGGTCCCGTCATGGGCAGACATCGAGGCGTAGGTCAATACGCCGATTAGTCAGACTGGGTGGGTCGGACCGTCTTCGGTGTGAAACCTCTACTAAGCTTAATTGGCCGGACCGACCTATGGGCCCGTCTTTCTGCCGCCTGATATGTTGAGTTTGGACTTAGGTCCGATTAACAATTTGACTGGCGACTCCCAAGTTTGGTTGTATCCCCCAAGTTAGGTGTTTCCCAAGTTATGTTTGTCAAGGGGACAAAAAATTGTGAAACTACCTAAACTGGGGGAGGAAACAACCTAACTTGGGGGAACAACCAACTTGGGGGAGTCGCCCGTCCTATTTGTTCGGACCTAAAGTCCATATAACTACAAACATTCTAGGCGTCAGAAAGACGGGCCCATGGGTCGGGTCCGGCAATTAAGCGTTGCGGTGAGGCTTTCAGGAAGACGGTCTGTCGCTATACGGGCTAAGCTGCTTTGACCGATCGCCTCGATGTCTAGCGAGACGAGTCGCAGAGGCGATCAAGCTCATTCTAGCCACTTTTGTGGAACCAACGTCATTGTTACTCGGACGTCGTGGTGCCTACCCAGACTCAGTGGGCCAATTTAGATTGACCAGTGTCCACCACTTATGCACACCGCCGCCAGTGAAGTTGGGAAGGGGGGATGGCGAAGGTAGTGTGGGGTGGGGGTGAAAATCTAGCTAATCAAGTAAATGACCTATAGAACCACATCAGAGAGTAAGGCGTGTAGACTGGCTGTCATGATTGGAACGTCCAATGGAATTAGAGGAGACAACCTCGGGTTGTCAGGGTGTAAAATATGACCGATGTTACTAGCCCACGTTTTGGACAGGATCGGAACGAATAAAGGATATGCTCGTGAGTGAGAGAAGGTTGAGAACGAGGGGAGAAGAAAAAGAGACAGAGAGATGAGGACGGTTTTTAGGTGTAGTCTAGGACACGAGGAAAGGCAGGAGATGAAGAGAGGGGAGAACGAGGGAAGAAAAGAATAGAGAGAGAAGGGAGAGAGAGGTGCGCGGCTGGAGCTCTGCAGGATGTGAAGGCTGAGAGAGAGAGAGATGAGGAGAGAAGAGAAACTAAGTCTGAGAGATTAGCATTGAGATAGTTCTGCAGAAGAACGAACTGAGGAGAGGATGTGGAAGAGAGAGAAAGAGTTGCTAATTTATGAAGAGAAAAGAAGAAAAGAAAAAAAGAAGATTAGAAAAGCAACCTTGGCAATTTGATTAGAGCAGACTAGAAGAGAGAGAGAGAGAGAGAGTGACCAATTGCGTTAATGCAGGAAGAATGGGAAAGGAGAATCAGATCGTGTTGGTAGTCACTGTTCTACCCTATACGTGGGTTCGAACATCATACCTGGCAGGCGTCACTTCGCCTAGCAGAACCACAGACCACGCCAACAGTTCACCTGACAGGCGCCATCAGTCCAACACCAGTGCGGAAGTTGTGTCGTTTTGTGAAATTGACAGTGGAAAAGAAAAGGAAAAGAAATGAATGACAGTGTTCGTGTATAGTTAGATCACCTGGCCTGGTTAATGTAGTATATCTTTTTTTCCCGGGTTCGTTATGATGTTTTAGATAAATGATTTGTGGAAGGAAGTTCAAGGAAAAGAGAATGTTTTTTTCTGTTTTGATTCTATATGCATTGATGTTCTTTCTTTGTTCATGTATATTAGTAAAGTTATAGGTCATTTACTAGTGGTTTGATGTGGACGATGCTATGATATATGAATGAGATTGTAAGCAGCTGTGAGTGTGTTGGGGCTGTGCGTAGTCCTTCCTCATGACATTACACCGTGGTTGAATTTATTGGCGAGCCTGCCAGGATATTCTGGCCCATTTATTATAATTGTTCAACTTCTCAGTGGTGGAAGCTGGGTGGATTCAAGTTTTGTAATCCTAAGACAAGGGGTTGTCTTACTGTATGTCCCAAGATAGTTAAATACTAGGTTGGCATTGCTTCCAAGATAGTTAATACTAGGCTTGGCATTTCAGACCCTGAGTCATCATTCGCACAGATCGCCTATTTTTCGCTCTCATAGTTGGGTCAGGCGCTGGGCGGTCTTATTAAAAAACAATTACGTTGTCCCAAGCTAAAATTATCATTCATTAGGATTGTGCTATTACGTCACTCGTGTCGGTAAACACAGTTTGGCTGTCGTAGAATAAAATCTTGTTCAAACAAAAAAAAAAAAAAAAGAAGATTTAATGGCGGAAGAAAGGAACACCCTATCTGTACAAATTGTGAGCGTCGCTCGGGATCTTCGGCTTGAGGGGAGTAAGAGCGTGCGAGCTTCGTTGAAAACCAGCACAAAAGATGGAAAGGGATATGTATGATATCGCGCGGAAAAGAAGCCTGTTTGCCGTAGAGATAGCATTTAGCAGTGCAGGAAAGGCTAAAGCTAGCGCAATCGCAGGAAGAAGAGAGATTAGGCAAGCCGCAGGAAGGAATACATGAAAGAATGAACAAGGAAAAAGAAAGATTAAGGGAAGCGCAGGAATCAGATTGGAATGAAGGAGGATACAGAAAGGAATAAGCTAGGAAACGCAGGAAACGGAAAGATTAAAGGGTCAATTTGAATTAGAGAAAGTGAGGTATACAAAGGGAGACCACGAGGATTGGTAGTTCAGTACTCAGTGACTCCTGATGCGCGTATGCCCCCCGACCAAGTTGCCAAAATTATCGGAATGGACCGATTCGATTGTGCATACATCAAGTCGTTTCGAAACGTTCGCACAGTCTGGGTGGGCCTCCAGAAGAGTGGCAGTCACTTTTTGTCGGCGTTAATGACGGGTAAGGCTTGCAGTTTTTCACTGCGTTACCAGCAGATAACAGTCCGATTTGGCGTGCTGTGAAGGGGTCTTTAATGAAGGGATTTGATCTCACAGAGGAGGGATTTCAGAAGTAATTTCGTTCAGCTAAATTGCAAGCCTGGGGGAACGTACAATCAGTTTGGTGCACGATCTGGATCACTATTTTGATATATGGTTAGAGTTGAGTGGTACGAAGTGGAGTTCGTGACGGAAAGAGCTAGTTATGAAAAAGAACAGATTTTGTCAGGTTGGGGCCTGAGTTAGTTAACCATACATTTGAAAGAGAGACAGCAGTAGACAGCAGGGGAGTTGGTTGAAGTTCGCAGTGGTGTATATGTGGAGGCTCGTTTTGGGCAATAAGGTGAAGGTGAAACAGAGTGCTAGGCACATGTGAGGAGAAGGAGATGCAAGAGAGAACTTGGGGAGTTTTTATGCAAAGTCTGCAAACCCAGATTTGTGGGGCAGAAGGAAGGGCAAAGGGAATCATTAGGTGATTTATTTGTATCAAGAAGGGACATGTGTGGCGAGGGATTGTCGAATGAGGTTCAGTTGGCAGCAGCTTGCAAGAGGTGGATAAGGTCGTCAAGGGAAAGGACCTGCAGTGGATCCTAAGGGATTCAGTTGAGGGGTGGAGTGCGGCCTATGGCTAGCATGGACTGCAGTCAGGTGTCAGGGATAGAGGGCACTTGGCTGAGTGTTCGTTACAGTGAAGAAGCGGTGGATTGGCCAAGCAGGGGTGACGTGATACGAGTAAACGTTGTTCATTGCGGGGGTAGTACGAACACGCTGAGTCGATATAGGGGATTTGACAGGGCATATCCAGACCTGTACTCTAATCGATGGCACTGTGAGGGAGTTTCCGGTTGCTAAGTTAGAAGTACGTACCCCTTACTTCTCAGGCGAGTTGTCTGCAGTTGGTGATGGAGAACCCTTCATGATTTGATCATTGGGAATATCCAGGTGCAAGGGATCCGGGGATCCTGTGTTGGGGACTGCTACAGGGGCAGAGTTCAAACACGGAGCAAGAAGGAGGAATAGGGTGGTTAAACCGTTAAGTTGTTCCGGTAGGAAGTGGGCATAGATGTGTCGCCTGATGAGTTTAGGGCACCAGCGCAGGATCAAAGACCCCTTCGCTCGTGAAGTCTTGGGATTGTTGGCAAGATGGTGGGAGAGAAACAGGAGGTTAGAGGAGGTGAGAACAAGAATTTCTTGTGAAAGGCGGGATGTTGTACCGAGTGTTCACCAAGGGGGAAGACAGTCAAGGTGAACACTCAGTTAGAGGTACCAGCATGTTATCGTGACACGTCATGTCCTGTGGGGTCTCGAGTCGCTCATGGCGAGGCATCTCGGCCACCGGTTTTTTGTTTAACCGGGCAGACGTCAGTCTTTGTTGATTTTTATAGGAGCAGCAGCTATCATTGTTGAGGTGTAAAGAGACCAGCAGAAGACAGGGTGATTTTTGTTGCCTAAGTTTCCAGTCAAGGAGTCATACAGGGACTGTGTCACTGTATGAAGGGCCTAGGACTGTTTGGAACAGTCCTAGGTTTTGTTGTCGGAAGCGACACAAAGCAGCCGGGAAAGAGGAAAGGTGAGAAGATGATGAATTCAGGAGGACCAAAGACCAAAACAGAAGTCAGGAGTCTGCTAGTTTTTAATTGGGTTATATACGGGAGTTGTCCAAATTCGCTGCAATCACGTGTCCTCTCTGTGATTTGGTCAAGGCAGGAAACCGGCAGTGGTTCGAGAGTGGGTCAGACGCTGCAGAGCAAGCTCTGCAGACGGTGTTGGAAAGACTTAGGTTCGGTACTCTGAATGTACAGATATGTCCTAACCATTTTTGTTGCGGACCGATGCATCAGGTGGTGGGATAGGTGACAGTATTGTTGCCGAGGTGATGAAGGAGTCGAGATTCCTGTGCGGTATGCTAGAAGGAAGTTGTCAATCGTGTGTAGAAGGGTACGCAACGTAGAGAAGGAGTGTTTAGCTGTCCTGTGTGGGCAGCTGCAGAAGTCCCACAAATACTTGTATGGGAAAGAGTTGTGTTTGTGAACAGATCAATCCAACCACTCAATATTCCTGCAGGTGGCACAGCTTGAAAATACAGCAGAGTGCTGCGTTGGGCAATGGCAATGAGCCATACAGGTACGAGTGCAGTTCATTCCCGGTTCGACCAGGAATGTCGGAGCTGACTATTTAAAGTCGTGTAGTCTAGCAAGCTGCACTCAGCGGAAGTCAGTGTATCCAGGGGCGTGCTTTGTTGTTAATATGTGTTTGTTTCCGTTTTGTTGATTGGGATATGGGTTCATTCCAGTTGGCTAGGTTCATATTTTTTTTTTTTGTGTGAGGACTTGTTCTATTTTCTTTGTGAGACTTGTTCATGTGGATTTAGTTATGCTTGGAGCATACAGTCGCTTGTGTAGTGATGCATTATTTGCAATAAGTGAGGATGGAGATTCCTCAGCAATGGATGTGTCATGGATCGCGATTCATATTATATTGTGCTTTTCATAAGAATTGTGAAAAGGAGAGATGGCAAATTCCGCAGGTAGGGAGAAATTGATACGTGCGTCTGTGGTAGTGATATAATGAGTTGAAAATACGCAAGAGCTCCGTCAATGATAACTCAATGGAAGTGGTTTCACTATATGGTATAGTTTATAATTTTATAACAGGTGGTTGTAAGTAATTTTCCATTCTGTGCGCGTTGTTGCTGTGTGTCAGCAATTTAGGTTGTTGTCCTTTTTGTACCTTTGTTTTGAGACACTGCGGAGCAGGTCTTTTGCAAGGGGGAAAATTGTCACGGACAAAAAATGAAACAACCTAACTTGGGGATAAAACCTAAACTTGGGGGGAACACCTATCTTGGGGAGGTCGCCAGTCAATTTGTTCGGTCCTTAAGTCCAAACTCAACATTCTAGGCGTCTGTATGCCGGGCCCATTGGGTCGGGTGTCCGGCAATTAAGCTAGCGTGAGAGGCTTCTGGGAAGACGGTCTGTCCAGGCCTTTAGGGCTAAGCAGCTTTGACCGACCGCCTCGATGTCTAGAGGGGACGAGTCGCAGAGCCGAGTCAAGCTCATCTAGCCACTTTGTGGAAACAACGTCATTTTTTTTGGTTACTCGGACGTCGTGGTGCCTACCCAGACTAGCTGGCCAATTTAGATTGACCCAGTGTCCACCACTTAAGCACTCGCGCCAGTGAACGTAGGGGTAGGGGGGAAGGTAGTGTGTGGTGGGGGTGAAATTAGCTTAATCATTTAAATGACCAATTGACCAACCACCGAGAGTAGGGTGGTAGACGGGACTGTCATGATTTGAACGTTCCAACGGAATTAGAGGGAGACAATCGGGTGTCAGGGGTAAAAATACTGACCAAGGGTACTCGTCCGTTTTTGGACAGATCGGACGAAATAAAGGAATGCGTTGAGTGAGAGAACGGGAGAACGAGGGGAGAACGAACAGAGAGAGAGAGATGAGGAGGTTTTAGGTGTTAGTCTCTGCACGAGGGAAAAGGCAGAGAGATGAAGAGGAGGGGGAAGAGGGGGAAGACGAATAGAGAGAGAGAAGAGAGGAAGAGAGAGGTTCGGAGGGAGCTCTGCAAGGTGAGAGGGCAGAGAGAGAGAGAGATGAGGAGAGAAGAGCACTATGTTGAGAGCTTAGCATGAGAAAGTCTGCGAAGAACGAACTGGAGGGTGTGTGGGAGAGACGAAGAGTTGCTAATTATGAAGACGAAAAGAAAGAAAAGAAAAAAAAGAAAGAAAGCAAACTGTCCATTTTGATAAGAGCAGACTAGAAGAGAGAGAGAGAGAGAGAGTTGCAATGCGTTAATGCAGGAGAAAGAAAGGAGAAACAGATCGATGTTGTAGTCACTGTTCTTACCCTAACCGGGGGTTCGACCTTCATACCTGGCTGCGTCACTTCGCCAAGCAGTAAAATACACAGACCAACGCCATCAGTCTCCACCTGACAGGCGCCATCAGTCCAAAACACCAGTGCCGGCAGTTGTGTCGTGTGGTGAAAGTGACAGTGGTGAAAAGATAAGGAAAAGAAAAGAAAAGACAGTGATTCGTGAAATATTTAAGATCTCCTGGCCAGGTAAAGTAGAAATCTATTATAACCCGGGTTTATGTTATAATGATGTTTTTAGTTAAATGATTTTGTGAGTTCAAGGAATGCGAGAAATGTTGTATTCTGTTGATTCTAGATGCCAGTGTGTTCTTTCTTTGTTCTTGTATAGGGTAAAGTTATTGACTTTAATAGTGGTTTGATGGTGACGAAATGCAGGATATATGAATGAGATTGTAGCAAGCTGTGAGGTGTTTGGGCTGTGCGCTAGTCCTTCCGCCACGGAAATTACACCGAGGTTGACAAGGTTGTTTATTTTTTTTTGTCGTGACACCTAGGTGCAGGCCTAAATACAAATTAAATGTGCCTTCAGGAGGGATTACGATGGTTCCCTCAAGGGCAGCTAGTGAATGGGTTTCGCCATATTTATAATATCTTTTCCCACATTTTCTCCATCTTCATTTTTTTTTTTTTAAAGTTCAAATCTTTGCCAAGTATTACTATAACGACTGAAGAATTGTTGACATGCACTTGTTTTCTTCCCACTACTTAATTGTTCAGCATTATATATTATATATATATATATATATATAGATTATATATATATATATATAGTTGTTAAGCTATTTTTAAAAAAGAGGTTGCCCCCCAAGGGGGTTGAGCACCTTAAGATTTTTAAAGAAACACTTTTATATTGTTTATATATATATTTTATATATTTTTATTATATATAATATATATATATTTTTTTATATATGTTGTGTGTGGTGTGTGTGTGTGTTGTGTAATGCTGAACAATATGTAGTGGGAAAAACATGTGCAGGCTAACCAATTCTTATGTCATTTTAGTAATGACGTGGGCAAAGGATTTTGAACTGAAAAAAAAAAACAAAGGGGATGGGGGGGGGGGGGGGGGGGGGGGGGGGTGAAGATAAAGAAAATGGAACAAGAAATTAAGATAATTTATTATAAATATGAAAACCCTTTCACTAGCGCTGCATGAGGGGTTCATTGGTCATCCCCTTCCTCTCTCTCTCTCTCTCTCTCTATCTCTCTCTCTTTTCTCTACACACACACACACTCACTCACTCAACAAAAAAAAAAACAACTCAGACAATTATCTATATCTGCTATATCTATCTATCTATCTATCTATCTATCTATCTATCTATATCTATCTTCTTTCTATCTATCTATTATCAATCTTTCTATATGTTATGTTTGTTGTGTGTGTGTGGTAAGTGGTTGTCCCGTTTGTTACCCACTTTTTTATATTGGGTATTTATATAGCGACTTCTTCGCGTCACAGGACCAAGCTCTAAGCGCTTTACTATAAACACACTACCTCACTAACTCAACGGGCATGCCTACCCGGTTGAGCCGGGCGAAGGATGCAACATATGGCGCTCATTCAGTCGTTTCCCGTACCATTTAAATATCAGTCACTCACTTTCATTTATCTCATTTATTCACCCCTGCCACAGGGAAGAAGATGATTCAACAGACGCCAGTCGGATGTGGCGAAGCGTCTATGGCGTTGTCCGCACGCGTGACTCCCATTGATGAAAGCGCCAGTTGTTGTTGTTGTCGTACCCTGGCTAAAAGACTCCAGGGATCATCCAAACAGCCGAAGTACTTGAACACTATGGTACAAATGCATCAGCTGGGGATGAGAACATTACGTGTGTGACCGTTTTTGATTACCCGCCACATGGGCAGCCACACTCCGACTTCGGGGGATTTTAGAGACTGATAATGTTATGCTAGGAGCTTGTCACAACTGAAGACAATCCCCGCATAAGCCAGTGAGACCTGCTGTTTCGTTTTCTCACTGGTCAGCAGTAGTGGTACAGACTGTGGTATCGTCACCATAGTGTTTCCACTTTTGAAAAACCGATTTGCTATGGCTGCGGTCGACTTCCGCCAATTTCAAAGTGGACTGCATGAGTCACAGAACTACTAGAGTGCCCTTACAATATATTAAAGTATCAGAGCTGGTTCCCAGTACATTCTCTGTTTGGCTCTGTGTGTCTGTCTGTGTGCCTGTCTGTGTTATCTGCCCCCCCCCCCTCCCCCCTGTGTTCTTCCCCTCTCTCTCTCTCTTATTCTTTCTGTCTCTCTCTCTCTCTTTCTCTTTCCCATCCCCCTCTCTCTTTTCCTCTCCCTTCCTCCCCCCCCCCCCTCTCTCTCTCTCGATTCTCTATGGTCCGTGTCAGGATGATTTCCAACGACGGAATGTGATGAATGAGGGCGGGGTCGGAATTTTTGGCCTCAGCCATAACCTTATCGTTTCCCATCCCGCGTAGGGCGTCATTTGAGTTTGACTTTCACCGGTTTCAAATCTGCATCACCCTCCTCCTCCCCCCCCCCCCCCCCCCCCCCCCCCCCTCACCCCCCCCCCCCCTTTTATCCTTGCCTCCTTTCCTCTCGAACTCTTCCCCTTCCGTCTCCTTCCAGTCCCCTCCATTTGTCTCCCCTCTTGTTTCTTTTTCCGGTTCTCTTATCTCCCTTTTTTTTTATTGTCAGCATCCTGCCTCCTTTTCGCTGTTCTGCTGGAGTGGTTGAAAAAAAAAACTGTATGGTGTCGTTTCGTATGAAAATTGTCAAAAAAAATTGTGTGTGTGTGTGTGTGTGTGTGTGTGGTGTGTGTGTGTGTGGAGACACACACACACACACACACACACACACACACACACGCACACAACGCGCGCGCACACACACACACACACACACACACACACACACACACACACACACACATACACACACACACACACACACACACACACACACACACACACACACACACAAACAAACACACACACACACACACACACACACACACACACACACACACACAATTCTTGAGACCAGGGAGAATGGGTTGAGGGTGTCTGGTAATGCACATGCGTTAATAAAATTTATGTTGATATATCGATCATCCAAAAGCAAGAGGAGGGAGTGATGAAAATTAATATTGTCTACGCAGAGAGGCGAGAACCCATGGAAAAGGGTGGATTTACGTTGATAAATATTAAACCTTTCTGCCGCTGACAGCATGTGAAGTCAGTTTAATGATGTGATGCGGATAGTAACTTTTATTTTATACCTGGTTCGGTATGCTTTGTGGAGAGAACAGAATGAGTGGGATTGTTTTTTGAAGATAGTGTGTGTGTTGGGGGGGGGGAGACCGAGAGAGAGTGAGAAAGAGAGAGAGAGAGAGAGAGAGAGAGAGAGAGAGAGAGAGAGAGAGAGAGAGAGAGAGAGAGTCAGTGGCAAAAAGACA
>CM031600.1:64165801-64170801 GCA_018398815.1 Conus ventricosus | reverse complement strand
ACTGAATCGGTTTCGGATTCACAAAATGTACACAGATCAGTGGTAAGAATTCCCATCTTCTTTAAGATACAATTTGTAACCAAAATATTTTGACAAATTCTTATTTGGAACCATTTTAATTTAATTTCTTTAATTTGTTTCACTTGTTTCATTGTTGTTTCCCAGTCTACCACAATTTTTAATTTATCTTCCATTTTGCAAAGGAGCTTATATCAAATATTGTTATTTTTTCGATGAGAGTGCTGTAAAAGGGTTTCGATCCCTTTTTAACGCTTGATATTATTTGTAGTGCTTTCGTTCTTAGATTACAACTATTGTTCATTACTTTAATATTTGCACTTCTTAAATACCTTTTTATTGATGATATACAGCCCATGAAGTCGAGGTAATTTACAGTGATATCATATTTTTCAGAAAAAGTTTTATAATCGAGAAAATTTCCTTCCTGATTGACAACATCTTTAACTAGGAATATCTGTTTAGCTATCCAGTTTTTAAAGTTAATGACGTCATTACAAACTCTAAACTTATCATTACAGAATAAAGGCTCTGCTAACACCTCATTTGAATTGCTTAAAGATACCTGATCCGCAAAATCAACATACGAAGTGAAGACGTCTTTCCAAAAATTATTGATTTTTTTGCTGAGGAATTTTCTAAGATGCTCCAGGATTCACCGAAAGGGGGAGAGAATGATGAATCCATCGGTGCTCAACCAATCACGACTGCAAATCCCATACGGACTATGAACATGGACCAAATGGAATATCCATGTGTCTGTGGAAAGCGTTTCGCTACCACCCGTGGCATGAAGATCCACAGAACAAAGATGGGATGTGTGAAGACTCATCTGAATGAGCAGCAGCGCACTGCATCAGCAGATAAGACGTCGGAAGACCAAGGCCAGGATTTAAACCACAGTGCCAAGGACATCCACGCTGTTGGTTCGGATGAGGAATTTGCACAGGCCCTCGATGCCAGGCGCCTGAAACTCAACCTGCCACGAGCAAACGAAACTGAAGATTGGGAGAAACTGGATGCAAAAATCGTCCAAAGACTCGATGCACTGATAGGGAAAAGCACCCTGGAACACAAACTAGCCACATATGGGGACATTGTGTATGCCACATGTAGAGATGCCTATGGAGTAAAACTACCCAAAGAGAAAACACCTCCAAAGAAATCCAGACGCCAAGAAAAGATGGACAAGATCAGAGTCCAAAAGAACAACCTCAAGAAGCAAATGAAGACCGCACTGCCAGCTGAAAAACAAGGCTTGGAAAAACTGTGGGAAGACCTGAAAGAAAAAACACAGCGCCCTCAGCAAAGCGGAATCTGCGAGGAAGAGGAAGAGCAAAAAGAAGAAGACACAAGAGCGCTTCTTCAGAGACCCTTCCAGTTTGCCAGAACACTGTTTGAGCAGCCAAAATCTGGGACCCTAAGTGTGGACAAAGGACTTCTTGAGCAGCATCTGAGGAAAACATACTCTGACTCACAGAGCAAAGCACCACTCGACATTCAAGGTCTGGTGTGGCCAACCAACCCTGAGGAACAGTTCAATGGCAAGCCTCCAACGTTGGCGGAAATCAAGAAGGTGGTCGACAAAGCCAGAGCCAAATCATCACCAGGGCCAAACGGAATACCTTACCAGCTTTACAGAAATGTCCCAAGGTGCTGGAGTGGCTCCACAGGCTGCTGCGATCGGCTTGGAGAAACCAGAAGATCAGCGGCCAGTGGATGACGGCAGATGGTGTGTACATCCCCAAAGAGCAAAACTCAAGTGACATCAGCCAGTTCAGGCCAATATTACTACTGAACATCGAAGGGAAAATCTTCTTCTCTGTCATGGCAGCAAGGTGACCAAGTACCTGATGGAAAACAAATACTTGGATGTGTCAGTCCAGAAAGGTGGCATCCCAGGCGTGGCTGGCTGTGTAGAACACGCCACAATGATCTGGGACGCAATCCAAAAAGCAAAAACAGAAAAGAGAGACCTGGACGTAGTGTGGCTTGATCTGGCAAACGCATATGGATCTGTGCCCATGAGATGATACAGTTGGCTCTTGAGATGTACCATGTGCCAAAGAACATCCGCGACATGCTCAAGAAGTACTTCAATGGCTTCTCATGCGGTTCTCTACAAGGAGTACACAAACTGATTGGATCAACTTGGAGTGGGCATTGCAATGGGCTGTGCAATTTCCCCGATACTGTTCGTGCTGGCAATGGAACTCATCTTGAAAGCAGCAACAAACAACGCGAGACAAACAGACCTTGGCGATGGATACAAGATGCCTCTCTCAAGGCCTTCATGGATGACACTACAGTGATTTCATCAGAGAAGACGAGACACGTCATGTGCTGGAGAGGCTGAACGACATAGTTGCCTCATCCAGAATGAAGTTCAAGCCAAAGAAATCACGGAGTCTTCACTGAGGAAAGGAAAAGTGGCCGAATCTGTGGTCTTCAGTGTTGCCAACCAGGCCATTCCAACAGTCACAGAAGAACCAGTCAAGAGCCTTGGAAGATGGTATGATGATACGCTGAAAGACACACAAAGAGCAAAGAAACCAAGCAGATGGCGGAAGAAGGCTTGGAGACCATTGACCAGTGTGGGCTCCCTGGCAAATACAAGGTCTGGTGTCTGCAGTTCATGCTGATACCAAAGCTCCTATGGCTCTGATGATATACGACATCTGCACCAGCACAGTGGAAGCAATGGAAGCCAAATCAACAAGTTCACAAGGAAATGGCTTGGTGTCCCACCCTGTCTGACTGACATCGCGCTGTACTGTCGCCAAGCAAAGCTCAAACTACCACTGAAATCCATCCTGGAGGAATACAAAGCAGGGAAGATCAGACTTCAAAGCATGCTGGAGGACTCAGGAGACAAGGTGGTAGAAGCAATCAAGCCCCAGCTGAAGACAGGCAGAAAATGGAAAGTTCAAGAGGCGATGGATTCTGCAAAAGAAAGTCTCAAGATCAGAGAAATAACAGGACACACACACCAACAGACAAGGACTGGGGGTGACCAAAACTGAATGGTGGTCAAAGGCCAAAGGAAAAGCCAAAGAGGACATGATGATTCAGGAGATGAGAAAAGAAGAAGACCAAAAAAGACTCCAAAAAGCAGTCCAGCAGAGCCAGCAAGGGCAATGGACAACGTGGGAGAATGCACTCCAAAGAAGTCTAACTTGGAATGACATTTGGCACATGGCCCTCTCAGGATCAGCTTCATTCTCAAATCTGCATATGACCTTCTGCCCTCAAATGCAAACCTGGTGAAGTGGGGGAAAACAGACGATCCTGCATGCCCCCTCTGCCATGAAAAACAAACAGTGGAGCATGTTCTAAGCTCATGTAAAGTAGCCCTGGCTCAAGGAAGGTACACATGTACTGATGGAGGCACAACCAAGTGCTCAAATAGATTGTACAAGTAGTCTGGGCTAGTACCAACACCACAAAAGGGAGAATCAGGACTACAAAAGCACCGCAACATTCTTCACGGCAGGAGGCAGACAAATCATGGCCAAGAACAACAGTGCCACTCGAAACATGCAGGCAGAGTCTGCTGGATGGGGCAGATGACTGGGAGTGCACTGCAGACCTCCCAGAATGGAAGAGTCACCCAGAGATCATCAGCAAGAGTGGCATGAGACCAGACATAGCAGTCCACTCTAAGTCAAACCAAGCAGCTGATCATGATCGAGCTCACGGTGCCATATGAGAACAGAATGGAGGCAGCTCAAATCTACAAGACTGAAAAGTATGCTGATCTGGCAAACAGCCTGAGGAGAGAAGGCTATCAGGTCAAAGTCCTCACTGCAGAAATTGGAGCTAGGGGATTTGTAGGAACGTCTGCATACAGCCTCATGAAACAGCTCTCAGTTGCAGGGAAGGAAAAAACCAGGCCTGAAAGCAATGGCAGAAGCGGCAGAGAGGTGTTCAAGCTGGATCTGGTTAAGGAGGAACAAAAGTGAACTTCATAAGGCTTAATTTCCCTACAAATATCAGGTGTCCCTGTGGCTCAGTGGTTAAAGCGCGAGTCATTAAGTAGAAAATGAGCATGTCCAGAGGGTCATGGGTTCGAATCCCAGCCATGGCTCGTCCCAAGATGGGGAGAAAAAAAAAAAAAGGGGGGGGGGGCAGCAGAGGGACATCCGGAGTCATGAACCGGGTGTGGCCCAACCCCCCTAGAGTGTCAGGAGATAAGGGCCGAAACACTTGCTTGAAGGGGGCTTCTCTTCTGAGGACTCTTGCTGCCACGCTCTCCACGAGTTTCTTTCTACTAGGTCCGTAGACTTCAAATGAATCTATTTCTGGGAACGTAGCACTTAATATTGTTTTCCATTTTGAATTTGTCGTGTATATTCTTTTTAACCAGGTCAGTTTTAAAGCTTGTATATATTTGCTTAAATGTGGAACGCCTATACCTCCATTCTCAACAGGTTGTACTGCGTATTTCCTTTTGATCTTGTCAGTTTTTTTTATTCCATATAAGTTCAAAACATGTTTTCTGAAGCTGATTTATTACATCTTCTGGAGGATTAGGCAACAGAATCCATAGGTATATGAGCTTTGAAAGAATCATGGACTTTAGTACTGCAATCCTGCCTAGGGGTGTACATATACGTTTTGACAAAACTTTAAACAATTGTTTGACTTCAATAAATTTATCTGCTGTGTTGATTTCTGTCATTTTTGATAACTCCCTGTGAACCAAATACCTAGTATCCTATATTTTGGTGGATTCCATTTCATTTTCCTTTCGGAAAGATACTCACATTTTGAGTGTTTTAGTTTTCCTAACCATACATTTACAGTTTTTTCATAATTGAGTTTTAGTCCTGAAATTTCTTCAAAATCTTTAAGAGTTTTAAACAGATTTTCATACGAAACCCTATCCCTTCTAATGTGAAACTGTATCATCTGCAAATTTCTGATTTTAAACATCGTATTGAGTATTTCAATGCCTTTTTTTTCTCTCGTCTTCCCTGATT
>CM031600.1:64148301-64150801 GCA_018398815.1 Conus ventricosus | reverse complement strand
TGAATTACATGTTTGTATGTGAAGTTGTTGTGTGTGTGTGTGGTGGTGCGTGTTGGGGTGTGTGTGTGTGTTGTGTGTTTATGAAGTGTGTGTGTTGTGTGAGTATGTCTGTGTGTGTGTGTGTGTTTGAAGTACATGTTTGTATGTGAAGTGTGTGTGTGTGTGTGTGTGTGTGGTGTGTGTGTGTGTTTATGCAGTGTGTGTGTGTGTGTGTGTGGTGTGTGTGTACGCGCGCTCGCGCGCGCGCGCTCGCGCGCGCGCGCTCGCGCGCATACACGTGCAGACTTGTGTGACTCCTTCTTCCTGTCCCTGAGCCCTCTCGAGAATAACCTTCCACCCCCCTCCCTCATCCACACCTCCCCCAGCCTCCCTGTCTCCTCTCTCCTCAGTCCTGCTCCCTCTCCTCCCTCCCCGCCATCCTGCCCCCCCCCCCCCTCCTCTTCCATCCACTTCCCCTCCCTCACCACTCGTCCTCCCCCCACCCCCTCACTACACCCGCCACCCCCTGCTTTTCCCCCAACTCATTGTCAGTGGATATAAGTAGGGAACAAACCGGGTGATGGATGAGAGGGCGGGCGCCTGGAAGCTGTTGTGTGCTGTAGTTGGTCCATGTACTCCACCAGCACATGATATATAATGATACGTAGCCTACCACCGCCACGCAGACATGCTGCTAACTTACTACCTACGTACGTACACGTACGCGCTTGAGCAGGTCGTGCGCGCGCGTTTTAGTGTGGATGGAGCTGTGTTGGTTAGTAAACAGCAATATTTTTTCAGCTCGATGTGTGTGTGTGTGTGTGTGTTGTGTGAAGAGAGAGAGAGAGAGAGAGAGAGAGAGAGAGAGAGAGAGAGAGAGCGCTTGTGCGCAAACGTTCTTATCAACGACGCACACACTCGAAAAGACAAGTATACGAATAAACGCACGCATGCACGCACGCACACGCACGCGCGCGCGCGCACACACACACACACACACACACCCCACACACACACACACACACACACACACACACACACACACACACGGAACGCGCAGGGACAGACGGACAGACAGACAGACAGAGAAACTGGGTAATGTGTATGCATCGTCAAAGGACTCAAAAGGAGTGGGAGGGACTGTGGCTTAGAATATTAACACCCACACCCTCACCCCCCACCCCAATCGATTCACACTCACAGCTCCTCCCTCCCTCCCTCTCCCTGTGCTTACACTCCCACCCACCCACCCACCCTCACTCCACACGCACGAACAATGAGGAAAAAAAAAGGGGGGGGGGGGTGCGGGGAGCTAATCAAGCTTCGTTTGAAGCTTCCTGACAGTTGGAAAGCAGATGGTCAGTGGAAGGTACCAGTCGCCAGTGACGTCACACCGGTCAATTGTTCGCTCAGGCGTGCAATACGCAGGGCGGTTGGGGAGGGGGGGGGAGGGGGGGGGGGGGGGGGGGGGGGCTATTTATTGGCCGGAGTGGAAACCGTTGGGCGGGACGACAACAAAAGCCGCTCCAGTGTGGAAAATGAAAAGTTATTATCGACAGGGGGCCCACTCGCTACAGGTTTGTGTTTGAAGTGGAAGAACAACAGCAGCAAAGGGAGAGGGGGGAGGGAGGGGGGGGGGAGAAAAAAAAAGAGAAAAAAAAGTGTGTGTGTGTGTGTGTGAGTGAGTGAGTCACTCAGTTGGGGGTTCCTTTCCCTGCAATGACTATGCGCTTGTGTGCGTGTATGTGCGTGTGCATGGGGAGGGTTGTGGGTAGAAGGGGGTGCTGTGGGCTGGGAGGGTCCGTTTTGTACCCGTTAGCCTTTGGGAGAGGAGAGGAAGAGAGAGAGAGAGAGAGAAGAGGAGAGAAGGGGGGGGGGGGGAGGAGCTTGTGGAGTTCGTTGTACTGCGACCTTCAAGCAATAATTGGTTGAGGTCATTATAGTACGAAGTAGGGACTGGGAAGCATTGAGGGTGGAGTGGGAGAGGGGAGGGTGTGTGTGTATAATTGACTCATTTTTGGTTGAAGGCTCGCTCACATGGTCAGATGGGCAGTTTAGCTGTTGTGGGGTCGTATCTTTAAGGGCAGCTGGTGAGTTAGTCCATGGCCAGTGGTTTTGATGGGATGGTGGAGGGTGTGCGCGTTGTGTGTTTTTGTGGGTGTGTGTGTGTGTGTGTGTGTGTGTGTACGTGTGTACGTGTGTGTGTGTGGTGTGTGTGTGTGTAACAACAGACAGGAAGACAGACAGACGGGGGTTAAGTGAAATAATCAACTAGTTTTCTGTGCAGACTTTTTTTTTTTGTATTCCTACATGAATATGGCATGCTTGTAGATATGCGCGTAAACAAAGCGAGTTTGCAAAGGGGATTAGGGACGACAGACTTTTCGTGGTTTTGACTAGACTAGTTAGTTAACTTTGGTTTATAAGTCAGGCTTCCCTGTTTTTGACTTGTTGGTTAAGTCGCTGTACAGGTCAGGGAAGTATTTAACACTAAAGCACCACACACACAACGCGAGTCGGT
>CM031600.1:64130801-64143301 GCA_018398815.1 Conus ventricosus | reverse complement strand
ATTCGTTTGTTGTATCATTTGCTAGGGATTGGTGGAGGAGATAGGGATGGAGGTTTGGGGGGGGGGGGGAGGGAGTTGGAGTGGAGAAAGAAGGGGATGAGGGGTTGGAGGGGGGAGGAGGGGAGATGAGGGTGTTAAGTCGGAGACTGCCGTTTCGCGCGGCCTAGGCCAGGTGTGGCCGTTTGTGCGACTCTGTGTGCGTGCGCATGTGTGTGAGTAGTGCGCGTGAAAGAGAGAGAGAGAGAGAGAGAGAGAGAGAGTGGTGCGCGTGAAAAGAGAGAGAGAGAGAGTGGTGCGTGTGAAAGAGAGAAAGGTGTGTGTGTGTGTGTGTGTGTGTGTGTGTGTGTGTGTGTGTGTGTGTGTGTGTGTGTGAGAGAGAGAGAGAGAGAGAGTAGTGCGCGTGAAAGAGAGAGATAGAGTGTGTGTGTGTGTCTCCATGAGAAGAGAGAGAGAGAGATTCAGATTCAGATCTTTATTCTGTTTGGCCATAGCCCCTCAGAGGGGGGTAAAATAATTGAGATAATATTCTAATATCAATGCGACAAGTAAAACAAACAAAAACAAGCCCACAGCGTTCACATTGTTAAAAGTTTTAAGCCTACGATGCATCAACGATTACACTGCTTATTGTTATACACTTAAACAAATATATGTAACCATGTTAAATGAAATTCAAGCATTTAATGATAAAAAAAGAACCTAGGCTGTAAGAAATTTTCGAATCATGACGTGTTTCATTTCTTGAAGTCATTAGCATAATCAACTTGAAGATACATGGTTGTCTATAGTATATTTCTGGAATAAACTCTTGCTGAATACAATAAAGTTCCTGGCACGAGAATACAAAGTGAACTTCATTATCAAAAGCCTCGTGACATAATGGGCAAAGGAGATGATCATCACTGAGTTCTCTATAACGATTAAAATGACTATTTATTTCTGTGATACCAAATCTAAATTTTGTTAAGATGTATTTCAAATGTTTGTCTAAGTTTTTAGACAAATACACTGGCAATCTATGATCTGCGGTTAACCATTACCAAAATATCATTTCTGCTAACTTTCCTGAACATGAGTAATGCCAAGCTTTGCCATCAAAAAGCAAGAGAGGCGAGAGATGAGAGAGTAGGGAGGAGAGAAGGAGACGTGAGGAAGATGAGAGAGTGAGAGAGACAGAGGACAGGAGACAGACGACAGACTGACAGATAAGGGGCCAGGGCGGGGGGTCTGTGTGAATACATGTATGTTGAGGGGAGAGGACTCAAGTAGTACGTTGTTACGCGGTCGTTACCATGTGTGGTCGTTGTACTGGTATGAAGGATCTATAAGGCGTATTGTTAATTGCATTTCTATGATTATATTTGTGCATTGTTCGAGGCAGAAGCTTGTGCGTATTCACATGTCTGCCGCACTACCAAAAGGTATTGTTCTGGGATAATTTTTCAAGAGGAGAAAGATGGGGCAGGAAAAGGAAGAAAAATGAGGGCTAGTGGCGGAGGTGGAGGAGGGGGAGCGGGGGAGGAAAAATGGGGGGGGCGGTTTTTAAAGCATGTGGCCTTGAACAAATTCCGGGTGATATTCCATGTGTTATACCAATCTTGTTAAAAAAAAATAAAAAATATCGGATACCTCATTCAGAGAGGAGTAGTCCCTGTCGACACCGAAACGTTGTTTACAAAAACAGTTATTGATAATGAACAAACTTTAATAAAAAAAAATAAAAAATATAAACAGAAAGAGAAAACAGAAAAGAAAACCTGAAAAGAAAAAACAAAAGTATTCAGATTCTGTCACTGTCGAGAAATGCCAGTGTCAGGGTGGTTTAGAGGGCAGGGGTTCCCGATTACATTGCCACATTACGCCTGTCTTTGTTTAAAACTGATAAAAATAAATAGAAAGGGAAAACGTTATATAGACATAACAAACTCAGGGTTTTCTCGAAAACCAACAGTTTCGCTCTGGTTTGACATGAGCAAAATATGCCGTAGAGGGGACAAAATTGTGATATTAAAAGGGACTGGAATATACTTAATTAGCCGTAGATTGTTGTGCCAGCGATTTATATTCTTTATCATTTGTTTTTACCTCCTGGCGGGAGAGAGGGAGTGAGAGAGAGAGATAGACGGGGGGGGTGGGGGGGCGTGGGGGGGGGGAGGGCGGAGGGCGCGGGGGGGGGATGAGGGTGGGACGGGGAGAGAAAAGGGGGGTGGGGAGGGGGAGGGAAGAGAGACAGGGAGAGACAGAACGCAAGCTGAGATGAGAGAAACCGGGGAGGGGAGTAGGGGATAGGAAGCGTCGGAAAAGGTCATGACAGAAGGAGGAAAGAAAGAGGAGGACGGATGAGAAAGAAGCAGATGGACAGTGGAAGAGGGATGGGGGTGGGGTGGGGGTGGGGTGGTGGTGATGAGGTTTGTAGTGGCGTGTTGGAAGTTCTTACGATCCACGCGAAAGGTGTCACACGAGGGGAAGGAGAGAGACACTTCACATCATGACCACAGCAAGAAAACAAAAAAAGAAGGAAAGTAGGAAAAAGGAAAGAGAAAAAAAAAAAGGGATAAAAAAGGGAAAAAAAAAAAAAAAAAAAAAAAAAAAAAAAAAAAAGAAAAGAAAAGGAAAATAAGACAGAAAGAAGAAAGTGAAAGGGGAAAGGAAAAGAAAGCCAGTGAGATGGAGAGAGACAACTTATTCGAACAGCAAGCGGTTTTTTTTTGATGATTCTCTCGGGAGTTGCTGTACCTGCCCGCCTGTCAGCTTGGCTACCTGCCGGCACGACCTCCTCCCTGGACCGACTCGTCATTGCAAGCGCCTGCATGTTTACTAAGTTGGTTCTCTCTCTCTCTCTCTCTCTCTCTCTCTCTCTCTATCTCTCGATCTCTCTCTATCTCTGCCTCTGTCATGTATGTATCTCTGTTCTCTGTATCTCTCTCTCTTCTCTCTCTCTCTCTGTTCTCTTTTTGATTTATTTGCCATCCTTTTTCTGTATTTGGTTGTGAGTGTTACTCCTGTGTCTAAGGACGGTGTGTAATGTTGACATTGTTTTAATGTTGTTCGTATTAAAGGGAATATGGGTGCGGGAGGGAAGCGAAAAAGACATACACTTTGAAATTTTTGGTTGTCGAAGTGTTCGTACTACAGGCAGTTATTAAACAAAGAAAAGGCGACGGTTCCGTTGATGTGAAGTCCACACAAAAAGATTCTGAACGAGGTGAACAATTGGTTGAACGCAGTGGAAAGTTGGATTTAATCTGAGGAGCAATAATAGTTCTCATTAGTCGTTACTGTAGTTTCTCACATGTCGTGTGAAAAAAAAACAGCGAGAGAGGAGACAAAAGGGAAAGCTTGGATGTGTCAGCTGTGATGGTGGTAGTGGCTATTGGTTGTGCGTGCGTACGGTTGCGTGCGTGAGTGTGTGTGGGCCCTGTGTGTGTACGAGGCGTGTGCAATGCGTGCGTGTTGCTGTGTTTGTGTGTGCAAGCGCAATGCGCATCAGATCCTACCAATTTAACAGACCTTAGCTATATGAAACATACGATTGCAATGTTTCGTAACTACAAATATTAATGACAAAGAACCACGACTTTCTCGTTTATGAGCGAGCAGCATTATGTTTGTAGTTGTTGATGAGTTAGCTCGCCCTATCGGGGTTTTGAAAGTTGTGGGACAGTTTAGAGGAAAGTACATCCGGTTTTCGATGCGACGGCCTTCTTTAGGTGGTTTTAGTTTTTCAAAAGGAATAAACTCAAATACTGTCGGTTTGTTCGTCTCGTACTTGGTTTTTGTTTATTTTTTTTGCTCGTTGAATTAAAAGGAAAACATAAAATTCAATGCGTTGTGCGTCATGAGAACAAGAAAATTTTTTCAGTTCAGTCGGTTTGCGTTCATGAAGAGAGAGAGAGCGAGAGAGAGAGCAGCGAGAGAGAGGAGACGGACCGAGTGAGGCGGAGACGAGCGACGAGATAGAGACCGAGAGAGTGTGTTCTGTTACGATATAAACATCTTTAAATATATTGGAACTCGTTATCGTAATCGGAGATTTAGAGAGAGTAGTGAGTTACAGGGTTCGGGTTTTGGTTGTCCGGATTTTTTTGATTGGGCCCACTGATTGTCTTTTTTTTTCTTCTCATTTTCCTTCCTCCTTTAATTTTTTCTTTAATTTTTTTATTATTTTTTAATTTTTAACTAAAAGCCCAAAAGAAAAACTACACTTCACAAACAAGAACAATCATCAACCAACCTCATTCAAGTGTGCGCTGTCAGCGCGCCCTCATATAACTCTCGTCACCATTAATTCTCTGTGTGTAGGCAGCACCCCCCCTCCTCCTGTTAATTCGCCCCGTATTTTGTGGGAGTCCTCGAGCGGGTCCCACACTCGATACTCCTCCCCCTATCCTGTTTGCGAGTCACCTCTCTGGGATGTACTAGTTGCAGAAATCAAGATATTTGAATAGTCACCATGGGCCGGCCCGTTGTGCCACGGCACGGGTTTGTTCGTGGTATGTTTTGTTTTTGGTTTATTGGGTTTTGTGTTTGACCAGGACTCCTCCCGTTTTTAAATTTCTTCTGTTAATATGTTAAATAAACTAGGCTGAAAAAACGCATCGGACAGCAAGTATAGTAACAGGACAAAAGGCAACTGTTTCCATGTCGAGATTTTTGTACAGGCCAAGAGACAAAAAAAAAAAACAAACTTGCACAGCAGAAAGGAAAACCTAGAAAGAGAAAGACAGCAGGAGAGAAAAAAAAGAAACAGGGGGGAATAAAAGGGGGGAATGAAAGGGGAAAGGAAATGAGCTCCAGAAGGAAAAGGAGAAGAGCGAAAAGAGGAGGAAAAGGAAAGAGGAGGGCGGGGAGCGGAAAAAAAGGGGATGAGGAGGAAGGGGGAAAGAGAGAAAAGAAAAGAGAAAAGAACAAAGAGGAAAAAACGAAAAAAGAAAGAAGGAAAGTAAAAAGGAAGAAGAAAAGGAAGAGGAGGCTGGGAAACAGGGGAAGAGGAAGAGGAGGGCGGGGAGAAGAGTCGGGAGGGACGAGAACGGGAGGGGAGGGAGAGGAAGGGGAAGCAGAAAAACAGGGGAAGAAAAGAAAGAGGAAGAAACGGAAATGGAAAGGGAGGAAGGATGAAGGGGAGGGAGGGGGTAAGAAAAAGAAAGAAAGGAAAGGAAAGCGAAGAAGAGGAAAAGAAAAAAAAAAGAGGGAAGAAAAGAGGAAGGGGAGGGGGGGAGGAGGGGGGGGGGGGGACGAGAGGGGGGGGGGGTCTGGGGGGGGGGGGGGGGGGGGGGTGGTGGGGGTTGAGGGTGTTGGGTTGGGGGGGGTGGGGGGGGGGGACGGGGGGTGAGGGTGGGGTGGGTGGGAGGGGTCTTTGGGGTTGGTTGGGGGGTGGTGGGGGGTGGGACCGGTGGGAGACCTGCTGGTGGGGGGTTGGGGGGTTCGGTGGGTGGTGTGGGGGGGGGTGGTGGTGGGGATGGAGGTTGGTCGGTGCGGGGGTGGGGCGCGGTTTGGGTGGGTGGGTGGGGGGGGGGGTTGGGTGGGACCCTGGTATTTGGTGGTGGGGGGTGGTCTGGTGTGGGGGGGGGGGGGGGGTGCTTTGGCCGGGGGGGGGGGGGGTGGGGGGGAGGGGGGGGGGTGGGGGCGTGGTGGTGGGGGGGGGGGGGGGTGGGGGGTGGCGGGGGCGGCGGGGGTGGTAGCCGGGGGGGGTGTGGTTGGGTGGGACATCGGTGGGTGTGGGTGGGCGGGTGTGGTGGTGGTGGTGGTGGTGGGGGGGGTGGGGGGTGGTGGGACCTCGGGTGGGGGCGTGGTGGGACTGCCTGGTTATTGTAGATTGATTGTTAGTGTTGTGTGTGTGTGTGTGTGGTTTTTGTTTGTATTTTTTAGCAGGAAAAGTGTGTGTTGGGGCGTTATCTTTTCTTTTCTTTTTTTTTCTTTTTTAAAAAAAAAAATTTACAACATAACCAAGTCCATACAGTTACAACACATTTAGTTAGAAAATAGATTTTAAAAAAAAAAAAAAAAATCCAAGCAAAGCGTTTTTTTTATTTTTAGTTAGGCAGAAAAGAACAATAAAAATAGGGAGAGAGGTGCGGATTCTTAAGAAACCACCCCCCCCCCCCCCCCTAAGAATGATCTTTAGACAACAGATTAGACAGATGGGAATTACACAAATTAATTAACACATCTTTCTCCCTTCCTACCCAACTCTCTCTCTCTCTCTCTATATCTCTCTCTCTCTCTCTCTCTCTTAGGCTCTGTCTAATATGTCTGTCTTTCTGTCTATATGTATTTCTTCTCTCGTCTCCTCTCTCCTCTCTCTCTCTTCTGTCTCTCTGTCTCCTCTTCTGTCTCTGTATCTTCTATATGTTTGTCTGTCTGTCGATCGGTCTTGCTCTCTCTCTCTCTTATCTATCTCTCTCTTCTCTCTCTATCCTCTTCTCCCTTCTTCTCTTCTTCTTCTTATGCTTATTCTTCTTCTCTCTCTCTCTCTCGCTCTATATCTGCTCTTTCTCTCTCTCCTCTCTATCTCTCTCTCCTCCTTCTTCTGCTTAGTATTTGTCTTCTTCTTTTCTTCTTATTCTCTTCTTCTTCTTCTTCTTCTTCTTCTCGTCTTCTTCTCCTCCTACTCTCTCTTTCATCTCTATCTCTCTAATCCCTCGCTCTCGCTCTCTCCCCCCACCTCTCTCTCTCTCTCACTCTCCTCTCTCTCTTCTCTCACTCTATCTCTCTCTCTCATTCTTTCTTCATGTTCCCACGAATACTTCCTTGCTAATCTCTCTTTTATTGTACATTAATTATTTTATCACGGATTGTACGATGCCTCACATTCCAACCCAGGGTTTGAGGAGGTACTTTTTCAGGAAGAGGAGAGAAAGACGAGAATGATGTGAGAGAGACGAGAGAGAGGAGAGAGGGTAGAGGAGAAGGAGAGAGAGAGAGGACGAGCATCGATGCAGTTCTCGGCAATCGTGTGAAACCCGCCCATTTTTCGGCATAGAGTGTATGCTGCAGGACAACCGTGCCTGGCCGCACACTGTCCGACCTTTGATACGATTGTCCTAGCCAGTCCTCCTCAGCTGTATTGATTCAGATGCTCTGTGCTTGTGTGTGTGTTTCGTGTGCTGTCCATTGTTGTGTGTTGTGTGTGTCTGTTTTTTGTGTGTGTGTGTTTTGTGCGTGCGTGCGTGCGTGCGTGTGCGTGCGCTGTGCGTGCGTTGCGTAGCGTTGCGGGTGTGTTGTTGTGTACGCGTGGCGTATCTGTGTAGTGGTGTGTGTGTTGTGTGTGTGTGTTGTGTGTTGTTGTGTGTTCGCATCGTATCTCTGTGTGTGTGTGTGTGTGTGTGTGTGTGGGTGTGTGTGTGTTTCATGTGACCTGTGTGCTCCATTTGGGGGGTTGCGGGGGTGCGTGGCGGCTGTGAGGATGGGAAGAGGACTTGTTTTCTTGTTCCCTCGCAACTGTGAGTCTATCCTATCTGTCGTTGTATCTGTGTGTGGGATCTCTGCTGTCCTCTCTCTCTTGTCTCTCTGTCTCTCTGTATCTGTCTCTCTCTCTCTTATCTCTCTCTCTACTCTCTCTTCTCTCTCTCTCTATTCTCTCTCTCTCTCTATCTCTCTGGTTTGACACTTGTATAGTCGCGTACGCTTTCTGTGAGGACCCGGGTTAATAGTGCGCGTTTTAGTAGTCTGCCTTGATTTGTCATGTGCTTTCTATTAGTATCAGTGGGATGTTTTATTGCTTTTGATTGTTACATTTTCGTGTGGTCTGTTTTCTTGGAGTTGCACAAATTCAGGTAAGCTCGGTGTGTGTGTGTGTGAGTGTGTGTGGTGTGTTAGGGTGTGTGAGTGTGTGTGTGTGGGTGTGTGTGTGATCTGTGGTGTGTGTGTGTGTGCTGTGTGTGTGTGTGTAGATCACTGTGTGTTGTCGTGGAGAGTTTGGCGTGCGTGCGCGTTTTGGTCTGCCGCTGCGTGTGTGTGTGTAGTGGTAGTGTGTCTTGTTGTGATGTGCTGGTGCAGGTGTGTTGTGTGTGTGCTGTGTGGGTGTGATAATCACTTTTCGGTTGTTTGTTTTTGGAGCTTCACAAATTTATGAAAAGATTGCATGTGTGTGTGTGTGTGTGTGTTGTGTGTGGGTGTGTGTGTGTGGTGGGTGTGTGTGGTATCTCATTTTCGTCAATTTTCTTTGAGCTACACAATTTCAGTGAAAAGGTATTGTGTGTGTGTCTGTGTGTGTGGGGGGTGTGTGGGTGTGTGTTGTGTGTGTGTGTGTGTGGATCAGTGCTATGAAACAAACTCCAGTCGTGGGACTCCCAGTTGTTATTAGACACAGGGACGAAGGGACTTTTTACAATGGGAAACGGAAGAAGTGCAAGCTGTGTGGTGGACTGTCTGTTTTGTGGGTCTGGCGGGGGTCAAAATGTGCGTTCCACTCGCTCCAGACAAACCTTAATTTGTTAGATGATCTGTCTGAAAATTTGATTAGTTTTGTGTGGTCTTTTTTGGCGGGGGAAATTTGAAACTCGGTGGATTGATGGCCCGATGGTTTGTTTTCACCCTGAATAGAAGAGGTACTAATGGGTTTTGTAGGTTTTTTTCTGGGTTGTTTAACTAACGGACCCACCCAAAAAACGTTTTTCTGTCTTTAAGGAATTTCTGCAGAAAGTACGTGTACTTCAAGATAATTAGGGGAGTTGAGTACGTTTTTGATGCTTTGCATCCTTATTTTCTGGGTCCAGTCGGCTTCGTGTTGGGCAATCAGCTTTTTTTTGATACCCCCGCCCCAGACTTTCAGCCCCCGCCCCAACTTATCAAGCACTGCCCTCACCCCCCCCTCCCCCCCCCCCCCCCCCACCCCCACCCCCCAAAAAAAAACAACAACAAGAAATAGGATAGACAAGAAGATTAACCCCCTGACACAAACCACAAATTCTTCCACCCTCCGCAAGATGCAAAACATAAGTCGCACGAAAGACCCCTACTATGTCTTTTGGGGGGGGAACAAAGGACTGTTGATCAGTCCAAAGGATTACAGACCTGGAAGGGGAGTAGGGGAGGGGTTCTGGAGGAATGGAAGGGAGGGAAGGGAGGGAAATGACGAACGGAGTGTAGGTCAGTGAGTGGGGGTGGGAGTGCTTGAGTGCCGGTGAGGGAGGTGAGGGAGGGAGAGAGGATGAGGGGGCTACTGGCTGGGATCATGGAGCCCTGCTTGTCATAAGTCTATTTGGTGCCCTCTCCCTCCCCCCCCCAACCCCCCCCCCCACCCCACACAAAACAAACACCACAGCCCACACACTGCAAAGATTTAATATCAGTCTGTATGTCCAGCTAACCCACTCTCCCACATCCTCAAACCCCATACCACCCCCCAACTCAATCACCCCCCCCCCCACCAAAAACAACTCTTCCCAACCACACCAACCACCTACACGCACACCGCGACTACTCACACGCACCACCACCCCCCCTCCAACACACACATACACACCATCGTTCTAACGGGATACTACACCCCACCCCTCACAAACACCTCCCTCCCACCCAACACCCCTCCCACCTCCTCCTCCCCTCCCATCAACCGCCCCCCACCCATACTCTCCCCCCCCCCCGCTAACCTCCCTCCCACCAACCGCCCCACTCTCAACCTCCACCCCCCACCCCTCCTTCCCCCACCCACTCTCTGTCGCTAGCTAAGGTCGCCTCTGGCTGCTCTCTCTCGGCTGTCTCTCTCTCTCTCTCTCTAGTCTATCAGCGCATGAGCACCCTCCTCTCTCCCTCTCATCTAGCTCTCTCTCTCTCTGTCCTATTTCCTCATTACTGTTTTGATTGAACGGTTTTGTCAGGATGTCCTGTCCTCCTAGTGTCCGTGTGGTTTTGTTGGTCAGTCGTCTTGTCATCATTATTCTGCGGAGGTCAGTGTGAAGAAATGAATGATTCGTGTTCAGGCTTTCTGTCCGTCACCCCTCTCTCTGCGTCCCTTGGTCGCCGTTTGTCTGATCTGTTAATTCTCGAGGTCTGTAATAAAAACACACTCTGTCTTCTCTCCTGTGCCTTATTCGGTGCCCCCCCCCCCCCCTCCCACCCCCCCCCCCCCCCCCCCCCCCCCCCCCCCCAACACCCACCCCACCCCCACCCCCCCCCCCCCCCCCCCCCCCCCCCAGACCCCAGCCCAAACCCCTCTTCTCCCTTACTCTCCACATCTCACCCACCACTCCCTTCTCCCTCCCCTCCTTGACCATCCCCCCGGACCTTTTCCTTGTCTGCTTGTTTTTGTTGTTTATCTTTGTCTATCTGCTATGTTCTGTCTGTTATCGTCTGTCTCTCTCTCTAGATATATCGCTCTTCTCTCTCTATCTAAACTCTCTCTCTCTCTCTATATCTTCTCCTATCTCTCTCTCTCTCTCTCTTATCTCGTCTCTCACTCTCTCATTCGGGTGTTCATTTTCTTTTTCGGTTGTGTCTCGTGTATCATCATCAGAAAGTGTTGTGTGGGCTTGTTAGTCTTGCCCCAATCTTCCTATCAGATCGTGTGCTTGCATTGACGACTCTCTCTTTCTCTCTCTCTCTCATCGCTCTCTCTCTCTCTCTCTTCTCTCTGGCTCCGTTCTATATGTCTCTGTTTCTTCTCTGTATCTCTCTTTCACACACACAACGCGCGCGCGGCGCAAGCACGCACGACGCACGCACGCACCCAGCCGCACAACGAGCGGCGCGACGCGCACACAAACACACTAACACACACAAAAAACACACCACAAACCACACAACAAACCACCACACATTCAGTTATATAGAATTGTAGATGGTCAGTTAACACAGGACATTTGTTAATCTCGTCAGGTTTCCCCCACGTTTTCGAAACTAGCTCCAGGACAGGTAAGAAATAAATAGCTTTCTTTGATTCTCTGTCGTCACCGCTCTTACCCCACACCTCCCCTGGTCAGGCCTCCCACTTCTATCCCCTCTATCTGTGTGTGTGTGCGCAGCGCGGGCGCGCGCGAGTGTGTGTGTGAGTGAGTGCGTGTGTGTGTGTGTGTAGTGTGTTTTGTGTGTTGTGGGTGTGTTGTGTGTGTTGAGTTAATGAATGACAAAGTCGGCATTTGGTCCAGTAAAAAGTTCATCTCTAACAACCATGAACTAAAATTTGTTTGCTCATGAAATAACACAACACACACACTCTCTCTTCTCTCTCTCTCTCTCTCTCTCTCTCTCTCTCTCTCTCTCTCTCTCTATCTCTCTCTCTTTCAAAACGCGCACACGCGGCGAGCGCGCGCGCACACACACACACACACAACACACACACACACCACACACACACACACACACACACCTGCCTCGTTCGTCCATCTGGGGTCATGTCTTTTGATATGTCATTGGGTAGGCAGCTGTAATAATTCACACATTATCTCGAGTTGTCGTCAGCGCTTCACGTGTCGTCCACAATATTGCCCCCCCCCCCCTCCCCCTCCCATTCCTCCCATCCACCATAGCCGTGTTCAGCTCCCACGTATGCTTCCCATCTTTTTCCTGCTGGTTCTGCTGTCTGAGTTTCTTTTCTGCATTTTCCTCATTTCAGCCGTTGTTATCTGTATTCTTTGTTTTCCATTTTTTACCACCCCCCCCCCCCCCCCCCCCCCCCCCCCCCCCCCCCCCACCCCCCCCCCCCCCCCCCCCCCCCCCCCCCGCTTTTCTCTTTCTTCTTCCTTTTTCTACAGTTCCTTATCTTTATCCACGTGTTCTTTCCTTTCCCTACCTATTTTAACACTCTGCCAGACTGTTTCCGTTCTATCTTTATCCTTTTAGGATCATTTTTAGGGTGGGATAAGAAAAAAAAAAAGGGGACGAGGAAGGTTTAGAGAAGCTGGGGGTAAAAGTAGAAAAATATTTGAATTGTGAAATTAAGGAAAGACACAAGGTGGGGGAAAGTACTAGTGCCAACCAAAGATAAACGTTTGCGAGAGTTCTTGAACGCGGGTGAGCGGAGAGAGCAGAGGCTTGAATCTCTCTCTATACTCTCTCTCTCTCTCTCTCTCTCTCTCCTCTCCTCTCTTCTATCTCTTCTCTCTCCTGTGGCTGGTACATGAAGGTTCCTGAAGACAAATTTAGACCAGAAGGAACGCGTGAACGAGGGCACTAGAGCAAAGGTCTACATGCTAGAATGTGCTTATGTCTTTTGTTTTTCAGCCGTACAAGGTGCTTGTTCCGGTTTCCTGTAATTGTATTTGCACAAGTGTTGAATACAAATTTGTTTTGGCAGCACTAATTTCTTGTTTTCTGATAAATCAGAAACATGTGGCATCTATTAAGAAACATCTTTCTAACCGTCGACATATTAAGTTTACTTTTGATTTGGTATTCTGTGTATGGTTTATATCTGTGTTAAAAACGCTAAAAAAATGCGTTTGTCAGGTTTGTGTGTACTGTGAGTCACTACACAAACCACGACACACACACACACACACCCTCACAACACACACTCACACACAGAGAGAGAGTGAGAGGAGAGAGAGAGCAGAGAGAGA
>CM031600.1:64110801-64123301 GCA_018398815.1 Conus ventricosus | reverse complement strand
CATTGACGTGGACAAGGAAGAGGGCAATGAGACTGGAAAGGAGAAGAACATGGGCTATGATCGGTACAGCCCCAATGACTTCGGCAGCAAGGCTCAGCCCCTGAACATGACCATGAGCCCCAAGCACGGTCCTCCCCCGCTCATCATGCCGACGCCTGAAATGAGAGAATTCACAAACGGTGGCAAAGATTTCAAGATGGAGAAACCACTGGGGTTTAAAAGTTTCACTGATGTGCCCACATTTTTATCAGAGACGATCAACAATGAGTACCTGAGGAGGTCAACTCCCCAACCGCCGTTCAAAGGTTTTGACTATGGGATGCCAGATTCCCCACAGTCTCCTCGGCTAACCTGAACCATGACCAGTTGTTGGGAGAGGGAATAGATCCCGAAGCTTACTGCGACATCTGCAAGAAAGAGTTCTGCAGCAAGTACTTCCTGAGAACGCACAAAGAAAATATCCATGGCATCAAGACTGAAGTGACCACTCCAACTCGCTCTCGAGCCAAGCCGGGACCGAAGCCATCCACCCCCAAATTGAACTCAATGAGCAGCAGCAGCAGCAACAGCAGCAGCAGCAGCAGCGCTAATAGCAATCTTCTGGCAGGTCTTCCCATACCCAGCATGCCATTCCCTTTTCCCCCGGAATGATGATGAGGGCAGCAGCGGTGGAGTAGGCGGCGGTGGCTTCAATCGGGGCAGGGACAGTTTCGAGAAGCACCACTTCCGTTGGAAGGATCCCCCAACGACTAACGCCACAGCACGTGTCACATGTGACATCTGCAACAAGGAGCTGTGCAACAAGTACTTCCTGCGCACGCACAAGCTGAAGAAACATGGGATCGCCTCAACGGACAGTACACAGTCTCCCATGGGCGACTCTTCCGCCCCGCCTGAGAGCGACGCTGGCAGCAGCCAGACCAGCCAGCCTGACAACTTTCTTGTGGACAAGGGCACAGGAATGGCGCACCGATCCGAAGCAGGGCCGTCAGTGCCGCAGAGCATCCCACTCCCTCCCACCGAGAGAACGCCCAAGCCCAGCGAACCCGTCAAAGTTGACAGAAGCGAAGAAGAAAAACATATGCATTCTGCAGGCGATCACAGCAGTAGCAGCAGCAGCAACAACAATGTCGACACCGTCACCTGTCATTTATGCGAGCGCAAGTTTAGGAACATGCAGTGGCTGTCGGCTCATGTGATGAAAGACCACGCAGAGGCCTACAACCCTGAACTGATGGACCTGCGCATGCTGCCTCCGCCTCTCGGCCCTGTCCCTCCCTTTGGTGAACTGGAGCCCAAGGTGTGTCGGGTCTGTCGCATCATGTTGCCGAATGAGATCAGCCTGAAGCTGCATCTCCTGCAGGAACACAACGCTCAGATCAGGCTGCGGATGGACGAAACTCCGGCGAACAACCGGCAGAAGAACACTTCTTCGTTCTTCCCAAGACCTGGGCGTCGGGAGTCGGTCAGATACTGGAGGTCTAAAGCCAGAAGACACACGGAAAGGAAACTCAAAATGTTCGTCTGTTCCTTCGGTGACTACCGCACTCACTGGTTGTACAAGCTGCAGCAGCATGAAGAGAAAGCTCATGGCATTTCAGCGAACAACAACAACAACAATAACAAATCAAAGACGCTTGAAAACGGGGAAAAGATCGAAGAAGACCCGAAGCAGTTCAAATGTGGCCTGTGCGCCTCCAGCTTTAAGTCGCACGCCTACTGCCAGATGCACGTGAGAGAGGCACACATCCACATGCTGAAAGACTTTGTCTCCCGGAAACGCAGACGCGCCGACTTGAACAAACTGTCCTGCAGGCGCTGCTCCTTCTCCACCTCCTTCCCCTTCCGCCTGCACAGTCACGTCTCCCGCTACCACCGCCGCCCCACCCCACCCCGATCCCAGGGAAGAACTTCCCTGAACTGACCCCCGTGGCCGGCTCGGAGACGCCTCCGGAGTCCTTGCACAGCTCTCCGGACCACACCACGCTGGAGGAGACAGGCTTCGAGAGGCCAGCGTCCGGCGCCCAGGACCTGAGAAAGAGACCCTTCAGCATGGACGGGAGGAGGGCGAGCCTCCATCAGTCTCGCGACTCGTTCCTCACCAGCAGTCCCGTGGATTCCGGGTGCACCAGTCTTTGTCCGCCCCCTTCCGCATGTCCGAGTTTACGACACCCTGAGGTGATCAGAAGGGTTGGCACTGTGTGATAGCTCGGCACTGGCGTTACCCAGCCTCAAGCTGTGATCCTCGTCTGAGAGCAGTCTGTGTTTGACTTTTTTCCCCACTCTAATAACAGGCTTTTTTTTTGGTTCTGTTTCTTTAATAAAATTATGATCGAACGTACGTTTTGTACGAGAAGGGTTATATTTAATGACGAACACTCTTAGACAAGATCTGTCCAGCTGCCACAGCTCGGTGAAAACTGAAGTTTAGGGATAGGATTAAGAGGGAAACGAGCATAAAACACTCAGCGGAGTATTGATCCGTTCAGTTCTTGCCTTGCTAGTCCGGCCTAAATTAAGATCCTGCTGGACTTGCTTCTCGTTGTATTGTGTTTCAGCGTAAGTGTTATTCTTTGGCGTCAGCACAATCTTCCGTGTTATCTTTTTTTTAAAAGACATATCTCAGTCACTTGAAAGCAAAACAGTGCAAGGGAAACTTGTTAGTATGAAGACGTAATTCTACGTTGTGCGCGTCCATTTACCTCTTTCCAGAACTTGCATGGAGGAAAAATGCTGACAAATCCTGAAAAGGCAAAAAAGGAAAATTAAAACGAAAGTTATCCGTCAGATTAGCCAAAAAGGTTTGATCACCTTAACATGGACTTGTTCTGATATTACGGTCACGTTGGAATCCTACTTTTATGTTGCAAATGTTTGCAAGTACTGTATTTGCCAGAATACAGCATCAGTTACAGTTTCTGTGCTATGTGGATACAGACATGAACATTAACGAGAGCCTAAGCCCATAGATGTATAGCCTATACCTGCATTGGGTCTATTTATGTGCGCGCGTGCCTCTGTGTGTGTGTGTGTGTGTGTGTGTGTGTGTGTGTGTGTGTGTGTGTGTGTGTGTGTGTGTGTGTGTGTGATGTTGTCATGGAAGAAGTAATTAGAAACAAACGTCTTAAAGACAATACGTTTGACATTTAAAAGAACAGCACGTTCCTGTGTGAGGCAGTAGTAGTGACATGGACGAATCTAATACAGTGTGTGGAACGATGGTAAAGACCAAAAAAAATATAAAAAAAAACTCTGCAAAGAAGTAAGCACAAAAACTAAAGGGCTAAAAGGATCCGATCTGTTGTGACGCAGGACATTGCGAGCAAGTTACGATTTTTGCTCCTAAAGTGCGGTCAGACAACGCATACGGATAGATTGTGAAGTAATCTCCCCCGGGGATTAAGCGCTGACCTACGTAACACACACAGAACATGAACAAATCACATGGTGTGATGTTCCAAGTTGTGTGCGGATACAGAGACGTATCTCCTATGTTTCAGTTGGGGGATGTTTCAATGCAAAGACGCGTCTCTTGTGTGAACCTTTCCCTCCATCAGTTGACCGTTTGCTGTGTCTTTTCTCCCCCGTTTTCTTTGTTTTGTTTTTTTCCAATTCCACAGTAATGGTTTGTTCTATAACCTCCATTTCCAGATTTCACCTCAGGTATTATTGAAGAAGATAATTATTAGTACTTCAGTATTGGTATCCAACTTCGTAGAAAAAAATCATATTGATGCCCAGTTATTTAGTATTCCTTACTGATGCCACTCCAGTATGCGTCGAGTCTGCAAGGTTTATCTTTTTGCGAGTGCAATTTGGGCAGACCCAGTTTCCTCTGATGCTCTTGGCAATATTTTGTGTGTATGTGTTTCTGTGCGGTTTGACAGTCCAATCACCTTATCCGTACATCTCCGTTGGGAAGCTCTATTTGAAGAAGAAAAATCAGCACACGATTATTATGGTATTGTCCTCAGATTGGTTTGCTTTTGATCATAACATTGGAAATGTTGTGTTTCTATCCATTTGATATTCCATTTCGTTCGGGTTCGTTCCCTTTTGCTTGTGTTCGTTTGTTACACTTTCTTTTTGTTGTTGTGAGTTTATTTATGCAATTTTACCTGTTGTTTGTGTTTTTATTAGTTCATTTATTAACATGTATGATTCTCAGACCGTTAACAAACCGATTGATTGACTGATTAACTTACTGCTACCTGTGTTTCGTCTCTTGAATGCCTACTTTTTAATGATAGCCAATCCTGACCACCCAAAACATTTACAGTTGAATTTTTTTTTTTTTTTTTGCAATGGCAGCAACGCCACCATCCCGTCCTCCTTTTCCATTTTCGCTACCTAGTTATTGCGTCCTCTGCTCGGTCGCATTTCTGTCGTTCAGAAAAAAGAAAAAAAAGAACATCACGGAAAATGCCTCCTCTTCGCGTTGAGTGTGTGAAAGTTTGAAGTGTCTTCATGGTCCTCTCTCCCCCCCCCCCCCCCCATCCCCCCACCTCTTTACTTGGAAGTGTGATTTGAGTGGAAACTATTCACTGACGATACAGTGCGTCATCTAACATGAGAGAGAAAATCTGCCCTCTTTAAGGCTGCCGTGCTGCAGTCACATGTTTATGTACAAAAGGTAGGGGGGGGGGGGGGGGGGGTCTCTTCCTAGGACATCGTTTCTGAGTTGCTGACAGGTCTATTTCAGGAGAGAAATGCAGTGACTGTGTGCGTCTTTCAATGGGATGTGGGTGAAAGGGATTTTGCAGGGCACCCATGTGAATGAGGAGGATACGGGGAGTAATTCTGGAGCCTTGCCATGCTCTGTGGTAGCTTTCGTGTCGCAAAGTGTCTGATTCGTTCGAGCGAATTCCGGTAGCTACAAGAATGATTGAAAAAAAGTGTATATTATGTTCTCAGATTATTGTCTCGTCCCACGTTGTGAAAGAAATAAGGGGAAAAAACCCAAACGAACAAGAGAGGGAAAATATTTAGTTCAATGTAGTTGTATTAACAAGGACAAAAACATTCTATGCAATTGCCACGCGCACATGTAAAAAGAATCACCACAACATAAAACTTGAAAATACTCACACGTGAACCAGGGTGAGAAGAAAAGTTTTGAGTGAGGCAAAACGTTTGGTCAGTCCATTGTTTGACTGGTATGTACGTCCTCTTCCGGAATATATATGGTCAAAGTTCACAACTCTATACGCATTGTCAAACGGACGTGAAATTGAGATGGAACATTTCCTCTGCAAATTTAAACAGAAAAAGACCCTATTGGGCTACCTAGTAATTAACATTTTTTGAAAGAGGGGGAAAAACTCTTTAAGTTAAGAACGAACTTTTAATTGGTTCTGTATTAATTCACATTTTTGAGAGAGAAAAAGGAAGTTAGTCTACAAAATTTGGTGGAAAAAAAAAAACAGAAAAAAAAAAACAACAAACGAAACAAAATTTCGTTTATGGCTACAGTAACTACTGGTATTTTTGACAGTAAGAAAGAAAGAAAACTCCATCTACAAAACTGAAAACAAAGTGTTTTTTAGACGCAGTAATGATCGACATTGTAGACAGAAAGAAGGAAAGGTCCATCTAAAGAAAAATTAAGTAAACATTTTTTTTTTAATCGAACGTGCTCGTCATAATCAGCATTTTGGAAGGAAAGAAAGACAAATTACAACAACAAAAAAAGCAAATCATGGGCTCAGTAGATGCTGGCATGTTTTGATGACCATCATAACGTGTTGTTCTCCTGGTGCGAGAGCTGGGTATGATAGGTCCGCCCCTCCACACTCACCTGGGGGGTAGGGGGTAGGGTAGTACCCGTTTGCCCAGTCACCTGTGGATTGGGGAGGGCGAACTTAAACTTGAATCAGCCACCTTCGAGTTCCTCAGGCGCACACCTCAAGACATTCAGAACAAAGTACCGTAACCGAGGCTGTAGAATGCTTCACGTGTGTATGGTGTGAAGACGCGCAGGGTCTGCGTCCCCGTTGTTTGACGTGCTGTGCAGTGATCCGTCCTGGGATGTCGTACGTAGTGTCCTGGTTCATACGGTGGGATTGACTGGCTCGTTTCTCTCTCCAGTTTCATACTTAACAGGAACACCTTAGATACATTGATCGCTTGTTTGTATAACTTTTTTCTTTATTTGTTTGTTTGATTTTTGGTCAGTGCATGACGGCCTGTTGCCGCCATCACTGGAAATCAATCCCCCGTTCTCCGGCCCCTGTTTTGTAGACTATGGATTTTTACCGTTAATGTACAGTTTCTCTTGGAAACCGGCTGTGTGTGTGTGTGTGTGTGTGTGTGTGTGTGTGTGTGTGTGTGTGTGTGTGTGTGTGTGTGTGTGTGTAAAGATAAAAAAAGACAATCAGTTAGGATTCGGTATGGTCTCTATGAAAGAAATCATGGAAACTGAACATAGGCATTTTCCCTGCCATTACCTTTCTTCCTTCTTCACCCCTGCCCCTCTTTTCCCACCCAACCTCTAATCCGCTTCTTCTCTCTCTCTCTCTCTCTCTCTCTCTCTCTCTCTCTCTCTCTCTCCTCTCTCTCTCTCTCTCTCTCTCCCTCACTTCCACCCTCTCTCTCATTACTTTTATGTATCCTGCTGAAAGGGCTGCTGGACAAAAAAGTATTTTGGATGTAGAGCATCGTTTTGTACGTATCAATTAATTTTGTAAGATGAAAAGCATTATCCTAATATTTCTCTTCTCAAAACATAAAAAACCAGCTCGTTCTCATTTCTAATGTTAATTGCAAAGAATATCATTGTGCCTAATTTCTTCTCTGTCCCGAATTTTTTTGGAGATGGATGACTTGCAATATGTGTTCGCTTTTCATGATTTCTTTGGGGGATGGGGTGTGTATGTATGTATGCATGTATGTTGTGTGTGTGGTGGGGGAGGGGGGTCAGTACTTGCTGTACCCCTGTTGTCTTGAAATTCTGTACTAATTACTAATTTTACGAAAAATTAACTCTGCCCTTTTCAAGCATTGTTATGTTTGTCTATCTTCATTGTCGTCTACTTCATAAAAAGATTGCAGCTCTTTCTCTTCTCTTTGTTCCAGAAAGTCTTTTTACTCTTCCTTCTCTGATCACAACTTACAACATGCCAGCTTTCTTATTGCAGTTGTTGTAATCTTGCAGTTAGGTAGTAAGACCGTGCACAGTGTACAAGGTGCCCGTTGTTGTGAAACTGGGTGTGAACAAATAAGCTGTTGTTCTCAGCACGGCTTAGTCTTACCCGCCATTCGATCGCGAATGTCGATCTGACATGTTATTGATTGATGTACATGTTATTAAATGATCTGTAGATGTGTGTCATATCTTCGTTGTTTGTTTGCTTTTGCTGGGAAGGACCTTCTTTACAAGTACCTCATGTTATAAACTGATGTGTATCATGTCTTTGACGTTTGCTTTTCTGGGAAGGACATTCTTTGTAATCACTTCATGTTATGAATTGATGTATATCATGTCTTTGATGTTTGCTTTTCTGAAAAGGACTTTCTTTGTAATCACTTCATGTTATGAATTGATGTATATTATGTCTTTGATGTTTGTTTGCTTTTCTTAGAAAAACTTTCTTTGTCATCACCTGGTGTTTACAGTCCTGGACATTTATCGTGTCGTTGTTCGGGCTATGATGATTAAAACAAAAAAGACATTTGTTTCTGTTTTAGATAGATTATTCAGTTGTCTTTTTAGTTCATTGCAGTTCGGTGAACATTTTATTATTTCATAGCAGCCGTTTTATTATCGTGTTTAAATGCAAGTGATATACCAGTTTATTTAATTGCGCTTTCCGTGGAAATATTTCGACTGTCCTCAGAACAGACAATATTTCCACATCTCCAGCTGAGAATTAAGTCTGATTATACTGGCGTCTATGATTGATATGTTTGCCTGATAATGCTGGCTTGCAAGTGTGTTCGCTTTACAGGATTTCTTTGGGGGTAGGGTGTGTGTATAGGGAGTAAGTGGAGGGGGAGGGGTGTCAGTACCAACTGTACCCCTGCTTTCTGGAAGTTCTGTACTAGTAACTAATTTTACGAGAAAAAAAATTAACGCTGCCCTTTTCAAACTTTGTTTTTATGTTTGTCTGTCTTTATTGTCGACTACTTAATAAAAAGTCATTTTGCGGCTCATTCTCCTATAGTCTTCTACTATTCCTTCTCTGATCGCAATTCACAAAATGCCACCTTTCTTATTGCTGTTGTTGCTCTTATCTTGCAGTTTGGTAGTAATACTGTGCGCATTGTACAAGGTGCCCTTTGTCGTGAAATTGGGTGTGGAGAAATAAGCTGTTGTTCTCAGCACGGCTTAGTTTTACCCGCCATTAGATCGCGAATGTCGATCTGTCGTGTTATTGATTGATGTACGTGTTATTTATTGATGTTTAGATGTGTATCATGTCTTTGATATTTATCTGCTTTTCTGGAAAGGACATTCTTTGTAATCAGTTCATGTTATGGATTGATGTGTATCATGTCTTTGATGTTTGCTCGCTTTTCTTTGAAGGACTTTCTTTGTAATCACTTCATGTTATGAACTGATGTGTATTATATCTTTGGCGTTGGTTTACTTTCCTTAGAAAGACTTTCTTTGTCATCACTTGGTGTTGACGTCCGGGGAAGTGGCTGTGTGGTCGTTAGGGCTATGATGATTAAAACTAAAAATAAATCAGTTTTTGTTTCAAATAGATTATTCAGTTTTCTTTTCAGTTCATTGTAGTTCCGTTAACATTTGACTGTTTCATAGCAGCCGTTTCGTTAGTATGTTTTAATGCAAGTTAAACATAAGTTTATTTCATTGCGCTTTCCATGGAAATATCTTGACTGTCTTCAGAACAGACAGTATTTGTACAAGTCCAGCTGAGAGTCAGGTCTGATTATTCTTTGGGGGAAAGTTGTGTGTGTATGTGTGGGGGTGGGGTGAGGGTTCAGTACCAACTGTATCCCTACTTTCTGGACGTTATGTACTAGAACAATGTTTTTACGAAAACTTAACGCTGCCATTTTCAGTCTTTGTTTTTATGTTTTTATGACAATATCAGTTTATTTAATTTTGCTTTCCCTTGAAATATCTCGACTGTCCTCAAAACAGACAATATTTCCACATGTCCAGCTGTGAATCAAGTCTGACCATACTGGTGTCCATGACCGATATGTGTGCCTGATAATGCTGGCGTGTATGATGTAGAATGCGTTCGCGCGTACGACTGAACGTGTACGTCTAATTATGCTAGCGTGTAATTACTGTAAACGTAAGTCTATTTATGATAGCGTGTTTGGTTAAATTTGTTTGCCACCTTACAACTGGCATGTGTGATTGAATATATTTGTCCAGTAATGCTGGCATGTATGGTTGAAAATTTGCGTCTGTCTTATGATGCTTCGGTGTGGTTAATGGAAAACGTCTGTCCAATTATGCTGGCGTGCATGAGTGCTGTGGTCTTCTTCTTCTTCTTCTTGCCCTCGATGTGATGTCCGAGAGCCCTCAACGCGGACTGAAGATTTCGTTTCACAGTCTCTGGGTCAGCGGTGAATGATGTAGATAACAGGCTGCTGACAGTGTGAGATGACTCAGAGTGACTGACGTGCTGTTGCATCACGGGTCATCTGCACGTTTGGTTTTAAGCTTTTGACAATCTTGTACAGACCCCCCCATCCCCCCCCCCCCCTCTCTCTCTCTCTCTCTCTCTCTCTCTCTCTCCTCTCTCTCTCTCTCTCTCTCTCTCTCTCTCCTCTCTCTCTCTCTTCGTGTGTGTCTTATTTTACACTGCTCTTCAAAAATTAACTAACTAAATAAAAAGACATTACTTTTCACATCTGCAATGTTTTCGTACTTGTCTTTATTCCTAATCGTGGTTGGCATCAGCATAATTATTGTTATTTTCATTGTCATTGTTATTATAATATTTTTTTTGTTTGTTTGTTTTTTTCTTTTTTTCTTTTTTTGCTGTTGTTCCAATATATAGTACAGTATCTATTTTGAATGTCTCGGTGGAAAAGTGGCAACGGAAAAATAATGATCCTTATTTTTGTAGGATTAGGATTCTGGCACACAATCTTTCTGTGACTCTTTTTTTAAATTTTTTTTTACCCTGTTTGTCCTTAATTGGCAGGATGTGTTTTTCTTCCTGGTCCGTCCGTTCGTTCTTAAGTTACAGAATATTAATGTTGTAGGTTCTTCTGTCCTGTCAATTAACAATTATTACCATCTGGTGATATCCTGACAAAGCAAGAATATGTTTAATATTGTAGGTCCGTCTGTCTTGTCTGTCAACGATTATTTCCAGCTAATAATTCCCAAACCAGTCTTGGTCCAAGAGGGATTTGTTTGTATGTATGCTTGTTTGATCGATTGTTGTTGTTTTTTTTCATGTTGACACTGCGTTTGGGAGGACTAATGAAAATGTTGGGTCAGACCAACACGAATGAGTTCGATGGTAATCATCACAGGAAATAAAAACACTGAAAGCAATAACATGGATAAAAGGAGGTGTGAATATCCGCCCCGCCCAACACCCCCCTCGTCTCTCTCTGTCTCTGTCTCTGTCTCTCTCTCTCTCTCTCTCTCTCTCTCTCTCTCTCTCTCTCTCCTCCTCTCTCCTCTCTCTCTCTCTCTCCTCTCTCTCTCTCTCTCTCTCTCTCTCTCTCTCTCTCTCTCTCTCTCTCTCTCTCTCTCTCTCTTATCTGACGGAAAAGATTTAAATCTAATATTTCTGCAAGGGGTTGGTCTTCCCCTGTTGTCTTTCTCAAATTTTTTTTTTTGGTTCGTTTTTGTTAAACATTTAATATGTTGTGTAAGCATGTGTTTCTTGCCCTAATCAGTGTCTGTTGAGAGGTTTTGATATGTACATATGTGTGCACGTAGTTTTGTTTTATGAAAGAAAGTCGGTCTCTTTAATTTCTTTTCTCTTTCCTTTTTATCCTTAAACGAGGAAGAAAAGAAAAGAGAGGAAGAAGCCTCCTCCCCCCCCCCCCTTTCCTCTGTCTGTCTTTGTTTCCCCAGAACCCCTTCTCCCTCCCTCCTTCCCTCCTATCCAACTCCATTGTTTATTTTATGTCTTTATGGGGAGATTTGCTTGACAGGCTGAATCTAATGGACTGTATCACCGAACAAAACGGACGTGGGTAGTAAGTAATCTGATATTGTGAGTGTATATTGATAACTCTGATCTAACGCTCTTATACTGGATTATCTCAGTGTGCTACTACAGAGGTCCATTTGGCTCGTACGTAACATACTTGAACCATATGGTGGCACAGAGGCCCGAACAATACTCAGCCAATCTTATCACGTGCGTGTGTGTATGTCTTGCCTAGCCTAACCTCTGTCACGTGTATTGTGTAGGCAATCGTTTCTTCATTACTGTGTGGACATTGAGTGTGTGGATTTACAGACACACACTCTGCGCTGGAGTTCTGTGGAAGTTAACAGAATTACAAAATGTGTGCGATTCCACGATTTGTAATTACTATTTTTTTTTTAAAAGAAGAGAAACACACACAGAAAGAAGAAAAAAAAAGACGTTTCCCTGTACTGTTTCGTTTGAAAAAAAAATGCATGCAATCATACCAAAAAAAAAAACAACACACAAAAAAAACCCTGTGGATATGCTGGAAAATTACCAATTATTTATTGTGGTGTGTATGTGTCACCCATTCCAGTTTTGCCTGTATTTTTCCCTCATTTTTTGAGAGAATAAATGAGATTTTTGTCGTTGTTGTTCAGTTCATATTCATTTACTAAATTTACTGACATTGATATGATTGAAACTGACTGTGCCCTTTTTTCTACTACTTAAATCAGCTGCTAGCCCTCTGTGTGTGTGTATGTGTGTGTGTGTGTGTGTGTGTGTGTGTGTGTGTGTGTGTGTGTGTGTGTGTGTGTAGGAGAGATTGATGTAAAATTAAATGGTAAGAGGAAATAATTTGAATTGATGTTCTTGCTGTTGAGAGACTTACGTCCCGCTCCCCATCTGTTTTCTCCTCCCCCTTCTCTCACGTTTCCCTCCTCCAATACTTAACATTTTTATGTGAAGTGTGTGATTTGTCATTTTTTTTAATTTGTGTTGATGTTTTTGTTCACGTATACTTGTATCTCTCTCTCTCTCTCTCTCTCTCTCTCTCTCTCTCTCTCTCTCTCTCTCTCTCTCTCTCTCTCTCTCTCTCTCTCTCGCTCGCTCGCTCGCTCGCTCTTTCTCTCTCTCTCTCTCACTCTCTCTCTGTCCGTTGTAATAAATGTTGTATGTATTTATTCCCGTCACCAACCAGCTCTACCTCAATCCAGAATTATATTCATCCTTTTTTCCCGCAAAGAGGAGAATTGTATACGTTTGCTCTTCACCTCTTAACGTCTGCCTTGGAAACTTGCAATAACAATTTACATTTGATAACTTTTCTTCTTTACACAGCAGTTATCTTTCTTTCTTTCTTTCTTTCTTTCTTTTTTAATTATTATTACCAATCTTCCGTCTCAGCCCATCTTG
>CM031600.1:64103301-64105801 GCA_018398815.1 Conus ventricosus | reverse complement strand
ACAGCAAGAGATCACGAATCTGTTCACACATGGTGAAAAAACCATTGGTTACGCTGCACGACAAGGTTGTTGCTTTTGAAACACCAGGATTGGCAACATTCGTTTTCTTGAGATTTTTTGTTTTGGTATGTCACCTTCTCAGAGCCTTTTATCCCCACACCGTTAATTACAGCTTTCCCTATGCATAGCCACACCCATAATCGCTCTGTTGCAGTCTCAGCGCCAGCAGTCTACGGGGAGCTCAATGTCAGATCGTCACGAGGCAACAACCTCCCAGAGGAGACGACGCACTCGCTGCGTCACTTCGGTAATGTCAAGAATTCACCATCTTGAAACACGCATGGTTTACCCTTGTTGCTGATCACGCAGCAATAGTCAACACTAGTCTCAGTACCTTGCACCTATCTCGTGTAAATAACACAAATGTTTTCGGATACAATTCTTCGATTATTATTTCTATTCACCTTTTTTTTTTTTTTAAATTAAGTGTGAGATCTTTACGGTAACAGAAGGGCAATTCTTAACATCGTGATGAGACAATGACACGCCCATCAGTCTTGCTGGCTTGTTAATAGCTGTTCGCTGTTTTTACTGTTCAAGATTTCCTGTCACAGTAATCAAACCGAAGCTACCTATGTTTGTTTCTGTGCTGCTGTGTGTTCTGGTTTGATCATTTTTTCAAGATCAAAAGGCTGTACTAGTCTTGACCACATGTTTGTTGTATTCGCTCATTCCTGTAGTTGTTGAGGCTGGGTTCAGTTATAAGGCACACGGTAGGAACTTGGATTAGCTTGAAACATCTTTTCTGTTGTTACATTTAATGTAATTTGATTTTATTTGTTGTTGTTGGGGAGGGGGAGACGTTGTCCTCGTTTGTTTGTTGTGCCTTGTGTCTGTATTCGTAGCTGGCAAATTGGTGTGGTACGCACGTTCGTCATGTCCGTTGTCTCATCTTGATAGCAAGAGTTACCTTTCATTTTCGAAATGTCCTACGCACGGTTTCCTTTCTCATCCTAAGGTTTCCTTCGTGTCGATCAAACCACCAGATCCCTTGTATTAGTTTGTCTTCTGCTGTGGCTAACGATGTACAAAACCAAAAGCTTGGGCCTGTCTTGAATAAATGTTAGTTTCTGTTTGCTCATTTCTTCCGTTCTTGTTTCTGTGTGCGCGTGTCAAGCAGAGGGCATGTGGTCGAGTTTAAAACATTCACAATTTTCGGCCGTGTTCTCCTTGTTTGTTTTGCATGCTTTGTCTTCATCTGCGTTAGGAGAATGCTGCCATGATCAGCATGTGTTTGCCGTTAAGGGCGAGTCATTGTTTCATTATGGGAGTGAGGGTTACCATTCTTGTGTGTCGTTTACTGTTCTTTGCCTCCTGTGGTCGCTGGTTTCTCTGTCTGTGTGTGTGTGTGTGTGTGTGTGTGTGTGTGTGTGTGTGTGTGTGTGTGTGTGTGTGTGGTGTGTCTGTCTGTCTTCTGTCTGTCTGTCTCTCTCTTCTCTCTCTCCTCTCTCTCTCTCTCTCTCTCTCTCTCTCTCTCTCTCTCTCTCCGGCCCCTCCTCCCGATTTAATATTGTTATAATTATCATTGTTATCATGATCATTATGTGTATTTATCATCATTATTAAAATATCATTATTATTATTATTATCATTGTGGCGATGATGATGATAATGATGATCGGCACACACACGCACGCACGCACACACACACACACACACACACACACACACACACACACACACACACACACACACACACACACACACACACACACTCACTCTCTCTCTCTCTCTCTCTCTCTCTCTCTCTCTCTCTCTCTCTCTCTCTCTCTCTCTCTCTCTTCATCAATCATCAAAACATTCCCGATTTACTAATCTAATTATGGTCTTTAAAGCAAGAAAAGAAAGAAAAAGAAAGTAATGGAGAAAGAACTCTTTCTTTCTCTCTTTCTCTCGCTCTCTCTTTCTTTCCTCCCCCCCCCTCACTCTCTCTCTCTCTCTCTCTCTCTCTCTCTCTCTCTCTCTCTCTCTCTCTCTCCTCTCTCTCCTCTCTCTCTCTCTCCGCTTCTCTCCACCCCCCCTCTCTCTCTTCACCTCGCCGCTCACTATGTATGTTCGTGTGTTGCTTGTTTGCGAAAGTGTACAAGTGTTTGGGTGGGTGTTTGCGGAGGGGCGTTTTCTGGGTGAGGATTGTTAAAGTGGAAGTGTGTTACGTTTGTTTGATGTTATTACCATTACCATTTTCTGTATTTTCCAACTTTTTTTGTGTTCAATCTCTCGTTTGTTTGTTAGTTGGGTTTTGTTTTTGCCGTTTGTTCATTTTTCATGTTGCCAATTGGTGTGTTTTTTGGTGTTCCCCTCTTGGGCGAGGGCTGGATGTAAAAAAAGCATGAACTTGCTCATATGTTACCCTCGATAATAAAGAATTTGTCTTGTCTATCTCTCTCTTCTATCTATCTGTCTGTCTATTTATCTATCTGTCTGTTTGTCTGTCTGTTTA
>CM031600.1:64063301-64065801 GCA_018398815.1 Conus ventricosus | reverse complement strand
TCAACCAAGGCACATTGCATCTGAATTTGTTGTGGGTATGATACTGGAGGACCCTGAGGTAGAACTAACTACCCCTTCCTTGTTGCAAAGCCACTCCCCGACAAAGAATTAAGGTAAGGTAATGTTGCTTGTAGCCCAGCCGACCGCAAAGGGCCACATCAGGGGTAACGCCGCTTCGAAGTCAACTCACAAGTCAAAAAGAAAAAGCAAAAAAAAAAAAAAAAAGCCTTATTTACACAACGCTTTAAAACACACCTAAAAAGACACTGGAAATTTCGTTGACAGTCTTTCTTCCATACAATCTTATTTAGGACGAAAGGCCTAGGAGCAGGCAATACATATAAATCTGCCTTCGAGAGGAATTGTGATGGTTCCCTCGTTGCAGCTAGTGAAGGGTTTTCATATTAAAAACATACATTTTCCCATTTTCTTCATCTTCAAACTTTTTTTTCCAATCTTTGCCAAGTCATTATTAGAATGATGGAAAAATGGTTAACCTGCACTTGTTCCCCCCCCCCCCCCCCCCCCCCCCCCCCCCCCCCCCTATTTAATTGTTCAGCATTAAAATCTTACTTAGATCAGATGAAAAATGTTGATCTCTTTCAGAAAGTTCACAGATCACATCAGGTGGGACATCTCTGAACAAGGTTTTCACAGAGTCTGCTGTAAAGTGTTTATGTCTCACCTCATGCATGTCCCAACACTCTCAAAGAATATGTTTCACTGTGAGTGGTTCATGGCATGGAATACGCTACGCAGCTTCTTCGAAGACCTTTGACGGCTAGATAGAGAGATGATGGTATAAACTGATCCAAAATCATTACTTGTTTTGAAGGGTTCTTTTGTTGTGAATATATCATACGTCGCTTGAAAAGCATGAACATGTGTTGGATTATTCGATCTGGCATGCCGTTTCCATTGAAACCACCCAAGACGGCCGAAAAACAATAATTTTTGTGAAAGAATAAAACTCCAAAACTATTGCAAATGTTTTTATGCTGCTTGTTTACATAACTTATAAACAGTGTTTTCTAAACATTTACAAAGCTATTTTCACATTGAAGTATTTTCGGATTTTTTTACGATTAAAAAAGAAAAGAAAAGAAATACGTCCCTTGATTTTGTTTGCCAGAATTGATAAGAATGGGAGTAAAAGGAGTGGGCTGTGTGTGGCAAAGGATTTGGGGCAGGGTGCACAGACACCATAGCGAGTGAATATAGGCACGTGCCTAAACTTACCCGCCCCACGTGAATGGGAGTTGAAAATGGGCCCGTGCCTACATCATTCCATGGAGTGTATATCTGGACCTTGTCCCCCTTAACCGGGGAGCGTTTTTGGAACAAGATGGCGGGGGGGGGGGGGGGGGGGGGGGGAGGAAGGGAGTTGTGGGGCGGGGGAAGGTGGTCGAGGGGGAGGGGAAGGGGAGGGGAGGCGGAGGTAGTTCTGGCCTCCATGGAGTGTATCTGGACCTTGCCCCGCTAAACCCCCGGTTTTTGGAACAGGAGGGGGGAGTGGGAGGAGGGGGAGGTGGTCGAGGGGGGAGGGGGAGGGGAGGGGAGGCGGACGTAGTTCTGGCCTCCATGGAGTGTATCTGGACCTTGCCCGCTAAACCCCCGGTTTTTGGAACAGGAGGGGGGAGTGGGGGGAGGGGGAGGTGGTCGAGGGGGGAGGGGGAGGGGAGGGGAGGCGGACGTAGTTCTGGCCTCCATGGAGTGTATCTGGACCTTGCCCCGCTAAACCGGGGAGTGTTTTTGGAACAGGAGGGGGAAGTGGGGGGAGGGGGGGGGAGGTGGTTGAGGGGGGAGGGGAAGGGGAGGGGAGGCGGACGTAGTTCTGGCCTCCATGGAGTGTATCTGGACCTTGCCCCGCTAAACCGGGGAGTGTTTTTGGAACAGGAGGGGGAAGTGGGGGGAGGGGGGGGGGAGGTGGTTGAGGGGGGAGGGGAAGGGGAGGGGAGGCGGACGTAGTTCTGGCCTCCATGGAGTGTATCTGGACCTTGCCCGCTAAACCTGGGGAGTGTTTTTGGAACAGGAGGGGGGAAGGGGTGGGGGGTGGAGTTGTAGGTGTGTGTGAGGTGGTTGTGTGTATGGGGGGGGGGGGGGGGGGGGAGTGGAAGTGGAGGGGAGGCGGAGGCTGTTCTGGCCTGCACGGAGTGTATCTGAACCTTGCCCCACTAAACCGGGGAGTGCTTTTGGAACCGGAGGGGAGGGGGGGGGGGGCGGAGGGGAGAGGATGGACGCGAGGGAGGTGGGTAGTGGAGGCGCAGGTAGTTCTGGCCTAGGTCCAAACTTATCCCCTTCCTCTCATACCCCCCCCCCCCCCTTCCGCCCCTCCCACCCTCTCCCCACTCACCCACCCCTACCCCCACGCCAGCTTCAAATTCAGGCGCTATGTGCTTTGATTGATATGTTTTGTCGTTCGGGACAGTTTGAGAATTTTGAAGGAGAGGAACGATTTTCGGAACGAACAGTGAGAGATCGGTTTGCAGTGTCTCCTCGG
>CM031600.1:64040801-64050801 GCA_018398815.1 Conus ventricosus | reverse complement strand
TCGTGTGCACTTCAGCCTAACCTGTGCTGGAGAAGTATTTCGTCAGCGTTTTACAACATAATCTTTAAAAGCATTCCGCAGAATTGACTGCAAAACGGAGTTTTAAAAAAAAAACATCTGACTAAGGAACAAACGGCTAAAATGAAGTTCTACTCTTAATGTTCGAAAGGCGTCTGCGTCACAATTCGTTTCTAAGAGTTTTTCACAAAGCAGTTTGTTGTTTTTGTTGTTGTTGTTTTTTCATGCAAGAGAAGCACGTTGAAAGTCAGAAACAGATTATGGAAAACAAGCCAGAGAACGACAATCCACCAAATCAGTTCAGTCGTATACTTCTAATCATCTTAGAGATTCCAACATAAATAGTCATGGAAAGGAAACAAAACTAACAGGCCGTCCTGTTCTTCAATTCTGAAATGGGAGCGATTCGAAGCTAACTTTTATCCTATATGGTTCATCAAGATTTGTCAGAAAAGAAATCGTCAACTATGCTAAAAAAAAAAAAAAAGATAAAAAAGAAAGAAAAGGAAACCGGAATAGCCCAGTGGTAGAGCGCCGGACGCGTAATCTTGGCGATCCAGAGGTTGCGGTTCGAATCTCCCCCGGACCGTTTCGATACAGGGGAATTTTTCCCTCGAAGTTAACATTGGTTCTGACCCCATTTCCCATACAGTCCTTCGAATGAGACTATAAACCGAGGTTCCGTGTGTGAACGCACGCATAACATCTTGCACACACGTAAAATCCTATCACCAACTTTCGGAAGAGAAGGCCAGTTTGGCCGTTGGTATGGATGACACGTTACACATAGCATGCGCCTTCCCGGAAGTTGGAGTATGGCTGCCTTAATGGCGGGATTAAAAAAAAAACGGTCATACACACAAAACTCTGCTCCATTTGTTGGGTAGATGGGATTAATCCTTGCCTGTTTATACAGGGAGTGTCCGCAGGAGTATCAGCCTGCGTACGCAGAAAAAAAAATGATAAAAAAATCCGTATGCATGAGAGGTCAATACAAGAATGATTGTTAAACTTTCACAGACGACGGTAAGAGAGTAAGTAATACAGGGGCAGGTTTTAGAAACTCTGATTTAAGAGTGGAGAAAATGTGTCATTTAAAAACTCCTGATTTAAGAGTGGAGAAAATGTGTCATCTTGATAGATAACTGTCTATTCTTTAGTGCCGAGCTGTTTGCCATCATAATGTCTGAGCTACACACTATATTTTCCTGCAAATATCAGCCAAACTATCGATTTCCGATTCTTAATCTGCTCTCGAAACAAAATAGTCTTCAAATTCAAAAGACAATTTAGAGATGATAACAGTCATAAGTCATCGTACATCGTTTATCCCAAAAAAGGCATTACAGTGTCTTTTTTGTGGAATTTCAGCATATGAAAGATCCAACTGGGCTGCAGGAAGAACTGTCGAACATCTCAGGGGTTTAATTCCATTTTACATTCTTTTAGATTTTACAGAGTGTTATACCCTTAGCAACTTAAAAAAAATCAGATGAAATAAGTTTCAGACACTTGATAAACGCAAATATTTTATGATATCACATCTGTGTTGAATCTAATGCCGAAATGAATCCGAAAACGTTGTCAAACAACTACCTTGCTTCTTCTCTGTGTTGAGAGATCAGACGTTTTGTTCACAGAATGTGCTTAAAATCTTTTTCGTGGAAAACTCTGCAAAAACAAATATTGCATATATGAGTGGAGAAACTAAGTCATCTGTTAATTCGGTATCTAAGAGGAAAGGATCAAATTCGCAAATCGAAATTAAGTATTTGATCTAGTAGATCCACACGCGCGCCGTGTGTGTGTGTGTGTGTGTGTGTGTGTGTGTGTGTGTGTGTGTGTGTGTGTGTGTGTGTGTGTGTGTGTGTGTGTGTGTGTGTGTGTGCGTGCGTGCGTGCGCGCGTGTGTGTGTCTGTGTGTGTCTGTGTGTGTCTGTGTGAACGCGTGCAAACATGTTTCAGTTAATGTGTCTGATGTAGATAGACACACGAGTGTGTATAAATGCAGATAGATAGAAAAAGGCGCGCGCGCGTGTGTATGCACGTGTGCGAACATGTTTCTGTTAATGTGTCTGAGATAGATAGATGAAAGAGAGAGAGAGAGAGAGAGAGAGAGGAGAGAGAGGAGGAGAGAGAGAGGGAGAGAGAGAGAGGGAGGGAGGGGGAGGACAGGCAGACAGGCGGGCAGGCAGATAGCCAGGCAGACAAACAGATAAGCAAGCAGGCGGACGGACGGACGGACCGACCGACCGACAGACAGACAGACAGACATGGCAGGCTTACAGAAAGTTTTATGTGGAAGAATACGTGACCATACTCACTTTGTCCGTGATGAAACTATAGGAGTATTGTATGATGAGTCCCAGTTGTCGCTATCAACGAGCTATCAATATTGATGATGTATATCAATCAGACACGGCGTGTGTGGATAATATTCCACAACTGTAAGCATGACAGATTGAGAAATCGCCTTCGGGGGAACAGACAGAATACAGCGAGCACGCACGCACGCACGCACGCACGCACACACGCACGCACGCACGCACGCACACACATACACACACACACACACACACACACACACACACACAACACACACACAACACACACACACACACACACAAAAGAAAGAGAGAGTGAGAGAGAGAAAGAGAGACAGACAGACAGTCTGTCTGACAGACAAACAGAGACCTCAGAAAATCTGTCTTAAATCAGGGACCTAAACTTAGCAATAAGTTTTCATTCCGAGCGGTCCTTTTAACAAACATTTTGCATATGAAATATAATATTAGCTAAAAAAACCCAACACATTTATATAAATACATAAGTACATAGGAATGACAAGAACTCATGTATGTATACTCAGAAAACCATCATCTCTCTCTCTCTCTCTCTCTCTCTCTCTCTCTCTCTCTCTCTCTCTCTCTCTCTCTTTCACACACACACACACACACACACACACACACACACACACACACACACACACACACACACACACAAGAGAGAGAGAGAGAGAGAGGAGAGAGAGAGAGAGAGAGAGAGAGAGGAGAGAGAGAGAGGAGAGGAGAGAGAGATGTGAGTGACGTAGTGGAAGAAAATGATTTGATGAGAGATGGATGATAAGAAAGTGCATGGCAGATCTTTTTTTTTCAGGCTCTAGTATTGAGGAAATTAATAATATCTTAGAGCTGGAATAACGTTTTGGAGATGCGTTTGAGAAGCTTACGAAGATCTTTTTTTTCTTCTTCGTAATTTGGTGATGAAGGAAGATTCTTCCGATAACAACTCCTAGAATTTTGTGAGTATTAAGTTCATGAATGAGCGTATCACCCATGCGCATAGAACACAAATGGAATGTTTGTTTGTGTGTTGTTGTTGTTGTTGTTGTTGTTGTTTTGCCGTTTTTGTTTAATGACATATGCTTCAGCTCATTGCGTTTAATTAGGTGATTAACATTCTTTTGCGAAAGTCGTGGATAATTGTTTCTAGTAAGAATGGCTCAAGTGAATGGGCATATCGTTTGCAAAAGGTTCACATACGCCTTTCAAAATATACAGGCGAAAGTCTTTAAATACAAAGAGTGAAAAAGGACCAGAATGAGAACCTTGGGGGACACCAAATGTTTGTGTCTGGAATTGGGATTGTTTGCTATTCAGAAAAAAAAACTTTTATGATTATGATGACGGTTTGAAAAAAAAAAGGATCAGACCAGGGGAAGAGCTTATAGATGGCTCGTTTATGTGGAAGCAATGTACGATCAATAATGTCGAAAGTTTTTGAAAAGTCGACGACCAATACCCCCGTAATTTTGCTTTCATCTATATTTACAAGCCAATCTTCGACGACGTTAGATAAAACAGCATGGCAAGATTGATTGGGATGAGGCACAAGATGATGATAGACATGCTTTTTTTCCTGGAGGGTGTTGACATACCTGATAACAATGAAACCGGTGGTCTGTAATCTGACGGGTCAGTTTTATCTCCAGATAAAAACAAAACTATGAAATGCAAAGTTAACCAGAAATGTGTTCGAATTCAATGCTTAATGGGGTTCGACACCGGCCTATGTTCTTGGCATGGAGTTTACATGCATGTTTGTATTACTTTTGCTATATACACATTGCAAAAGTGATAATGCTGTTGTGGCTACTGTATCGTTATGCTTCATTTTTTTTTTTTTTTTTTGCTCGTTTGTTTATTTTCTGTTTCTATTACTATTTTTTGCTTGGTTTCTATTGGTGTGTTTTCTTCGTAAGCTTCAGCTTTCCTCAATTACTTTTGTATTGATAATGTTTTTTTTTTTTGGTAAGTGGGAATAGGTTTAATGATATAAATCTGCTGTGATTTCTGTTTCCTAAACCGAAACGCTTCATCGGGATCAGTGAACAGGCACACGTTTGATAGATATCACTCGTGCTAAATCGAAAAAGAAACACATTGATCAAAGCTAGCCAGATAATGACTTTGCGTCCAGGTCTAGGAATCCTGTTAGCCTTTTGTGACCCAGCTAGGGCGAACAGGTAAGTAGTGATCACTGCAGGCGTTATGAGGAGAGCCGACTTCAACAACAGTTCATTGTGTGTTGACACAAACGTGATCAATAACAGTTTCAGGAGTAATTCGTGTGGGTGTTTCAGTTAACTGATTAAGACTAACGTTTCACAAACGTTTTAATCCATCCATGATTGGATTTCTAAAGATCGGCGTTAAAACTGCCAAAGAGAGAGAAGCGATAACGATGACGCCGACAAAGATGTGGTTACAGTCATATAGCAGTCAAGCCTTTCAGGCATGTGGGCATGTATGAACATGTTTCGGGTTGAATTTCAATCGCTCCAAGTCACCCTTCCTTCTCCATTTCCACCCCTGCCCCACAAACTCATCCCGACAAATCCTCCTTGTCCCCCCCCCCCCCCCCCCCCCCCCCCCCCCCCCCCCCCCCCCCCCCCCCCCCCCCCCTGCCTTCCCTGCAAACCCCTCTGCCACTTCCGCTTTCCCTACCGTCCCCTCAACACTCACGCATACAGTCACATGACAGCGAATCATCTTGACAACTGTTTCATGGATTAAGCAACATCACTAGTTGCTTTTTTTTCATTTTCTTTTTCCTGACATTCACATTGTGATGCGAATGTTTACCAGATCTGCTGCTAACGTTTTTGTCATTGCACAAGATATTCGTTGTGCGATTCTGGAAGAGAATATCAGAAGGAGTATTGGGTACAGCGCACGTCTTCCGGATATCATTGTACGCTGTGCAGTAAAATAAGAAGAAAAAAATGAACTTCATTTTCGGCTTTTTTTTTTTATTACATAATTGACATTTACATTCTGTGTTTGATCCAGAAACCAGCGCTTGCAAATATTACGCCCTCTTACCATGAGTCGAAATTTTATAAAGTTATCTCTGTGCGATTTATTTGTAATTGAAGTCAAGTACCATTCTGTCTGAAAACTATTTTCAAAAGAACGATACTGTTTTTATGTGCATGCTACATGAGACAAGTCTGTCTGTAAATTCAGCACCAACAAATAAATAACATAATTTAAAAAAAATCAAACTAACAAACAAAATATAATAACGCTCACTTTCAACTCCTTTAGACAACCATTACTATGCCAGTTCCACTTTCACATAGGACTGTCTGCGTACTGGTTACCCAGGTGTTATGCCCCGATTCATGCAGAACAAGAGGAGTCTTGCGCGTGCCTACTACAGAGTCGGGACATTGGTAATCTAAGGAGCCTCAGCCAGTATATAGTACATTTAATTGATCTTCGAATACTAAGGGAATATCTACCGTATTTTTCCATAAACAAGTTTGTTTGGGACGTGAGGGGAACATTCGGATATCTTTCTAAGCGAAATGTACGCATAGTTTCTATTTCGAAGTATCGAGAGCGTTTTTTTTTTTTTTTTTTGGGGGGGGGGGGGGGGGTTAAAATCAACAAAAGGCAACATACAATTTAGTATTCGAAAGTACAAGTTGTTGCTCTCTTGCAATGTAAAAATATGGTTAGTTGTACGATAACCACGCTGTAAAGCCTGGTTGCTCTTCTGTTATTTTCTCTTCCTTTTCAGTCCATTTTAGTGAGTCTTTTTTTTTTTTCTCAAAAGAGATGTACAAACGACGCCAGCCAAAGCTATATGGCGGTAGTTGTTATCTGTCTTGTTCACGATTCTTTTCATGTAAAAATTGGAACGATGACGGATTTTCATCATGCCGTTGGAAAGCTTCCAGAATCGAACAGCCTAGTGAAAACCACCACAAGAAAGTCAGTTACTGTATTGTCTGTATGTTTCAACAATTCACTGACAATTTTGTCACGACCTGCACTTTTGCCAGCTTTGAAGTTTCCGATACTCGCAACAACAAAAAAAAACAAAAAAAAAAACCAAAAAAATCCACCTCTTGCTTGGAAACTGCTTCGTCAAACAAAACATCAGACGAGACGCGCCTTTCTCGTTATCTTCGGTAATAATATCTTTTTTTCGAGTTGCTTTGTTGAGATTTGTTTTAGTGAATAGGCGCCAGCACCTATTACAAAGGGGAGGGGAAACAGACAGACGGAGAGAGAGAGAGAGAGAGAGAGAGAGAGAGGAGAGAGAGAGAGAGAGGAGAGAGAGAGAGAGAGAGAGAGAGTTTGAAAAATATGAGTGGGGGTGGGGGAGGAACGGGACTAAGAAGAGAGACAGACAGACAGACTTAGGTAGAAAAAGTGGGGGTGGGGTGGTGGAAAGAAACGGGAGCTGGAAGGGGGGGGGGGAGGGGAGGGGATGGGGTGCAGAAAAGACATGTATTGCCAAATATTTATTCGTTTTGTTTTGTGACACAGTGTGTGTGTGTGTGTGTGTGTGTGTGTGTGTGTGTGTGTGTGTCTGTGTCTGTGTCTGTCTGTCTGTCTGTCGCTCGCGCGCACGCACGCACGCACGCACGCACGCACGCATTACACGCACGGAGAGAGAGAGAGAGAGAGAGAGAGAGAGAGAGAGAGAGAGAGAGTCTTCAACCATATAGCCGTTACTCTTTTGTGCGCGAAGACAGAGAGAGGAAATTGATTTCATGTCATGGCCGACCATTCTGACTGACACGCCATCAGCGTTGATAACGCAGGGTGAGGAGCGAGGTTTCTGGACTATTGTCTAACAACGGGAAACCGGCGGACTGACAAATTGCGTCTGTTACTCAGTATCTAATTTTGCGCTAATAGATTTGTTTGTGTGCGGAGAGAGAGAGAGAGAGAGAGAGAGAGAGAGAGAGGAGAGAGAGAGAGAGGGGGGGAGAGAGAGAGAGAGAGGGAGGAGGAGGAGGGAGGGAGAGAGGCAGACAGACAGACAGACAGACAGAAGAAACAGATGTAGAACGAGCAAACGAAATGTGTAGATGTATAGATGGAGGCGGGGAGGCGGAGAGAGAGAGAGAGAGAGAGAGAGAGAGAGAGAGAGAGAGAGAGAGAGAGAGAGAGAGAGAGAGGGAGGGACGGACGGACAGAGAGACGGACAGAGAGACGGACAGAGAGACGGACAGACGGACAGAGAGACGGACAGAGAGACGGAGAGACGGACAGAGAGACGGAGAGACGGACAGAGAGACGGAGAGACGGACAGAGAGACGGACAGAGAGACGGAGAGACGGACAGAGAGACGAGAGAGACGGACGGAGACGGAGAGACGGACAGAGAGACGGACGGACAGAGAGAGAGACGGACGGACAGAGAGAGAGACGGACGGACAGAGAGAGAGACGGACGGACAGAGAGAGAGACGGACGGACAGAGACAGACGGACGGACAGAGAGACAGACGGACGGACAGAGAGACAGACGGACGGACAGAGACAGACGGACGGACAGAGAGACGGACAGAGAGACAGACAGAAGAAACAGATGTAGAGCGATCAAACGAAATAATTTTTTTTATGTATGTGTATAGATAGAGAGGGGGGGGGGGGGCGGAGAGAGAGAGAGAGAGAGAGAGAGAGAGAGAGAGAGAGAGAAACAGACAGACAGACAGACAGACAGAGTGAGTGACAAAGATAGAGTGAGAGGTAGATAGATAGACGGACAGACAAACAGATAGATAAAGAAAGAAAGAGAGAGAGAGAGAGAGAGAGAGAGAGAGAGAGAGAGAGAGAGAGAGAGAGAGAGAGATTTTCAGTTCTCTCTCTTCTGGTCTTGGTGGATGTATATCTTTGGGTTTCTTTTTGCCAATTAATACTTGTTTTAATCTCTCTCTCTCTCTCTCTCTCTCTCTCTCTCTCTCTCTCTCCTCTCTCTCTCTCTCTCTCTCTCTCTCTCTCTCAGTAACTTGACGCATCACCTGTTGTTGACACTTTCGTCGCTGATTTTCGTGAGCGGTATTCTCTGAAGATAAGAGCTCCTTATAAGATTCAAGATTCAATAGTTTAATGCCTTTGAAAACCGTAACAGGTTTTATATGACACAAATAAACAGAGGAAAGATAAACGAATCCAAATAACGAAACGCAAATATTCATGCTTGTTGTTGTATCCAACTATCATTATGTAATGTCAAGATGTCCTTGTCATACATTTTGCCTTATCGACACTTTGAAACAGCATACACATATTTTGAGATCTCGCTGATAAGTACGTCATTTGTTATTGAGATAGATGGCAGCGCATTTTGTATATTGTATTTGTCTTTGATGTGTTCTAAAAACTGCCTCCTTATATCGTTATATTTAGTACATTTATCTAAGAGATGAATTTCGTCTTCTACTTCATTACATTCCAAACGCAGTCTTCTTTCTCTTGGGGTCTTAGTATGTCTACCATTTTCTATTTTAAGGTCTTATTATAAATTATAAGAATGTTTTGTTGTCTTCTTCCTCATTTACGTTTCTGTAAGCATTATGACACGACTGAAATTATCAGTGCTTGTCATCTTTTTCTTTTTTGTTCATTCTAAAAGGTTGGCGAAAAATCCCTCATTTGTTCTTTCCAGACTTGACTACTGCAGTTTCCCCGAAGATGGAGTATGGCTGCCTTAATGGCGGGATAAAAACGGTCATACACACACAACTCCACTGCCTGTCTATACAGGCAGTGTTCGCAGGAGTATCAGACTGCGTACGCAGAAAGAAAGAAAGAAGACTACTGCAGTTTACAACTTTCTGACCGTCCACATTACTTCTTGATAGAGTGTGAATGGTTGAAAACCTCGCTGTTCACCTCGACTTACATGGAACATACTAGAACATGTCTTTTCTTCCTCACTCTCTTTACTGGCTGCCTTTTTTGTAAAAAAGACTGGAATACAAGGCTGCCTCTTTGTGCTTCAATTCTCTTGCTTGAACAGGTCTTCAGCATCTGTCGGATCTCTCTCTCTCTCTCTCTCTCTCTCTCTCTCTCTCTCTCTCTCTCTCTCTCTCTCTCGCTGTCTCTCTCGCGCTGTCTCTCTCGCGCTGTCTCTCTCTCTCTCTCGCTCTCTCTCTCTCTGTCTCTCTGTCTCTGACTCTCTGTCTGTCTGTCTGTCTCTCTTTCTCTCTCTGCCTCTCTGTCTGTCTGTCTGTCTGTCTCTCTGTCTCTCTGTCTGTCTGTCTGTCTGTCTGTCTGTCTGTCTCTCTCTCTCTCTCTCTCTCTCTCTCTCTCTCTCTCTCTCTCTCTCTCTCTCTCTCTCTCTCTCTCTCTCTCTCTCTCATGACAACTACGTTTTTCCGCACACGAGTTCTCATGATTCTTGCTGTCAGAACACAAACTCGCGGCCAGTGCTCTTTCTCTTTTCACTGACATATCTGGGACAAGGTTCCCTGCTCTTTAGGGCATTTCACGTTATTGCAGTCTTCAACTCTCTCTCTCTCTCTCTCTCTCTCTCTCTCTCTCTCTCTCTCTCTCTCTCTCTCTCTCTCTTGACCGCGCGCGCGCGCGCGTGTGTGTGTGTGTGTGTGTGTGAAGGAGAGAGTTTGTGTGTGCGCGCGCGAGCACATGCACATACGTGTGTGTGTGTGTGTGTGTGTG
>CM031600.1:64021027-64033201 GCA_018398815.1 Conus ventricosus | reverse complement strand
TCTTTTGCTGTGTGGGTATGTCTGTGTCACGGTCAAAATTCAACTCAACCAAATTCGTGGTCAATCGCCACCAGCCCAGTTGGACATAAGCTCTAACGCAAATATTCTGGGCGTCAGGCGGACGGCCCCATGGTTCGGATCCAGGCAATTAAGCAAAGGGGGAGGCTAATCCTCATCCTCCACAGAGACGGTCTGTCCAACCAGCCGGACTAAAATAGCTGACCGACGCATTCACCTGTCGCCTCAGCCAATTAAAGGCTATTTTTAGCTCTCGTGGAGACAGCACTGTCTGCCAGACGAACTAAGCTGTCTGGCCGAATGTCTCGATTGGTCTGCCGGCCAATGTCTTGGAGCCTACCCAGACTCATCTAGCCACTTTAGAGTGACCAGTGTCCATGACTTAAGCCACACGGCGCCAGTTAAGTAGGGAAGGGGGGAAGGTAGTGTGTGGTGGGGTGAAATCTAGCTAATCAATTAAATGACCAATTGACCACCACAGAGAGTAAGGTGTGTAGGCGTGACTGTCATGATTTGAATATCCAATGGAATTAGAGGGAGATAACTTCGGGTAAAAATACTGACCCAATGGTACTCGCCCTTGTTGGACAGATCGGAACGAATAAGAAGGATGTGAGAGTGAGAGAACGGGAGAACGAGGGGGAGAACGAACAGAGAAACAGAGAGAGGAGAGGTTCTAGGTCTGCTTGAGAGAAAAGCAGAGAGATGAGGGGAGGAGAGAAGAGAACCAAGTTGAGAGATTAGCATGAGATAGTCTGCAGAGGAAGGACTGAGGAGAGATGTGGAGAGAGAGAGAGTTGCTAATTAATGAAGAAGAAAAGAAAGAAAAGAAAAAAGAAAAGAAAAGCAACCATGTCCATTTGATAAGAGCAACTAGAAGAGAGAGAGAGAGAGAGTGCAATGCGGTAATGCAGGAAGAAAGAAAGGAGAACAGATCGATGTTGATAGTCACTGTTCATCCTAACCGGGGGTTCGACCTCATACCTGGCAGCGTCACTTCGCCAAGCAGAACCACAGACCAACGCCAACAGTCTCACCTGACCAGGCGCCATCAGACAAAACCAGTGCCAGCAGTTGTGTCGTTTTGTGAAAGTGACAGTGAAAAGAAAAAGAAGGAAAAGAAAGACAGTGATTCGTGAATAGTTAAGATCACCTGGCCAGGTAAAGTAGAAATCAATTTATACCGGGTTATTAAGATGTTTTAGATAAATGATTTTGTGAAGTTCAGGAAAGAGAGAATGTTTTATTTCATTTGATTCCATATGCATTGATGTTTCGGTTCTAAGAACATGTTGTAGTAAAGTTATGACTTTACTAGTGGTTTGATGTGACGAATGCATGATATATGAATGAGATTGTAAGCAAGCTGTGAGTGGTTTGGGCTGTGCGCTAGTCCTTCCTCCACTGACATTACACCGAGGTTGACAATTTATTGGCGAGCCTGCCAGGATATTCTGGCCCATTTATTATAATTGTTCAACTTCTCAGAGAGGAAGCTGGGTGGGATTCAAGTGTTGTAATCCTAAGACAAGGGGTTGTCTTACTGTATGTTCCCAAGATAGTTAAAACAAAGGCTTGGCATTTCAGCCCCAGAGTACTCATTTCGCACAGATTGCCTATAATTCGCTCTCATAGTTGGGTCAGGCGCTGGGCGTCTTATAAAAACTAACTACGTTGTCCCAAGCTAATATTATCATTCATAGGATTGTGCTATTGCGTCACTCGTGTCGGTAACCACCAGTTTGGCTGTCGTAGTAATAAAATCTTGTTCAAAAAAAAAAAAAAAAAAAAAAGAAAGAAGAATATAATGGCGGAAGAAAAGAACACCCCTATTGAACAACTTGTGAGCGTCGCTCGTGATTTAGGTTATTGGGGAGAAGAGTTGCGAGCATTTGTTGAAAACCAGCAAAAGATGGAAAGGGATGAACGCGCGAAAGACACGTGTCGCGGGAGAAAATAGCAAGCGGAAACAGAAAAATTAAGGATTCAGGCTAAATGAAATCAGGCTAGGGAAACGCAGGAGACAGAAAGAATAAGGGAAGCGCAGGAAACAGAAAGGATTAAAGCTGGGGAAACGCAGGAAACAAAAGACTAAAGGGTTTCAATTAGAGTTGGAGAAAGTGAGAATACAAGGGGAGACCCCCGATGATGGTAGTTCACTTTCCATGACTCTGTGCGCAGCTATGCCCCCCGACCCAAAGTTGCCAAATTCTCGGAAGGGACCGATTCGATTGATGCATACATCATCGTTTCAAAAACGTTTTGCGACCAGTCAGGGTTGGCCTCCAGAAGAGTGGGCAGTCATTTTGTCAGCGCTATTGAGGGGTAAGGCATTACAAATTTTCACTGCGTTACCAGCAAACAACAGTCGAATTTCGCGCTGTGAAGGAATCGTTGATGAAAGGATTTTGACCTCACAGAGGAAGGATTCAGGAAGAAATTTTTGTTTTAGCTAAATTACAAGCAGGTGAACGTACACTCATTTGGTGCACGTCTAGATCACTATTTTGAGAATGGTTAGAGTTGAGTGGTACGAAGAAGGAGTTCGCTGAGTTTAAAGAGCTAGTTATGAAAAAAACAGATTTTGTCAGGTTGCGGCCCTGAGTTAACCATACATTTGAAAGAGAGACAGCCAGAGACAGCAGGAGAGTTGTTGAAGTTCGCAAGGTGTATAGAGAGGCACGTTTGGGCACTAAGGTGCAGGGGAAACAGGTGCTAGACAGGTGGAAAAGTGCAAAGGGGACTAGGGAGTTTTTGCAAAGTCTGCAAACCCATGGTGGGGCAGAAGGAAGGGCAAAGGGACATTTGGTGTTTCATTTGTCACAAGAAGGGACATGTGGCGAGGGAAATTTTCGCATGAGGTTCCAGAAGGCAGCAGCCTTGCAAGAGGGGGATAAAGGGTCGTCAAGGGAAACGACCTGCAGTGGAACCCAAAAAGGATTCAGTCTGAAGAGGGTGGAGTGCGGCCTATGGCTAGCACTGGACAGCAGTCAGTGTCAGGGATGGAGGCACTAGGGCTGAGGGTTCGTTACCAGTGGAAGAAGGGTGGATTGGCCAGCAAGGGTGAAATGTACGAGACACTGGTTGTTCATGCGGTGTAGTTAAAAACCAAAGCGGTCGATAAAGGGGATTTGACAGGGCAAATCCAGACCTGTACCCCTAATCGATGGCACTGTGAGGGATTCCAGTTGCTAAGATAGAAGTACGTACCCCTTACTTCTCCCGGCGATTGTCTGCGTTGGTGATGGAGAAACCCCTTCATGATTGATCATTGGAAAATATTCCAGGGGCAAGGGGTCCAGGCGATCCTGAGGTTGTTGACTGCTACAGGGGCAGCAAATTCAAACACGGAGCAAGAAGGAGGAAAAGGGTGATAAACCGTTAGTCGTTCCAGCAAGGAAGTCGGGCATAGATGTGTCGCCTGATGAGTTTAGGGCGGCGCAGGAACAAGACCCTTCGCTCGTGAAGTCTTGGGAGTTGGCAAAGAGGTGGAGAGAAACAGGAGGTTAAGGAGTGAGACAGAATTTCTTGTGGGAAAGGCGGGCTGTTGTACCGATGTTCACCAAGGGAAGACAGGTAAGGTGACCACTCAGTAGAGGTACCACAGGTTAACGTGACACTGTCATGTCAGTGGGTCACGAGTCCTCATGGCGGGTCATCTCGGCACCAGCCAAAACAGCTGACCGAATCTTTGATGACTTTCATTGGCCAGGAGCAATGGCAGACATAAAGCGTTTCTGCATGTCATGTGATGTGTGTCAAAGGTCAGCCACAAAGGGGTGAAAGAAGGCGCCCCTTAAACATCCCCCCTTTAATTGACCCACCATTCAGGAGGGTGGGTATTGATCTGATCGGCCCAATCTCGCCCTATTCCAAAGGTGGGGACAGGTATGAGACACGTAAGGTTGCAAGGGAAGGTTGCAGGAGGGTAGGGTCGGGTCAGAAGAAGCAATATGACAGGAAGGTGAGGAAGCAATCCCTCAAGGTGGGAGATCAAGTCCGGTACTGCTTCCCACGGATCACAACAAGCTGCTGATGCATTGGAAGGGACCATTCACCATCATTGAAAAGGTAGATCAGGACTAACCGAATCGATGTGAATGGGAAATCAAAACTTTTTCCATGCGAAATTTGCTCCGCAAATATATTCAGCGTGAGGCTCAGCACATAGGCGCAGCAGCAATCATTGATGGAGGTGAAGGAGACCCAGCAGAAGAAGGGGAGATTTTGTTGCCTGAGTTTCCAGGAGAAGAGTCATACAGGGATGTGTCACTGTATGAAGGGCTAGACAGTAGGAGACAGGAGAAGTTAGGGGGCTCCTGGAACAGTATAGGGCGTCCCTGACTGACAAACCAGGCAGGACAACTCTAGAGACATGTACGGTGGAGTTAACATCACAGAAACCCGTACATGTGAAAGCCTACCCGATCCCATATGCCACCAAGCAAGTGATCGAGGAGGAGGTAGAAAAGATGCTGGACCTTGGGTGATTGAACCGTCCAAATCATCATATAGTGCACCCCGTCGTCTTAGTGAGGAAAAAGTCAGGTGAGCATCGATTCTGTGTCGACTATAGACGTCTGAACAGTGTCACCAAGGTCGATGCAGAGGTCATACCGAACATGGAAGACCTGTTCGCTCAGATCGCCACAAGCAAGAGCCAGTATTTCACCAGGATAGATCTGAGCAAGGGTTACTGGCAAATAGCCCTGAGTGAGGACTCAAAGGAAGTCACAGCATTCTCCACTCCTATGGGCTATACCAGTGGCGATACTTCCTTTTGGTATGGTCAACGCGCCTGCAGTCTTCTCTCGGATGATGAGGAAGTTATTGACGGGATTGGAAGGCGTTGTGAATTTCATGGATGACATTCTGATAGCGTCCGAGACATGGGAGGAGCATATGAGGCAGCTAGGAGCAGTTTTAGAGAGGTTGAGGAAAGCCAATCTCACAGCCAGACCAACAAAGTGCCAGGTTGGTTTTCCAAGCCTGGAGTTCCTAGGTTTTGTTGTCGGAGGCGACACAAAGCAGCCGGAAAGAGGAAAGGTGGAGAAGATGATGAATTCAGAGAGACCAAAGACCAAAACAGAAGTCAGGATCTGCTAGGTTTTATGGGTTCTATAGGGAGTTTGTCCCAAATTTTGCTGCAATCACGAGTCCTCTCAGTGATTTGGTCAAGGCAGGGAAACCGGCAGTGGTCGAATGGTCAGAACGCTGCAGAGCAAGCACTGCAGACAGTGTTGGAAAGACTAGGTTCCCGTCCCATCTTGAAGCTACCAGATATGTCCAAACCATTTCTGTTGCGGACAGATGCATCAGGTGGTGGGATAGGTGCAGTATTGTTACAGGAGCATGAAGGGGTCGAGTTTCCTGTGAGATAATGCTAGCAGGAAGTTGACAAAGTGTGAAGAAGTGTACGCAACGGTGGAGAAGGAGTGTTTAGCTGTCGTGTGGGCCGTGCAGAAGTTCCACAAATACTTGTATGGGAAAGAGTTCGTGATAGAGACAGATCACCAACCACTCAAATTCCTGCAGGAGGCGCAGTTGAAAAACAGCAGAGTGCTGCGGTGGGCAATGGCATTGCAGCCCTACAGGTACCGAGTGCAGTACATTCCCGGTCGACAGAAGTCGGAGCTGACTATTTTAAGCCGTGTAGTCTAGCAAGCTGCAACTCAGAGGAAGTCAGTCATATCCGGGGTGCTTTGTTGATAATATGTGTTGATGACAGTTATGTTGATTGGATATGGGTTCATTCCCAGTTGGCTATGGTTCATATTTTTTTTGTGTGAGACTTGTTCATATTTTCTTTGTGAGACTTGTTCATGTGAATGTAGTTATGCTTGGAGCATACAGTCGCTTGGGTAGTGATGCATTATTTGCAATAAGTGAGGATGGAGATTCCTCAGTGAAGTGTCATGGATCGTGATCATATTATATTGTGCTTTTCATAAGAATTGTGAAAAGGAGAGATGGCAAATCCGCAGGTAGGGGAATTGCATAAGTGCGCACAGAGGTCGTTATAAAATGAGTCGAAATAACGCAAGAGTGCACGTCAATGATAACTCATTGGAGTGGTATTCACTAATGATATATGTTATAATTTGTAAACCGTTGTTGTAAAGTATTTTTCAAACTTTGCACGTGTAGCTGTGGGTCAGCAAATTCGGTTGTTGTCTTTTTTTGTACCGTTGTTTTGAGACAATGCGGTGCATAGTCTTTTGCAAGGGGGAAATTGTCACGGTCAAAATTCAACTCAACCAAATTCGTGGTCAATCGCCACCAGCCCAGTTGGACATAAGCTCTAACGCAAATATTCTGGGCGTCAGGCGGACGGCCCCATGGTTCGGATCCAGGCAATTAAGCAAAGGGGGAGGCTAATCCTCATCCTCCACAGAGACGGTCTGTCCAACCAGCCGGACTAAATAGCTGACCGACGCATTCACCTGTCGCCTCAGCCAATTAAGGCTATTTTTAGCTCTCGTGGAGACAGCACTGTCTGCCAGACGAACTAAGCTGTCTGGCCGAATGTCTCGATTGGTCTGCCGGCCAACGTCTTGGAGCCTACCCAGACTCATCTAGCCACTTTAAGTGACCAGTGTCCACGACTTAAGCCACACGGCGCCAGTTAAGTAGGGAAGGGGGGAAGGTAGTGTGTGGTGGGGGTGAAATCTAGCTAATCAATTAAATGACCAATTGACCACCACAGAGAGTAAGGTGTGTAGGCGTGACTGTCATGATTTGAATATCCAATGGAATTAGAGGGAGATAACTTCGGGTAAAAATACTGACCAATGGTACTCGCCCTTGTTGGACAGATCGGAACGAATAAGAAGGATGTGAGAGTGAGAGAACGGGAGAACGAGGGGGAGAACGAACAGAGAAACAGAGAGAGGGAGAGGTTCTAGGTCTGCTTGAGAGAAAAGCAGAGAGATGAGGGGAGGAGAGAAGAGAACCAAGTTGAGAGATTAGCATGAGATAGTCTGCAGAGGAAGGACTGAGGAGAGATGTGGAGAGAGAGAGAGTTGCTAATTAATGAAGAAGAAAAGAAAGAAAAGAAAAAAGAAAAGAAAAGCAACCATGTCCATTTGATAAGAGCAGACTAGAAGAGAGAGAGAGAGAGAGTGCAATGCGGTAATGCAGGAAGAAAGAAAGGAGAACAGATCGATGTTGATAGTCACTGTTCTATCCTAACCGGGGTTCGACCTCATACCTGGCAGCGTCACTTCGCCAAGCAGAACCACAGACCAACGCCAACAGTCTCACCTGACCAGGCGCCATCAGACCAAAACCAGTGCCAGCAGTTGTGTCGTGTTGTGAAAGTGACAGTGAAAAGAAAAAGAAAGGAAAAGAAAAGACAGTGATTCGTGAATAGTTAAGATCACCTGGCCAGGTAAAGTAGAAATCTATTTATACCCGGTTAGTTAATGATGTTTTAGATAAATGATTTTGTGAAGTTCAGGAAAGAGAGAATGTTTTATTTCATTTGATTCCATATGCATTGATGTTTCGTTCTATGAACATGTGTAGTAAAGTTATAGACTTTACTAGTGGTTTGATGTGACGAATGCATGATATATGAATGAGATTGTAAGCAAGCTGTGAGTGTGTTTGGGCTGTGCGCTAGTCCTTCCTCCACTGACATTACACCGAGGTTGACAGTCTGTTTTAAATGTAACTGGAGAGTTGACGTCAATGAGGTGGGGCCATGACACGGCCCCTTGCGGTCGGCTGGGCTATACGCAGCATTATTATCTATCTCACCAATTACATGAATGAAAAAAAAAGTTGTTGAATTTTAAAATTTGTTGGAAAAAAATAAGTTTTTTGGGATGCGTTTTGGAATGGGGTGATCAAACATTGTTGAAGAGACCCCCGTCCCCTCACCCCCCCCCCCCCCCCCCCCCCCCCCCCCCGTCCGCCCTAAATGATGATCAGTGAATGCAGGTAGAGACATGTGGTAAAAGCTTTTTTTTCTTCTTCTTTATGACTCCTCGTGCGTTCATTAGTTGAAGCGGTCGGTCTGGAGTTTAAAAAAATAGGAAAAAAAGGGGGGGGGGGGGGGGGGGGGAGCAGAAAAAAAAACCGCTTTCAGTTAAAAAGCCAGACTGTTCTCTGCATACTCCTCCCTTAGATCCTGAAGTTCATTCGACTCCAGAAGGCTGGCAAGGGGAGATGAGGGGAGGGGGAGGGGGAGGTCAGATGGAGGGCAGTGAAAGAGTGGGGGCGGGTCAGGGGGAGGGGGGGGGGATGAATTATCGCGGTGGTGTGGTGCAGTGTATAGCGTACAGCGCGTCGAACGGCCGGTCGAGCAGCATATCGGACCATAATGGAGATTTCCGGCCTGACGTTACTTAGGAAAAGGTATCTGACTACGATTGGTATGGTCATGTTGCCAGATGCGATGGCCTTGGGTAAAACAATCCTTCCTCTTGATTGACGGGGGGGGGGGGGGGGGGGGGGGGGGGGGGGGGGGGGGGGGAATCCTATACACCATGACGGAAAGGACAAAGAAAACATGTCTAGGAATCCTAGCCTTGGCACACAGTGTAGAGAAGTGGAAGTACCTGATGCACACAGTGTAGAGAAGTGGAAGTACCTGATGCACACAGTGTAGAGAAGTGGAAGTACCTGATGCACACAGTGTAGAGAAGTGGAAGTACCTGATGCACACAGTGTAGAGAAGTGGAAGTACCTGATGCACTGTTCTTCAGCCGGTATGGCCTTGGCACACAGTGTAGAGAAGTGGAAGTACCTGATGCACACAGTGTAGAGAAGTGGAAGTACCTGATGCACTGTTCTTCAGCCGGTATGGTATTTCAGGGAGAGGAGGAGGAAAAGGAAGAGAAGAGGAAGAAGAAAAAGAAGAACAAGATGCAAAACATATAAACGTAGTCCCAGTTTATCTTGAACACAAGCACTTTCTGGATATTCCAAAAAGATGAAAAACCGTTTGGGGCCGTTATAGCCGTTAGTAACGGCAGTTCTGGTAAAAATGGAACATCGGGCATCCTCCGTGACCCATAATGAACATACCTACAAATTTTCAGAAAGAGCGGCCAGAGGTTTTGTCTGGAGCGAGGGGAACACATTTTGACCACGGACAGACAGGCACACAGGCGAACAGACACACAGACAGCATTTCTTCGTTCCCGTTGTAAAGTACTCTCCCTGTTCTGTAAGAACTGGGAGTACAAAAAGTGGAGGAGGAGGAAACAAATGAATTAAAAGAAGACGAAGAAGAAGAGGAGGAAAAAAAGAAGAATGAAGAAGAAAATGAAGAAGAGGAGGAGGAGGAGAAGAAGAAGAAGCAGAAGCAGAAGACGACGACGAAAAGAAGGGGGAGAAGAAGAAGCAGAAAAGAAGAAGAAAAAGAAAGAGGAGAAGAAGGAGAAAGTAGAAGGAGGAGAAGGAGAAACAACAGCAATCTTAACAACAACAGCAACAACAACAACATCAACAGCAACAACAACAAGAATAATACCATCAATATCAACACCAACAAATTTGTAGCTCTTTCATATTCATACTAACATGTATGTTCATACGTAAATGGAAGAGGGGGCGGGGGGGGGGGGGGGGGGGGGGGGGGGGGGGGGGGGGGGGGGGGGGGGGGGGGGGGGGGGGGGGGGGGGGGGGGGGGGGGGGGGGGGGGGGGGGGGGGGGGGGGGGGGGGGGGGGGGGGGGGGGACTGGGCAACTGGTGAATAACCAGTGTTATCAGTTACCAACCGCAAGAAAAGTTACAGAAATCGGCGAAAGAGATCACCCGACATACACACAGAGAGGTCTAAAGAAAAGAGGGTTGATTTCAAAGCGGGGTTGACTGCAGGCAAGAAACTGAAACACAGGAATGAAGGAGCAAAAAGCAGAGAATTCTTGGGCCACCGAACGAACGGAACAGCGTCAGTTTCACATTGCTAGGCGGTCTTGTAACTCTTGCTTTTGCTCTTACATCAACAACAGAGACAGAGATGAAAAACCTAATATAACGAAGTTCAGACAAGATATAGTCCACGATTTAGCAGCCTTGGGCTTCTTGACGTTTTAAAGTCTACTTCCTCTTCCGTACGAACAAGGTCAAGGATGCTTTTAAAGGCTAAAGGTCAGAATGGAAATCTTTGATACATTTCAGGGTTTTTTTAATTTTCCAGTGGACCATGCGTAGTAGCGTTTCCTGATGTTGCCTGAAAGTCTCGGGATTTCACTTTTTTTCTGAAGAAGTCCCATACTACATGAATCTGGTATTGAACATCAAATAATGCTTATTGTGCACAACGCGGTATCAGCATGCGGTTGAACAAAAATCACCAATTAACAATCAATGATCAAGACAGGTTACACAACCAGAGACCAATCCGAAAGAAAGACGGGGGTGTGTGTTTGGGGGGGGGGGGGGGGGGGGGGGGGGGGGTGGTAGTGGGTTTGTTTGATTCCATGGTGGGGGGGCGGGGGAGGGGGTGTTGAGGGGAGTGGGTGTGGGTGTGGTGGGTGTGTGGGTGTGTGGCGGGGGCGGGGGGGGGGGGGGTGGGTGTGGTGTGGTGTGAGTGTGTGTTGTGGTGCGTGCGGCGCGAGTGATGTGCGTTGAGTGCAGTGCGCGCGTGCGCTGTGTCCTACCTGACGAAACATGTGCTACGATTTCCCCTTCATCCTCCCGGGCCCCCCACCCGCCCCTTTCTTATTTCCCTTTTCCCACCTCTTCTCTTTCCGTTCATCTTATACATCTTCAATTGTACAGGTCGAGTTCATTAATTGGTAGTCGAATGAACGTGAACTCTTATCGATTGCTGTGCGTGCGTGCGTGCGTGCGTGCGCGTCCGTGCGGGTGCGTGCGTGCGTGCGTGCGCGCGTGCGCGCGTGCGTGTGTGTGTGCGTGCGTGTGTGCGTGCGTGCGTGTGTGTGTGTGTGTGTGTGTGTGTGTGTTGTGTGTGTGTGTGTGTGTGTGTGTGTGTGTGTGTGCGTGTGTGTGTGTGCGTGCGCGTGTGTGTGCGTGCGCGTGTGTGTGCGTGCGTGCGCGCGCGCGCGCCTGCTTTCCATACCTGACGAAACATGTAGCAACGATTTCCCCTTCATCCCCCCCCCCCCCCCCCTTTCTTTTTCTTCCCACCACTCCTTCCGTTCATCTTATACATCTTCTATTGTACAGGTCGAGTTTCATTAATTGGTAGTCGAATGAACGTGAACTCTTATCGATTGCTTCTTCAGTGCTTCAGAACTTGATTCTTATTTATTTCTTTTTTTTTTCTTGTCTTTTTTTTTTTGTTAGTGTTTTTAAAGAAGTTCTGCTTTATATATTAAAAAAAATTCATCGTTTTCTTGGTATCATTTTTCATGTTCGTTTTTATTGCTTGCTATTACATTTGATTTTTTTTTTGTTTTGGTTACTAGCTGCCATAGCAGAGTGGTTACGCGTCGCGGACTCCCGGTGGGGCGGGTCGGGGTTTTAATTTTTTCGTCAAAAGCCCTTGATTTGTGGGGCTTTTCAGTCTGGACCGGTTCACGCAAACTGGATTTGCTGTGGGCTCGTGGACAAGCTCACAGTCGGGGTTTCATCCACTTGATGAGATTGCCCGTGCGGTTTCTGCGTCTCTCGGGCCTGGTTTGATCCCGGGCTATGTCAAGAAAGTAAGCGTATTTTACACGCCCTGTCGTGCAGTATCAGACCAGAATGTAAGTCAGTCAGTAGAATCCACCACGTTATCCTGATCCTCATCCTCCATCAGCATTTTAGGAATTTTCCCGGGATTCTGTGGCCCATCATTCCCTGCTCTAATGGGACCTCAGTGTCGAGTTCCCTCTCCAAGTCTGTGATCTTGGTGAGGTTCTGAGGGGGGGTCCCCAAAACACGGCGAATTCATGGGAGAACTGTCGTCGAACGGACCGGGAGGGCCCTCCGGAGGAAGAGCTTACTCACGCTGGACCCACGACTACGCAAATATTGTCGTCAGTAGGGGTGGCTTAGAAAGGTGGTGTCCTGCGCTTTGTGGGATCAGAACAGGCAGCACAGAACACCCACCGGGAGTAATTCGGCAGCAGTGCAGTGCCCTCCTCTGGTGGGTTGCCTCATGAGGGCCCTTTTGACATTGACTGCTCCCTGTGGATTGCCAGTGCTGGGGCTGCGGCGAGGTGGCACGTGAAGTTATTTAGACAGGAGGAGAGA
>CM031600.1:64013527-64016027 GCA_018398815.1 Conus ventricosus | reverse complement strand
CCAAGGGTCTTATACGTTAACCAATTCCATCATTATTACCAAAAAATACCACCGCTCTCCGCCAACTGTCTCCTTTTCTGAATATTTTTTGTTTGTTTTTGTCGGGGTTAATTTCCCCGGTCTATTTTCATAGCAACCTCATGCAAAATATTAGCTGTTTTGTAGACCAAAAACGAATCAGATCCCAAATACAACAACATCGCAAACAAAAAAAAAGATTCAGAAAGGTCTGGTATACTTTGGATCCCAGTCTGCCAAAATTTTGTTTTTTCCTCTGAAAGTTCGTTTTAAAAGAAAACAAAATAGGAAATACAAATTTCTCCTTGTTTCAGACCCCGGGGGATAAAATGATTCGTCAGCTCACTACCACAAAAACTTTTTGCTTCACTACTCGTACACTTTGTATGGGTCTGACTTTTTCCATTTTAACCAGTTTTTTTTTTTTATGGGCCCGAGCTTTTAAATCACTCACCGAATCGAATGCTTTTCGAAGCAATAAAGGCTAAATACAACATTTTATGATACAACAATTTTTTTTTGGACCACCGAAAAAAGAATAAATGATCGATATGCTATTTGTTTTTTGAAAACCTCCCACTGTCATTTAAAATGTTATTATTTTCAACCACTGGTTTGCCTTTTGTTTTTTAAAAAGAACGTACGTTTGCTGCAACATTTAATAAAAGGGTGCCTCAAAAGTTTCTGGGTTTTTGGTCCCTTTCTTATGTAAGTTTTATCACCCCGACCAAACATCCGGATACGACCCGATGAAAATAAATTTTTTAAAGCATTTCCCAATACGGAACAATAGTAGTTCTATTTTTTTTTGAAAATTCGTTGATAATTCCATCGGTCCCGCCGCTTTAAAAACCATTTTTTAAACTGCGCAATGCGAGTATATTTCCCAAATTTAGTAAATCCTTTTTGAGCATATCAAAGTTTTTATCTTCACTAAATAGTGCTAAGTTACACCTTCGCTGTTGTTATCATCACCCTTTTACCTCTTTAATTGAACACTCAGGAAAATGATTATACCCCTTTCCCCCTTGGTTTTTGTTTTTGAAAACGCTTTTTTTAGCGTTTGAGTTTGCCCCCAAAACCTTTGGATCATTGATTTTTTTTTAGGGGTTCAACGACGTTTTTTCGATGCTCGCGCTTTTTATTTTTAAAGATTTTTATATTTTCTGCGTTTCTGAGCAAATTTTTTTTGTCTTCAAATCATTTGTTCATTAATGTTCTCAGAAACTGCCATAACCGTCTACCTTTGCACCTGCAAACCAAATCTGCTTTCTTTTTCTTTTCCTACAATTTCCCGTTTTTCATCATTTCCGGCGTTTTTAAAAAACCCCCATTAAAAACCTTTAAAAGGGCGCGTTTTAATCATGATCAATCAAAAAATGCTTTCCCCCAAAAAAAGTCTTTACTCTTCGTTTTCCCAAAACCCGAGAAATTCATCCCTCGAATCAGAATTCCAAACGTATTTTCCAGTATAAATGATTTGCTCTGATTTGTGAACACGGACTGTTCTCTTGCTATACCAACATACAATTCCACTGGCATATGTTTCGATTCAATTTTTGAGCAACATTCAATGACTGTAGCAATGATATCAAATTTTTTGGCACAATAAAGTAGTCAATGACACTGTTGCCAGTAGATGAAATGTAAGTAAAATTTCCGCTAGTTCTATCGACACCTGTTCCATTTAAAATGACCAAACTAAACTGATCACAAGTGTTCAATAAATATACTGCCGTATTCATTAATTGTTTGATCTTTAGATGAGCGTTTGTTGTCCTTAACTATTTCGCATTCATCAGCAAAAACATCTAGAACAAGATCGTCGACATCAATTTCGTTTGAAATTTTCACTTCCGGTACGCGCATTCATATCACCCATAATTATAAAAGGAACATCACCTACTAATTCAATAATATCAAGAATACATTCCTCAATGATAGATATACCATTTTGTATCTCTGTATCTATATAATAAACGGAGTGGATGGTGGGACATAACAGCCTAGCAAAACAGATGGAGCGTCTGTGCCTGTGAAGTCACCAGAGACTTTAAGTGCAATAATGTTATCGAATTCTAAATCAATTCTACCAAAGTACTCACTCAAATTCTTTTTAACAAGTAGCACAACACCTCCAGACAGACGAGCTGTTGGTGCGTCATTGACCTTAACACCAGGAGCCATAAAAACCACATGAATTGGAAATAATAAAGACGGAAATGATATGGAAAAAGTTTCAACAAGCAAGCAAACATCAAAACAGAGATGGGGAGAGAGACTTAGAAGGAGACAGAGAGAGAGAGAGAGAGAGACAGACAGACAGACAGACAGACAGTTTTCATACACGTTTCCTTTAGTTTCCCCTCACTCAACCACCCTCACCTTCCATCCCTTCACGCACGCGCACGCACGAACAACGCATTTATTTCTGTATATTATGTGCTGTTTGTTCATTTTATGTCACATGTCTCCGAACAAG
>CM031600.1:63993216-63998216 GCA_018398815.1 Conus ventricosus | reverse complement strand
CCAGCAGTCTACAACATCTGCTGCTGGCAGATTAAAAAACCAGCACTCCCCGCCTCGAACTCCTCTGTCCAGTGCCCGTGCGGGCAAGGATTTTCAACCCAGTTTGGAGAGGGGTGGAGATGAGGAAGAAACCCCCAAACCGTCCCCCCAAAAACCAGACCTATTTCACCTGTTGGCAAGTCTGCCCAGCAGGTCGAAGACCAACACAGTCCAGTGAAACTAAGCAATAAATTCACTCCATTGGAAGCGGACGTTGATGAGGAGATGAATCTGATCTCTCTCCTTTTCGCCCTCTGCACCATGGATAGTACAATATTCCATTGGAATATCCGTGGACTAAATCCAACTTCGAGGAGCTGCAGCTTCTGTGTCGATCAAATAAAACCTTCCGTCATGGCTCTTCAGGAAACTCAAATTCAAAGCCAAAGACCTCACTCTTTCTGGCTTTAAATATTCTTTCAAAACCTGCACAACCATCCACGTTGGGACTGTGGGGCGATGTTGCCCTTCTCATACACAAAACTTTGCTGTAAAAGTCCTGTCGCTCGTCTACCTCCTTCAGGCTGTAGCTGCGAAGTCACTCTCCACAAGACTGTGACAATCTGTTCCCTTTATCTTCCACCTTCTGTCCCGGTTTGTCGTCAGGACCTTGTCAGCCCTGATAGGAGAACTTCCTCGACCTTTTTTGCTGTTGGGTGACTTTAACGGTCACAATCCTCTTTGGGGTAAGTGTCAGTACGTCACCCAGAGGTCCTGCTAATTGAGGATGTCCTTTCGGATTTGGATTTGTGTTGTCTGAACGACGGATCTGCAACTTACCTCCACTCTTCCACAGGTTCACTTTCGTGTTTAGATTTGTCGATTTGTGACCCTCGCTGGTCCGGGACTATGAGTGTCTGCCCCATGACGATCTGCACGGAAGTGACCATTTCCCTGTCCTTTACAACCCAATAACAGAAAACGTCTCTGTCTCTCAACATCTAAATTATAAGAAAGCAAACTGGGATCTATTTGCAACCACTGTTTCTAAGGAATTCCAGGACCCTGATTTTCTTCAGAGTCCAGACCCCAGCAGAATCTCTGACTAACACTGTGATCAAATGTCTAAAGCCTGTATTCCAGTGTCTTCCGACAAACTCCAAATGCCAAAAACACCCTGGTTCGATTCAGACTGCCAACAAATTTCCAAAGTTCGAAAACGGGGTCAGCGTCGGGTAAAACCAACGCCTTCGGGGCCCAACGCTCGAGCCCATCAAAACTCCGTGCCAAATCGAGACACACTTTTTAAAATCAGTACACGTCAGTCCGGAGAAGCTTCTGCTCCAGGGTGACATCTAAAACTTCCAAGAAAAAAGTGTGGAACATCATTAAGAAAATCAAAGGGAAGAACACCTGTCCCACTGTGAACCATCTCAAGTTTTCGACTCTTTAATAACAGAGAAGAAAGCAGTTGCTAATCTGCTTTCTTCAACCATTGAAAAGAATTCCTCCTCTTCTAACAAATCAGCCAGTTTTGTCAAAAACAAAGCCCCTTTAAAAAAAAATCAACCCTGCAAAATTTTCGTCAAAAAACATGGAAGACTACAATCTTCCTTTCACGTTAAATGAACTGAAATCTGCCTTACTTCTTGGGACGATTCCCTCTCCAGTATAGAGAAATCCACTATAAACTTTTGAAACATCCTCCCGCAAATAGGTCTGAAAACACTGTTACAAATTTTACAACCATGTGTGACTACTGGTTTCTTTCCACCTTCTTGGGGAAAAGCCCTCATTGTTCCCATTCCTAAACCTGAAAAGATCTTTCTAACCCATCAAACTACCGTCCCATAGCTTTTACCAGCTGTGTCTGTAAATTGATGGGGAAAATGGTCAATGCTAGACTCATGTGGGAAAATGGAAAACCGATGGCCTTTTGGCGAAAGAACAGTGTGGTTTCCGCAAACATCGGACTACAGTTACCATTTGATTCGTCTGGAATCTACACTTCGGGAAAGCCTTTCTGACGAACAGCATGCAGTGGGAATTTTCTTTGACTTGGGGAAGGCCTACGATACCACCTGGGAAATCGGGGGTACTTCATGAATCTCCATGATCTGGGGTTTTTGAGGTCATATTCCGCTTTTTCATACAAAATTTTTTGGCAGAACAACAGTTTCAGGTCCGGGTTGGCAACACTCTATCTGATGTTCACGAGCAGGAGTTTGGTGTTCCACAGGGAGCATACTGTCTCCTGCCCCCTTAGCATCAAGATCAACAACATGTGAAATCATTCAGCAGGTTCAGACTGCTCATTTTTGGGCCTGGATGATTTTGCTGTCTACGCAACTGGAAGCCTGTACCCGAGTGTCCAGCGCAGGCTCCAGCTTTGCGTAGATAAAATCCATCAGTGGGGGGATGAAAACGGTTTCACTTTTTCTCCAACAAAGACGCAGTGTATTCACTTCCATAATTTTTCCCTCAGTTTTTTTCCAGATCCTGAACTTCAAGTCGGGAAATCTCCCATTCCAGTAGTCAAAGACCAAATTTCTAGGAGTTATTCTTGACCAAAACTTAACTTTCTCACCACATAAAAACCTCAAAACGCTTGCCAAAAATCACTGAATATCCTGCGGGTCGTAGTGCACACGACTGGGCGCGATAAGAAAACTTTGCTGCACCTCTAAAAAGCCTTGGGCCGTTCCAAACGGACTTTACGGTTGTGCTGTGTACGGCCTGCAAGATCGTCCCAAACCTCAAAAACCCTTTGGGCCCTATCCACCATCAAGGGCTTCGTCTCTGTCTTGGAGCGTTCCGCACCACCCCCGTTTTACTGCCTGTACGCAGAGGCCGGTAACCTTCACTGTCCAACCGCAGGCTGAAAAATGTCTTTGAATTATTATATCAGAAATGTTCTCGGAAACCCGAAAACCCTGCCTATGACTGTGGTCTTTGACCCTCCGTTCCCAAATAAGTTTGAAAACAACCCGAAATGTATTCCGCCGTTTTGGGCTTCGTATGCAGCCTCACGTGCGGAATGCAGGGCTAGACCTAGGAGTAGTGTCCGAATTTTTCCAAAATTTCCGATCAGCCTCCGTGACCTTTTTTCACACAGAGATTCGTTTCGATCTTGCGCTTTTCCGCAAAGAGTCTACCACTCTCTGGCGTACAAGGCATTTTAAAGCCGACCTCTGTTCCAAATTCCCATCCTACAAAAAGTTTTCACTGACGGGTTCCAAATCGAGGATTGGAGTGGCCTGTGCAGGCTACTGGCCCGGGGCCCCCCTTCTCAGATACTGTTGGAACATATACTTCAGAGCTTCTGTCTATTCTGCTGAACTTACTGCTCTGGTTCTGGCTTTGAAGATAATCTCACAATCTTCGAAGAGGACTTTCTGGTTCTGTCGGATTCGCTGTCAGCTTGGAGGCCATAGCTGGCCGCAACCTTCAGCATCCAGAACTTTTACATTTTTTTGAACTTTTTAGCAAGTTGAAAGCGGATGGTTACAACATTACTCTTGCTTGGGTTTCCTGGTCATGTTGGCATCGGCGGGGAAAGAAATGGTTGATCGTTTAGCCAAAACGCCACAAGAGAAAAACTGTCCAACATTTATATCCCCTGCTCAGATGTGAAACCCAAAATTAACGATTATGTGAGAGACCTCTGGCAGGAGGATTGGAACACACAGACGAATAACAAACTCTTTCAGATCCGTCCAAACCTTAAGAACTCCTCCCATCTACGTCTGATGGTCGTAAACAGGAAACGGTTCTGTGCCGGCTGCACACCGGCCATTCGTATTTTACCCATTCTTACCTTTTAAAGAGTGAAGAAGCTCCGTGGTGCATTCCATGTCCATGCGCCACTCACAATGAAACATGTTCTTTTAGAGTGTTGGGACTTGCACGATGTGAGACACAAACATTTTACAGCGGAGTCCATGAAGATCCTGTTCATGGGATGTCCCGCCTGACGTGATCCTTGAGTTTTTGAGAGAGATTAACATTTTTCATCTGATTTAAGATTTTACGGAAGAAAGATTTTTAACAAAGTTTCTGGTGCGTTTCTAGACGATGTCATTTAAAGAGATGTGTGAAAGGTTTTTTTTTTTTTTTTTTTTTTTTTTTGACTGGTGAGTTGATTTTAACGTGGTGACAGCCCTGATGTGGCCCTTTGCGGTCGCTGGGCTATAAGCAACATTATCTTATCTTATCTTACACACACACACACACACACACACACACACACACACACACACACACACACACACACACACACACAACACTACCCCGAACAGCAAAACCAACAAACGAAATCCCTCCACAATAACCAGCGAATCTCCATATGGTGTGTGTGTGTGTGGGGGGGGGGGGGGGGGGGGGGGGGGACCATTCATTCAGAAAATGAAACGGTTAATATATCGGCTGCCATTAATCTTCTATGTCAATGGCTCGGCGGTACGCACACAACTAACACGCAATCGCGAGGAGGAAAGGCTTGCTAGAGAGAGAGAGAGAGAGAGAGAGAGAGAGAGAGAGAGAGAGAGAGAGAGAGAGAGAGAGAGAGAGAGACGGAGAGACGGAGAGACAGAGCCACACAGAAAGAGAGAATTTAGGGAGAGAGAGAGACTGACAGAAAGACTGACACACATACAGAGAGAGAGTGCCACAGAGAGAGAAAGAGAGAGTGCCACAGAGAGAGAGACAGAGAGAGACAGAAAGCCACAGAGAAAGAGAGACAGAGACGAGAGAGCCACAAAGAGAGACAGACAGACAGACAGACAGACACAGAAAGAGAGGGAGACAGAGAGAGCCACAGAGAGAGACAGAGAGAGCCACAGAGAGAAGCCACAGCCAGAGAGAGACAGAGAGAACCACAGAGAGAGAGAGAGAGAGAGAGAGAGGGCCATAGAGAGAGAGAGCCAAAGAGAGAGAGCGACAGAGAGGGAGAGAGTGGGCCACAGAGAGAGAGAAAGAGGGAGCCACAGAGGAGAGAGAGAGAGAGAGAGAGAGAGAGAGAG
>CM031600.1:63978216-63988216 GCA_018398815.1 Conus ventricosus | reverse complement strand
GCACCACAAGCCACATTAAGGGACGGATACACGACAACAAGCAACGACAATAAATATATTTCACGTAATATTCCGCCACCCTAGATGAGGTCAAACGTCGTAGCCTCGTGGACAAACTCGTGACACTCCTTCTTCTCTTCTCCCTTTTTTCGTCGTCGTCGCGTCATTTCTTTCTTCCTTTCATAGCAATCCGCTGTCGTTAATGTTGCTGTTTTTCATGATCTAGACAACCCTTAATTCATTTATTGTGTTCTGCAGCGTTACTTTATTATTATTGCCACCAGTAACAGCAGTAGCGGAAGCAGCAGCATCAGCAGAATCCTAATCATATTATCAACATCATCATCAATCTGGAGTATAACTAAGACAACACGGTACAGGACGCGCGCGCACGCCGCACGCACGCACACACCCACACCACACGCACGCACGCACGCACCACGCACGCAAAGCACGCACGCACGCTACACGCACGCACGCCACACAACAGACAACACACCATAAACACACACACACAAACACAGTTTTGCATTTACTACCAGCACGGACGCGCACTCCAACACACACACCACGCACGCACGCACGCACACACGTCGCAACGCACGCACACGCGCGCACACACACACAGACACGCACCGCACAGCAACGCAGCAGCACGTCACACACACACACACACACACACACATCACACACACACACACACACGGCTAGGCGCGCGCCCTTCGCACGTGCACGCATCGCACGCGACGGGCGACGCACGCACGTGCACGCAGCCACGAGGGGCACAGCAAACACACACTCACACACACACACACACACACACACACACACAGCACACACACTCACGCCACGACGGACAAGGCACGCCACGCACCACTACACCCACACACACACACACAACACAACACACACACACACCCACCACACACACACACACACAGCACACACAACACCATCTGCTCTCTTCTCATCGAGAACTAACCCTTATTCGCCTCTGGATCTGTTATTGACTGTAGTCATAAAGTACAGGATTCTGACCGTCATATCAGTCTGAACGGCGTTGGGACCACATAGCTCGACGTAGATCATCCTCCCCCCTCCCCCCCCCCCCCCCCCCCCCCCTGCAGATTCCAGAACGTTCTTTCAGCTCACTCGCGAACTACCAACCCTTATTCGCCTCTGATCAATTTATAGGACTGTACTCAGTAGTACTAGATTCGACCGTCATATCATCCTGAAACGGCGTTCGAATACATAGCTCGACGAGATCATCTCCCCCCCCCCCCCCCCACCCCCCTTTTTTTTTTTTTAAGACTGGAAGAGTTGCTCCCCTTCTCATTCATTTTCGTAGGGTTTTTTGTTCTATAATGAATACTTATATAGCGCATATTCTCGGCTAGCGAGACCAAGCTCTAACGCTTATCGATCAACACTCGTTTACCCAACGGCGCCTAACCGTGGGTAGTGCCGACGTGGAAGAGCTGCCTGCTGCTTTTCATCAGTCGTTTTCCCCGTGTCATCCCGTCAATAGCGATCACTCATTTTCCTTACTTCCTTCATTCTTTCCATTTCCTCACGCGGGTGACATGCTATGTTAACGTTCATCCATACCAACAACGGTCCAACTGGCGCTAGCTCTTCCGAAAGTTGGTGAAGGATTTACGTGTGTGCAAGATGTTATGCGTGCCTCACACACCGAACCTCGGTTATAGTCTCCTTCGTTTATTACAGCTGTGGCGGGAAAGAAAAGGGGGCGCGGCTGTTGATGGAGAGAAGGTGCCGTCGAACACACGAACCGTGATCCTCAGTCCGCTGAACCAATCGCCAAGGAAGCGACTCGGCACAGTGCAGTGTCTCCTCTGGTGTATTCCTCTGCGCGCTTGGCGTTGACTTGTTTTTCCTTGTGGACTGGTGGCGGCGCCAGGGACAGGCAGAGCCGGCAGGAACGAACGAGCCATGATAATAATAAGGCAGGTAGAACGGGGACTGGACGGAGCGGTAGGGTGAGTGGTATTGCCACTCGAGTTGGCACCGGGGGGGGGGGGGGGGGGGGGGGGGGGGGGGGGGGGGGGGGGGGGGGGGGGGGGGGGGGGGGGGGGGGGGGGGGGTGGGGGTGGGGGGGGGGGGGGGGGGGGGGGGGGGAGGGGGGGGGAGGGGGGGGGGGGGGGGGGGGGGGGGGGGGGGGGGGGGGGGGGGGGGGGGGGGGGGGGGGGGGGAGGGGGGGGGGGGGGGTGGGGGGGGGGGGGGGGGGGGGGGGGGGGGGGGGGGGGGGGGGGGGGGGGGGGGGGGGGGGGGGGGGGGGGGGGGGGGGGGGGGGGGGGGGGGGGGGGGGGGGGGGGGGGGTGGGGGGGGGGGGGGGGGGGGGGGGGGGGGGTGGGGGGGGGGGGGGGGGGGGGGGGGGGGGGGGGGAGGGGGGGGGGGGGGGGGGGGGGGGGGGGGGGTGGGGGGGGGGGGGGGGGGGGGGGGGGGGGGGGGGGGGGGGGGGGGGGGGGGGGGGGGGGGGGGGGGGGGGGGGGGGGGGTGGGGGGGGGGGGGGGGGTGGGGGGGGGGGGGGGGGGGGGGGGGGGGGGGGGGGGGGGGGGGGGGGGGGGGGGGGGGGGGGGGGTGGGGGGGGGGGGGGGGGGGGGGGGGGGGGGGGGGGGGGGGGGGGGGGGGGGGGGGGGGGGGGGGGGGGGGGGGGGGGGGGGGGGGGGGGGGGGGGGGGGGGGGGTGGGGGGGGGGGGGGGGGGGGGGGGGGGGGGGGGGGGGGGGGGGGGGGGGGGGGGGGGGGGGGAGGAGAAAAAAAATAAGAAGAAAAGGAGTACCGCGCCTGCAGTATCGTAACACATGTCCAGTGCTCCGCGAACTCATGCGTGACGAAGGTCATGACCTGAATTCGCTGGGTGTATTACTGAGCTCATCTGGCTCGTCGTATGCCAATGGCCCTGAGATCCAAAAAGATCGAGTCAATATAAACGCATGATCGCGCATTGCTCCAATCATCTCTTATTTGCTGTGTCAGGGGGGGACGTTATGCTCAAATGATCATCATGCAATACTTGCGGGGTGATTCAATATATACAGCCACTTCGCAATAAAATAATGCGCATATGCGTAACCACGCAGAGCGCGCTGTTACGCACCACACACACACAGCACACACACACACCACACAAACACAATGGTCGTGCGCCGCTTCACTCAACAACACACGGGAGCACACAAACACAAGAACACACACCAAGCCCGCTCATGCCGCGCGCCGAGTAGCCAGAGAGAGAGAGAAGAGAGAGAAGAGAAAGAGAGAGAGAGATGAGAGAGATCCAAGGGAGAAGAGAGAGAGAGAGAGAGACCGAGCGCGCGCGAGCACACTACGGAGGGTGAACAAACGCACGCTCGCACGCACGCACACGACACACACAAGACACGCACAGCACACAACACACACACCACCCACACACACACACACACAACACAGACGCACAACGCCTACGTGACTTTCACCTCCGACTGTAAGTACTATGTACAATATCGTCGTCTCGCGTATCTCACGCCAAGAAACTCAGACGACATTAATTAAGTGTATCACGCTACACAGCATCCAACTTGCAACGTGCGGCTGTCCAAATGGTATAGGCACATAGACCATGACATGCTGCAAAAGAAAGATTTAATGCGAAACACTCTTGTCATAAAACTACGGGTAAAATTAAGAAGCCGGAGATGAGTGAGAAGATAAAATCATTGCGTGAAGACTTTTTAATTCTTCGAAAAGTCTAGCAAATCACTGTCTCATTCTGTCTTTCAAGCAGCGTGCGTCTGTCTTTCTGTCTGTCTTTGTACGCTTTTTTTTTTATTCCCCCCTTTCTTTCTCCGTGTATCTCTCTGACAATCAGCTGGAAGGAAGACCAGTGACCTGTAATCAATAATGTATCTAAGTATTTTTCTCTCTATTCTTTCTTATCTGCATGTGTTTGAGTCCTGTGGAGCCTCTCTGACACTCGCCACCCACGCACACGAGCACCACCCCCCTTTCCCCCTCCTTCCAAACCACCACCCGCACCCACCCCCTGTTCCCCCCTTTGCCCACCACCACGCAACCTTTCCCCTCCATCCATTCCACCACCAACCGTACCGAACCCACCACCGTAGGACGCAGCCGCCCCTTCCCCCCTTCTCCCCCTCCTTCCACCACCACGCCCCCTTTCCCCTCCTTCCACCACCACCCCATTTCCCCCTCCATCCACCACCACCCACACCTTTCCCCCTTATTTTCTCCCCCTCCCCCCCTCCTTCCACCGACGCACCCCTTTCCTCCCCTCCTTCCTCCAATTCCTCCACCACCACGGCACCGGGACCCCTTCCCCTCCTCCATCCACAACCACCACCACCCCTTTCCCTCCCTTTTTCTTCCCTTTCCCCCTCCATCCACCACCACCACACCCCCCTTCACACCACCACGCCCCCCGGTCCACACCACCCCTTTCCCCTCCTTTCCACCATCCCATCCACCAACACCGGACGCCCTTTCCCTCCTCCTTCCACCACCGACTCCCTTTCCCCTCCTTCAAACCACCACGCGTCCTGTTCCCCTCCTTCCCACCACCACCCCTTTCCTCCTTCCAAACCACAACCCCACCACCACCCACGCCACCCCCCAGCCCTTTCCCCCCTCCTTTCCACCACGCACCACCCACCACCACGTGCCCTTTCCCCTCCTTCCACCATCCACCACCCCTTTCCCCTCCTTCCACCAGCTCACCTCTTCCCTTCCCCCTCCTTACCACCACGCACCACCCACCCCCACCCCATTCCCCCCTCCTTCCACACCCACCACGGCCCTTTCCTCACCCCCCTCCTTTCCACCGACCACCGTCCACCCCCCCCCCCCACGGCCCACCCAACCTCCCTTTCCCCCTCCTAGTCCACCACCACCCCGCCACCCCTTTCCCCTTTCCCCCTTCCTTCCACCACACACCCCCTTTCCCCTTCCTTCCACACCCACCCCTTCCCCCTTCCTTGCCACCACCACCGACCCCTTTCCCCTCCTTTCCACCACCAAGCACCGCCCATTGCGCGCACATTCCCCTTTTCCACCACCACCACCGCCGCACTACGCCCTTTCCTTCCCCCACCATCCATCCAGCCACCCGCCCTTTCCCCTCCTTCCACCACCACCCTGGCCACCCCCGCCCCTTTCCTTCCACCTATCCTTCCACCACACCACCACCACCCACGCGGCGACACCCCTGGCCCACCACCTGCCCCAAGTGGCCCCCCGCCCTTTTCCCCCCTCCTTCCACCACCAACCCGGGCGGGAACCACCACACCCCTTTCCCCCGTCCATCCCACTACGCACGCGGCCGCACACCCCTTTCCCCCCTCCTTCCACCACCACCCGCTTATCCCCCTCCTTCCCACCCACTCCCCATTCCCCTCCTTCCACCACCAACGCGGACGGCCCCACCGGGCGGCCCCTCCGGAGACGACCACGGGGTCCCTTACCGCCCCTCCATCCACCACCACGAGGTGGCCTATTGTGCCTTCCTTTCCCGCCCTCCTTTCCACACCGACGCACTCCACCCCCTTACCACCGACCCACCACCGCTTTCCTCCGCCCCCTTCACTTCCCGACGGGCCCTTGCCCCTCCTTTCCACTCCACCACCACGGTCGGTCCCTTTTCTCCCCCTTTCGCTCCTTCCAGTCCACCCACCACCGGCGGCCCACCGCCCGGGCACCCCCTTTCCCCCATCCTTGCCACACCACCACCCTTTCCCCCTCCTTATCCAACCACCACGCCCTTTTCCCCCCTGCTTCCAATTGCCCAGTAGTCACCACTCCCCATATCCCCTTTCCCTTTCCCCTCCTTTCCTACCATTCCATTGACCACACTTCCACCACCACCACCCCTTTCCCCCTCCTTTATCCACCACCGACCGCCTTTTTTTTCCCCCTCGCTTCCACCACCACCACCACCCCCATTCCCCCTCCTTCCACCATCCACCCTGCACCCACCCCTTTACCCCCTCCTTCCATCCACCACTCACCGGCCAACCGTGCGGCCCGGCACCGGGACCACGCCCCTTTCCCCTCCCCCTCCGTCCACACCTACCCTCCTTTCCCCCTCCCATTCCACCGACCACCACGCCCCTAACCACCCACGCGGCTTTACCTTCGCCCCTCTCCCCTCCTTTCCACCACCACGCGCCATTTCCCGCCACCTTGCCACCAGCACCGGACCCCCCTATCTCCCCCCTTCCTTCCACCCACCACCACCCCTTTCCCCTCCTTCCACCACCACAGCCCGGCCTTTTTCCCCCTCTTCCACACCACCACGAATCCACCTACGGCGGCGGCACCTCGCCCTTTTTGGTTCCCCCGTCCATTTCCACCACCACACTGCGACACCCCTTTCCCCTCCTTTCCACCACCACCGCCGCGCCTTTCCCCCTCCTTCCACCAGCTACCCGCTTGTTTCCTTTCCCCCTCCGTTCCACCACCAACGCGACTCGACAACGACTACGCTGCACCGCCCCCCCTTTCCCTTCCCCCCCCTCCTTTTCACCGACCACCGCGCCCCCTTTCTCTTCCCCTTCATTGCGTCCAGCCCTTCCATCCAACCAGCACCCCCCTTTTACTTCCCCCTCCTTCCACCACCACCCGCGCCCTTTCCCACCTCAAACACCACGCCTCCGGCCCTATCCCCCGTCCCTTCCACCACCTACCGGCCCCTTTCCCCCTCCCTTTTATGCCACCGACCACGCGCGGGCGGCCTATCCCCTCCTTGCCATTCCACCACCACCCCAGTTCCACGCCTCCTTCCACCACCACCCCAGTTCGTTCCCTCCTTCCGACCTTTCCCCACCCCCCGAACCACCACCCGCCTGAGGACCACGCCACCGGCGGGCACCGCCCCTTTATCCCCCTCCTTTCGACCCCACCCCATTACCTTTCCGTCCATTAACCTTCGGTCCCTCCCCCACCTTACCGATTCCACCCCCCACCACGAGCCCTCCGCACCCCATTCCCTCCTTCCCCAACCACCGCGCTGGCCACGTCCCGGCGCGTGCCAAGCCCCCTTTCCCTTCCCCCTCCTTGCCACCAACAACCCCACCATTCCTTCCCCCTCCTTCCATCCTTCCACCACCACCCCCCTTTCCCCTCCTTCCACCACCACGGCCACCACAGCCCGACGCCGCCCTTCCCCCCTCCTTCCACCACCACCACGCCCTTTCCCCTCCCCCCTCCTTCCGCACCACGCACCCCCCTTTGGTTCCCCCTCAAATACCACCACCACCGGGCGCTGCAGGCCACGCGACGGCGGGACCCCCACCGCACCCACCCCCCCAATCCCCTCCTTCCACCACCACCACCCCGGGTGGCGCTACCCTTTCTACCCCCTCCTTCCACTCCACCACCGACCCCTTTTCCCCCTCCTTCCCCCACCACCACCCCCACCCCTTCCCCTCCTTCTGTCCACCACCACACCGGCAACGGGCCCAACGGCGACGCGCCGCCTTTCGCCCCCTTCCGTCCACCACCACCCGCCATGGCGGCCCCTTTCCCCCCTCCTATCCAACATTCCACCACGCACGCGCCCTTCCCCCATCCTTCCACCAACCCACCCCTTTCCGTTCTTTTTCCCCCTCCTTCCGACACGCACCGCCTCCCGCCACCACTCCGAGCCGGCACGGACCCTTTCTTCCCCCAGCCTTCACCAACCACGCTTACCACCACCAGACCCGCGGTCCGGCGCCCCCGTGCCGAGCCCCCTTTCCCCTTCCCCTCCTTCACCAGCATCCCCAGTACCCCCTGGTCCTTCCACGCAGCTCCCCATTCCTTTCGATCTGACCTCCCTTATTCGTTCGCAACACAGAGATGGATACAACACCGTACGAAAACACATATAGTATGGGTAGATCAACGGTCTTAAAAGACCAGTATTGATATAAAAAGAATCAAAGAGAAATATTTATCTTAATAGAAAATTACTCTGGGCATTAATGCACGCGGTGGAAACTTAAAGCAATATAAAACCAAATTGAAAACCACAACGAAGTGTTTGGCGAATGTGGAAACAAAATTACCTCCAGTTTCATCTTGTTTCATGCAATGATATGAACAAATCATATTCCAGTATTAAAAGCAAAATACTGTCTGGGCAAGGAGATGGGCAGGGGGCAGCGGGCGGGAATGGAGCCATTTTTTCAGTCGCCAGCTTTAACTGTAAAAACGTACGAATTGCTTTGTACACTTAGAACGCACCCCAATTGGAAAATACTTAAATAATGTACTTTATTAACTTTCTTTGCGGGGATATGAAAGGAAGGGGGGGGGGGGGGATAACTACGTCGAGGGGGGGGGGGGGGGGGGGGGGGGGGGGGGGGGGGGAGGGGGGGGGGGGGGGGGGGGGGGGGGGGGGGAGCCAATTTTTAAAAAGGGAGGATTTTGTTTTGTTTGTTTGATTGTTTGTTTTTTTTTTAGTCTTTTTTTTTTTTTCCTTTTTTCATTAATATACTGCATCCCCGTTTGTGACTTTAATTGATAGTTAACTTGTTTGGGTTTAATTATTTTGTATTCATGTTAATTTTCTCTTATGACTATGAGTAAGGAGATATTACACAACCATTACTCTCTCCACGTCACACACACAACAAGCACAACAACACAACACACACTCACACAACCGACACACACACACCACACACACACACACACCACACACAGCACAACACACCCTCGCGTGCAACGCGCACATCATACATTATAACACATACACACATTAATGCAACGCTCGCAATTACATGCCGTACACATTCACCTTTTATGTTTTTCTTTTTTTTTTTTGGGTCTAATATCGACGAATGAGTGGGATTAGACCGTTAAATGAAGGACACACACACATAAAACCCCGTAACACTCTCCCTTTACCAGGGCCCGCCCCCCCCCCGCCCCCTCCAGCCCCCCCCCGCCCCCCCCCACCGCCCGGCCCCCCTCACCTCCCGGCCGCCTCCCCCCCCCCGCACCGGCCCCCCCCCCCCGCCCCCCGCCCCCCCCGCCCGCCCCCACCCCCCCCCCCCCCCGCCCCCCCCGCCCGGCCATGTCCCTCCCTGCGGCCCCCCCCGCCGCTCGCGCTGCGGCCATGCTCCCCCATCTCTGAGACACCTCCTTATGCATCAAAACGCATGCACATAGGAGGCGCGTCGGCGCGCCCCGCGCGCGCGCACCAGAGAGCTACACCCAGCTGAACAGCACACTACCGCACACACACACACACACACACACACACCCACACACACACACACATGCACATTGCACACACACACGTCTCGCAAAATGTAGACAACACAAAACCCACGTGCGAGCACGTGCACACTAAAATTAAAAAAACGTGCGCGATGAGACTCGCACATACAGCGAACAGCACATAGCATGCTGTGGGTCACTCTCTCTCTCAAACAGACCCCACACAGCTTATCCAGCGTGAACCATTACAAAAACAAGTCTCGTCAGATCCACCCTGCAATAGATCTTTTTTTCCTTTTTCGTCTTTTTTTGGATAAAATCCCAAATATTCTCTGACGATGGCTTTCCTCCCTAAACGACCATGACTGACTGAAGGATCCGCCGTGCACAAGTGGAGAGGTATCTCTCTTGTTCTGTTCTTCCTCCTTGACACAGCGACCACAGCATCAATAGTTTAAGTACATCAGGTACTTCCTGCCATGCAGCAGCGTTCAACATGCATGATGGAAAGCGGTTTTAACAAAAATCCGAAAAAATACGGAACTTCGGGTACCGCGGCGGCAGTCTGGTTCTTTTGGGGCAGATGATGATGACACACACTGCAGTATTTCATGAACGAAAACTTCATAACGCTCACGACAACAAACACACAACACCCACACACACACACACACGTCAGCGCGACTCGCGCGCGCCGCACAACCACGCACCACGCACGCAACCACGCACGCACTCACAACACTCACTCACTCATACACAAACACGCACGCACTG
>CM031600.1:63933216-63973216 GCA_018398815.1 Conus ventricosus | reverse complement strand
ATTATCAGTTTAACATCAATGATGGCTCAAATTTATGGTTGGCCCCAGAACGCTTACCTGGATTATAAATTATAGTGTTTTTAGAGCAAATCCAAACTGTGGGTGTGGCCACACTGGAGGCAGGGGCGCCATAGTGGTCGTTGAAATTGAAATAAGAGAGGGCCCAGAGAGGCTCGCGGTAGTCACGTGCTAATCATTGTTTGTGGAGGACGGGGCAGGCGTCGTTATCTAGGGCCACTTGCACGTGTATACCAGCAGAGCGTGCGTGTTTCAATTTCCAAGTGCAGTGGTGGTGTTGTTGCTTTGGTGGTGGCGATAGTGGTGATGGTGGTGGTGTTGAAGAGCGGGTGGATGAGTGGGAGGAGCGGTGGGGGGGGGGGGGGGGGGGGGGGAGCGGGGGGGGGGGGGGGGGCGTGGAAGCGCGAGTTTGAAGGTGGTTTTTGCTTTCTTTTCCATTCCAAGATGACAGATAAGGGTTGTGTTGGAAAGTGATGGAGGCTGAGTGTGTCAGAGAGAGAGAGAGAGAGAGAGAAAGTGTGTGTGTGTGTGTGTGTGTGTGTGTGTGTGTGTGAGTGGTGTGTGTGTGAGTGGTGTGTGTGTGTGTGTGTGTGTGAGTGTGAGTGGTGTGTGTGTGTGGTGTGTGTGTGTGTGTGTGTGTGTGTTAGAGACAGAGCAGAGCTGAGGGAGGAGGGGAGAGAAAGATAAAAATTATTAATGGGCTGGTGATACAAGATGACAGGGACACACTGAGACCCCCCCCCCCCCCCCCCCAAAAAAAAAAAATTAAAATAAAAAAAAACAACAAAAAAAAAAAAAACACCATGATGATTACTGTCCCAACACCGTAGGTCGCAGAGTTGCCATACCGGGATACTTCAGCAATCAGGCGTCTTTACAGTTCTTTGTCCTCAGTCGTGCACGACATGGTAGAGGCATTTTAACCATTCCAGCCTTTATGCTGTCTCTCCTGGACTTCATAAGAACCTGTCTCTGGGACGTTTTACCTTCCCACTGTGAAATGGGACGTTGAATTCACTGTGAAATGGGACGTTCACTTTCCACTGTTAAAATGGGACGTTCACCTTCCTACTGTGAAATGGGACGTTCCTTTCCCACTGTGAAATGGGACGTTCACCTTCCCACTGTGAAATTGGACGTTCACCTTCCCACTGTGAAATGGGACGTTCACCTTCCCACTGTGAAATGGGACGCTCACCTTCCCACTGTGAAATGGGACGTTCACCTTCCCACTGTGAAATGGGACGTTCACCTTCCCACTGTGAAATGGGACGTTCACCTTCCCACTGCGAAATAGGACGTTCACCCTCCCACTCTGAAATGGGACGTTCACCTTCCCACTGTTGAAATGGGACGTTCACCTTTCCGCTGTGAAATGGGACATTCACCTTCCCACTGTGAAATGGGACGTTCACCTTCCCACTGTGAAATGGGACGTTCACCTTCCCACTGTTAAAATGAGACGTTCACCTTCCCACTGTGAAATGGGACGTTCACCTTCCCACTGTTAAATGAGACGTTCACCTTACCACACTGTTAAAATGGGACGTTCACCTTCCACTGCGAAATGGTCTTTTACAGGAAATAATGGCGACATTCATGTTCATAACTGACAATTTCACTGCGCTTGATAATTACAGGGAGGGGTGCTGATCTACTGATGTAGATGTTGACTCTGTCTGGCAAAGGTATCTGTCTTTAAAGTCTTCGTATGAGAAGCAGAGGGTCAAATTGTTGATTCTTCAACGCCAGCAATGTCGGCCTCGGATGTGCTGTGATAGTTCAGTTCTCGCGTCCAAAAAGGAGGATGGACATCACAGGTGCTTGAAGAGTTTTATTTCCGCTGAAAAGCTGTCAGGTCTGGTTATCCAGGTGACGGCGAGTCTTTCCATGACTGACGCAGCCAGGGGAAGCCACCCAGTCTTCAGCTCCTTAGCTGAGGTGCCTTCCTTTCACTGAACAGATGATCCAAGCTACATGGAGAGGTCCACTCCTTCCATTGCCTGTCGAAAGACGCCATCTTTGTGTACAGCTGAATGTTGCCTGCCGCCTGAATATTCTGACCCAAAGATTTACCTTTTTTCCTGAGCAGAATTTCATTGTCTCTAGTATGTTGGCCAGGTTCTGAAGTTTCGCTTCGCTTCCTTCACTCAGCCTGTCCATCTCTGTTCGTTTGGCTGTCTGTCTGTCTGTTGATGTCATGAACAACACACGGGAATACTGGTATGCAGAAACTACCCTCTAATAGATATGGAGGTGTAAAAAGTCCAGAAGTGCTGCCTGTGCGACATTTTTCAGATAGATGCTGAACAGAACAGGAGAGAGGAGACAGCCTTGGCGAACCCTCGCCATTGTTTGGAAGAGGTTCCCGAGATTGTTTATCCAAGAGAACAGAACTAGTTCCATCTTTGTAGAGTGCTGCTATGTGACTCGGATGCTCTTGTTTTAATAGTTGCAGTTTCTCATGATCTGCCCTAAAGCTTCGTGCCAAACACCGTCAACAAAAGCTTTCTTGAAATCGATGGCCTCTTGGTAGTGATCACACTGGCGTTAAAGGTGCCTCTCTGTCAGCAGACTGATGTTGAAGATCAATTCAGCTGCGTTGTCGTGTCTTCTCTTCCGCAAAAATTTTCTTCTGTCTTTACCATTAATTTGTTCTGCAGGTCGCAGAATAATACTGTCATCTTACTGACGATGATGGTCCTAGAGTCATGTCTTGCCTTGGGGAGGGGGGGGGGGGGGGCGGGGGGGGGGGGGGGGGGGGCAGAGGTATTGTTTTGGGGTAGTGCCCATTTTTGAGCCACTGTTTCGTTGTGTCTTGTGTTCCTTTGCACAGAAAGTTCTTTTCTTTCAAAGTGAGAATGGTTACAGTGGGTATATGTCATGTTCAAATACTCTAGAACTATTTTTTTCAGATCAGACTGTATGCAGATATAAATTAAGGTTTTTCAACAACTGCATCACACCCACAATTATTGGTAAAGGACTTACATGTCAACCACCCTTTTCTCTGTCAATTGTTGGTAACTTGACGGCTTTTGAACTTCCGTTCTTCAGTTGTTCTGCTGGCAAATGATCAACCCCTGGTGACTTGTCTGCTTTGAGTGAGGGAACGGTTGTCTCCTCCAATTCTTACTGGAGGATAAGAGTTCCTAAACGTTGCTTCTGATGCTGAAAGTAACGTGCAGCGTATAGGTGTCTGGAACATTGAGACAACAACGTTATAGAATGCAGAATTGTCTCTCTGTCTGTCTGTCTCTCTTTCTCTCTCTGTCTGTCTCTCTCTCTCTCTCTTTCGCTTCTGTCTGTCTGTCTGTCCGCCCGTCTCTCTTTTGTCTGTCTGTCTGTATGTATGTATGTCTCTGTCTTTGTTCTCTCTCTCTCTCCTCCCTCCCCTCTCTCTCTCTCTCTCTCTCTCTCTCTTCTCTCTCTCTCTCTGTACCTCTCTCGCCCCTCCTCCCCATTTCCCCCTCCTCGCCCCCCTCCCCCCATCTCTGCATCTTTTCTCCTCTGCCTCCTATTCAGCCCCGCCCCCCCCCCCCCCCTACTCCCCACCCACCCACCAACCCCAACACCGTACCCCCACCCCTCCCACCCAACGTCCACTATCTTCTCTCACCTCCCGGCTTACTACATAGGGAAACGGGCCGAATCCTCTCATTGGATATGCAGCCGTACGGTCCGTTGACCGTGTAGGTCGCAGCCCCACTGCTATCAGTGTGGGCAAGAGGCGAAGGAACAACATGCATTTTGGATGAGGACTCCCTCCGTTACCTTCCGCGATGTTAGCCACTTCCAAAACTTGCGGTTCACTGGATATATACATGTATATAATACACACACACACACACACACACACGCACGCGCGCGCGCGCGCGCACGCACACACACAGACACACGCACGCGCGCGCGCGCACACACACAAGCATACACACGAGCGCACTGATATATATATATATATATATAATATTATAATATATATATATATATATACATTTATAAACGCTCGGGCGCCCGCACACACACGCACGCGCGCGCGCACGCATCCAACACACACACGCACGCACGCACGCTCGCTCGCTCGCTCACTCGCATGCACGCACGCACGCACGCACGCACGCACACACGCACGCACACACACACACACACACACACACACACACACACACCACACACACACACACACACACACAAGCGCGCAAGCGCGCGCACATGCACATTTCCATGAAAAAGGCCCTTTGACTGAAACGGCGATTTCTTACTCTATCCACACACCACACACACGCGCACGCGCGCATGCACGCACGCACGCAAGCACACACACACACACACACACACACACACACACACACACACACAACACACACACACACACACACACAGAGGCTGACAGAAAGACTACAGACAAAGATAATAGACAAGCATATATAAATAGAGAGAGAAAGATTGATGGGGGTAGAGACAGACAGACAGAAAAGAGAGACAGACATACATGCATATATACAGACACACAGGCAGACAAAGATGTAGACAAACGAAGGGGACAAACAGCACGTCTGCAGGCGAATCTTCATCATACCTACGAGTACGTATGCGCCACTGCAAAAGATACACACACACACACACACACACACACACACACACACACACACACTTGATGTCCCGCCTGACGTGATCCTGGAGTTTTTGAGAGAGATTTACATTTTTCATCTGATTTAAGATTTTACGGAAGAAAGATTTACAACGAAGTTTCTGGTGCGTTTCTAGAAGATGCATTTAAAGGATGTGTGAAAGGTGTTTTTTTTTTTTTTTTAATGGACTTGAGTTGATTTTAACGTGGTGACAGCCCTGATGTGGCCCTTTGCGGTCGGTTTGGCCTATAAGCAACTTATCTTATCTTATCTTATTTTATATACTTTCATATGGAAGTGCACGTGCAAAGCTGCATATTCAGATTCTCTGTCTGTTTGTCTCTGTCTGCCAGTCTTGTCTGTCTCTGTCTCTCTCAGTGTCTCTCCCTGTCTCTCCCTTGTGTGTGTGTGTGTTTTGTGTGTGTGTGTGTGTTGTGTGTGTGTGTGTGTGTTGTGTGGGGTGCGGTGCGTGAGAGAAAGAGAGAGAATGAGAGAGAGAGACAGACAGACAGACGAAGACAGACAGACAGAGAACACACGCACACACACACAAAAAGGACATGACACTTTAACAAATTTCGGTTAAAATGGACCTGAGAAAACTACTATCATCCATGCAGCATTTTCCCCTAACCCCACGTAAACTCCCTCTCCACCCCCCCCCCCCCCATCCCCCATCCACCCACCCACCCACCCAAACTCTTTTATCATCATACACAAGCCAACCCCCCCCCACGCTCTTTGATCACCCTGCCCCCCCTTTCCCCCCCCCCCCCCCCCCCACCCCCCCCCTCCCACCCCCACCCCCCCCTCCCCCCCCCCCCCTCCCCCCACCCACCCCCCACCAACCACCACCACCCAACCCCCCCCCCCCCCACCCCCTCCACGCCTCCCCTTGCACATCCAAATCTGCTTCAACGCCTGTCTGCATCCACGGTGAATCAATAATAGGACTTATTTTCAAGTGGAGGGGAGGGTGAGGTGGTAAGGGGGAGGGGGCGGCCAGTAGGATTTTTTTTCAATTTTCGCCCATCCATTGCCATTTCACTTTATCACAGCGCAATTGCCCTGCACGTGCGTTGCCAGGGCTACGGCCTGATCGCGCCCAGTCTTAAATATCGTTCATGGTACCACGTACAGTGGTCAAGGACACATGGGAATGGGGAAGGGAAACAGGTGGGCGGGGGGAGGGGGAGATGGGGGGGGTCCGGTGGGGGGCAATGTTGATGGAGAAGAGGAAGTAGTGTGTGTATGTTATTTGTTTTGTGTGTGTGATGTGTGTGTTGAGGATGTTGGAGTGGTTAAAAATTAATGGGAAAGGCGAGGGGGGGGGGGAGGCGGGGGGGGGCGGGGGGGGAGGGTGATGGGGCGGGGGGCGGTGGGGAGGGTGGGGGGGGGGGGCGGGGGCGGGGGGAGGGGGGGTGGGGGGGGGGGCGGGGGGGGGGGGGGGCAGGGAGGGCTGGGGGGGGAGAGGGGGGGGGGGGAGCGAGGGGTGCGGGAGAGGAGGTGGAGGGTTGCCCTGAGGAGGGTTGCTGTTGGGGGTTTTGATGGTCAGCGCAGAGAGACGGACAATAACCTCATTGAGTGGAGATTTGCCTGGGGCTGGTGTTAGACCGTGGAAACAAGTGAAGGTGAGGGCAAAGGTTATGGTAGGCAGCAAGTTTATAGATTTTTTTGTTTTTTCTATTTAATTTTTATTGAATGGATTTAATTTGTGGACCTATTCATTTATTTATTTATCTATTTATTTAGTTTTAGTAATGTGGTGTATGCATTGTTTGTATGGCATATGAGGTTATTTGTTATGTTCGTTATTCATTCATTAATTTTATTTTTTTGTTTTATTTATCGATATATTTATTTGTTTGTTTGTCTTAAGCTATTCTTTTGTGTAATGAATAGTTTATGTGTTTATTTATTTCATCAAATGTTTTTACTTAATAATGTATGTTTGTAGGTTTGCTGCGTGTTGAATGTATGGTTATTAATTTTTTTTCTATTGAGTTTATTATCTATTCATTTATTATTCACTTTTTTTTTTTTATTTGTTTTACTTATCGTGCATTCTTTTATTTATTGATGTATTTATTTATTTATTCAAGCATTCATTGTTATTAATTCACTTTATGATCGGTTGCACAGATGTTAGGCGTAGAAGTCACTGTTTTGTTGTCCTGCATAAACACACAACTCACACACACAACAAACACACACAAACACACACACACACACAAGAAGATGTTCATTTCTTTATTTGTTTTTTGTTGTTGTTGCTTTTGGTCATTCGACTGTGTGAAAAGAAATTTAAAATAAATCGACCTAAAGAAACAAGAAACACAGCCTAGAGATCCTGGTTTTACCTGGTTCTTGTCCACTATCGAAAAAATATAAATGTTATGTTCAGACAAGATGTATTGTCCTCCTCATCTTCCTTCTACTCCCACCATCCTCCTCCTCCTTCATCTTCCTGCTCTTTATCTTCATTACACCTCATCATTTCCATCATCATTACCAGTTTATATGAAGCAGTAACTCTGGTAGCTGCAGCAGCAATAGTAGTAGCAGTTATTATGTTGTTTGTATAAAAGTGCAGTTAGTTAGCAGTTATGTAAGTTGTTGTAGTAAGGCAGTAGCAGCAGTAGCAATAAGCAACAGTAGCAAGCAACAGTACGCAGTGGAGGAATATGGACGGGGGGACGGGGGGGGGGGGGCGGGGGGGTGGGGGGGGGGGGGGGGGGGGGGGGGGAGGGAGGGGGGGGGAGCGAAAGGGGGGGGGGGAGAGGGGGGGGGGAGAAAGAAGGGTGAGAATGAGGAGGGAGTAGCAACAGTTGCAGAGCAGAGGATGAGGATGACGTAGAGGGGGGGGCGGGGGGGGGGGGGGGGGGAGGGGGGGGGGGGGAGACGCGGCGGGGGGGGGGGGTGGGTAGGGGGGGGGGGGAGGGGGGGGGGGGGGGGGAGAGGGGGGGGGGGGGGGGGGGGGGGGGGGGGGGGGGGGGGGGAGGGAGGGGGGGGGGGGGTGGGGGGAGGAGGGAGAGGGGGGGGGGGGGAGGGGAGGGGGGGGGGGGGAGAGGGAGAGGTGAGGCGGCGAGCCGAGCGAGAGAGAAACGGCGGCGAGAGAGATTGAGAGAGGCGAAGAGAGAGAATGCGGGGAAAGGGCACGGGGCGAGGATGTGTGGAGGGGGAAGGGGAAAAACGGGTTGAGGTGCTGGTGGGTGGGGTGGTGGAGGTGGGGGGTGGGTGGGTGTGTGCGTGGTGGGTGGGTGGGGTGTTGAAGAGGAGTTTTGATGTAATTATGTCATTGCCGTTAAGTTTGTGGTGGTATTGTAAGCTAAGCCCTAGTGGGTAGTGAAACAGTAGTTGGTTGCTACAGTGGAGCAGCGGAAGGTATGAGTGGCGGCACAAACAAAACGAAGTCAGTAGCAGGTGTTGTGGGAACAGCGTGGGCGTGAGTAGTTAGTAATAAGTGCTGAAACTGTGGGCATACGGCGGCGGTAGTTTGTGACTCCTGAAGCAGAAACAGGTAGCAGCAATAGCTGCCTCCATAGTAGCGTAGCAAAGCATCCGCAAGAGTAGATGCAAACAGCTGCAGTGATAGTAGTTGTAGGTAGTATCTGCTGCAGCAGCAGCAGTAGTAATATCATCTCCAGATCAACTTCACCATCACCAACGCCATCATCGTTCGCTTCGCTATCGTCATAATTATCATCTTAATCGTCACCGCATATTCACTGACTCATCATTTCCTCGTCTTCTTGCTTCTGCCACACCACCACCCCCCCCCCCCCCCTCTTATCTCCTCCTTTCACCCCGCTTCAATTCCTCTTCTCCATCGTACTATCCTCATCATCGAAGGATTGCCCGTTACGGCTTCACGAGTTATTTTCATCCACATCAACTGTCGGCGTTATTTGTTTCTTTTTTGTTTGTTGGGTTTGTTTTTTGCACCTGTCTCTGGAGATTCATCAAGTCAGTTCATCTACCAATTTACCAACTGACCCGCCAACAGCCAATCGTCCAACAGTTAAACCAGCCAGCAAAGCAACCAACCGCCAAGTAAATCAAGCAATGCAAGCAATCAACAATCCAACCAAAGCCCAGCGACCAACGGCCAGCTGATTAACCAACCACTCAACCAACCAACTCGCCACCAATCAACCAACCAACGATCAGATCGATATGTCGAACAACAGTCAAACCGACAGCCAGTCAAGACCATCAGCTTAACTGCTAACCAAACGCCCCAACCGAGCAGCCGCCGCCGTAACAACCAGCCAGCTCAACCAAAGCCAGTTCAATTCAACAAACAGACAACCGACAAACCGATCAACAGAGCAAGCCAGCCCAACGAAAAAAAAACAACAACAAAAATTAAATAAATAAAAAATGGGAACCACCAACCACACCTATCATTCACGTCGGACAACCCATCATTGGCTACAGGTCCCCCCCCTCCCCCCCCCACCCCCCAACCTTCCCCCCCGCTCCCGTGGTCGGCGGCGGGGCTTTGAGCAAAACATGAAAGTAAATCGTATACTCAATCATCGGCTTTAATAATAAAAAAGAAGTGATGTTCATTCATCTGTGTGTGTGTGTGTGTGTGATGTGTGTGTGTGTGTGTGTGTTGATTTTGTTTTGTTTTTGTTTTTTAGTAGTGGTGTCATTTTTTAGAGGCGGGGGGGGGGGGCGGGGGGGGCATGTATGGGTTGAGATGGATGTAGAGGGTGCCGGGGGTGGGGGTGGGGGGTGGAGTAAGGCGAGTGGTGGTATTAAAACAAAACATAACTATTCTTCAATCAGACGGAGAAACAAGGTTCGAGAAACTTTATTTTTTCCCCGACAAAATAACATTTGACCGCTTGCCGTTTACTTGAAACCAACCTGGATGCTTTCTCTGAGAAAGAGAAGGAGTAATCCATTTTCTGCCAGACGTGGAAGAGGAAATAGTGTTGTTGCCCCTGTCCCCTCTTTCTCTCTGAATAAAATAATACCCTTATTTCCCAAGAGAATAGATATCCCTCAGCCCCCCCCCCCCCCCCCCCCCCCCCCCCCCCTTTTCCCTTCCCCTCTCTATCCTTCCTCTATTCACGCCTTACACAAGTGGGAAAAGACCGAGACAGCGTAAGTTTTCAATGGGCTGCATTTTCATTGGCAAACATGACAAAATGAATTGTAACTTCCCTTTTGTTCCAGTAAGGTTGTTTTTTTTTCTTTTTTTTTTTTTTTTTTTTTTTTTCCGTCTTTAGAATTTTTTTTTTTTTTTTTTTTTTTTGGGGGGGGGGGTGGGGTTTGAATAAAGTTGTTCTGTAAGTATGGCAAATGAAATCGAACAAGGGAATTGCTCAGTTTTGGGGCTGTTCATCATGTTTATGTCTGGCTGAATGTTATTTTCTGTATACCTGAGGAGAAATTTTAAAATCCTTTTTTTTTTTACAAACAAGCAAGCAAACAAATATCGGGCAGTCATCAACATTTTTACATTTTGTTTCTTACACTTATTCCTTATTGCAGCATTCTATGCACGATGAAGTTTTTTTCATTGGTTAAAAATAAGAAAAGAATAATAAAAGAATGAGGCCATATGCTAACCGTTGTAGGGGACCGCATTAGAAGCGAACCTGTTGCTTTTGAGTCTATAAGACATCTGACGACCACACTGAAGAGTTTAGCTCAGAATCAGATTTACGCCCCCCACCCCCCCCCCCCCCTCCCCCCTCCTCCCTTTTTGTGGTTGTTGTTTGTTTTGAATTGTTTTGTTTTTGTTTTTTGTTTCTAAGTTTCACAAGAAAAATTAAAAAGGGAGAGGAGGCACATTGAACATAATAATCTTATTGCTCAAAAGTCTGAACTCATTTACAGAATGCACAAAAAAAAATCCATAAGTCTAATTTCAAGAAAAATTTCGGCATTATGAAAAAGAAAAAAAAGTACATGCGGCACAGAACGTATACGCGCACACTGGCCTCTCTCTCTCTCTCTCTCTCTCTCTATCTCTCGCACACGCCACACACACACACATGACACACACTCACTCACACACACACACACACACACACACACACCACACACACACAACAACACACACACCCATCCCACCACCCACCACCAAACTCTAGTCAGCAAGCAAAAAAAAATAAATAAAATAAAAAATAAGAAACAACTACAACAACAACAACAACAACAAAGAAAAACGGGCGAGAAAAAAAGAGAAAGACGAGAAAAAACAAAAAAAAAACAAAAAAGAAAAAAATAAGACCAAGCACTTCCCCCCACCTTGTCCCTACTCCGATCGTGCAGGGCTGGTATTGACCATTTGTAAGTGAGCCAATATTGATTTTCTTTAAGGTTATAGCCTCATCACACATTCGGACTCTTTCCTGCCTACTTTACTTCCCCCCCCTCACGCCCACCTTCCACCACTCCTCACTACCCCCCCAACCCTCCTTCCCACTATCCTTCAAGTCTTTCTCACACCACACACACACACACACACACACTCCCACTCACTCACTCACTCGCCTTCACACACACCACTCACCTTCACACACAGTACACACACACACACACGCGCGCGCACGTACACAACTCATACACACCACACAACACACACATACACACACCACACACTCACTCACTCACTTACTCACCTACACACACTACAACAACACACGCACACACGAACACAACACGCACGACGCATTCGACCACCCCCACAGCAGCGACCACGACGACCCATTGCGACATGCCCGGACCTGTCAACACAAAGCAGCGTCCAGCGGCGATAGATTGACCATGGGCTCTGAAAGTCCTTGGCAGAGCAGTGTGCATAAATTGTGGGGCAGTTCCTTTTGGATATTAATTCCATTTCATATTCGCTCCGGTGGCTTGGGATTCGGTTCATTCTTGTTGCTGTGTTAATTTGGTTGGTTGGATTGGGTTGGGTTGGTTGGTTTTGTTTGTTATGTTGGTGGGTGAGTTGTTTGTTTCTGGTTCGATCAAGTCTTGCCAGGTGGTAGGGTGGTGAGGGGCGGGGAAGAAAGAAGAGAGGAGAGAGGAAGTGAGAGAGAGTGAGACCGAGCATGAGAGAGAGTGAGAGAGAGGGAGACAGGACAGACTGATTAAATATAGAGATTATTTGTGCACGCGCGCGCTTGTGTGTGGTGTGTGTGTGTGTGTGTGTGTGTGTGCGCGCGGGAGGCGTGCTCTTTGGGGAGGTTTGTTTTGTTTTGTTTCTTTTGATTTCACGGTGATCAGTAATGATGGGGGGTGACAGTGATGTCGGAGCAACTTCCCCAGTTTAGACTCGACGAAAAGAGGTGTTACCGCTCTGGTCATTTCCAGTCAGATTTCTCCCTTAGACAGTCATCGACCTTGCAGTGTCCGTGAGGATATTTTTTTTTTATTTTTTTTTTTAATAGCAATAATGGGGAGGAAAACTTTTTTTTCTCCTTATAATGTGCTTCATGTATTGGATGGCACGGAATGTTTGCCTGGTCCCAGTCTGTTCGGTTGATCTCATGCCGGATAGGAGCCAGTCAGAGTGCGTCAGGGGTTTAGTTGTGATTTTTCCCACCATTTATTTTGGATTTTGTTGGAGTTCAAACTTTCATCCTCCAGTTTTGTGTGTGTAGTGTGTGTGTGTGCGTGTGCGTGAGTGCGTGCGTGGATTGCGTGCGTGCGCGCGCGCGCGTGCGTGCATGCCGCGCGCACGGGTGTTTTGTACGTGTGTGCGCGTATGTGTGTGTGTGCGTTTTCATGGATTCACGGGCTAGTCATTGAGACATAAGTTGGCACTTTCCCCTCAGATGAACAAACAAATCCAAACTTCCCACCCGTGCGCCCCCCTCCCCCTCCTCCCCCCCCCAGATCTGTCTATCTCACTTATATTGCTCCTTCTCCATTCTCCACTCTTTGGCGTCGCGCGCTACGCGAAAACACACACACACGCTTGCACGCACGCACACACACTCACACGCACGCACGCTCGTACGCCACACACAGTCACACACTCGTACGCACGCTCACACACACACGCCACCAACACAGACTCGCACACGCACACGCCCGCTCATTCTTTTCCTGCCCGTGGAAATAAAAAAATTTTTTTAAAAAGTCAGACCTCGGTGACACCAACCCGTAGTTATAAATGCGTACGTGCAGAACCAATTTCTCTAGCTGCTCCCCCTACACCACCCCTCCACACTTACTTCTCCCCCTCCCTTCCCTCCCCCCCCCACCCCACCCCCCCCCCCCCCCCCCCCCCCCCCCCTTTACTACCCCATCTCCCTCTCGCCCTCCTACTAAAACACCACTTACGCTATAACCTATACCAATCTTCTCCCTGCCTTCCCTCCCCCCTCCGCCCATACCACCCCCACCCACACACCGTCGCTGCCCCCACCCCACCCCCCCCCCCCCCCACCCCCCCCCCCACCCACCCCTTCGGCGATTTCCCGAGGGTGGGATTGCTTACTGACAAAGGTACAGACAGGCCGGAACGACAGCCGAGTTCCTGAGAGCGAGATGCATACCGGACATGAAGTCAGTCGGCGGCACTGGTCTTTCCTTCACTTGCTGGACTGGTAGGACTAACCTATGATAAGAAGTTCGGGACTTTTTGAGTGGGTAACCTCGCCATGAATCGGTGTGAATGAAGACAGGAGACAGACGACATGGGGGAACAGACAGAAGAGATGACCAGCTGCCGTGGTTGTGATTGCAAGTATTTAGTAGCATTCAGGGATTCTGCTGGGGGATTTTATCCATAGTAAAACGTTCACTCCCCCACCCCACTCCCCACCTTGTGCTCTGTCAGTGTGGGGTTGGTTTGGGTTGTTCTATGGTCCGTGGGTTTTTTTATTTTCGATCCAGACTGGTGGTTGGCTGTGTGTTGCGGGGGGGGTGGTGGGGGGGGGGTGGGGGGGGGGGGGGTGGAACCCTGCATGGTGGGTGGGGAATCTTAGTGCTGAAGTCATCTTTATCGTTTAGTTGCAGTTTGTTGTTGTTCTTCCTTCTTTGTATTTTTTTTTCCTTGACGTTTTTTTTCTTGACCTGCTTCGTGTTGTTGATGCTGCGCGCGCGCGCGCGTGTGTGTGTGTGGTGTGTGTGTGTTGATATGTACTTGTGTATGTACGTAATGCATACGTGTGTTTTATTATCTATATCTAAACCTAAATCTATCTATCCTATCTATCTATCTGTCTGTCTGTTAATCTGTCTGTCTGTATCTATCGATCTATACGTGTGTGTGTGTGTGTGTGTGTGTGTGTGTGTGTGTGTGTGTGTGTGTGTGTGTGCGTGCGCGCGTGCGTGAGTCTATGTATACTCTGTGTGTGTGTGTGCGCGCGCGCGTGCGTGAGTTTATGCGTACTGTGTTGTGTGTGTGTGTGTGTGTGTGTGTGTGTGTGGAATGTTTAACAACACCTCCCAAAAAACAAGAACAAAAAAGTTTACCTTCATATGATAGTAACACGATAAAAATCAAATCAATGATCGGCCATTCCCTGTTTTCCTAGACTCCCTCCTGCCTCCCGTACCACGCCCATCCCCCCAGCCCCACCCCACCCCCCTCCGGAAAAAAAAGCAAAAATAATTATTCAAATTCAATTTTCGTATTTTTCTGAAATATGCCATTCCTTGGAGGATTTTTGACAGTCAACTTGCTTTTGGCTGGTTTGGATTCGACTCTACTCTTGGTGATATGTTATACATATGTTGTTAGGTGTGTGCGTGCGTGTGTGTGTGTGTTGGGTGTGTGTGTGTGTGTGTGTGTGTGTGTGTGTGTGTGTGGTCTGTCTGTCTGTGAGCGTATCACGCGCGTCGTTGATTGCGTTTGTTCATACCCCAACCCCGGGATTGTTCGGTTTAATCTGACAATAAATTGGTTTAGTCAAATCAGTGTGTGCATGTGAGTAGTGAAGTGTGGGGGTTTGTGTGTGTGTGTGGTGTGTGTGTGCGCGCCGCGTATCGTGTTGCTTTATTTATTTATATATATATATATTTATATATTTATATATATTTTATTTTTATAGTTTTATTTTTTTTATGTGTGTGTGTGTGTGTGATGTGTGTGTTGTGTGTGCGTGTGTTTGTTGCTGTGCGTAATTGCGTGCGTTTGTATGTGTGCGTGCACAGACATGCGCAGTGCCGCGATCGCATGTGTGGTATATATGTGTGGTGTGTTTGGTGTGTGTGTGTGTTTTTGATGCTCATGAGAGAGTGTCTAACAATCATAGCTTTGCTTTGCCTTTGCTTTGCTTTAGCTTGCTTTTTGTATGTGCGTTCTCGGCGGCGAGGGCGAGCTGTATCCAAATCTTTCGTGCCGGCATATTCCGGCGCGGAAGCTTGTTGTGGCATGGGAAGGAGGGGACAGGGGGGGAATAAAAATGAGGGTAGGGGAGGTGACGGGGGCGTGATGGGGTTTGTGTGATGAGTGAGAAGGATGGTGGGTGGTGGTGGTGGTGACATCCTCGACTGTTCCGGACGACACAGGGCTCAGGTGTTCATCTTACTTCAATAGGACTGTTGGTTGTATGTGTCATTGCCCCGCCTTAGATGAGGCTGTACTGGAACTACACGACACCGACGTGACGCAAAATGATGGAAGCGGTTGGAAGGGTCCATTTTGGGTGGGTGGTCTTGCCGGTGACCTGATTCTGTTGAGACCAAAAAAAACACACACCACTACACTCACACGCGCGCCGCGCGGCACACAACACGCCACAAACACACACATTATAATATATTATATATATTTATATATTTATATTATATATATTATATATATATATATATATTTATATATTTTATTACACACTCATACACACTCTCATATATATATATATATTATACTACATACTTATAACAATATGCGCGCGCTGCCACGCTGGTAGGCACGCCACGTACACGCGGGCACCACCACGCAAACCACATACAACACACACACACTACACACACACACACACACACCATAATATATATATCTTTTTATATATTATATTATCTTTATTATATTTATTATATATATTATATAATATACAAAGAGAGAGAGATGAGAGAATGAGAGAGGAAGAGGTGAGACGAGAGAGGATTATGAGAGTGGAGGAGAGAGAGTGAGTGAGGGCGCCGTGCCTGCGCCCGCCGTCTAATATTATGTATTTCATTGGCTCCACTCTGTTGTTTCATGGCTGTTTGTTATTGGTCACTTTTTTTTTAAAACGTGTGATCATATCTGTAAACATACTTGTTACTGTTACTTGACTTTACAGACGGTGGTGGTTTGAAGGGGACGGTGGGCGGAGGGGTTCGAGCGGTCCTACACGACAGTCGCGGCGTGCCAGGAAACAAAACAGAAATTTATGTTGTGGCCCTTTTTTTTTTTGTTTTTTTTTTTTTTTTGTTGAGTGATGGGGTCTTTTGACCGTTTTGCTTTTTTGTTGTTGTTGTTGGTGGGTATTAAAAAAAAAGTTCTTAATTCCTTTTAATTTTTATATCTACAGCAACACTTACTTTTGGCTGCATTATTTTTCAATTATCCCATACTAGTTATATTGACTTATCGATTGAAGTTTAATGTTTGTTGTTTCTGAATCATTCTGATGCTAATTATGGTGTTCCAATGCGGGGAACGGGGAATAAAACCATAGTTAGGTAAGAGGGGGGTACCGAAAAAAAAAAAGGGATATAAAATAAAAAAGAAAAAAAGTATTAATAAGTTCATTGACAATTGCGTAGCGATTTGCTTACTTTTTGACCTGTTATTTTGTATATGTCACAGTATTACCGTACGGCCCGCCACTTTTGAGCTAATCTATATTAATGCTGTCACTGTGCTCTTGTTAATGTCTGTTGCAAAGTCATGGTCGTGCCTCTGATGATACTTATCGGCCACCAATACTATGTGTCGCGCACGGAACCCCAAAACCCTCCTTCCCCCACCCCACACCCCCCACCCCAAAAATAGTTTGAAAAGAGGGGGCAGATTACAAAGAAAGATATAAGATGCGAAGAGTTGTTTTAATTTTTTTAAAACATTTTTTGTTGCTTTACTGAGCTACATTGTCTGTTGCGTGCTGGAGCATTGAAAAGTATCAGAGCTTCCACCCATTGTATAGGGGCACTCAGCATGATAGATGGCGGGTTTTTTTGCCCGTCTCTCTCTCCTTCGCCGCCTTTACCTTCCATGGTCTGCCTGATTCAGGAACCGTTTTTTTATGCTGTATGGATGAGGGGCTGACATCGTTTTCAAACAATAAAATTGATAAACGAATAAATAATATAAAGTATATATGAAGAAAGAAATTGATTGTGAATGAATTGATATGAATAAATGAAAGAAGAAAAATGAAAAAAAAATCGATTGAAATGAAATGAATGAATCTAAGTGAATGCATATTTGATATAAAGGAAATAAATAGAGAATGTTTGAATAGTAATGAAATGGAACATTGTATATAATGAATAAATGAAACAACTAGTATAACAAATAGTCAAAATTATTTTTTTTTTATTAATTAGTATATATAAAACAAAACAATAATTAACAGATAAGTGATTGATTGAAATTATAAGTTCAGATGTATTAAATGAAAGAAAATAATCTTATAGCCTTAATCATAAGTCGTTAAGTATATACTTAAATAAAAAATTAAAACTAGATAAATAATAAACATTACAATTAAAACGGGATTAATAAATTACTTTCCGATCCCACGGATCAGGGGTTCAAACTCTCGACCGTCAATCCGTCTTTAACTCCGCCCCCCCGCCCCCCCCCCACCCCACCCCCCCCCACCCCCCCCCCTCCAAACCCCCCCCCCCCCCCCAGGCAAACAAACTCAAACCATCGCCATAGTCCGAACGGAATCGTGGATCTCTTCTCTGATCGAGATCCGATCAGGCTTTATTATAACAGGTCTCGTACATTCGGGAAACATTATCACCTTTCCCACCAATTTTTGGTTGGAAAAAAAAAATCGGTTTCAGTTGGGTTTTTGGCCTTGTGTTGCTGAAGGTTGGCGTATCAGCCTTTTGATACGATCACTTACTCAACGGATCCGGGCCACGATTGGCACTTATCTTTAAATGAACAGGTTGCCTGGGCCATAACTCATCTGCTTTTTTCCCAACAAGTTTGTTTTTATTTTAAATCGTTCAGTGGTTTTGCATTGTTGCCAGATAGATGGCTGATTTGGCCTTGGTTTAGGATCCTCAACGCGGATCCGCACAGGGATCTGCACCACGAATCTGCACCACAGACCCGCACCAGGGATCTGCAAAATGATTCTGATCACAGATCAGACAACCATCGATCCGCTCCACAAGATCCGCACACGGTTCTGCACCACAGATCCGCAAACTTGTTTCTGCATCACTAGAATCCGCACCATACCAGGATCTGCCCACCACGGATCGGCACCACGGGGTCTGCAACACAGATCCGCACCAATGGATCTGAACACACATCAGCACACGGATACTGTATCACGAATCTGCAGTATGGATCGCACAAAAAACTAAACAGGTTGGTCATAGTCCATTTCTGTTTTCATTCCATGTTGTTTTTTCTTTCTTTTTTTCTTTTTTTTGTTAATCAAAATCGGCGGTTTCGCACAAAGTATTGCTAATGGTTCAACCAGATCCGCCTATGGATAATGATGGAAGGACAAAAAGAAAACAGGAACGAAAGCCAGAACGAGAAGAATCAACTGTGTGTGTGTGTGTGTGTGAGAGAGAGAGAGAGAGAGAGAGGAGAGAGAGAGGAGAGAGGGAGAGAGAGAGAGAGAGAGAGAGAGAGAGAAAGAAAGAGAGAGAGAGAGAGAGAGAGAGAGAGAGTGTGTGTGTGTGTGTGTGTGTGTGTGTGTGTGTGTGTGTGTGGAGACGAGAAAGCAGTAGCAAAAACAAACACAAAAAGCGTATCGCGAATTCATGTGTTCTACGTCGTTAAGATCAAATTCACAAGAAGTACCAAAACTGATAATGCATATGGTCCATTTGAGGATAGTTTTGGAAAATGGTCTCCTAATAAATGTCCTCTCTCTCTCTCTCTCTCTCTCTCTCTCTCGCTCTCTCTCCGTCCGTGCGTCCGTCAGTCCCTCTCACTTTCTCTCTGTCCTATCTTCCGTCCGTCCGTTCGTCTGTCTGTCTCTCTCTCTCTGATTTTGTTTGTACGTCTCTCTGTCCTTCCGTCCGTCCGTCTGTCTATCCGCCCGCCTGTCTGTCTCTCTTATATCACCCCATTCTCCAACAACTCCTCCACTCTATACCCCCTCCCCCCCACACACCTTTTTTTTTTCTCGCACACATCCCCCTCTTCTCCCCCATTTGCGCCTAGTATGATTTCAACTCCCCTTCCCATATTTCCTCTCCTCCTTCCCCACCCCAGCCCCCTCTTCCCCAACGCAACCCAACCCCACCCCACTCCCTCCCCCTCCCCCTTCTGCTTCCCCTCCTTCTCCCTTCCTCCTCCCCCATAACACCATCCCCCCCACCCCCCTGCCCCCAGCCCCTCTGTAACACAAAGGCCTTTGGCGTGTGCCTTTTCTGGTTTTACTTCGGTTTCAAGGTTGCAGCGGTGTTGAATTCGATGTTGAAAGCTTTTTCTTGTCCTGTAATGGCCGTCAATAAATGTGTCGTATGTTTGTGCAAATGGACGAGTAATGGCCAGCCCCTCCTCCTGACATTAAAAACATGGACAAGTCGAGATATTTTATAACTTCCCGCCACCCACCCCTCTTCCTCCTACTCCTAACCCCCCCCCCCCCCCCCAAACCACCCCCCCCCCCCCTCCCGCAATCCTCTTCTCTGTTCCCTCGATTCGCCCATCTTCCACCCTCACCGATCGATTGATCTGTGGAGACAGACAGACACAGACAGACAGACACAGACAGACAGACACAGGCAGACAGACACAGACAGACAGACAGACAGACACAGACAGACAGACACAGACAGACAGACACAGACAGAGAGACACAGACAGACACAGACAGAGACACAGACAGAGAGATACAGACAGACAGACACAGACAGAGAGACAGACAGACACAGACAGAGAAACACACGACAGAGAGACACAGACAGAGAGAGAGACACAGACAGAGAGACAGACAGACACAGACAGAGAGACACAGACAGACAGAGAGACACAGACAGACAGAGACAGACAGACAGACACAGACACGGACAGACAGACACAGACAGACAGACACACACAGACAGAGAGACGACACAGACAGACACACACAGACAGAGACAGACAGACACACACACACAGACAGAGAGACACAGACAGACAGACACAGACAGACAGACACAGACAGACAGACACAGGCAGACAGACACAGACAGACAGACACAGACAGACAGACACAGAGACACAGACAGACAGACAGACACAGACAGAGAGACACAGAGACACAGACAGAGAGATACAGACAGACAGAGACACACAGAGACAGACACAGACAGAGAGACAGACAGACACAGACAGAGAAACACAGACAGAGAGACACAGACAGAGAGAACGAGACACAGACAGAGAGACAGACAGAGAGACAGACAGACACAGACAGAGAGACACAGACAGACAGAGAGACACAGACAGACAGAAGACAGACAGACAGACACAGACAGACAGAGAGACAGATACGGACAGACAGACACAGACAGACAGACACAGACAGACAGACACAGAGAGACAGACACACACAGACAGAGAGACAGACACAGACAGACAGAGAGACAGACACAGACAGACAGAGAGACACAGACAGACAGAGAGACACAGACAGACAGAGAGACACAGACAGAGAGACACAGACAGAGAGACACAGACAGACAGACACAGACAGACAGACACAGACAGACAGACACAGACAGACAGAGACAGACACAGACAGACAGAGACAGACAGAGTCTGTATGTATGTATGTGTCAGAGAGAGAGAGAGAGAGAGAGAGAGAGAGAGAGAGAGAGAGAGAGACAGAGACAAAGAGAGAGAGAGAGACAGAGACAAAGAGAGAGAGACAGACAAAGAGAGAGAGACAGAGACAAAGAGAGAGAGAGAGTCTGTATGTGAAGAGAGGAGAGAGAGAGAGAGAGAGAGAGAGAGAGAGAGAGATGAGAGAGAGAGAGAGGGTGTCAGAGAGAAAGTGTGAGTGTATGTGTCACAGGCAGGCAGGCAGGCAGGCAGGCATGGTTTGGGGAGAGAGGGAGAAAGAGAAACAGGCAGGCAGGCAGGCAGGCAGGCAGGCAGACAGACATGGTTTGGGGAGAGAGGGAGAAAGAGAAACAGGCAGGCAGGCAGGCATGGTTTGGGGAGAGAGGGAGAAAGAGAAACAGGCAGGCAGGCAGACAGGCAGACAGACATGGTTTGGGGAGAGAGGGAGAAAGAGAAGCAGGCAGGCAGGCAGGCAGACAGACAGACAGACATGGTTTGGGGAGAGAGGGAGAAAGAGAAACAGACAGACAGACAGACAGACATGGTTTGGGGAGAGAGGGAGAAAGAGAAACAGACAGACACACAGGCAGACAGACGGGGTTGGAGCGAGGTGTAGATGTTACGGTTATTATGATGATTGTAAAATATGTGTGTAGATGTTACGGTAATCATGATCATTATAAAATATTTGGGTAGATATTACGGTAATTATGATTGTTATAAAATATATGTGTAGTCTGTTGTAAAACAGTGTCATTCAGCATGGCAAGACTAGCATGGTTTCGCTGTCTCAAGTGTGTGTGTAGGAAGGAATTCTGTTTTACGTCTCGTCACACATATAGGTGATTGCAGACGTCTAAATAACATATTGTTTACAATTTTAGACTATTATCATAAAAGAAAAGAGGACGATGTGGTTACATGGAACAAAAATAAAGGATAGATGAATTGTAGGACAGTAACTATGAAAAATTAGATAAAAATAACTAAAATAATCTAACTTACGATTATGATTATAAAATGTTCCTTAATGGACTTCCCAAAAGGTTACTCGTTAATTTAACAAGAGAAACAACTGGCAACGAATCTAAAAAGTCAAACACATTACCATGCCCAGTGTCAGCACTTGGTATAACACCATTCAAAAAGGGTTTCGTTAGTTCACAATCAAAAATCACATGTTGAACTGAAAGATCCCCACGACATACGCACTTAACAGTCTGGCAATACTTGGTTCGTAGGGAATTACATAAAAGTCTAAAAGTCAGGCTAGAAACCGGTCGGCTAATCGACACAAAGTTTGACAGAGTTTGCTGACGAGGTTTTGATGAGGAACTGTATTGACTCCAGAAATCCCTCTCGATTATATGACTAATTTCCTTGTATGATAAAGGACAATCAACCTTAATACTACCAAATATATTCTTTGCTCCCCTTTTTGCTGCTCTATCTGCTTGATCATTAAAAACGAAGGAGGTGTGCGATGGAACCCAAGAAAATACAACATTAGTACCATTCATGTAAAGACAGTGCAACATGTACTTAATCTCAAATAATAATTCCTCTCTTTGTGTATTTCAAAACAATACAAACTTTTTAATACTGACTGTGAATCAACACAAAACAGGATATTAAATATTGAGACTGGCAAGGAAATTAAACAATTTAATGCCATCAGGACAGCAACTAGTTCAGCTGTAAATATGGAATGACCCTTACCTAAATAATATGATTTTTCAGCTTTGAAATCTGGAATTACAAAGCCAGATCCCGCACTACCATCATCAAGAACTGAGCCGTCAGTGTATACTTTCAAATAGTTAGTAAACTTTTCTTCCATGTCAATTTTGATAGATGCTGCTAACACATGCGGCGAAATCGCTTTATTTAGATCAGAAGAAAAAATGTTAACTGTTACTTCCGTTAGTTCCCAAGGGGGGTACCGGCGGAACCAGTACGCGAGGCGCTACCTCATGTGGGTCAATCTTTGATGAATTAAAAACGTCTGAAACATATGAACGAAGCGTCTCTAAATTTGAATTTTTCTGTGCATTTTTCGAAAAATCAATGTCGGATCGTGTATTTAACTCTTCAAGGTCGTCCACCGCAATCCGTCTCACTACATATTTTACAGAACTTATTTTCCTTTCTTCATCAAGTGGCAAAAGGCCTGCTATCTTATAAGCTTCAGAGGACTTAGTGTGCACAGGTACACCCAGGGCCAACTTTACAGCTTTACTGTCAATTCTTTGAAGTTTCTTTAAATGCGATCGCGAAGCAGAAAAGAATACTTCCTGTCCGTAAGTCAATCTTGATCGTACAAGACTGGTTGCTAAATGCAACAAAACTTTAGGATCCTGTCCCCATGGAGAATGACTGACAATTTTTAGAAAATTCAAACTTTTAACTGCTTTAGTAACAATTGAGTCAATATGTTTTTTCCAGTTTAGTTTTGGTGTAAGTAGGACACCTAAAAATTTTACTTCAAGTTTATAAAAAATTTCCGTCCTCCCAGAAAGAATATAGGCAGGTTACTTGGGTTATATCCATTGTTAAAGAGAACCAAATGCGTCTTTTCAACAGAGAATTGAAAGCCATTCAAATGCATATAACTATTTAATTTATCCAGCTCGTGCTGAAAGAGCTTCTGAATATAATTTATGTGACGTAAATTTGTTTTTTCTTTAAAGATACATTAATCCATATTGCAATGTCATCAGCATATTGAGCTACCTTGGTATATGATGAAAAACATGTATATAAGTCATATAGCATTACATTGAATAACAATGGGGAGATTATAGAACCTTGTGGAATTCCCATATTTATAGATCTTGAGGATGATAAAGTCACACCAACTCTGGTCATTATGTGTCTCCCACTTAAAAATGATTTCACATAATTGTAGGCGTGACCAGAAAGACCAATTTGTTTTAATTTATATAATAATCGGCTGTGCCACACTCTATCGTAAGTGTGTGTGTGTGTGTGTGTGTGTGTGTGTGTGTGTGTGTGTGCGCGTGCGTGCGTGGGCGTATGTGCATGAGTGTAACCTGTGTGTGTGTGTGGTCGCTCTTATTTTTAACACCTTTCCATTTTAAGTTATATCAGTCAGGAGAGGGATTTTTTTTTCTTCTGTACAGTGTGTGCACTACAAAGCAGTCTAGCCCCACGAAGCCGAGTCTAATGAATTAGACTATAAACTTCATTTACTGCAGCACTGAGATTGAATCTGGTTGACTTTTCTTCTGAATTTCTGACACCAAGGCTTGGCTGTTTTGTCTGCTAACTCATCACCATATAAAGCACTGCGCGAAGGTACCATTCAAAAGCGGACATCCGTACCTTTCATCCTACAGATCCTATAATATATATATATATATATATATATATTATATATCTATATCTATATATATATATATATATATTATATATATATGTGTGTGTGTGTGTGTGTGTGTGTGTGTGTGTGTGTGTGTGTGTACGTGCGTGCGTGTGAGAGAGAGAGAGAGAGAGAGAGAGAGAGAGAGAAAGTGAGTGTGTGTGTGTGTGTGTGTGTGTGTGTGTGTGTGTGTGTGTGTGTGTGTGTGCGTGTGTGTGTGCGTGCGTGCGTGCGTGCGCGCGCGCGCGCGCTACAGACACGCACGATGAAGCCTCATGACGAATCAGCTAGCCGCCACAGGTCACACGCCACAATTAGGGTTTTGCACTGATGGATTCTCCCGTCGTGTCCGACGTATGGGTAGGCGGACAGACGAGCAGGACATCTGCTGATGTGGGTCTTCATGTGGGATTGAAGACCAGTTCCTGTGGCGCAAAGTCATCAACAGACACCAGCCGCCGTAGCGAAGTGGTTAGGGAGGTCGTGGGTTCGATTCCCGTCAGAGTCATGTGGAATTTTTCTGCCTTGACCGGCTCCTACAAAGAGTTGAGTTTGCTACCGGCTCAGTTGGGAAGACTGGGACCACACAGTCGAGTTTCATCCAATTAATAAATGCGTCCCTGAGAGTGTTGCTGAAAAGTTCCTGAAAAAAGGCTCAAATTCTGTGGCCCTTCATGCCCTGCTCTCATGGTGACCTCAGTTTCGATGTCCTCTCTACGTCTGTGGCCTTGGTTTGATTCCATCGGGGTCACCGGTATCGGCGTGTCCTTGGGGGCTGTCGCTGGACGGACGTGATGGCGCCCTCCAGATGGAGAGCTCAGTCGCGCCGGCTCCGCGACTTAGCAGTTTTGTCGTCAGTAGGGGGCTTAGTAGGTGGTGTCCTGCCCTGCGTATGTTGGATCAGAACAGGTGCCACTGAACATCACCAAAGTGACTCGGTAGCAGTGCAGTGTCTCCTCCAATGTGTAGCCTCTTGACAACTTGACATTGACTGCTCCCTGTGGATTTACGGTGCCGGGGCTGCGACGGGCCAGGCCGGGCTGTGGCTGTGGACGGGGTGTCGGAATGATCGACAAGGATGCACTGCCACTGACGTGGCACAGAAGGTGAGACAGTTGCCTGGAATGCAATCCTGCAAGGATGGGCGCCGTTTTCCTCTTTTCCTGGATGGCGGCTGCTCTGTTGCGCTCAAACGTCTTTGTGCCCTGGGTCCACAGTTGCTTCCACTGTGTTCTGTCAAGGGCAACATCTACCCAGGAAGCAGCATCGACGTTGCAGCTTCTAAGTTTGGCCTTCAAGGTGTCTTTGTATCTCTTGAGAGGCCTTCCTTGGTCATAGTGTCCTTTCGTCAGCTGTCCATAGAGAATTCTGCTGTCCTAGCTGCGGAAAACGTCCATCGGTGCTGGCTTTTGATGAGTATACACTCAATGCCGAGTAGGCACACTTCTTCTGGACCTGTAGGTTGGACAGTCTGTCTTTCATTCTGCAGGTTTTCCGCAAGCATCATTGATGGAACTGTTCTAGTTGTTGGGTGTGTCGGCGGTACGTGGTCGAAGTATCAAAACGGTAGAGGAGACCATTCAGAATCACAGCTCTATACACAGCGACCTTTGTGCGCAGTTGATGCCGTGGTCTTGCCACAGAATCTTTGAGAGTCTGCCAAAACATCACTTCAGCATCCAGACGTCCGTTGCTGCTTACAGTGCTACCCAAATAGCAGAACGTGTCCACAGTTTTGATCTCCGTGTTGTTGATGACAAGTGATGGTGGAGCACTGCCAGGAGTGGACGTTGAAGGTTGGAACATGGCCTCGGTCTTACCAAGACTGATTGTATGTCCAAAGCGTTGACAGGCCCTTGCAAAGCGATCTGTGATGCACTGGGTGTCTTCATGGGAGTGTGCGGCCAGTATATAGTCATCAGCACAGAGGAACTCTCTCAGAAGGTCATCAGATACTTACGTTTTGCCCTTAAGTAGACGAAGGCTAAAGAGTTTGCCATCTGAACGAAACTGGACGTATACCCCCTTGTCATAGTCCCGGAATGCAACAATCAGCATTGCAGCAAACAGAATGGAAAAGAGGGTGGGAGCTAAAAACGCATCCCTGCTTGGCTTCGTTTTTTTACTGGGAGTGGGTCAGAGCAAACATAGTACGCCCGTAGGGCCCGTAGGGCGTACAATTTTTGGTCAGAGGTATCTCCGTTTTCTTGCACCCTCGCCTGCATGCCATCATGGAATGAAACTATCAGTGAGATGAGCTTTTGCGGGCAACCAAACTTGTGAAGGATCGTCCACAAGCCAGTCCCATCAACGGTGTCGAAGGCCTTGGTGAGATCAACAAACACCATGTGGAGTTCCTGATTCTGCTCACGACACTTCTCCTGTAGCTGGCGAACAGCAACCACCATGTCAGTTGTGCTCCTGCCTGCGCGAAACCCGCACTGTGATTCAGGGACAATGGAGTCTGCTATGTGGGTGATGAGTCGGTTCAGTATGACTCGGGCAAGACTCGTTCCAACGATGCATGAGAGGAAAATCCCACGATGATTGTCAAGGACGCTTTATCACCCTTCCTCTAGTAGATGTGTACAATACAGGCGTCCTTAAAGTCTTGAGGCACTTCTACCTTTCCCCATTTGGACTGGAAGAGGTTGGTCAGCTTTTCCAGGAGTACCTCCTCTCCATTCTTGAAGATATCTGGAATTGCATCTGCTCCTGGTGCTTTCCCGGATGTATCCTGCTTCAGAGCCTTCGTAGTCTCTGCACTAGAGGGTGGGTCTGCTGATATTCCTCCACTGGCAATTGGAGGAGCGCTGCGATTGCTTCTACATATATCGACGAGTCTCTCTATTCAAGAGAGCATTGAAGTGCTCAGCCCAGCGAGCAATGATGCCAGTCATATGTCAGCAGTGTGGTCTGGTCAGGAGCACGAATGTTATATTACTAATCCATGTAAACATTTTGAGGCGTAGTATTAAGTAATACTAAACTGATAATAGATCAGATGGGAAAAACTACCCCCCCCCCCCCCCCTCCCCCTCCCGATCTCACTTGTGTTTAGGGATTTCAAACACCTGACTTCTCTTTTCAAACCCTCACACTTCCCCATGACCCCATCTTTGCGCCAGGTGGTTTTCCAAACAACAAAAAAATAGTCTTTTTCATTTCCTTTTCATCTGTCTGCTTGGAACCACCTGGCGTGTACCTTCGATGAGCGTTTGAAAGGAAAGAAGGTGAATCAACTTTCAGACATAACAAACGTTCTCAAAACCGTATAATTGTGTCTGTCTCTAAATTCCCGTCTCCTTAAGTAAAACCATGGCTCATTGATTGTGTGTGTGTGTGTGTGTGTGTGTGTGTGTGTGCGTGCGTGCGTGCAGTCACATCCATCACAAGAGAGATGAGAGAGGGAGATGATCGGCCCAGGAGAGCAGGGGGAGGAGACCACTCTGATTGAAATGCACCTCCACGACCAGGAACGACAACTCGTGAAAATGGGCAGAGAAATAAACTGGGCGCCCCACCGGAGGATTTGAACTTGAAACATAATATAGGCCTAAATGCGACCTTGCTACCTCTGCCGTTGAGCTAACCTGGCCGTGTGGTCAGCGGTTGAAGTTGTTCTTATAGTACCCGGAGCTAGAGGCAAAGCAGGTAATTTCTGTCCATCATTCACCCCACGCTCCCCCCCCCCCCCCCCCCCTCTTTCTCTCTTCCCGCCACTTTCACAGACATGTGCGTGCGCACGCAAACTCGCTCACACACACACACGCGCGCGCGCGCATACACGTACACGTGTGCTTTTTCGTTACCTGTAACTTGGTGTATGGGCGCGCGCAAATTGAGGGAGAGGGGAGGGTCTGGAACAGATCTCTGTGCAATCAAAGAGAAATAACTTCACATTAATTCATACTCATATATTTGTCAAGTTGCGACCCTTTATACCCCCCCCCCCCCTCCCCCTATCTTTCTTTCGCCCCCATTTGGTAGCGCCCCCCCCCCCCCCCCCCCCCCCCCCCCCCCCCCCCCCCCCCCCCCCATCTTCTCCCCCTCCCCTCGCTACTGGAGCTCCCCTTCCCCCCCCCCCCCCCCCTCCCATTCTCTCTCTCGATCACATTTGGAAAAAAAAAAGGCTCGAGTGCCTGTACGCAGGCACACATACACACGCACGCACACACATACACGCATGTGCGCAAGTAAAATCAAATGTGCTGAAAACACACACACCCCTACCTGCCCCTCTTCCTAGGACACACACACGCTCGAGCACGCTTACACACACACGCGCGCGCGCGCACATACACACACAAGCACGCGCGCGCACACTACACGCATGCTTTTTCGCTATCTGCAACTTTGTGTGCGCACGCCGCGCGCGCGCGCGTGTGTGTGCGTGTGTTCAGGAGCAGGGGAGGTTCTGGAATAGATCTGCGATCAAAGAGAAATAACTCTACATTTATTCATACTTATCTATTTCTGTCAAGTTGCGACCCCTGTAAGGTACTCCCTCCCTCCCTCCCACCTTCTCTCTCATTCTCTACCACCCGCTCGCCTCCCCTCCCCCACCGCCCACATCCTCTCCCCCTCCCCTCTCAAATGGACCTCCCCTCTCATTCGCCCTCACAAACTTACTCCCACCCTCTCCCTATTCTCTCTCTCTCAATCACAGTTGAACACACACACACACACACACACACGAGATAATGTTGCTTATAGCCCAGCCGACCGCAAAGGGCCATATCAGGGCTGACACACACACACACACACACGCACACGTGAGCGCGCTAGCGTTCATTAAAAAAAAAAATAAAGATTTTTTGCGTTGTAAAAGTTCGGGGGGGGGGGGGGGGGGGGGGGGGGGAAAAGAAAGAGGGGTTGGGGGGTTAGGGGGTTGGGGTGGATACGGGTTGGAGCGCAGGGAAGGGAGAAGCGACAGGCGCGTGTGAAAGAGAGGAATATGAGATGGTGAATCGTAGGTATAATGGGAGGGAAATACTAGTATGAAATAAAACCTTTGTTAGTATTTCTCCACTTCTACTACCTTTTACTCTTCTCTCTAGCATACACATTAATGAATGTAGAAAAATAGCAAATGTCCATTTAATTCGTTTTCCTCCCTGTTTTGAAACTTCAGTGCAGTGAACCTTATGCAGTGGCACAGAGCAAAAGCAAATGTGCTGAACACACACACACCTGCTCCTCTTCCTAGCACTCGCACACACACGCGCGCGCCTCCCGCCCCACCCTGCCCACACACGCACGCACACACACACAGCAGGTAGTGCAGTAAAAATGACGTACAAAAGCGCACTTTACTTTATCACTAGCATTACGTTGCACAAATAATGTCCGTTAATGACAATGATAAAGATAATAATAAAGTAGTAGTGGAAGTAATAATGGTTGTAAAAATGATAATTCAAGCAGTTCACATCCATGAGTTGTTTTTTTCTGCCCTTAATTAGAAATTGATCAATTATTAGAAATTGATCGATTAGCAAGCGTTTGCGATAAAAAAAAAAAACGAGCAGGAACTCGTCCAGCATTTTGCCTGTTAATGCATCTCGACCCAACCCCGTTACCCATTTGTTGTTATTCATTTCAGCCCAATGAACCTTTTCTCGTACAGTTATCGTGTGTCTTCGCCAGTGATAAAGATGAACGGCAAAACGAGGACAAAAATTCTCTCTGGCTCTCTTTTTTTTTTTTTTAAAGTTCTCTCTCTTACCAAATAGGTACTTTAGTCATTACAGAAGTGTCGTATTTCTTGAGTTTATTCTGTACTTTCAAGATTTTTTTTGTTTGAATTAACTGTTATTCAATCGTTCATTAAAGCTCTTTTTTTTAAAAATTCATAAGTATGATTAGTATGGTGCTGCTTTCCTGGGGCGGTAGTAATGATTTATTTCCCTTTCACTTCATTTATTAATTCATTTGTTAGTTTATTTTCAAGGTAAGCTCTGCTAAATCATATTGCTGAAAATTTGGAAATAATTAGCAGTTTTGGCTAGAAGGGCAGAGAACGTATAAATGCCAATCCTGACTCACTTTCGCCCTCAATACCAGTTTTGGGCGAAAGGGACCCAGATTGGCATTTATTCGTTCTCTGCAAGGAAGACTTTTCATACTATGTTTTCCTAATCATTTTTGCTTCTGCATACAGTCATTTTCAATACCATCTTTTTTGCGGAAGACAGGGGGTTCACCAAACTTAAACTTGGCGTGTGACATCTGTGCCGAAACTGAGGGCTGGCGTCACCTGACGGTGTGGGCGAAGATTGCTTGTGAATATTTTCTTTTAGAAGAGGAGCCATAGGGACATACGTGTTATGCGTGTCACAAATTACGTCGCGCACACACACACACCACTCACACACTTACTCATGCATGCACACGTCCCCATACACACACACACACACACACACACACAACACACACTCTTCTCTTTCTCTCTCTCTCTCTATTAAATGTACATCCCCCCAAATCCGCACACTTTTCTGACTAATTTCTGCCTACAACTTTGTACACAGACAGGCAGACACGGGGCTGAACTGATCACTTAATTTAGGCTCGGGCCTTCGGTTGCCACAGCGCAGGTAGGACGCTCTCTGGTTTGCAAATCTCGCGACCAACAAATCAATAAAGCACACAGGTGGCGCAGTTAGCGATTCACGTCAGCAAGACCGGTTTTGTATGGTCAGTTTACTTTGGCGGCGTTGGAGCTGGTAAAGGTGTGTGCGATGTAGTGAGAAGTATTTACCGGGGTTTTTGTGCTGGTTGGTTTTTGTTAAACGTTACTGAAGAACAGGGTTGTGATATTGTGGCCATATGGTTTACTTTAACTGCATGTTAGGATATTTGTTGAAAAGAATTATATAGGCGAAGTTTGTTGTGAAACCTGGGAGGATTGTTTGTCTAGTATAACGAAAAAATGTGAACTCTACTGCTTGGGAAATGAAGACTATCTTAAAGGTTTGTTGGTTCCAAGGAAATGCGAAACAAGTTGTAGCCAGTTTTAATACGTGTTTGGCTAATCGATGAGATGGTTCTTTAGCTTATAATTGCGCTGCATGTTGAAAGTTGGGCCCGAAGCAAAACAAACCATCTCGGTTGATTGTTGGGAGCTGGCTTGAGACAGCTAAAAGCCATGTTTAATAAAAACATGGCGTTCATTTTCTTAAGGCGGAGGTAAAACGACTGATTCGTATGCTAGAAAAACTTATATTTGAACATTTTTGTGTTCCTCCCAAGTAAAAATGTTCTCAGTTTTATTGGAAACATTTTTGCTGTTCCTCCCAAGTAAAAATGTTCTCAGTTTGTATCAGATCTTGATTGATTGTTAACTACAGTGCAGTGTTCATGTAGCTAGCTGATCTGTGTTAAAGATGCGTAGACTTTTCTATTTTCTCAATTCTAAACTAGTTCATCTGCCTTCAAGTGTGGCCCTTATGCAACATGAATGGCGAATTTTCGAATGTCTGGCAAACAAACTAGACTAGGGTGTGGCAGGACCTTAGTACATCTACCAGTTGGAGAGGGAGTAGTGCGTAGAGGGAGGGGCCCTGATGGGGAAGTCTGCCTTGCTTTAAATAGCCGTTTATTCATGATCGGCTATTTTTAGCAGCAAGAGGACTTCTGCGGGGATAATCCGCCTTGGCTTATAATAGGCCGTTTATTCATGAACGGCTATTTTTAGCAGCAAGAGAGGCCTGTGGGGAGGAAATCCGCCTTGCTATTAAATAGCGTTTATACTTGAACGGCTATTTTTAGCAGCAAGAGAGACTGTGGGGAAATGACGCCTTGCTATAAATAGCCGTTTATACATGGAACGGCTTATTTTTAGCAAGCCCAAGAGGACTGTGGGGGAAATCCGCCTTGCTATGAATTGCCGTTTATACATGAACGGCTTAGTTTTTAGCATGCCAAGAGGTTGTGGGTTATCCGCCTTGCAGACTGTATATAAATAGCCGGTTTATGTGTGAACGCCCTATTTATGCAGCATGAGTCTAACAGGATGTAGTGGTGCTAGTAACTGGGGGACGATGTGCCCTCCCCACCTACCCCCACCCCTCACGCTTGCACACCTCTCCTCCACCCCCACCCCTGCATGCACACCTCCTCCTCCACCCCACACCCCCACCCACGCATGCACGCACTTAAGTCACTTTTAAGTTCTTAACTTAAGTCACTTCAAGTCACCCCAAGTTCTTATTTAAGTTTTTAATTAAGTTTTAATTAATACTTCATAGTTCTTAATAAAGTTCTTGATTAAAGTTCTTGATTAAGTTACCTCAACAAGAATCATAACTAAGTCTCTCTAAGTACAACCGAGGTTTTTATTTCAAGTTATCTTTAATTTTCAAAAGTATACAATCTATGTTTTTATCTTAAATAGTAGATGTCTAATAAGTACACACACGCCTCAAAAAAGCGTCATCGTTGAGGATGTTTGTCTTGCTTAACGCCCTTATCGCAGGGATCGGTCTGCTAGATTCTTAATGAAGTTTGTACATTCCGAAGCAAACCCCCCCCCCCCCCCCCCCATTGATTACAATTATGGTCTATGGAAATGCCTTTTATAGACTCCATGTTTCTTTATTTATTGACTTCATCATTTTATATACGCCATGTTTTCATCTATTTTTATTAAAAAAATTTTAAAATATTATTGCATATAAATGGATAAAAATGATGCTTGGTTATTGGCGGTTTGGCGTGCTAGTTGGCTTTTTCTGCATTTAGTGGTTCAGTTTTTTTGATTGCCTTTTGTTTTTGTTTGCCATTGGTTATATATTTAATAACGTAATAACTGCCCCCCAATGCAGCAATGGGCGCCAAAAATGGCAACAGTTTTACTAAGGTCAATATTCCTGAAGACTTGGTGCTGTAGGTCGTGTATCACATGGAGTTTTTATAGCGGGCATTGAATCACTTGTTTGGCGCTGGCGGTGTTTAGTTACATGATGTGTTATATTCTGCAACATAATTTTTTTTTGTCTCGTTACATCTGCTAATTTTTTTCCTGCTTTACACGCCCAGGATGAGGATGCTTTTTCACCGGCCCTCCACCTGATTCAGTGTTTTCTGTTTCTGTGATTTTTCTGGCTTGGTTATTTCTCCACCTGATTCATGTTCCTGATTCTGGTTCTGATTTGATTTTCAGCTCGTTCATTTTGAAGGGAAACAAATCTATATGATTAAAAGTTATTAATCCATGATTAATGGGCGATAACCAATGTTCCAAATCTGTAGTATAGATCACACCCTGTGAGACTTATTGACTTTGTTAAAATGGATCTTGCGTATTTTAAATATAATACGTAAGATCTTGTTCAGAATCATGGGGAGGGCAAATCTACTGACTAGTTTGTGTGTCTACAAAAACTAAGAACGTTTGTACCCACACTTTTCACCTTTCTAGACCTCTGTGCTGCTTCATAACCTGGTATGAATACTTTAAAATTGTCTTGCGACGACATCTGTTGAATTGTTCAATCTGGAATTCAGTTCCGAGGAACTGTTTTGTTTTTCCACAGCTGCCAAAGAATACAGCCTATCCTTTTCGGCAGTAACACGCTGGTCATCAACTTGGTCATTCATAAGTTCGGGAAGGTTTAGGCCGCTTGTAGTGTAGTTTAGATCTCACTGTTCATGTTTTTTATTAAATTATATTATTTTATTTTTAAAATGAGCACCGAAAAAACTATTGCCAACCTTGTTATACCATTCTGCCGTATTGGGAGGCCTAAGTGTGGATACTCAATGCTTGGTAAAAGCCTGTTAAAAATAAAAACAACCAGATCTTGGCAAACTAGCTTTGAGGATTCAGACAAAGCTGATTGCTATCATTGCAAGCTTTCGTTTGCCACGAATAGCTTTTATAGTCAAGCAAAGGAATAATTCAGACAGTATAAATATGTAAATTAAATAATACATTTATAAAAAATGGCTTCGCTCGTAATGATGATAGGTGGCGCTGTGGTGAATGCGCTTGCTTTTAGCGGAAGTAATTTCGCTTTAGTAAACTGCGGGATGACGGCGAGAGAAAAAGACATAACAAAGCTATGGAGCAACTAGCAGCTGCACAAGACGCCTATGAAAAGCAGAGACTTGAGCAGTTAGATTTTATTAATGACACACTGAAAAAACAGGGGCATGCAGCTTACATATTTAAAGATGTTGATCAAGCAATAAAACAATATTATCTAGTAACAGGCAAACCGTCCAGACATTGCCCCCACCAAAATTCAGTGACTTTTATCAACCATCAGAAAAACAAAAGATGCAAGAAATCGGTTTATTGTCCGTTGGTATGACCGTCGTGTATTTTGTTGCACATAATATTGGCTGAATAAAAAATGAACAAAATCTCTTATTCGCCCAAAGGATATTGGAAGGGCATCACAGCAATAAAAAGCTAAGCCAAGCGGCGGGGGTCAGTGAACAAACAGCAAAGGAATGGTTATCTAAACAAGCAATTTGGCAAATTTATTTACCTGCCCCTAGACGAATACAGAGACCACACTTTGTTAATACAACTCCAAACGACACCCATCAAATGGATCTTCTATATTTACCCTCTGATAGGATTAGACGAAAAAGATTTAAGTACGCACTCACAGTCATTGACATGGCTTCAAGATACAAGATGCGGAGCCATTAACACAAAAGAGTGCTTCTGCTGTTGCTGTCGCTATACAACTGATATACCAACGAGGGCCACTAACTTATCCTCGCATGATTCAAGTTGACGATGGAAAAGAATTTAAAGGCCAAGTGAATCAATTATTGTTAAAACACAGAGTTACTATTAGAAGAGGCATTCCGGGAGTTCACAGATCACAGGCTTTAGTTGAAAACTTTAACAAACAGTTAGCTGAAAGACTTTTCTCCTACCAGTATCACAGAGAGCTTATTGACAACTCTCGCAACACAGAATGGGTTAGAAGACTGCCCTCAGTTTTGCGCGCAATGAATAATGAAGAATTTAAAGGGCTAAAACCAGTACAAGCAATCAAAAGAAAAACAATAAATGTTGTTGAAGGAGAGTCTTCATCCGGCAAACTATTGCCGTTTGGATTGAAAGTAAGGTACCTTTATTTACCGGGGGAAGCAGAAGGGGACACTCGCATCAGGGCAACGATCCAGTTTGGAGTGTTGATCCATATGAAATAAAAAGAATTGTAAAGATGAATCCGCCCGTGTATTATTTACGAGAAACTGGCACAACAAAACAGCCAGCCCCTCAAAGATCTTTTGTGAAGGAAGAACTGCAGATAATCCCGCCAGGCACCGTTCCGCTTTAATTAATTTACGGTTCTCCAGTGCCCAATTGCATATGAAAACTCTGGATTAACAAACACCCGTTTTGTGTTTGTTCTATCTAATGACTTCTTTGTTACAACTGTTGTGTTGATCTCATGTAGATTAGATCGCAGTTTTACGTTGTCATGATGAAAAGTCTTATTGCCAAACAATGCTTCTTTGTAGTTGTCATGTGATATGTTTGACTGCACAACGCTGCGAGATATTCCCTTTGCTTTCTTAATGATTTTCTCCTGGCTCGAAATACTGTACATTTTTGACCTTAAACCAACAAACTCCTTGATCACCTTTCCAGATAATTCATCCTTCATCTTTCCTAAAACCTTCTTGTTAGTAATTGAATGCAAAGGCGAATCTTTAGGGTAATCAGATGTGTCGTACCATCCTGCATGCCCTTTAGCTACTTCTATTTCCATGTCTTTATAGATGTCTTCAGTAGGGATATCTATAACAAAACTGTCTGTATCTGTGTACAGTACTCTGGACTCAGGATACGAGGGCTTAAAGTAGTCATAAAGAAACTCTAACATCAAAAGCTTTGATAATTCTAAAACAGTAAACCCAATAAATACAGGTTTGTCAAATTTGACTTTTTTTTTTTTCATTTTTAAAGGCCAAAAAGTGTTCATGAAAATTTTTGAAGTCCTGAAAAAATTAGGTTTTGAAGTCAGTTTTAATTGGCTTTAAATTCTCTTGGTGAAAAATCTGACATTTTTTGCGCTTGTGGGAAATTCTCCTTGCCCTTTCCAAAAAGCTGTTGTTAAATCAATTTTGAAAAAGTCTTTTTCTAAAGCATCTGGGTTTATTTCCCTTAGGCCCAGGGGCCCTTCATGATGTTTTGGTTTTTTTCCATGAACTGTTCTTGTCAAAAGCAAAAATCAAAGAACAGCTGTCAACTTAAAACCCCTTTGGTTTAAAATTTTAAAAATTGTAGAAGTCTTTTAATGACAGACAAATTTTTTTCCCCCGAAATTGGGCACAAGTTTAGGTGGCTCTTTGGGGATCCTTTTTTTTGATTTTCTGCTGCTAATGGTTTAGTCATTAGGGGGAAGGTAGGGATTTTCATGGGGATTTTCAAAATCAACTTCTAGAATGAAGCCACGCTGCGGGATCAGGCTTTAAACTTTTTAAAAACCCACTTTTTTCCCTTTTGAATATTTTTGGATCGCCCCCTGTGTCCTTTGAAGTTACGAAAGGGAAGTGATTGGGGCCATCCCCAACCATACAGATTTTTTGCGTCTAAATACATGAAAAAGTTAGCCCTTTTTAACTGGGACATAGTCGTCCATATTTGTTGTTTGCTTTACATAATGATGCGACGCCATACAATTCCCCCACGAAACCCCGGGTTTTTAAAAATCATCTGAATCTTGGAAAAATCTGCAATAAATCAACTTTCTCCATTAAATTTTAAAAGAAAAGCGTCCCAGCCCTTTCCCGGGGGGCAGAAATAAATGGCGGGATCCAGGCTATAATTTTCATGCAAGTTTTTTCTATTTTTTAAAAGACGTCCCAACAAACATACATCAGCCATTAAGTAGGATTCATGATAGTTCCCATCGTTTTAAAATTTAACTTCGCCACGAAATCTTGACATGCGGGTAATAAAAAAACATTTGGTTTGCCCTTTTCCCTCGAACTAGAAAAGAACGCCCCTTTTTTGGGAAAAAAAGTGTGTCTTCGCCAAACTTTTAAAAAAATGTTCAGGGTACTCAAAAGGGGTAAACCCCCCTTTTCTAACAAGAGTTGATTTCAAATTTCTTCTGTTATTGGGCGGGGCCTTTTTAAGGACATAGCCAGTGACTTAATGAACCCACATGTTTTGCATAGAGTCAAAAAAAAGTTTTTGTTTTTTTAGTTTAAAGCACATGTATTTTTTCTGATGACTGTGCAATGCATGACCCCCTTTGGAAGGCATCCCCACTGCTTTCTTTTTAAGAAAGAGAGTCGTAAACCCCGAAGTTTTTGAAAGAAGAGGGCACTTTTCCCTGTCCCTTTGGAAACAAACTTTAGTTGAAATTGCATTTACCCGTGCCTGCTCCTCTGAACTTTCCGCTAATGTGACATGGCTCTACTGTCGGATTTTTCTGGTCTGATGAGAGAACCCCAAACCGCAAATCCAACAAAGTGGGGCTGAGTTAAAAACTTTGTTGGTCTTCAGGGGGTCATTTGATTTCAGATAAGTTTTGATTTTAAAACAGTCAATTTTCGCACTTTCTGCCCTGCGTTTTAAAAAGTATTCGCGGCATTTGGCCCTCTAAAATTTAATTTTTTGGGTTTGAATGAACGCCATCCGACCCCGACAACGATTTAAAACAAATGAAAAAAATGTGATGATTACCTTTAAAAACTGTTTTTTCGAAGTTTTTTTGGCGCTGGGCCCCTTTAAAAGGAACAATGGGTGATTCCCAAAATCTGCGTAAAAAACATAGGTGAATTTTGCATCCGGGTTTTCCCGTTCTTAAAAAATAATTTTTGATCCGGGTTGGGGGGTTAATTAGTTCCCTTTTTACAGTCTTTCGAACTTTTACAATGTTTTTTTGTTCGCCTTTGCAGCTTGGAAAAAGATGGGATTCTTGTTAAACATTTTCTACAGAATTTTTTGTTTGTGCCCATCTTTTGAAGATCTGCCCTTAGTTTACTCAGTGTTTGTATTAAAGGGGGTAATGCGGTACCCCCCCGGTGAAAACATCGTAGTAAGGGCAAAAATGATTTTTTTTCTGGTTCGCCTATTGTGGGGGGCTGTTTTTTTGGACACTTTTAAGGCCCCCAAATTTTTTCCTCATCCCATGTTTTATACATTAACGTTTTTTGGTTTTTTTGTTTTTTCAAACCCACAATGGAAACCACGCTAACCCGGAAAGGACAAAAACCCCCTAAAATTAAGATTTATTGGGTGTTTAAGGGGCGGGTAGTTAGATAAATCTCCCCTGCGTTTTTTTTCCGGGTATTTAAAGGGAGCCTTTTTGAGAAAAACCCCCCAAAAACCCTTTGTTTTCTGGGAAATTTTTTATGTTTAGAAAATGCTCTTTTTGCTTAAACCCCCTCTCGAGGCAGGGGAATGTAAAAAAAAACTTGCCAAAAAAAACGGTGCAAAATAGCCCGTTTCAATTTTAATTCAAAAAATTCCCCTCTGGAAACCCAAAAAAAAGCTCCATTTTTTGGGTTCTTCAGCCCAGCGTCCAAAAAAGCGCCCAAACAGTTCGTCTGCCCAACCGGGGTTTTAAATCATTATGAGGAAAAAAAATGTTTGTTGTTTAGTTTAGACCCCGACTTCTTGTTTTCTTTATTTATTTTTAAAATAAACGATTTTAAACCCGGGTAACATTACTTTTAAATGGCGGGGGCTATTGTTAGTTTACTTGGGAAACTTGAGAAATAGCATGGACAACACTTGCCTGTACGTTTGTTGGGTCAATGACTTCTAAATCAATATCATTCAGTGCTCTTGATAAACGCTCTCTCTCAAGCATTCCTTCAAACAATTCGTCTTGTCCTTCATATATCTTAGCCATGTTGAGTTTCTTTTCTAACTCAAAATATTTATTTAAATTAAAAAAAATACTTAATCAGAATCAATATCAACGGTCTTTTTGTGCTTGGACTCATAAACTAAAGTATAAACACCCTTCGGTGTTTTTACTGTGAGCTGTTTAGAACAGAGTTTAATGTCTCGTTTACTTTTTTAAACATTCCTTTTTTATCTGCTCGGCGTCTGGCTGTTGAGAAAAACTTGTCCTCGCTTTCTTTGAAGATCAAACTTTTGTCTTTTGTAGTCATCAAAATCGACCTGTAAACGATTAAATTCTTCATCCGTGATGTTTGAGTCAACAAGCGCTTTATTTATTGTCAGTTTAAACGAACTAAGTTTAGCCGTTATTTGTTGAACCATAGCTGTGTGCTTTTGGAGTTTAGTTTTTAATTTTTTGCCAGCCGCACTTACAGCTAATGAAAAACAGGCCGAGAGCTAAAGACAAACCTCCTAGAGGTAAAGCTGCGGGTGCGCCTATGCCCGTTGCTAAGAGACCAACACTCGTTCCTGCTGATAGAGCACTTATAGTTGATGCTCCAGTATTAACATATGTAAGAGCATTAAAGGCAGCAGAATACCTTCGTTTGGTTTTGCTGTATTTTGAAAGGTCTTGCTCTAGTACTTGCTGCATTTGCGTAATGTTTGTTAATCTGAAGGTTTTTATGTTAGGGGTTTCTACTATCTCTTTTTTTGGCGGCGCTGTAGGCACATTTGGATAAACCTGAACAGACATGCTTTTTATAAAATGAAAAAATAATTTAGTATACTACATCTTTTAATCTGTTATTTACAATATTCAGCTGCGCATCATATATTAAAAACAAATGTACATTAAGCGGTTTATCGGCTTCTTCTTCTTTATCAATTTGAATGTTTATTACGTCTCTCACAGCTCTCCCGCTTCCATGCAACTGATTATCCTCTGTTGACCTTAGGTCAATCCATAAACCGTATTTTGTTGTTAAATAATCATCAAGCCTAACATTGTGAAGATGTAAATCTTTAGACACAAGGTCAACTGTTGGACTTCTACACCTCCCGCCCCCCAAACAGTTTTCTTATTTCATCAAAATGCTGATAAGGGTTTAAGCCCGCTAGCGTAGATTTGGTTAGGACTACCTCATCGACATTGCACTTCGTTATTTAGGGTTAAAAAATTTCACTTGCTCTTTTAA
>CM031600.1:63880326-63932216 GCA_018398815.1 Conus ventricosus | reverse complement strand
AATTGAACAATCCCCCACTGTCCCAACAAGTTTCCAGAATTGAACAATCCCCCCCACTGTCCCTAACAAGTTTCCAGAACTGAACAATTCCTCCACTCTGGACACTGTCTCAAACAAGTTGCCAGAATGGAACAATTCCCTGACAAATTGCCAGAATGGAACAATTCCCCCACTGTCCCTGACAAATTGTTAGAATGGAACAATTCCCCCACTGTCCCTGACAAATTGTTAGAATGGAACAATTCCCCCACTCTGGACACTGTCCCTAACAAGTTGCCAGAATTGAACAATCACCCCACTGTCCTTAACAAGTTGCCAGAATGGAACAATCCACCCAATGTGAACATCTAAAACACAAAAGGAATTATGCTCAAGACTTCAAGTGTTCAACCAACAACATCACTTGTACACATGAAGGAAAGCGACAATCATACTGCAAATGTATACATTTCTTAAAGTGTGTCAAGGGTAAAGACAGGATATTCAGTGACTGTTTCCTCAGGAAAATAAGGACAAAAAGTAACAACATTAAGGCAAACAATAGGAACATAGAAACCCACTATCTGGTTGACAGACTTTTGTCCATCATTGTGGACATGATGCTCTTCTTTCAACAGCAGAATTTACATGGTTAACTATCCCAGTAATGTCATGGTCACAAATTCTGTCGACTGTAGTCACTACACAAACATCACGATGCAACACTTTTGACAGCTATAACATATACAAACATCGTGGTACTATACTGTTCAGTGCTGTAACACACTGACATCACAGTATTAAGATAAGATAATGTTGCTTATAGCCCAGCCGACCGCAAAGGGCCATATCAGGGCTGTCACCACGTTAAAATCAACTCACCAGTCATATATAAAAAAAAACAAAAAAAAAACAACTTTCACACATCTCGTTAAATGACATCGTCTACAAACGCACCAGAAACTTTGTTAAAAATCTTTCTTCCGTAAAATCTTAAATCAGATGAAAAATGTTAATTTCTCTCAAAAACTCAAGGATCACGTCAGGCGGGACATCCCTGAACAGGATCTTCATGGACTCCACTGTAAAATGTTTGTGTCTCACATCGTGCAAGTCCCAACACTCTAAAAGAACATGTTTCATTGTGAGTGGCACATGACATGGAATGCACCACGGAGCTTCTTCACTCTTTAAAAGGTAAGCATGGGTAAAATACGAATGGCCGGTGTGCAGCCGGCACAGAACCGTTTCCTCTTTACGACCTCCCGACGTGGATGGGAGGAAGTCCTTAAGGTTTGGACGGATCTGAAAGAGTTTGTTACTCGTCTGTGTGTTCCAATCCTCCTGCCAGAGGTCTCTCACATAATCGTTAATTTTGGGTTTCACATCTGAACAGGGGATATAAATGTTGGACAGATTCTCTCTTGTGGCGTTCTTGGCTAAACGATCAACCATTTCGTTCCCGCCAATGCCAACATGACCAGGAACCCAAGCAAGAGTAATGTTGTAACCGTCCGCTTTCAACTTGCTAAAAAGTTCAAAGAAATGCAAAAGTTCTGGATGCTGAAGGTTGCGGCCAGCTATGGCTTCCAAAGCTGACAGCGAATCCGACAGAACCAGAAAGTCCCTCTTTGAAGAATGTGAGATTATCTTCAAAGCCAGTACCAGAGCAGTAAGTTCAGCAGAATAGACAGAAGCATCGGAATGGATATGTTCCAACAGTATCTGAGGAGCCCCAGGGCAGTAGGCTGCACAGGCCACTCCATCCTCAGACTTGGAACCGTCAGTGAAAACTTTTTGATAGGATGGGAATTTCGAACAGAGGTCAGCATACAATGCCTTGTACGCCAGAGAGCTGGTAGACTCTTTGCGAAAAGCTGCAAGATCAAAACGAATCTCTGGTGTGAAAAAGGTCCACGGAGGTTGATCCGGAAACTTGGAAAAATCGGAAACTACTCCCAGGTTTAGACCCGCATTCCGCACGTGAGGCTGCATACGAAGACCAAACGGCGGAATACATTTAGGGTTGTTTTCAAACTTACTTTGGAACGGAGGGTCAAAGACACAGTCATAGGCAGGATTCTGCGGTTCTGAGAACAGTCGGATATAATAATTTAAAGACAGTTTCAGCCTGCGGTTGGACAATGAAGGTTCGCCCGCCTCTGCGTACAGGCTGTACACAGGGGTGGTGCGGAACGCTCCAAGACAGAGACGAAGCCCTTGATGGTGGATAGGGTCCAAGAGTTTGAGGTAAGATGACCTTGCGGAGCCGTACACAGCACAACCGTAGTCCAGTTTTGAACGGACCAGGGCTCTGTAGAGGTGCAACAAAGTTTTCTTATCAGCGCCCCAGTCGGTGTGCGCTACGACCCGCAGAATATTCAGTGCTTTCTGGCAAGCAGTTTTGAGGTTTTTAATATGGCTGAGAAAGTTAAGTTTCTGGTCAAAAATAACTCCCAGAAATTTGGCCTCTTTAACAGCTGGAATGGGAAATTTCCCAACTTGAATTTCAGGAGATAAGATAAGATAAGATAAGATAATGTTGCTTATAGCCCAGCCGACCGCAAAGGGCCATGTCAGGGCTGTCACCACGTTAAAATCAACTCACCAGTCATAAAAAATAAAAAAATTAAAAAAATAAAAAAAAAAAACCACTTTCATACATCTCATTAAATGACATCGTCTACAAACGCACCAGAAACTTTGTTAAAAATCTTTCGGCCGTAAAATCTTAAACCAGATGAAAAATATTAATCTCTCTCAAAAACTCAAGGATCACATCAGGCGGGACATCCCTGAACAGGATCTTCATGGACTCCGCTGTAAAATGTTTGCGTCTCACATCGTGCAAGTCCCAACACTCTAAAAGAACATGTTTCATTGTGAGTGGCGCATGACATGGAATGCACCACGGAGCTTCTTCACTCTTTAAAAGGTAAGCATGGGTAAAATACGAATGGCCGGTGTGCAGCCGGCACAGAACCGTTTCCTCTTTACGACCTCCCGACGTGGATGGGAGGAAGTCTTTAAGGTTTGGACGGATCTGAAAGAGTTTGTTATTCGTCTGTGTGTTCCAATCCTCCTGCCAGAGGTCTCTCACATAATTGTTAATTTTGGGTTTCACATCTGAGCAGGGGATATAAGTGTTGGACAGTTTCTCTCTCGTGGCGTTCTTGGCTAAACGATCAACCATTTCGTTCCCGCCGATGCCAACATGGCCAGGAACCCAAGCAAGAGTAATGTTGTAACCGTCCGCCTTCAACTTGCTAAAAAGTTCAAAAAAAAGTAAAAGTTCTGGATGCTGAAGGTTGCGGCCAGCTATGGCCTCCAAAGCTGACAGCGAATCCGACAGAACCAGAAAGTCCCTCTTCGAAGAATGGGAGATTATCTTCAAAGCCAGTACTAGAGCAGTAAGTTCAGCAGAATAGACAGAAGCATCTGAATGTATATGTTCCAACAATATCTGAGAAGGAGCCCCAGGGCAGTAGGCTGCACAGGCCACTCCATCCTCAGACTTGGAACCGTCAGTGAAAACTTTTTGATAGGATGGGAATTTGGAACAGAGCTCGGCATACAAAGCCTTGTACGCCAGAGAGCTGGTAGACTCCTTACGGAAAGCTGCGAGATCAAAACGAATCTCTGGTGTGAAAAAGGTCCATGGAGGTTGATCCGGAAACTTGGAAAAATCGGAAACTACTCCCAGGTCTATACCTGCATTCCGCACGTGAGGCTGCATACGAAGCCCAAACGGCGGAATACATTTCGGGTTATTTTCAAACTTACTTTGGAACGGAGGGTCAAAAACACAGTCATAGGCAGGATTCTGCGGTTCTGAGAACAGTCGGATGTAATAATTCAAAGACAGTTTCAGCCTGCGGTTGGACAGTGAAGGTTCACCTGCCTCTGCGTACAGGCTGTACACAGGGGTGGTGCGGAACGCTCCAAGACAGAGACGAAGCCCTTGATGGTGGATAGGGTCCAAGAGTTTGAGGTAAGATGATCTTGCGGAGCCGTACACAGCACAACCGTAGTCCAGTTTGGAACGGACCAGGGCTCTGTAGAGGTGCAACAAAGTTTTCTTATCAGCGCCCCAGTCGGTGTGTGCTACGACCCGCAGAATATTCAGTGCCTTTTGGCAAGCAGTTTTGAGGTTTTTAATATGGCTGAGAAAGTTAAGTTTTTGGTCAAAATGACTTCCAGAAATTTGGCCTCTTTAACAGCTGGAATGGGAGATTTCCTACTTGAAGTTCCGGATCTGGAAAAAACTGACGGAAATTATGGAAGTGAATACATTGGGTTTTTGTAGCAGAAAAGGTGAAACCGTTTTCATCCGCCCATCGATGGATTTTATCTACGCAAAGCTGGAGCCTGCGCTGGACACTCGGGTACAGGCTTCCAGTTGCGTAGACAGCAAAATCATCCACAAACAATGAGCAATCTGAACCCTGCTGAACTGACTGAACAATGTTGTTGATTTTAATACTAAAGAGGGCAGGAGACAGTATGCTCCCCTGTGGAACACCCAACTCCTGCTCGTGGACATCAGAGAGAGTGGTGCCAACCCGGACCTGAAACTGTCGTTCTGCCAAAAAATTTTGAATAAAAAGCGGAAGATGACCTCGAAAACCCAGATCGTGGAGATCATGAAGTATCCCCGACTTCCAGGCTGTATCGTAGGCCTTCTCTAAGTCGAAGAAAATTGCCACTGCATGCTGTCTGTTCAAAAAAGTGTTCCGAAGTGTAGATTCTAGACGAATCAAATGGTCAACGGTTAGTCCGATGTTTGCGGAAACCACACTGTTCTTTCGCCAAAAGGCCATCGGTTTCAAGTTTCCACATGAGCCTAGCATTGACCATTTTTTCCATCAATTTACAAACACAGCTGGTCAAAGCTATGGGACGGTAGTTGGATGGATTAGAAAGATCTTTTCCAGGTTTGGGAATTGGAATAATGAGGGCTTTCGCCAAGATGGTGGAAAGAAACCTGTAGTCCACACATGGTTATATACTTGTAGCAGTATGTTCAGACCTTCTTGCGGAAGATGTTTCAACAGTTGATAATGGATTTCATCTATACCTGGAGAGGAATCGCTGCAAGAGAGCAAGGCAGATTTCAGCTCGTTTAACGTGAAAGGAAGATTGTAGTCTTCCATGTTGTCGGATGAAAAGTTGCAGGGCGATTTTTCTTTTAGGGCTTTGTTTTTGACAAAAGTGGCTGATTTATTAGAAGAGGAGGAATTCTTTTCAATGGTTGAAGCAAGCAGATTAGCAACTGCTTTCTTCTCTGTTATTAAAGAATCCGAAAACTTGAGATGGTTCACAGTGGGACAGGTGTTCTTCCCTTTGATTTTCTTAATGATGTTCCACACTTTTTCTTGGAAGTTTTTGATGGCAGCCTGGAGCAGAAGCTTCTCCAGGACCGACGTTTACTGATTTTAAAAGTGTGTCTTGATTTAGCACGGAGTTTCTGATGGGCTCGAGCGTTGGGACCCGAAGGTCGTTGGTATACCTGACGCTGAGCCCGTTTTCTAACTTTGGAAATTTGTTGGCATTCTGAATCGAACCAGGGTGTTTTTGGCATTTGAAGTTTATCGGAAGACACTGGAATACAGGCCTTAGCACATTTAATCATAGTGTTAGTCAGTGATTCAGCTGGGTCAGGACTCTGAAAAAAATCAGTGTCCTGGAACTCCTTAGAAACAGTGGCTGCAAATAGATCCCAGTTTGCTTTCTTATAATTTAAATGCTGAGAGACAGAGACGCGTTCAGTTATTACAGGTTGTAGAAGGACAGGGAAATGGTCACTTCCGTGCAGATCGTCATGGACAGACCACTCATAGTCCAGGACCAGCGAGGGGTCACAAACCGACAAATCTAAACACGAAAGTGAACCTGTGGAAGAATGGAGGTAAGTTGCAGATCCGTCGTTCAGACAACACAAATCCAAATCTGAAAGGACATCCTCAATCAGCAGACCTCTGGATGACGAACCGGTACTACCCCAAAGAGGGTTGTGACCGTTAAAGTCACCCAACAGCAAAAAAGGTCGAGGAAGTTCCCCTAACAGACTGACAAGGTCCTGACGACAAACCGGGACAGATGGAGGTAGATAAAGAGAACAGATTGTTACAGTCTTGTGGAGAGTGACTCTCGCAGCTAGAGCCTGAAGGGAGGTATACAGAGCGACAGGACTATACAACAAAGTTTTGTGAAGGAGAAGGGCAACACCGCCCGACAGTCCCAACGTGGATGGTTGTGCAGGTTTTGAAAGAATATTAAAGCCAGAAAGAGTAAAGGTCTTCTGGTTTTGAATTTGGGTTTCTTGAAGAGCCACGACAGAAGGTTTCATAGATTGACACAGAAGCTGCAGCTCCTCGAAGTTGGAATTTAGACCACGGATATTCCAATGGAATATTGTATTATCCATGGTGCAGAGGGCGAAAAGGAGAGAGATCAGGTCATCTCCTCCTCAACATCTGTTGCTAAAGCTGTAAATTTGTTGCTTAATTTCACTGGACTATCTGCAGACCTGCTGGCAGACTTGCCAACAGGTGAAGTAGGTCTGGGTTTGGGAGACGGTGGAGGTTTCTTCCTTATCTCCACCATCTCCACACTGGGTTGAACTCCCTTGCCCGCACGGGCACTGGACAGAGGAGTTCGAGGTCGGGGTGCTGGTTTTTTAATCTGCCCAGCAGCAGATGTTGTAGACTGCTGGGCAGTCTGAGGGGTGGCGGATTTTTGGCCTCCACCAGGGGCACTCACTTTGGGTTGAGAGGTGGTGGACCTGCTTCCACCAGAGCTGACAGTTTTTCCTTGCAATGTCTTCGAAAACGTAAAGTTATCAGTCTGACAGCAGACTGACCGAGTTGGAACTGTTGGAACTTTCTTTACGGCCAAAGCATACGAAGAAGCTGACGTCGGCGACTGACTGCCCACAACCTGCTTGCGGGCTTCAAAAAAGGAGATCTTCTTTTCTGTCTTAACCCTTTGTATTGCAGATTCCTGAATCCACAGAGGACAATTCCGTGAAGAGGAGGGATGGTCGCCACCGCAGTTTGCACAATGTGCCGGATCTTTACACGGCCCATCATGGGTTGCCTTGCAGCAAATACCACACACCTCCTGCCCAGAACAACGGTCTCTGACATGGCCAAACTTCTGGCATCGGAAGCACCTCAACGGGGACGGAACGTACAACTGAACCCGGACAATCAGGTAGCCGACTTTGATGACCGGAGGCAGCACAGGGTTGCAGAATGTCAGAAAGAGGGTGTTGGTGGCCACTCTTTCTGCACCCTTCTTGACAGTCACCCTGCGCACCTCCGTCACACCCTGGGATGCCAGCTCCGTTTTGATTTCTGCCTCTGAGACTCCTGATAAATCCCGGCAGCGAATCACGCCTTTAGATGAATTTAACTGTTTGTGGGGAGTTACCCTGATCTCCCTGTCCACTAGTTTAGTTGCTTTCAGCAGCTGTTCAGATTGTTTGTGTGACTTGCATTGAATAAGAAATGAACCATTCCTCAACCTCTTGATGGACCGAGGGTCACCTGCTATACCTTGAAAGCCCTTTTGGATAGCAAATGGGCTCAAAGCTGAAAGGGGTCTTTCTTGCTCCGTTCCTTCCATAACGAGCCAGGAAGCCCAGAAACCTGTCTTCTGTCGTATCTCCATATCCGAATCGCTGTCAGAATCGAAATCCCCTGAAATAGGGGATGCTGCCTTCCTCTTTTTTGGGGGGATTGTTTTGAAAAAGCCATGTGTATTTTAGTATATTTCATCCCTCCCTTACCCACCCACCTTGGAGTCCAACTAAGGGGCCAGGGCCAAGAAACCAATGTCTTGACCCCTTCCAGGCTTCGGGAGAGACATACGACAAGCAGAAGCAACCAACCCTATCCCCCCTGATCATGCTCAACTCCCGGGAACAGAGAGCTGAGCACTGCAGGGGTTTACTTGGCCAGCTGGGGAACTGCCCGTCTTGACCCAACCCCAAGAAGGGGAGCCGATTAGTACAAACCCGGGCCAAAGTGTACTCCCTGTCTAGGAGAGGTCCAAGCCAAAGTGATGTGTTGAGAGCGCTGGCCCTCTCAATCACCAGGATCTCATTCCCCTCCGACACAGGTCGCACCGCACGGCAAACGCGGCGGATCTTAAGGAGACCACAGAGAGAAAAGGAGTGTGGAAAAGAAGACTTGAAGGGGAGACGAAGATGGAAAAGGGCCAAATAAGGGAGGCAGAAAACAAGAAAAGGAGAAAGGCGGGTTACTCTTAGTCAGGATCCTCACCCTTAGCCTATCTGACATGGGAAGCCCTACCAGGGGCATCAACTCCTTACCACGTTACGCTTAGGCCAAACAGCATCTGCACCTCTCAGGCCTAGAAGCAGTGTGAAAAAAACAGCCTATCTCCAAGTATTGATGCCCCCGCCAGCAAAGCCTAAGGGATCACTGGACCACGCAAACCCTCCGACCACGACAAGGTCGCAACCCCCCGGAGGGCATCACAGTATTACTGTTGATAACTGTAACATACACACACATGACAGTACAACAGCTGTAACAAACACAAACATCACAGTACAACACTTTTGACAGCTATAACATATATATATATATATATATATATATATATATATATATATATATATATATATATATACTGTGCACAAAAAGAAACGCATATTTTTTTCGCTAAAAATATTAAGGAAAATCTTGACAGAAATATGCCCCGTATAGCAGGGAACTCTGTCCAGCATGAATAGTCAGACATAATGAATAGACATAACATTACATTGATGTCTTATGACTTCTGTGGTTGTAATATTTTGAATGCTAAATGACGCATGAAATGACTGAAATAAAAAATATGCGTTTCTTTTTGTGCACAGTATATATAAACATCACAGTACTGTACTGTTGACAGCTATAACATACACAGACATCACAGTAAACACTGTTGACAGCTGTAACATACAGACATCACAGTACGACACCTGTTGATAGCTGTAACATACACACATCACAGTACAACACTTGTTGACAGCTGTAACATAAACATCACAGTACTATACTGTTCACGCCTGTAACATACACACACATCACAGTGCTACACTGTTGACAGCTGTAACATGCACAAACATCAGTACTACACTGCTGACAGCTGTAACATACACAAACATCAGTACTACACTGCTGCTGACAGCTGTAACATACACAAACATCAGTACTACACTGCTGACAGCTGTAACATACACAAACATCAGTACTACACTGCTGACAGCTGTAACAGACCTGTTTACCCCCTTGGCTACCCAAGTGTAATCCCAAATACTGAAAAGTGTAATCTTATGGGGGAAAAGTGTAATCGAAGGCGCGAAGCGCCGAGATAGCAAATTTTTTTGGGGGAAGCAAAATGGTGCAATCTGGTGCACATTCTGGCGAAAACATGATTTACATTTGTGTGTGCGCGTGAAGTGTGTGAAGTGTGCGTGTTCGTGAGGTGTGCGTCACTCTGTGTGTGTGTGTGTGTGTGTGTGTGTGTGTGTGTGTGTGTGTGTGTGTGTGTGTGTGAGTGAGTGAGTGAGATCAGTAGATTGGAGATGATATTTAAAAAAAAAAACAATTTATTTTTATATTAATTTCTATTCAAATATGAAATTTCAGAAAAGGGCATGTACAGGTAAAGGAAAAGGTACTAAATACATAACAAATTTTCTAAGTCATACTTACTTGCAGCTATCTTGGAGTCAGGAAACATCGTTTGAAATGCCTTGACAAACTTGTCAGCATTCGCGAGAGGCAGGTTATTTTTTGCCAGGATGTCCCAACACATCTTTGCTTCAGCTTTTGTTGTCATCTTTTCCAATGAATTTCCAGAATCATCATGCTTGCTCTGGATCATGAAATTCGCGATAGATTTCTGCTTTCCAGCTGCTTCGATGAACTGCTTGTGAGAAGCCGTGCCCACATGTCTCTTACAATCGAACATTCCGCCATGTTCACAGCTGAAGTCCGACTTGCATATGCTACAATGCACATATCCCGGCCCTTTTCTTGATGGGAAAAGACAGTTATACTTGTCATTGTATACCTGGCGGTATTTTTGAGTAACTCGTGCCTTTTTTTGGTTTCTCAGGAACCGTTTCTTCCGTAACACGGCAATCAGAATCGTCGTCTGTCTCATGCTGAGCACGCTTTGACGCCATCTTTGATAATGATGTCAACCCGCGAAAGTTATCTCCCTTACTAAAACGTTCAACCTCATGCCTGCCCGCAATGCTGGCTTTCGGTTACACTGATATGAAGGAATAACTGAACACTGTAACTTTCGAAGGCGGCACAGTGAGTGAACGGGCCATCGCGTTGTTGAACCGACGAGAATGATTGCTTTCGAAAAGTGTAGTTTTGGCGATTCGCGTGGCGGAATTTAATGTTTGAAGGCGTAATGGCGTAATTGGAGGTTTGAAATCGTGATTTATTACGCCAAAGGCGTAAAGTAAACAGGTCTGCTGTAACATACACAAACATCAGTACTACACTGCTGACAGCTGTAACATACACAAACATCAGTACTACACTGTTGTACTACACTGCTGACAGCTGTAACATACACAAACATCAGTACTACACTGCTGACAGCTGTAACATGCAAAAACATCAGTACTACACTGTTGACAGCTGTAACATGCAAAAACATCAGTACTACACTGTTGATAGCTGTAACATACACAAAGATCACAGTGATAAACAGGTGACAGCTGTACATTTAACAGCATCACAGTCTTACACAGTTGACAGCTGTAACATACACAAAGATCATGGTACCACACTGTTGACAGCAGTAAAAAAAGTAACATGTACATAAACACCAAAGTGCCACCCTGTTGATAGCTGCAACATCAACATCACAGTAAAGATGTAACACACGCAAAGATCACATTACTACACTGTTAACAACTGCACCATACACACATCACAGAACTACACTGTTGACAGCTGTAACCAACACAAACATCACAGTCCCACACTGCTGACACCGAAACATACACAAACATCACAGTACATATTTTGTTGCCAATTTCAACATGCATAAACATCACAGTACAAGTTGATAGCCGCCACATTCATAAACACTGTACTAGTGTGTTAACATATATAAACAACACAGTAGAACACTGTTGACAGACGTACCATACACAAAGATACTGTGTTGACAGATTTAACACATATAAACAACACAGCAGAACACTGTTGACAAGCTGTAACATACACAAAGCGTTGCACTGTTCACAGATGCAACTTAACTTAAAACACCCCAGTACTGCACAGTTGACAGCTGTAACATATGTAAACACTACAGTACCACACTGTTGACAATTTTAACATGCATGAACACCTCTGTATTACACCGCTGACATCTGTAAAGTACACAGACATATACATAGGACATACCTAAAACACTTCAGCATATGGTCAAATATATCTGTAATCAAGAAAAGTTACAAAAGGTATATTCAATAATGTATGAGAAAAAAAAAAAAAAACAATAACATCCGACGACAAACATCGAGCACAGCAAATATCTTTAGAAAATAAACATAGCTGTATACTTACAGTGTGCACTAGATCCAACAGTTTCCTACAGACAAACAACATAATACAGCCTTGCACTGTCAACCACATCAAACCATGTTTCTTCTGACTCGACTGCATACTCCGACTTGTTTACCTTAAAAGTAGTTTGGGTGTACTTTTTGACTAAAATAAGTATTTTCTTTAAATTACTTAGTGTGTGTACACATCTTTCAATTTCTGTAAAAGCAGGGGAGGGGGGGGGGGGGGGGGGGGGGGGGGGGGGGGGGGGGGGGGGGGGGGTGGGGATGATGGGGAGGGGAAGGGAAGGGGGATTTGTTTTCCTCTACATCACACCACACAGGGTAAAGGGATACTTGATCTTCCAGTAAGTACTTTCTCCAGATTTTTTTTTTCTATGCACTTTTTTCTCCAGTTCATCATATTAACTGTATTTTTCGCCGAACAGCTGTTCAAAATATGGTGAAATCAATGGGTGAAACCAGCAAAAAATGAAAAGCAGGAAGGCTGGGGGTCCAGGGGGGGCTGCCTTAGGCCCCCTGGCGGGGTCAAGGGGCAGATCCCCTTGTCGGGGGTTGTGGGACAAAGAATCCTGAAGCTGAAGGGTTTCTACCCCTTTGACAAGTAAAAGCTGGGCATTTGAAGACCCCTCACCTCCTTTTCACTGTGCAATCCACATGACCATCATTAATACTAACTGGTATTAATGTTACTGACCTGCATGCAATGGAGATTCACTTAATTCAAGAAGCTGGAGGCTGTAATTTGTATTAAATTTGTGACATCTGAAACCAATGAAGACAGTTTGCGGTTGATCTCAAGAAATAGTTTGTGGTAACCAGAATTTATGCATTTGGCATTCAAACTTTACTGTATGGAAAATCACACTTTCTTTCCCCACTTCAACTGAAAACTTGGGTGGTCTTTTGTTTATTCCAGCTGGAAATTCAAACTGAAATCCTTGATCTCAGGGGGAAGGAGTGGCAGTGGCAGTGGTTGGAGAAGGGTGGAGCTTGTTGGCGCAACAGGTACATGACTTGGGCCCATAGATTTCAACTGTGAAGGCATCAACAGATACTTGGACTTCAACCTTGAAGCCCCCACATGTGTAGTTTTGAGACAGTCCAGATGTCAACTGTGAAATTATAAACACAAATAGTTTTTGGACTGTCCAGTGAAATTTGACCAAGAAAATGAAGATTCTTAAACTTTGGGAACACGTTAAATTTATAGAAGCAAAAATGAATAATCGTGGGTTCGAATCCCATCAGAGTCATGTGAGTTTTTTCTGCCCCAACCAGCTCCTACCCAGAGTTGAGTTTGCTGCGGACTCAGTTGGGAAGACTGGGACCACACAGTCGAGTTTCATCCACTTAATAGATGTGTTTCTGAGAGTGTTGCTCAAATTTCCTGACTAACACTGCAGGTGCCTGTATCTCTCGGCCTGGTTGACGCCGGGATATATTATGAAAGGAAGCATAGAGTACAGCCCTGTCATGTAGTCTCAAACCGAAATGGAAATCCGTAGCATCATCTTAATCATCCTCATTCTCATCGATAAGCATAAAAATTTTTAAAAAGTCTCAAGCTCTGTGGCCCTTCATGCCCTGTTCTCGTGGTGACCTCAGTTTCGATGTCCTCTCCACGTCTGTGATCTTGGTTTGATTCCGTCAGGGTCACCGGTATCGGCGAGTCCATGGGGGCTGTCGTTGGATGGACGTGGTGGCGCCCTCCGGAGGGAGAGCTCACTCACGCCAGCTCCGCAACTAAGCAATTATTGTCGTCAGTAGGGGGCTTAGTAGGTGGTGTCCTGTGTATGTTAGATCAGAACAGGCGCCACTGAACACCACCGAAGTGACTCAGCAGCAGTGCAGTGTCTCCTCCGGTGGGTTGCCTCGTGACGACTTGACATTGACTGCTCCCTGTGGATTGCCGGTGCTGGGCTGCGGCGGGGCCGACCGGGCTGTGGCTGTGGACAGGGTGTCGGAATGAGCAGCGTGGGTGCACTGCCTCTGAGGTGGCGCAGAGGTTGGCGCAGCAAAAAAAAAAAAAAAATTGAATAGTCATGTACAAAATATAGATTTTTGTTTACTTCTGAAACCGAGTCCAATAAATCTTATATATATATATATATACACATTGCATTACTAACTTACTAGGATGAAAGCTTAAGGATACACCAGGATATAATCAGGAATAAAAAACAAGAGTTGTAGAATCAGTGTACATAACTCCTTTACCAAAAGGAATCAGAATGAAATCTATCATATAAATAGAATGTTAAAAATATAGATTGAACAATATTTGTTGATTTTGCCCGCTAAACCAACAAGCTAGTTCGTCTCAGTGACAACTCAACCTCCATGCATGAAATAAAGTCAGACATGTGTCTTATCTTTGACAACTTGCTCTGAAGCGTCGAAGAAACGGCGAGACAGCATCAGTTGTGCCAATGTATGCTACTGAATCAGGTTTGACAGTAAATTGTATCTGGAAGAAACTAATTTTGCTGTAGTTCATGTCAGATTAAGCAGTTACTACTACAAAAAGCTTCTGCTGTGCAATGTGAAAACGAAAATTGTTCCAGCACTGGCAGCATCGCAGACATATCTTCATTAAGCTCAACAAATGGTATCGTGACTATTGGCCAACACAGCATTAGCACATTGACTAAGAAGGAATAAACCTGGATTGGATGGAGTTATCAGGATGCAGTTTACCAAACATTCGAAGGAAAAACCGTAAATCGAATTCCAGTTTCCGGACATCTGGTTTCGTTTTTGTCCATGTGAAATTATATGGGTAAACAGGTTGGTATACTGCCTACTGTGAAATGTTTATATTACAGTGTCCATCAGATTAACATAATAAAGCAGCTATGTAATATCATGTGTGTGTGACAAAAACCAAAGCTCAGCTATATACTGTACAAGTCACAATAAAATGATCACACCAGATAACCGTTTAAGCATCTTACTGTCAACAAAAGACATTCATATACCAATATAACAATAAACATGTTATCAGATAGACACTGCAACAGCTTAACAGTACCAGCTCCTTTCTGCTGCAACAGTAATGTAATATGCAAGGAAAATATGGAGAAGAACTGTGATCCTCAGGGAAAAGTTATTATGCCCTGAAAACCAGGGAAAAGTTGTGATCACACAGAAAGCAGATGTGATCCATTTTCCTCTTTTCTCCATTTTGCTGGAGCATCAAAACCGTCTTCCTGAGAAAAAAACAAAAACAAAACAAAACAAAACAAAACAAATAGTAACAGTGTTTCATGATGACTAATGTTTTCTTCTGCGCATCCTAACAACGCGTATCACAGTGTTCCATGAGGAGCATGTTTTTTTTTTTTCTCCTACACTTTTTAACCAGGAATGTCACAGTGCTCATTGGCTGGTGACATCTGTTGCCTGTGCAAGGTCATTGTAACTCTTCTTCCTCAGCTGTCCTAAGCCCTGGAATCCATTACCTTCAATTCTGATTGTGTTTTGTACATGTCACTAACGCAGAGCATAACAGAGTTCATTATGTTAGGCCTGAGTGTGTCAACACTACAGTCTTTGTCATCATGCTATCACCACAGTCTGTGTCCATCAATACCAACCCCACCTGACATTTCAAACGTAAACTATTCTTTCTTCTTCTTCGAGAAGATGTTCAGAACTTCGGATTTTGCTGCTTGTTGTAGAAAACGCCAAGGTCATCTCTGTACTATTCAGTTGTGACTGCAACCATCTTGCTCTGTGTGATGTACGTGACAAGACATGACTGCGACTATTCAGTCCTGAGGCAGACTGCTGGAATGTATTGTCTGTTCACCAGAGACATGACGCCTGGACGTCAAAGACAAAACACAGATTGCTAGTACATGAGGATGATACGCCACAGACATGACAAGAACTGCGGTACATAATGTCTGTATACCAATGACACAAATGTAATTACAGCATGTGTCCGCCATAGTCAGGGTCACAGAGGTCAGAGAACTTCAGATATTCCTTCATTGATCCAGGTAAGGGGAGCTGATTCATCGCCTTAAGGCGATGTTTGTCGCTGAAATGGAAGTGCCGTAAGATCATCAGACGACAAGAAGATAGCAGAGTGCGAGGTGTTGTGGCCAGCTCCCTTAGTAAAGGTGTGCCCTGCTTCAGTGTGTGCATCAGTCTGCTGTAGTTCTGCAGCAAGCAGTCTCCACTGCGTCTCTCCAACCAGTCATGACAAGCCCTTGTTCTGTTTACTTTTCTGTTGATCTCATCCTGCAGTTTCCTGCCTTCCACTGAGTCCAGGTCAGTCAGCTTGGGCAGCTCTGTGTACAATGTGAACAGCTCTGAGTCAGAACAGGATCCCGATTCATACAACATGAGTGCCACCACAGTTAAATCACACAGCAATGCACACACCAGTGGGGAAGTGATCTCGCTCTCCCAACGTATGTAATCACAACGTGATGCCCAAGACTCTGAAAACCCAGGGACAGTACGGCCCACATGATGCAACAAGGACTCCTGAGGACCAGTCACTGAGGGCTGGTGGGAACTGAAGCCCTGCCTGCTGCACTCGGCCACCATCCTCTTCCCACACTTTGTGTTCAACACAGCATACGCCAATGGCGACTTTCCTGTCTTCGTCACAGCCAGAGGGTTCACTTTGATGTCAATCAGGTCCCTCATGACATCCCACCTGTCGGAGTCACAGACAGCGTGGAGAACTCTCTCCCCTCTGTTGTTTGCTCCTTTATCCTGGTCACCACACCATTTGATTGTGAAGTGGAGGACGTCTGCCTGACGTGCAGTAATCAGTGCCTGTAGAGGGGTGTGTCTCCCACCTCTGAATAACCAACGGTCCCTGCACTTGGCAGACAAATGAATGTCGCCCCCATACGTTATCACAACCTTCACTATGTCCCACTGTTCATAGTCTATCAGCCTGTTCAGAACGCTGACACCTTCCTGATCTAGCATATTGGGCTGACCATCACGTAACACTATCTCCTCCACCGCCTTCCATTCTTTCTTCCTGGCCTCCCTGTTAAGAGGAGTTTCTCCGTTCTCATCCTTCATGTTGATGTCTGCACCAAGACGTTGGCAGTAATCCACCACATCCCATAGGTGCTCCTCAATGGCTTCCAGAAAAGCCATATCACGACGTTGGACGTCAGGACCATCCTTCTCCTTCACCAAAGGTTTGACTGCCTGCCAGATTTCACGACTGATTGCCTGATGGAACAGTTTCCCCTGTGTCTCCTTGGACAGGTGTTCCTGGTCCTTCATGGTGGTGAGGCAATGCCAGAACAACGCTCCTGCTCTCCTCTGGAGGGCCAAATGCATCACCTGACGTCTGACAGCGTCGTCCACCTCATATTCCATTACAATGGCCACCAGAGTCCACTGGTTCCTCTCTATCAGTTCCGGTAGAGCCTCCAGACACAAGTAGTCACTCACACCACACTCCAGCAACATTCTACACACACCCCACTGCCGCTGTCTGACCATATCAGGAAATAGCCTGTCTCGATCAGCTGAAGTCATTCCCAGTCTAACCAGGTGTATCAGGATGTGCCATTTTTTTTCTTCTCTCACTTTTTCCACAACCTGTGAGAAGTAGTGTTGTGTGGGCTCATGCAGAATGTTGAACAGCACACTGCCCCACATGCACCGCTCCAGGGCCTTCCTGGGACTAAGGGCAGCCTTCTGTGCAAAACGTAGTCTCAGTCTGATCAACTTCATGCACCGCGCCTCGTATGTCGTCACATCTCCTTCAGGCTTCTTTCTCAGATTTCCTGTGACCCACTGCTCCAACAGATTACTAACTTCAGTTATGTCCCCTCCCCTCTCCACCATGTGTAGCACAGTGTCCCAGTGGGCGTGTTTGGCCAGCCTGTAGTGTACACACATGTGTTCTGCCGGTGTCAACCCATGGTCAGCCAGCAGTAAGAAGACCTCCCACTGCTTCTCTTTGAAAGCCTCTGTCAATGCCCAGTGACGCTGATCATCGTGCACTGTGTGGTCACACCACTGCCGCACAACATCCCCCTGTCTCTGCACCACAGCTGCCTTGAACAGCCGCCGCCAATCATGTTCCCACACATGAGACAGACAGGCCTGGCAAATGACGTCCCATCTTTTTTCACGGAGCATTATTCTCAGTGCCACACTCTGCAGTTGAGGAAACAGAGGGAAAACAGCCAACAGCACGAATAAAACGGCATCATCGCTCTCACCACTTCTGCTGATGTGATACAGGTTTAATCTTTGCAGGAAGTGGAGCAGGAACAGTGGCTCATTGCTGTGAAGATCAGCTAGTTCTGTAAATACTGAAGTCCACTCCTGCTTGTTCTGGAGAGACTCCAGTGTGTTGTCTTGGACACAGTTTTTATTGTCTTGAATGCAGGCAGTGATCCAAGTGTAGATATCAGACACACACTGCCTGGTGTGTTCATTGTTTTCTGTGTATTTTCTGTCCTCACTACACACCACCTCACACAGTATGTGCAACAGTGAGATCGTCAGTAACTTGCGCAGTGTTTCTTGCCACGGAATACACTCAATGACACGAGAACTGACATCAGAAAAGCACTCTTTACACTTATCACATCTGGAAGCCTTGTGTTTAATTTGATGTGTGACAGCTTTGGTCAGACCCAAGGCCAGAGACTTATCAACATGACAGCCGTGTATGAGTTTCCAGAACAATGTGTCTCCTTTTCCACTGTAATCTTGTAACGTCATCCACGAGTACAGTGTGTCACGGACTGCTACCCACAGTACCTGTTGAGCACATTTCCACATTTTGTTTCTCACAAGATGGGGAAACACAGCAACAACATCATCTTCACTGCACTGATCTAAAAGATAATGATGAAAGCTTGAATCATCAGCATGTTTAGCAGCCTCTACAAGAACAGGGCTGTGTTGTGTAGAGCTAAGACCTCTTTGTAACACCTTGACAACTGACAAACACAGACCCCGAGACACCAGGTGCGTTATTACAGAATCCAGTTCCCCGTTATGACAATATGGTAATATGTATCGAACAAAGTCATCATCACCAACACACCTACTGGTGTGTTCCAGAATCCGCCTGCGTTGCGTTGCACTAATGTTTCTCTGCAACAGCTTTCCCACTGACATCCACAGACCCCGTGATACCAGCTTGGTTATTGCAAGAAATTCCAACTCATCATGACAATGAGGTAATATGCAGTCAACAAAATCCCGGTCATCTGCACACCTGCTGGCCTGTTCAATGACCCACCTGTGTTGTGTGGAAAGAGAAGTTTTCTGCAACACCTTGCCCACAGATGTCCACAGACCACGTAACACCAGGTGGACCACTACAGATTCCAGCTGCCGGCCATGACAACGGGGTAAAATGTGTCTGTCAAAGTCCCCACCAGCGGCATGTCTGCCAGCCTGTTCAACAGCCCATCTGTGTTGTGTGGCATTCACACCCCTTTCCAACACGCTCCCTACTGACCTCCAGAGACCCCGTGACACTAGACAGGTTATCACAGATTCCAGCTCTGCATCACGACAATGTGGTAATATGTAGCGAAAAAACCCATCGTCATCAGCATATCTGCTGGCCTGTTCAACAGCACACCTGCGCACTACATGACTGACATCTTGCCATAAAAACCTGGCTACGGCTGTCCACCGGCCATACGAAATTAGCTGTGACAATATGTGTTGTGCAACGGTGACATCACTGTCTGAAACGCTGTCTACAGGTTCCCATTGACCCTTGAGATCTTGCCTGTCAACATCTCTGAAAGTCCATAGCGAGATGTCTCATAGTGAGGTTCCCTATCATCAGCAAACTCCCACTGATCTTTATGTCTGACGGCCTGGTCAACAGCCCAACTTTGCACTTCAGTGAGGAGATGTCTCCGTAAGAACCTGCCCACAGCAAACCACAGACCTCGCGACACTAGCTGTGTCAGTATGTGTCGGGAAATGCTGACGTCCCTATCTTTAACACTGTCCACAGGTTTCCACAGACCCCTCGACACCATGTGTGTCAACACCTGTTCAAGTTCCTCTTCTTTACAGCGAGGCAGTAAGTAGTCAGCAAATTTCCGTTCGTCAGCATGCCTGCTGGCCTGTTCAACAGCCCATCTGCGTTGTGTGGAGCTTACACCTCTCTCCAACACCTCGATCACTGAATCCCACAGGGCCCGTGATATCAGGTGGGTTATCACACATTCCAGGTCCTCTTTGTCACAATGAGGTAATATGTAGAAAACAAAGGCAGCATCATCAGCATGTCTGCTGGCCTGTTCGACAGCCCACCTGTGTTTTGCGCCACAGATGTTTAGCTGTAAAATCCTGCCGACAGCCAGCCACAGACCCTGCGACAATGCCTGTGTTAACGCTTGTTCCAGTTCCTCTTTTCTGCAGTGAGGTAATACCAGGAAAGCAAACGTCCATTCATCAGTGTGTTCCAGGGCTTCTTCAATGGCCCACCTACGTTGTGTGAAGCTCACGCCCCTCTCTAGCACCTTGCTCACTGCCTCCCACAGACCTCGTGATACCAGGTGAGATGTTACAGATTCCAGGTCTTCCTCACGACAATGAGGTAATATGAAGTCAACTAAGTCACCATTATCGGCATATCTGCTAGCCTGCTCAATCACCCACCTGTGCCGAGCGTGACCGACATCACATTGCAACACACGACCTACACCTCTCCACAGGTGTGCTGTCAGAAGATGGGACAAGACGCTGTCCAGCGCCTCACCTGTGCAGTTGTCACAGACGTCGTTTATTCTCTCTTCAGGTGCATCTTTGAGAATCATCTCGATAGCCCAGCGGCGCTGTTCATGGCTGCAGTTGCCGGAGTGAACCAACCAGAGCACTTCTCTCCACTGTCCTTCTTCCACTGCCTCCGTCAGTTCTGTGCTAGTGTCGATTCGTGGCCGTTTACTGGGGGCTGCCATGGTGATACCTGTGACAAACACGGAATAGTAAGTGTATTGGCTGACTTGTCAACATCCAGGTCGCTTATCGTTACTTATGAACATATCACTCTTATCACCTGACCTCACTTGTTGGTATGAAGATCATTTTCCTTAACATATCAACGCATCATGTGTTCCAAACCTGTCCCTATCATGATTATTTCTTACATCGTGTCTACCTGCACTAACTGACCTGTGGCTGACTTGTCAGTACAGATATGAATCATTATCCCACACAAATTGGACATTGTATCGGTTCACCTGTCAATATAGAGATTATTTTTTGTAAACAACCTGACACACCACTGCATTGATTGATCTGTCAATCTCATGATTTATTTCTGACATAAACATTTCACTGTGTTGTTTGACCTGTCAATATCAAGGTAAGTTTTCATATCACACAAACATCATTGCATTGGTTGATCTGTCAATGTCAATATACATCATTGTGTGGGTTAACTTGCTAATGGCAATACACAGCACTATCTTGGTTGACCTGTCAATGTCTATGCACCTCACTGCACTGGTTTACCTGTTAACGTAAGTCAACATATCACACCATTTTTCTGAAGCACCTACATTCTTTTTGAGCCAGTTTATCATTTTATAGAGCATAGGTTACCTCTTTGAACCATTAACCACATCATTTGCTAATGCTGTATGTACCTGTGTACATATGTGCTTATATCTATGAGTGCCTGTCGGCGAGTTGTATGCACCTGTGTACATATGTGCTTATATCTATGAGTGCCTGTAGGCGAGTTCAGACTTTTCAGTTACTGACATTGTAAATGATTTAACATTTGGTAATACGCCATTATGAAAAATATTGATCCATTAAAGTCTATCAATTTGTCTGATGATTAATATCCAGGCATGAAAGTGACCAGCAGTAAAAAAGGCTGAAAATTAGGCGGGGGTCTGGGGGGCCGCCGCAGGCCCCCAGTGGGGTCCAGGGGCAATGCCCCGTCAGGGGTCAGGGGGCAGTGGCCCCTGAAGCTGAAGCTTTTTTATGAAATAAAAGGCCTAAAACTGCAAATAAACCCCTATTTCAGCGCTGTTAAGAGGAAGGGCAAATAAGCCACATTTTCATGTTTTCAGTAATGAAAATAATACTTCAAAAGATCATATATACATGTGCATACCGACTCTTTCACTCAAAACAATGAGACAGCCTTCATCACAACATCGATTCAGTCTGTCAATCTTTCCACATGGAACACAAAATGCAGCGCCTTTTTCATCTAATTTGCGAAACACATCACCAACTCGAACATCGTCCACTTCCTGGTCCAGCCAGTCCCACCTCCAATCGTTTCTCATCCCTTTTATTTTTGCCGTGAAATCGTGACGCGCTTGACAAACTTCGCCAATTTAACGATGTCCGACGTTCGACAGGCGCGAAAAGACCGGATGTTGATTAACGGCAGAAGTGACCGGTTGACTCTTTTGAGAATAACGGTTTGCAAATTGTCCAAATGGGTATAGCATCGAATGAAAAGTTTATTTCAGGATTTTTTTTTTTTTTTTTTTTTGCGGCACTTTTTTGGGGGCGCGGCGCAGATGAAAAAAATGGGCGGAAAATCCGCCTTAGGCGGACGAATTTCATGTCTGATATCCTCTCAAATTACAATTTCACTGATTATCAACAACAAAACAAAAATTCTCTCCTCATACCATCTGAACATGTCATGATCTTGGTTTCACACTCATAACACACACACACACACACACACACACAGAGAAATACAGTCGTAGCCACTTATAACGAAGTCGGATGCGAGATAAGATAAGATAAGATAATGTTGCTTATAGCCCAGCCGACCGCAAAGGCCACATCAGGGCTGTCACCACGTTAAAATCAACTCACCAGTCAAAAAAAAAAACAAAAAAAAAAACTTTCACACATCTCATTAAATGACATCGTCTAGAAACGCACCAAAAATTGCATTAAAAATCTTTCTTCCGTAAAATCTTAAATCAGATAAAAATGTTAATCCTCTCAAAAACTCAAGGATCACATCAGGCGGGACATCCCTGAACAGGATCTTCATGGACTCCGCTGTAAAATGTTTGTGTCTCACAATCGTGCAAGTCCCAACACTCTAAAAGAACATGTTTCATGGTGAGTGACGCATGACATGGAATGCACCACGGAGCTTCTTCACTCTTTAAAAGGTAAGCAGGGGTAAAATACGAAGGGCCCGGGTGTGCAGCCGGCACAGAACCGTTTCCTCTTTACGACCTCCCGACGTGGATGGGAGGAAGTCCTTAAGGTTTGGACGGATCTGAAAGAGTTTGTTACTCGTCTGTGTGTTCCAATCCTCCTGCCAGAGGTCTCTCACATAATCGTTAATTTTGGGTTTCACATCTGAACAGGGATATAAATGTTGGACAGTTTCTCTCTTGTGGCTTTTCTTGGCTAAACGATCAACCATTTCGTTCCCGCCGATGCCAACATGACCAGGAACCCAAGCAAGAGTAATGTTGTAACCGTCCGCTTTCAACTTGCTAAAAAGTTCAAAGAAATGCAAAAGTTCTGGATGCTGAAGGTTGCGGCCAGCTATGGCTTCCAAAGCTGACAGCGAATCCGACAGAACCAGAAAGTCCCTCTTTGAAGAATGTGAGATTATCTTCAAAGCCAGTACCAGAGCAGTAAGTTCAGCAGAATAGACAGAAGCTTCGGAATGGATATGTTCCAACAGTATCTGAGAAGGAGCCCCAGGGCAGTAGGCTGCACAGGCCACTCCATCCTCAGACTTGGAACCGTCAGTGAAAACTTTTTGATAGGATGGGAATTTCGAACAGAGGTCAGCATACAATGCCTTGTACGCCAGAGAGCTGGTAGACTCTTTGCGAAAAGCTGCAAGATCGAAACGAATCTCTGGTGTGAAAAAGGTCCACGAGGTTGATCCGGAAACTTGGAAAAATCGGAAACTACTCCCAGTTTAGACCTGCATTCCGCACGTGAGGCTGCATACGAAGACCAAACGGCGGAATACATTTAGGGTTGTTTTCAAACTTTCTTTGGAATGGAGGGTCAAAGACACAGTCATAGGCAGGATTCTGCGGTTCTGAGAACAGTCGGATATAATAATTTAAAGACAGTTTCAGCCTGCGGTTGGACAACGAAGGTTCGCCCGCCTCTGCGTACAGGCTGTACACAGGGGTGGTGCGGAACGCTCCAAGACAGAGACGAAGCCCTTGATGGTGGATAGGGTCCAAAAGTTTGAGGTAAGAGGGTCTTGCGGAGCCGTAGACAGCACAACCATAGTCCAGTTTGGAACGGACCAGGGCTCTGTAGAGGTGCAGCAAAGTTTCTTATCAGCGCCCCAGTCGGTGTGCGCTACGACCCGCAGAATATTCAGAGCTTTCTGGCAAGAAGTTTTGAGGTTTTTGATGTGGCTGAGAAAGTTGAGTTTCTGGTCAAAAATGACTCCCAGAAATTTGGCCTCTGTAACAGCTGGAATGGGAGATTTCCCTACATGAAGTTCAGGATCTGGGAAAAACTGACGGAAATTATGGAAGTGAATACATTGCGTCTTTGTTGGAGAAAAGGTGAAACCGTTTTCATCCGCCCATCGATGGATTTTATCTACGCAAAGCTGGAGCCTGCGCTGGACACTCGGGTACAGGCTTCCAGTTGCGTAGACAGCAAAATCATCCACAAACAATGAGCAGTCTGAACCCTGCTGAACTGATTTCACAATATTGTTGATTTTAATACTAAAGAGGGCAGGAGACAGTATGCTCCCCTGTGGAACACCCAACTCCTGCTCGTGGACATCAGAGAGAGTGGTGCCAACCCGGACCTGAAACTGTCGTTCTGCCAAAAAATTTTGAATAAAAAGCGGAAGATGACCTCGAAAACCCAGATCGTGGAGATCATGAAGTATCCCCGACTTCCAGGTGGTATCGTAGCCTTCTCCAAGTCGAAGAAAATTGCCACTGCATGCTGTCTGTTAAAAAAGCGTTCCTAAGTGTAGATTCCAGACGAATCAAATGGTCAACTGTACTACGATGTTTGCGGAAACCACACTGTTCTTTCGCCAAAAGGCCATCGGTTTCGAGTTTCCACATGAGCCTAGCATTGACCATTTTTTCCATCAATTTACAGACACAGCTGGTCAAAGCTATGGGACGGTAGTTAGATGGATTAGAAAGATCTTTTCCAGGTTTGGGGATGGGAATAATGAGGGCTTTCCGCCAAGAGGGTGGAAAGCAACCTGAAGTCCACACATGGTTATATACTTGTAGCAGTATGTTCAGACCTTCTTGCGGAAGATGTTTCAACAGTTGATAATGAATTTCATCTAGACCTGGAGAGGAATCGCTGCAAGAGAGTAGATTTTCAGCTCGTTTAACGTGAAAGGAAGATTGTAGTCTTCCATGTTGTCGGATGAAAAGTTGCAGGGTGATATTTCTTTTAGGGCTTTGTTTTTGACAAAAGTGGATGATTTATTAGAAGAGGAGGAATTCTTTTCAATGGTTGAAGCAAGCAGATTAGCAACTGCTTTCTTCTCTGTTATTAAAGAATCCGAAAACTTGAGATGGTTCACAGTGGGACAGGTGTTCTTCCCTTTGATTTTCTTAATGATGTTCCACACTTTTTTCTTAGAAGTTTTTGATGTCAGCCTGGAGCAGAAGCTTCTCCAGGACCGACGTTTACTGATTTAAAAGTGTGTCTTGATTTAGCACGGAGTTTCTGATGGGCTCGAGCGTTGGGACCCGAAGGTCGTTGGTATACCAGACGCTGAGCCCGTTTTCTAACTTTAGAAATTTGTTGGCATTCTGAATCGAACCAGGGTGTTTTTGGCATTTGAATTTTATCGGAAGACACTGGAATACAGGCTTTAGCACATTTGATTATAGTGTTAGTCATGATTCTGCTGGGTCCGGACTCTGAAGAAAATCAGTGTCCTGGAACTCCTTGGAAATAGTGGCTGCAAATAGATCCCAGTTTGCTTTCTTATAATTGAGATGCTGAGAGACAGAGACGTGTTCAGTTAAAACAGGTTGCAGAAGGACAGGGAAATGGTCACTTCCGTGCAGATCGTCATGGACAGACCACTCAAAAGTCCAGGACCAGCGAGGGGTCACAAACCGACAAATCTAAACACGAAAGTGAACCTGTGGAAGAGTGGAGGTAAGTTGCTGATCCGTCGTTCAGACAACACAAATCCAAGTCTGAAAGGACATCCTCAATTAGCAGACCTCTGGATGACGTACCGGCACTACCCCAAAGAGGATTGTGACCGTTAAAGTCACCCAACAGCAAAAAAGGTCGAGGAAGGTCTCCTATCAGACTGACAAGGTCCTGACGACAAACCGGGACAGAAGGAGGTAGATAAATAGAACAGATTGTCACAGTCCTGTGGAGAGTGACTCTCGCAGCAACAGCTTGAAGGGAGGTAGACAGAGCGACAGGACTATACAGCAGAGTTTTGTGTATGAGAAGGGCAACACCGCCCAACCGTCCCAACGTGGATGGTTGTGCAGGATTTGAAAGAATATTAAAGCCAGAAAGAGTAAAGGTCTTCTGGCTTTGAATTTGAGTTTCCTGAAGAGCCACGACAGAAGGTTTTATAGACTGACACAGAAGCTGCAGCTCCTCAAAGTTGGAATTTAATCCACGGATATTCCAATGGAATATTGTACTATCCATGGTGCAGAGGGCGAAAAGGAGAGAGATCAGGTCATCTCCTCATCAGCATCTGCAGCCAATGGAGTGAACTTATTTTTTAGTTTCACTGGACTGTGTTGGTCTTTGGACCCGCTGGCAGACTTGCCCGCAGGTGACAAAGGCCTGGATTTTGGAGATGGTGGAGGTCTGGATTTGGGAGATGGTGGAGGTTGTTTTCTCATCTCCACCGTCTCCACATTGGGTGGAACTCCCTTGCCCGCACGGGCACTGGATAGGAGAGTTCGAGGCGGAATTGCTGGTTTTTTAATCTGCCCAGCAGATGTTGTAGACTGCTGGGCAGTCTGAGGGGTGGCGGATTTTTTGCCTCCACCAGGGGCAGTCACTTTGGGTGGGAAGGTGGTGGACCTGCTTCCACCAGAGTTGACAGTTCTGACTTGCAATGTTTTGGAAAATGTAAAGTCATCAGTCTGACAGCAACTGATCGAGTGGAAACTGCGGGAACCGACTTTACGGCCGAAGCATATGAAGCTGTTGGAGTCTGACTGCCCACAACCTGCTTGCGGGCTTCAAAAAAGGAGATCTTCTTTTCCGTTTTTATTCGTTGAATGGTGGATTCTTGAATCCAAAGAGGACAGTTTCTTGAAGAGGAGGGATGATCGCCACTGCAGTTAGCACAATGTGCCGGATCTTTGCACGGCCCATCATGGATTGCCTTGCAGCAAACACCGCACACCTCCTGCCCAGAACAGCGGTCTCTGACATGTCCAAACCTCTGGCACCTGAAGCATCTCAACGGGGACGGGACATACAACTGAACACGGACGTTCAGGTAGCCAACTTTGATGACCGAGGCAGCACAGGGTTGCAGAAGGTCAGAAAGAGGGTGTTGGTGGCCACTCTCTCTGCACCTTTCTTGACTGTCACCCTGCGCACCTCCGTCACACCCTGGGACGCCAGTTCTGTTTTTATTTCTGCCTCTGAGACACCCGTTAGATCTCTGCAGCGAATCACACCTTTTGAGGAATTTAACTGTTTATGGGGAGTCACCCTGATCTCCCTATCCACTAATTTTGTTGCCCTCAACAGCTGTTCAGATTGTTTTCTTGATCGACATTGAACTAAAAACGATCCATTCCTCAACCTTTTGACGGACTGAGGGTCACCTGCTAAGCCTTGAAAGCCCTTTTGAACAGCAAAAGGGCTCAGAGCTGAAAGGGTCTTTCCTGCTCCGTCCCTTCCACCACGAGCCAGAAGCCCAGAAACCTGTTCTCTGTCGTATCTCCGTGTCAGAATCGCTGTCAGAATAACGTTCCCCTGAAATAGGGGATGCCGCCTTCCTCTTCTTTTTAGGGGGATTGTTTTTGAAAGAGCCATATTTGATTTATTGTGATTCATCCCTCCCTTACCCACCCACCTTGGAGTCCAACTAAGGGGCCAGGGCCAAGAAACCAATGTCTTGACCCCTTCCAGCTTCGGGAGAGACATACAACAGACAAAAACCTACCAACCCTATCCCCCCTGATCATGCCCAACTCCCGGGAACAGAGAGCTGGGCACTGCAGGGGTTACCTTGGCCAGCCGGAAAATGCCTGTTTTGACCCAGCCCCAAGAAGGGGAGCCGATTAGTACACCCGGGCCAAAGTGTACTCCCTGTCTAGGAGAGGTCCGAGCCGAAGTGATGTGTTGAGAGCGCTGGCCCTCTCAATCACCAGGATCTCATCCCCCTCCGACACAGGTCGCACCGCACGGCAAACGCGGCGGATCTTAAGGAGACCACAGAGAGAAAAGGAGTGTGGAAAAGAAGACTTGAAGGGAGACGAAGATAGAAAAGGGCCAAATAAGAGAGGCAGAAAACAAGAAAAGGAGAAAGGCGGGTTACACTTAGTCAGGATCCTCACCCTTAGCCTATCTGACATGGGAAGCCCTACCAGGGGCATCAACTCTTACCACGTTGTGTTTAGGCCAGACAGCACCTCGACTTTTCAGGCCTAGAAGCAGATTAAAAAACCAGCTTATCTTCAAGTATTGATGCCCCCGCCAGCAAAGCCTAAGGGATCACAGGACCACGCAAGCCCTCCGACCACGGCAAGGTTGCAACCCCCGGAGGGACATGACCAGGAACCCAAACAAGAGTAATGTTGTAACCGTCCGCTTTCAACTTGCTAAAAAGTTCAAAGAAATGCAAAAGTTCTGGATGCTGAAGGTTGCGGCCAGCTATGGCTTCCAAAGCTGACAGCGAATCCGACAGAACCAGAAAGTCCCTCTTTGAAGAATGTGAGATTATCTTCAAAGCCAGAACCAGAGCAGCAAGTTCAGCAGAATAGACAGAAGCATCTGAATGTATATGTTCCAACAGTATCTGAGAAGGAGCCCCAGGGCAGTAGGCTGCACAGGCCACTCCATCCTCAGACTTGGAACCGTCAGTGAAAACTTTTTGACAGGAAGGGAATTTGGAACAGAGGTCAGCATACAATGCCTTGTACGCCAGAGAGCTGGTAGACTCTTTGCGAAAAGCTGCAAGATCGAAACGAATCTCAGGTGTGAAAAAGGTCCACGGAGGTTGATCCGGAAACTTGGAAAAATCAGACACAACTCCTAGGGCTATACCCGCATTCCGCACGTGAGGCCGCATACGAAGACCAAACGGCGGAATACATTTCGGGTTGTTTTCAAACTTACTTTGGAACGGAGGGTCAAAGACACAGTCATAGGCAGGATTCTGCGTTCTGAGAACAGTCGGATGTAATAATTCAAAGACAGTTTCAGCCTGCGGTTGGACAGTGAAGGTTCACCCGCCTCTGCGTACACGCTGTACACAGGGGTGGTTCGGAACGCTCCAAGACAGAGACGAAGCCCTTGATGGTGGATAGGGTCCAAGAGTTTGAGGTAAGACGATCTTGCGGAGCCGTAGACAGCACAACCATAGTCCAGTTTGGAACGGACCAAGGCTCTGTAGAGGTGCAGCAAAGTTTTCTTATCAGCGCCCCAGTCGGTGTGCGCTACGACCCGCAGAATATTCAGTGCTTTCTGGCAAGCAGTTTTGAGGTGTTTGATGTGGCTGAGAAAGTTCAGTTTCTGGTCAAAAATGACTCCCAGAAATTTGGCCTCTTTAACAGCTGGAATGGGAGATTTCCCTACTTGAAGTTCAGGATCTGGAAAAAACTGACGGAAATTATGAAAGTGAATACACTGTGTCTTTGAAGCAGAAAAGGTGAAACCGTTTTCATCTGCCCACCGATGGATTTTATCTACGCAAAGCTGGAGCCTGCGCTGGACACTCGGGTACAGGCTTCCAGTTGCGTAGACAGCAAAATCATCCACAAACAATGAGCAGTCTGAACCCTGCTGAACTGATTGAACAATGTTATTGATCTTAATACTAAAGAGGGCAGGAGACAGTATGCTCCCCTGTGGAACACCCAACTCCTGCTCGTGGACATCAGAGAGAGTGGTGCCAACCCGGACCTGAAACTGTCGTTCTGCCAAAAAATTTTGAATAAAAAGCGGAAGATGACCTCGAAAACCCAGATCGTGGAGATCATGAAGTATCCCCGACTTCCAGGTAGTATCGTAGGCCTTCTCCAAATCAAAGAAAATTGCCACTGCATGCTGTCTGTTCAAAAAAGCGTTCCGAAGTGTAGATTCCAGACGAATCAAATGGTCAACTGTAGACCGATGTTTGCGGAAACCACACTGTTCTTTCGCCAAAAGGCCATCGGTTTCGAGTTTCCACATGAGCCTAGCATTGACCATTTTTTCCATCAATTTACAAACACAGCTGGTCAAAGCTATGGGACGGTAGTTTGATGGGTTAGAAAGATCTTTTCCAGGTTTGGGAATTGGAATAATGAGGGCTTTCCGCCAAGAAGGTGGAAAGAAACCAGTAGTCCACACATGGTTGTATACCTGTAGCAGGATGTTCAGACCTATTTGCGGAAGATGTTTCAAGAGTTGATAATGGATTTCATCTAGACCTGGAAAGGAATCGCTGCAAGAGAGTAAGGCAGATTTCAGCTCGTTTAACGTGAAAGGAAGATTGTAGTCTTCCATGTTGTCTGACGAAAAGTTGCAGGGTGATTTTTCTTTTAGGGCTTTGTTTTTGACAAAAGTGGATGATTTATTAGAAGAGGAGGAATTCTTTTCAATGGTTGAAGCAAGCAGATTAGCAACTGCTTTCTTCTCTGTTATTAAAGAATCCGAAAACTTGAGATGGTTCACAGTGGGACAGGTGTTCTTCCCTTTGATTTTCTTAATGATGTTCCACACTTTTTTCTTAGAAGTTTTTGATGTCAGCCTGGAGCAGAAGCTTCTCCAGGACCGACGTTTACTGATTTTAAAAGTGTGTCTTGATTTAGCACGGAGTTTCTGATGGGCTCGAGCGTTGGGACCCGAAGGTCGTTGGTACACATGACGCTGAGCCCGTTTTCGAACTTTGGAAATTTGTTGGCAGTCTGAATCAAACCAGGGTGTTTTTGGCATTTGAAGTTTATCAGAAGACACTGGAATACAGGCCTTAGCACACTTGATCACAGTGTTAGTCAGTGATTCTGCTGGTCCGGACTCTGAAGAAAATCAGTGTCCTGGAATTCTTTAGAAATAGTGGCTGCAAATTGATCCCAGTTTGCTTTCTTATAATTTAAATGTTGAAGACAGAGACGTGTTCGGTTATTACAGGTTGTAGGAGGACAGGGAAATGGTCACTTCCGTGCAGATCGTCATGGACAGACCACTCATAGTCCAGGACCAGCGAGGGGTCACAAACCGACAAATCTAAACACGAAAGTGAACCTGTGGAAGAGTGGAGGTAAGTTGCAGATCCGTCGTTCAGACAACACAAATCTAAATCCGAAAGGACATCCTCAATTAGCAGACCTCTGGATGACGTACTGACACTAACCCCAAAGAAGATTGTGACCGTTAAAGTCACCCAACAGCAAAAAAGGTCGAGGAAGTTCTCTTATCAGACTGACAAGGTCCTGACGACAAACCGGGACTGAAGGAGGTAGATAAAGGGAACAGATCGTCACAGTCTTATGGAGAGTGACTCTCGCAGCTACAGCTTGAAGCGAGGTAGACAGAGCGACAGGACTATACAGCAGAGTTTTATGTAGGAGAAAGCAACAACTGCCCGACAGTCCCAACGTGGATGGTTGTGCAGGTTTTGAAAGAATATTAAAGCCAAAAGAGTAAGGTCTTCTGGCTTTGAATTTGAGTTTCCTGAAGAGCCACGACGGAAGGTTTTATAGATTGACACAAAAGCTGCAGCTCCTCAAAGTTGGAATTTAGTCCACGGATATTCCAATGGAATATTGTCTATCCATGGTGCAGAGGGCGAAAAGGAGAGAGATCAGGTCATCTCCTCATCAACATCTGCGTCAATGAGTGAATTTGTTGCTTAATTTCACTGGACTGTGGCCTTCAGACCTGCTGGCAGACTTGCCAACAGTGAAGAAGGTCTGGATTTGGGAGACGGTGGAGTTTCTTCCTCATCTCCACCATCTCCACACTGGGTTGAACTCCCTTGCCCGCACGGGCACTGGACAGAGGAGTTCGAGGTAGTGGTGCTGGTTTTTTAATCTGCCCAGCAGCAGATGTTGTAGACTGCTGGGCAGTCTGAGGGGTGGCGGATTTTTTGCCTCCACCAGGGGCAATCACTTTGGGCTGGGAGGTGGTGGACCTGCTTCCACCAGAGTTGACAGTTCTTCCTTGCAGTGTCTTGGAAAAGATAAAATTCATCAGTCTGGCAGCAACTGACCGAGTGGAAACTTTCTTTACGGCCGAAGCATATGAAGATGCTGTGGGCGTCTGACTGCCCACAACCTATTTGCGGGCCTCAAAAAAGGAGATTTTCTTTCAGTTTTTATTCGTTGTATAGTGATTCCTGAATCCAAAGAGGGCAGTTTCGTGAAGAGGAGGGATGGTCGCCACCGCAGTTAGCACAATGGGCCGGATCTTTACACGGCCCATCATAGGTTGCCTTGCAACAAACACCGCACACCTCCTGCCCAGAACAGCGGTCTCTGACATGGCCAAACCTCTGGCATCGAAGCACCCTCAATGGGGACGGAACATATAACTGAACACGGACGTTCAGGTAACCAACTTTGATGACCGGAGGCAGCACAGGGTTGCAGAAGGTCAGAAAGAGGGTGTTGGTGGCCACTCTCTCTGAACTTTTCTTTACCGTCACCCTGCGCACCTCTGTCACACCCTGGGACGCCAGTTCCGTCTTAATTTCTGCCTCTGAGACACCTGTTAACTCTCGACAGCGAATCACACACTTTTGACGAATTTAACTGTTATGGGGAGTCACCTTGATCTCCCTGTCTACTAGTTTTGTTGCCCTCAACAGCTGTTCAGATTGTTTCTGTGATTTACATTGAATTAGAAATGAGCCATTCCTCAACCTTTTGATAGACCGAGGGTCACCTGCCAAACCTTGAAAGCCCTTTTGTATGGCAAAAGGGCTCAGAGCTGAAAGGGGTCTTTCCTGCTCCGTCCCCTCCATCACGAGCCAGGAAGCCCAGAAACCTGTCCTCTGTCGTACCTCCATATCGGAATCACTGTCTGTTTGAAAATCCCCTGAAATAGGGGATGCTGCCTTCCTCTTCTTTTTTGGGGGGATGTTTTTGAGAAAGCCATATGTATTTTATTATGTTTCATCCCTCCCTTACCCACCCACCATGGAGTCCAACTAAGGGGCCAGGGCCAAGAAACCAATGTCTTGACCCCTTCCAGGCTTCGGGAGAGATATACGACAAACAGAAACTACCAACCCTATCCCCCCTGATCATGCTCAACTCCCGGGAACAGAGAGCTGAGCACTGCAGGGGTTTACTTGGCCAGCAGGGAAACTGCCTGTCTTGACCCAGCCCCAAAAAGGGGAGCCTATTAGTACACCCGGGCCAAAGTGTACTTCCTGTCTAGGAGAGGTCCGAGCCAAAGTGATGTGTTGAGAGCGCTGGCCCTCTCAATCACCAGGATCTCATTCCCCTCCGACACAGGTCGCACCGCACAGCCAACGCGGCGGATCTTAAGGAGACCACAGAGAGAAAAGGAGTGTGGAAAAGAAGACTTGAAGGGGAGACGAAGATAGAAAAGGACCAAATAAGGAAGGCAGAAAAAAAGAAAAGGAGAAAGGCGGGTTACTCTTAGTCAGGATCCTCACCCTTAGCCTATCTGACATGGGAAGCCCTACCAGGGGCATCAACTCCTTACCACGTTACGCTTAGGCCATACAGCATCTTCACCTCTCAGGCCTACAAGCAGTGTGAAAAAAACAGCCTATCTCCCAAGTATTGATGCCCCCGTCAGCAAAGCCTAAGGGATCACTGGACCGCGCAAGCCCTCCGACCACGACAAGGTCGCAATCCCCGGAGGGTTTTTGGGAGATGAAGGAGTGTCTGCATAGCACATAAAATGTAGAGCTTTCTATGCGTTGCTCTAAATAGAAATCACACGTTTATGTATGTGCCTGACTCGCTGCATAACCTAACCTTGTTTCATTTTCTTATACAGCTTCATATAGGTAGTTTGAAAGTACACAATATTTTGTTTTTTTCACTTTATGTTTGTTGTATGGTAACCATCACCTCTGTAGTTCGTAAGCAATGAAATCGCACTGCAATTTCCTGCAATGTGAGTGCCTGTGATTGTCAAAACAGGGCAGTGAACTCGTGTGGGGTGGGGCTCAGCGACTGCAGATGGAACAGCGAGGCTAGAGGGACGAGGTTGGGGTGAAGGAGAAGGAGGGTGTCAGGCTTTGATTTCATCGACCATTTCATCATGGCGTCTGCACATCCCCAAGATCAGTCGCTAAAGCAAAAAACTGAAATTATTCAAGAAGTTGAAAGAAATCCAGCAAAACTTAAGAAGATGATAGCAGAAGAACATGAAATTCCGCCCTCGACACTGGGAACCATTCTCGCTTCCAAAGAGAAATGTAGAAGTCAGTAATTTTGGAGGTGAAGGCACCGCAGCATACCAAAACTCATTTTAAGATGCACTTGCAAAGACGAACTGGAACAAGCTGAAAAGTTCAGATATCTCGGTTAGGCCATACACCAAGATGGATGATGCATGCAAGACGTCACTCAAAAGATCAGTCAAGCAAAGTCAGCATTCATTAAAATGAAAGATATCTTTAACTCAAGAGACATAATGCTTCAGCTAAAGCTGAGACTGATGAAGTATTACCTCTTTCCAATCATACTGTATGGAGCAGAGACATGGACTATGTACAAAGACATGGAAAAGAAAATAGTAGCATTTGAAATGTGGATATTCTGGCATTTGTGCAGAATTTTGGAAAGATAAAATTTCCAATAACGAGGTGCTGAAAAGACTAGGTGTGCAAAGAGAACTACTGCAGCAAATAAGATCAACAAAGCTTGCATATTTTGGGCATATCAAGAGTCACACTCAGACCAACAGATAGAGGCTGGGATCAACAGAAACAAAATGGTGGTCAAAAGCAAAAGGAGAAAAAAAATGCAAGTTAATGTTGCTTATAGCCCAGCCAACCGCAAAGGGCCACACTAGGGCTGCCACCGCGATAAAGTCAACTCGCAAGCCATTATCTAAATAAAAAATTTAAAAAAAAAGGGGGGGGGGGGGGGTGCAAAGAGAGACATGGCAATAGAGGAGCTGAAGAAAGAAGAGGATGCCAAGAGAATCCAAAAGGCGGTTCAGCAAGGCCAACAAAGACAGTAGACTACATGAGGAAAAGCACTCCAAACAAGTCCCCTCTGGAATGATATATATGGCACATGATGTCAACTTCACTCTCAGATCTGTATATGACCTCCTTGAGTTCAAATTGGTAGAATGGGGGGAATCAGATGCCCTTCTCTGACTCCAAACAAGTCTCATCTGGAATGATATATGGCACATGTGTCTTAAACTAAAGTCAACTTCATTCTCAGATCTGTATATGACCTCCTGTCCTTGAATTCAAACTGGCAGAAAGGGGGAAATCAGATGCCCTTCTCTGTCACAGCAAAAAATAAAACTACATGAACATGTCCTGAGTTCATGCGAAGCAGTGCTAACCCAGGGAAGGTACACATGCAGTACAACGGAGTGCTCAAAGAGATCACACATACGGTTAGCACTGCTGGAAGACGCTCTATGCCACCAGTGGCTCCAGCAACAAAGTTCTACACAGCAGGAAGCCACAAATCAAGGTCTTGAACAGCTGTGATATCAAGAGCATGGAAGCAGGGTTTACTGGATGGAGCAGATGACTGGGAATGCACAGCAGACCTTCCAGAATGGGAGAATCATCCAGAGCTAGAGATCATCAGGAAGAGTGGCATGAGACCGGATATTGTTCTTCAGGTTCATCAAAACGAATAACCCAGATTGAATTAACTGTGCGTTAAGAAAGCAGAATGGAGCAAAAACACCTCTACAAGACTGAGAAGTATGCCAGTCTAGTGAGCAGCTTGAGGGAATCTGGCTTCCAGGTCCAGGTTATCGCCATGAAAGTCGGAGCAAGGATATTTGTAGGCTCATCAACCAATGATCTCATGAAACAGCTCGAATGGAAAAACAATCGGTATGAATTGATAAAAAAAAACAAAAAACGTGTAATTGAACAGCGCTCTGATGAAGCAAATGGCTATGAGCACAGGTCAGGGAACCCCCCAACTGTGACGTTTCCTTCTGTCTCATCAAACTGGAGAGTGAGAGCATCGGGAGTTAGGTAACCCTAGCTGGTCGGAACGGGAAAATGATCACTTCCATGCAGATTATCATGGACAGACCACTTATAGTCCAGGACCAGTCAGGGGTCGCGTATCGACAAATCTAAACACAAAAGTGTACCTGGGAAGAGTGGAGGTAAGATGGAGATCCACCATTCAGACAACACAAATCTGAACACAAAAGTGTACCTGGGAAGAGTGGAGGCAAGATGGAGACCCACCATTCAGACAACACAAATCAAACTCCACAGCTTTATTTTTCCGTCCTGCATGAGACACTTAGTCAAAGGGCAAACAAACAAGGCTTTACACATTTCTAATCCAACATTTTTGTTGCTGTAGTCTGAGCAGAGGCATGTATCAAACTTGTGTACTACTTAACTACGGAAAATTAACTTCCCAGAAAGTGATGACGTCATTTTTGCACCATTTTGTGTGTGTTGTCATTGTTCTGATATTGCCTGACCACTTGCGTACAAGCTTTCATGCCACATCTGCGTTATCTACAGGAAAATAAACCCAGTTGAGTTTGGTATAAAAAGAATTGGGAATTCGCCAATTCAGTCATCTCAAGAGCGCAGATATATTACAATTTTCATGACAATAACTAATTATCAAACCTATAGCCCCATTTGTAATGGCCGCTCAACCATGCCGAACACATTGCGGCCAGACCAGCTATGCACAGATGACATTCAGTTGGCCGAGTACAGCGCGGTTAGCTGGCTGGTGGGGAGCGGCCTGCAGAAAACAACACTTTCCCTGATCTGCATTCACGGCTTGGCCTCTGCAGCTGTAAACTCCCCTGCGACCCAAAACTAAGTAACTTGCTCTGAACAGCCGTGACTCAGAAAAGACATCTTCGAGAAGCAGACCTCTGGATGGCAAACTCCCAAAGGGATTGTGCCCACTGAAATCACCCCAACAGCAAAAACGGTTGAGAAGGTTCTTCAATCAGACTGACAAGATCCTGACGACAAACCAGGATAGAAGGTGGCAGGTAGAATGAGCAAACTGTAACAGTTTTATGGAGAGCGACTCTCGCGGCTACTGCCTGAAGAGGGGTAGCCAGAGTGAAAGGACTAAACAGTAAAGTTTTGTGGATACGAAGGGCAACACCGCCCATTACTCCCAATGCGGAAGGACGTGCACTGTTAGCAGAATTCCTGTGTCTGAAAGGGTTCTGTTGTTGCATTTTACTGTTAAAAACAATGCCCATCTTTGGAATAATGAAAATTATCTTATTTTGCCTGCTGGGAGTGCCAACCAATACAATTTGTATTGAAATATATGTAAATATGCGCATGTGATCAGAGTAACGCCCAAACTAACTCGTTAACACATTAAAACAAAGTTAGTCACTGAAGTTATTACTATCAAATATATAAACAAAATGAACAAGTATACATTTAAACATCCACACATAAATACACACACTGGACAGGTTAAAAAAAGATACCCGGTATGTTACTTTCCCTGAAACCTGAGTTGTGCTGTTGTCAAACACTTAGGGGTAAGGCCAAGTATAACTCGGGTTTGGCATATAGACATGTCCCTATCGAAACAACTGCAGTCTGAGGAAATCGTGCAAGAACATCAAACTGTCAACATCCACTGGTTACCGTACTGAACTTATGGAAGTAATATGAGCTGTGTTGATCAGTATTAATACTCCAACATTGTTATTCAACTTACATTATCAGCCTGTGTAGATCAGTAACACAAACAAGCACTGTAATTCAACCTACATTTCCAGTCTGTGTTGATCAGCAGTAACAACTAACATTGTTATTCAGCTTGATCAATTGTAACACAACTAACATTGTTATTCCATTTATATTTACAACCTGTCAGTGATACCATTAACAGCATTGTTATTCAACTTACATTTGCAATCAGAGTTGATCAGTTAGTAACACAACCGGCTGTTGCTCAGCCTTCATGTCTAGCAGCTGCTTTTTCTTTGTGCTGTGTGACAAAGTCCTGCTCCTTATATCTGTAAAACAAATGATGTTAAAGACAAAAATGTAAACAAATATAAAATGTTCATTTCATACATTTGTCTCTCTCTCTCTCTCCCTCACACACACACACACATACACACCATCTCTCACTCTCATACATCTCTATCCATCTACCTACAAATACATACAAAGAGAATTTCACTTGAATATGATGGTCATAATAAGATGATTCTCACCCAGAGGACACTGAAATAAGTGAGAGGAGATTATAAATGTTGCTCCTCTCAAAAGCTAACAGAAACATATTAGTAGAATTAGCACAAATTTCAATGAACAATACCACTGTTACAACTTGAGACATAAACAGAAATCCTAGTAATGAAAGTTGAGACAGAATACAATGTAAGGACTTTCAACAGACTGGTACTGCAAATACAAGATATAATATGATTTGTACACACTCTTTACTTCAAGAAAGATGAAGAGAGAATTTTTGGAACACTCTGTCATCAGGACATTTTTTAAGCCCCCCCCCCCCCCCCCCCCTTTCTTCCCAGCCCTGTCCCCCTCCTGCTTCGCTTGTCTCCACACTCTCCATCCTCCACACCCCAACCCTCCTGCACAACATCCCCCCCACCCCCATTTTTGTACGCGCTTCCCTGCACATTCCCCTATCAATATCCCAAAGAAAACATGGTTCGAGTGAAGTTCGGGTTTTTCTTTTTTCCTTAAATCCTTTCTTCCTTTCCTTTTGGAAAATTTAGGAAACCAAGATATCACCTTTCTCAATAATATGAAGGACAGAATACATTAAACTCACTGTAGGTGCTCCCCATCACAGGAAAAAAACAAAAAAATAAGAACATGAGATACTTAAAAGTAAGAAAATATATTCCAGAAAAAAACCCCGAGATGCTTAAAAGTAAGATAATATTAAATACTTGAAGATATCTTTAATTTGTTTCTGATGGATTTGTTGTGAGACTTATAGGTCACAGGGATAAAATAATTTCATATTTTTCACAGCTGGATGAATGATTCTGTATATTCTGAGTTGGAGTAGGGGTGGAGGCTGATATTTGTGTGGTGGTGACGAGGGATCTTGGTGAGTACGGGTGGTGACAGTCTGTGGGCATTATGTTGAGAAAAGAAAACCACAGAGATGGTGTGTGTGTGTGTGTGTGTGTGTGTGTGTGTGTGTGTGTGTGTATGTGGGTTGGGTTGGGTTGGGTTGGGTTGTTGTGTTGTGTTGTGTTGTGTTGTTGTTGTGTTGTGTTGTGTTGTGTGTGTGTGTGTGTGTGTGTGTGTGTGTGTGTGTGTGTGTGTGTGTGTGGTGCGTGCGTGTGTGCATGCGTTATGAATAATGTGTACGTGCCTCCAAGTCTGGGTGCTTGTGTGCATAGGTAAGAGTGCAAATGTTTGTGAATATGCTGGCACATGAAAGAAAAGAGAGAGAACTACTTGTCATGGTTCATCCACAATGACACATTTTTGGATCCTTGTTGACACTTTTGTTAAAGTGTGCAACTTTACATTATTCATTAACCACTGTTGAGGACATTTTTTAAGCAAAAATGTTAGAGGAGAATCTCAATTTTTTTTTAATGAAGTTACTTTTGTGTTCTGTTTTACTGCCTGTATACCTTTATCTATCGAACATGTACTTTAGCCGTTAACTAAAAATCCCACTCCATGTCTGTCCGTCTTTTTCTCCCTACGGGCACAGAGCTGCTCTCCTCTCTGTACTCTCGACTGTTCTTCCATGTGCCCTGACTGTGGCTGAGAACATCTCAATTCTTCAATTTTCCAACCTGTATCCATGCTCTTACATTCCAGGAGATGAATGTGGTGGATGTTCCATCCACACATTTTCAGTTGGTTTTCCCACAGTAGCACACATTTCACACCCTCCCTGGTGAAGCTCGACAGTGGGATCAATGTCAACCTGGCCTGCTACTGATACTGTTATCAAAGTGTATGATCTCTGTATTTTCCTCTTCCATGTAGTGTTATCTGGTGCAAACTGAACATGGCAGCAGACCTCATCCCTCTAAAGTCAGATGCTTTTGTTGGCTTTACTCCCCATACATGCAATAGGTAGTACTGGTTTACATGGCTACCAGTAGCAGAGGGGAACATCCGACCTGACCTGTACTATGCTTGAGGAAAACGTTGAAGCCCTCAAAAGCAATTTCAACCAAATGATCACTGAGACAGGAACTGAGATCCTAGAAATAAGGCAATGGAAACCAAAGCCATGGATCACAAGCAATATCTTGTGGTGTGTGGCACTAGAAGGATCTTAAATCTATCCAAGAAGACTGAGGAAAAATACAGCACAATAAAAAAAAAAAAAAAAAAGAGGATCAGAGAGGAAATGAAAGATACAAAGGAAAGCTGGACTGAGCAACAGTATAAGAACACTGAATAAAACCTGGACAACAACAACACAAGAAAAGGTTTTAAGATTTTTAAAGACTTGATCAAACGAAAGATAGTAAAGTCTGCACTGTTAAGAGCAAAGATGGCAACTGACTCACTCAGGATGAAGGCATTATGAAATGCTGAACTTCATATTGCTAAGAACTCTACAACAAACATAGCAAATGGAGATCTAAATGTGCTAACAGCACAGGATTCGTCTAATAAGAATGACTTTGCAATGCACCAATAAGAAGTTGTAGCTGTAGCGAAATAACCAGCACGTAGGAAGGCTGCAGGGAAAAACAACACCCTAACAAATTTCTGAATATGGTGGACAGGTAGTTTTGATATCCTAAGTGCCACCTGCATAAAAAAAAAAAAAAAAAAAAAGGTGCAGTAAGAAGATGCATTTTGCCATAGACTCCTTCACTAATCTAGTTGCAAAGTGAGACGACTGCAGGTGGAAATCCAAACAAATCTTACGTAAATGTTAGCAAATCGCCAGAGAGAAAACATGGACAAATGAGTCATTAGACAAAACACGACACGATTCGACCTCTTAGGTCTTCTTCAGACATGACACAAACAAATAGGACAATGAAAATGAACGAATTTTTCACTTCGCTTAGATCAGCACAAGGCAGGCAGGCGTTGAATTTATTAAGTTTCAATCACTAATCGTCGTCCTTCCAAAGAAACGAAATCTCCATTGCTACCAGAGCTATTGCCACTATCAGTGGGATCAGCCATGCCTGCAAACCAATGCTCAAAATCGTTCTGAACAGATTACAGCTGCAGGCAGATACCATTTACTGCTGAAAAGCAAGATGGATTCTGAAGAGGCAGAAGTGTCATCTAACAGATCTCCAACCTGAGTTTCCTTTGTACAAATCATCTCCACTGCCAAGAGTTCTACCACGTCTTCATAGACTTCTAGAAGGCGTTCAACAGAGCCTGACAGGAGGCACTATGGGCCACAGTGAAGAAACTTAACATTGGGCAAATGCTAACCAACTACATCCATCAACTGTACTTCAAAGCAACTAGTGCAGTGCTCATACAGGGTGCCATAGTAGAATGGTCCCACCTTCACTTGCGTTCATCAGCGCTGCTTACTATCAGGGCTGCTCTCTATCTCTCACGCTTTTCAATATATTCCTCTTATGCATCATGGCTACTGCACTGATGATCATATCAACACAGTCAGGACTGGATGAAGAACCATCAGAGACTGTTCAACAGTTCATTTACCTGGGATCCATTATTAGCAATGAGGGATCAGAACCTGATATTTTCTCAAGGACAGCAAACAGAAAACAATATCAGCACTGTCTAGACTAAAGCCTCTATGGAAAGACCTAAACATCTCCATGAAACAGAAGATAGCTCCCCCTGTGTGCACTGGTAAATCCATTTTCCTGTATGCATTGTGAGACATGGACCCTCACGGCAAATCTGGAAAGAATCCAGGCCATGGAAGTGAGGTGTTACTCAAGATATTTTCACATTAGATACATATTCTGATCACAGCACTGATGAACAAGTGAGTCAGTCTATCAAGCAGCACATTTAATCACATGAAGGTCTACTGACATCAGATTAAAAGAAGAAAAGCTGTGCTGGTATGCTCATTCAATCCTCAAGGGAACTGCAGAAGAAGAAAGAAAGAGCAAAAAACGAAAAAAGTATTAAAAAAAAAGAAAAAAAAAGAAAAACCTGATGGATTAACATTGCAGAATGGACAAGGAAAAAATCTGCAGACACGCCAGCCTTGGCACACAAAGAGGCAGACCTGGAGGAACCTGGTAAATTGTTTTTCATCATGGTGCCCGAACAGCTCATCACAGACTGTCTGTGACAGAGTAAAGGGGAAATATATATGTATGTGTATCAGCCAGTCTTTGATATGTACAGGTGACAACTGTGGGTGACCACCTTGTAAATCAGATAGTTTTCAATCTATTTCGAAATATAAAATGTAAAGTAGTTCAATTCACTTGTAAAAGGCAGAGGAAACGGCACAAGCAGACACGATGTGGTTTAGTTGAGAAACACTGCAGAAAATTCAGGAAAATAGGTTGAAATTGGCTCAAAATGGTGTCTGTAGAACCTGTGCCACCAACCATAAAACAGCAATCAGTTCTCTGTAATCAAACAGCAGCATCTTTTAACATTTTGTATTTTAGCTACAGTTTATAACAGCAGGTGTAACAGAGCCTATTCTTACTGGTACAGCTGGCTTTGAGCAATGAACGCTTAAAACCTGGTCTACTGGTGTTATATCCTGTGTCCCAGTCTGGCATTGTTTTTTTTAAGCGATCGTCTGCTGCTGCACGATGGTTGTGAAGTTTCAAGCTAGAACGTTGACACAGAATACACTAATGCTGTTCTGTATAAATTTCAATTATTTTCCTGTCACATTTTGTCTACCATGTCCCAAGTGTGATGCCAGTTACCTACAAAATTCAAACTGAGGCGAATAAAAAAAACCTGTCGAGAATGGGATACTGATACTATTCTTAGACTTGAATCTGACCAAAAACATATCGTTATATGATGTTTCATGCATGAATCCTTCATATGGAAGTGTGAAATACAAGGAAAATGATGACGTGTCCCACAAAAACCCAGAGTGTAACAACAGTAACCATTCTCAGGAATAGACGCACCCTGGACTATTTGAGAGCAGAATGTCCATCATTCAATGTGTTTAAATAACATTAATATTTCATATTCAACTGACATTTATGGAAGATTTTTTTCTTGTTATGGGATTCTATTAGCTTCGACACAGTGATACATTCACACCCCAAGCAGAATGTTGGGGTGTTTAAAAAGTATTATCTAGCTTAACACATACTTTGCGGAATTTTTAAGATTACATTTATTTTACAACTTGACAGTATTGTATTGTGGTGTGTTTTTTTATCTTGGTATGAAAGAGAGAGAGACAGAGACAGAGCGACAGAGAGAAAGGGAGACAGAGATTTTTTCTAACCCTATTCTTACAGAGCACATGTCTGCGTGCGTGTGTATGTGTGTGTGTGTATGACACTGTAATGGAGATAACAGTTTTCTCTGTCTTGTCTCAAGAAGCATGGAATACCCTACAAAAAAGGTATGTTCTCATTAAAGAAATTTACACCTCAGCATGCTCCTCATTGCTGGTTTTTTCCATCCTTGTTCTTGTTGATTACATTTAAGTAAATCAAAAGTGTGTGGTGTGTGTGTGTGTGTGTGTGTGTGTGTGTGTGTGTGTGTGTGTAGGCATCATCCAAAAGTTAATCAATAAAAAAGGCCAGCTACATCAGTGCATACAGAATTCCTTTAGCTCCATACAACAAACAGCATCTTTGCTCCCCCCCTCCCCCTGACAGCCTTGACATTCAGGCCGTTTCTCTATACTTGGTGGTCAACAGAAGTAATGATTCAGTGCCATCAAGGATCATGAGAGGTGTCGTGCTGAAGGACAAAAGATTCATAAAAGATAATTCTGGCTCTGCAGACTTCTATTTTCCCAAATGTGCATTTCAATGCCCAATGTTCCTGTGACATTTGCATTAGACTTGTCACGCCGTTTAGCAGTTAACTGCATTAAGTCTTTCTATCAGGCAAAGTATACTGGTTTCTCTTCTTGGTTTTTTTTGTTTTAGTTTTACTTCTTAGTCCACTATTCAGTCTTAGTTGTCTGTATCGAGAGTGTGTCCTACGTAACGTTGTTACTTTCCGGGCCTGCATCTTCATTGTAACAGGAAATATTTCTTTTGTGAAATGAAGATCTGTTATCATGCTAGAAGATCTGTTATCATGCTAAACAAATAAAAATCAAAGTTGAATGAAACTGGTTCCACTGTACTTCTTCAGATCTCTGACACTGTGAGAAACGTTTTGGACTAAAGGTAACTGGTGTTACAGTGTCCCAGACAGTACAGCATGTTATTAACAACAAAAACATCAGTGTTGTGTTTATAAGCAGTTTGGAATACATCTTTTTTATTGCACTGAATACCGAGTCACAACCATACACAACTTTTTTTTCACAAAGGCGTTATTAGTATCCTAGTGTAAGGTGAGTAACCTTTGGGACGGGGTATGATCCTGGACAACATTGCTCAACAAAAAATGAACCTGCTGCTTTTTTTTTTTATCATGTAAACATGTCCATGACGGATCCAGGTAACCAGACGCATTATTTCAGATTTCTTCTTTTTTTTTTTTACTGTTTTCTTAATTTCAGCTCATATTCCCCCTCTCTATCACCAATAGCAAAGATCGAGGATATCTGTCATCTAAACACACGTATACAAAATGACAAACACGCACACACACACAAATATCTCTCTCTGTATGTACACACACACACACACACACGAAAACATAACATACTTACTCTATCAAGTATCATGTTACTGTCTCTTGTTTCATATCATCAACACATCCTTGTTATCCTCTCACATACTCACCCTACAGTGCTGTTGTCATCGTTCCTTGTATGTGTCATCAGAACAATGATGTTCTCCTCCTCTCATGTTCACCCCATATTGTTGTTGTTGTTCCTTGTTCATGTCATCAGAACTTCCTCACTGTTGTGTAGACACACGTTCCCACTCCATCCTTCTGTGTGTCCAATGTATTCCACCTGGGAGGAAAAGCAGTTGGCATTCAAAAATAGAGAGGTGGGTACAGAGGCGCTGGATAAGTCACTGGGTTGGCAGATGGGTAGTCAGATAGATAGAATTATCGTTAAACAGTAGTTGATGAGTATGGCGGTAGATAAGATAAGATAATGTTGCTTATAGCCCAGCCGACCGCAGAGGATGGCGGTAGATGAGTGAGCAAGGAAATAGCTAGTAAGGTAAAGTAATGTTGCTTATACTTTATAGCCCAGCCGACCGCAAAGGGCCATATTAGGGCTGTTGCCATGATAAAGTCAACTCAAGTCATTCATTCACACAACCCCTTAAAAATACATAGCCCAGCCGACCGCAAAGGGCCATATTAGGGCTGTTGCCACGATGAAGTCAACTCAAGTCATTCATTCACACAACCCCTTAAAATACATAGCCCAGCCGACCGCAAAGGGCCATATTAGGGCTGTTGCCACGATGAAGTCAACTCAAGTCATTCATTCACACAACCCCTTAAAATACATCTAAAACCACATCCGCAATTTTTTTCACAAATCTTTCCACTGTGTAAAATCTCAGATCAGATGAAAAATGTTAATCTCTTTCAGAAATTCAAAAATCACGTCAGGTGGAACATCCTTGAACATGGTTTTCATGGAGTCTGCTGTAAAATGTTTATATCTCATCTCATGCAACCGCAAGTCCCAGTACTCTAAAAGAATGTGTTTCACTGTGAGTGGTGCATGACATGGAATGCACCATGGAGGGTATTCACTCTTTAAAAGGTATTCATGAATGAGTAAAATACAAATGGCCGGTGTGCAGCCGGCATAAAACCGTTTCTTCTTGACGACAACCAGAGGTAGATGACAGGAACTCTTTTAGGTTTGGACGGATCTGGAAAAGTTTGTTATAAATCTGTCTGTGTATTCCAGTCCTCCTGCCAGAGGTCACCGACATAATCATTAACTGTCCGTTTCAGCTAGGCATGTATGTAATAGACTAGTACAGTAGTAGTGTAATGATACTGTTTACCGATGATATTTCATTGTAAATAAAATAGCCTGATAAATAAGTAGGTGGGTAGACAGGTTTACAGGTTTGTTGGCGGGTAGGTTTCAAGACACACATGTATAAGATCAGATCTGCAAATAGATATAGGTGGATAGTTCCATACTCTTTCTTCTTTTTGCGCATACTGGAGACTCTGTTGCACTATTATGCATGTGTTATAGTCATGTCATTCATTCCCAAAGGCACAAAATGGCCTACTCTTCCGATAGGCAGAATGGGGTGTAATGTGCATGTAACGGTTTTTTAGGCATATGTTCATGCTCTCAGCCTCCGTTTAACATCTCACCTGAAGGATTTTTTTGTTTGTTCGTTTAAATGGGGTCAGAGCGGAAAAAGTCCACTTCTATCAAAACAGCCAGGCAGAGATACAAAAGTGTTATCTATGGGTCACAGAATCACAAATCTTTCTGACCCAACTCATGTAAAGTAGGTACGTAGGTAGGTTGGTACATTGGTGGGTAAATACAGACTAGTAGGTCAGCGGATAGGTAGGTAAGTGAGTAAGTAAATAAAAACAGGTATTGTTTTGGTCAATAAGTAGGTATGTAGAGTAGACACAAAGGTAGACACCTGTAGGCAGGCAAGTAACCAGAAACATATGGGCCAATTTGTAAGACGGTAGGACAGTTGAAATGTAGGTAAACTCTCCCCTCCCCTTGCCTCCACCCCCCCCCCCCCCCCCCCCCCACCTCATACACAGTGGAGACTGCATCATACAACACACACACAGCAGTCGGTCTAATTCAAAACCTGGCCAGGCAAGATCATGGTGGAATAAACAGAAAGAAGTAGCTGGACTTTGCAGAAGCAACCAAGACTAAGGTGTCTTCATCATTTTCAGAACAAACCCTTCGCTATTGAAATTCCTTTCTTGCCAGCATTTTATCATTCTGATAGGCTTCTGACAATCAAAAACACACTGCTGTTCACGTAATTTCAGATGCTCAAACTTCAAACATTTCTCAGGTCAATCACATTAAATGATACAATTTACTTGGTGCGTGTGCATTGGGGGTGGGGGGTGGGGGGGTGGGGGGGGGTGTCTGTGCTTGCTTTTATGTGCATGCTTGTATGTGTGTTTGTGTCCAAGTCATACTGGAAATTTTTCTAGGTTTAACTCACCGTTTCATTTGTCTGCATTTTCGTACGAGTGTTCCCTGCTTACTTCTAAAGCGTTTACCCTACTCTTTGGAGAAGTTTGTGGAAGCACTTGCACATTCACACACACACGCTCTCTACCTTACCGGTCAGTCCTGACACTGGCTCCAAGGGTTTTTTTTTCTTTTTGTCAGGATTCTTCCCAAGCCCTTCAATGGCACCAAATACGAGGTTCCAGTCGAGGTCTGTCATCCTATTTGAGGTTCCGGGCCTAGAGGTAGCAGTATTAGGAGAGTCCTCTTCTTCTTTCTTTCAGTGTCCACTTTCATCGAGTTGAAGATTCTGATACTTGCGTGTGTATGCCCGTTCTTTTATCCCGCCATTAAGGCAACCATACTCCAACTTCGGGGAAGGTGCATGCTATGTGTAACGTGTCATCCATACCAATGGCCAGACTGGCCTTCTCTTCCAAAAGTTGGTGATGGGATTTTACATGTGTGCAAGATGTTGTGCGTGCGTTTACACACGGAACCTCGGTTTATAGTCTCATTCGAAGGACTATATTGGGAATGGAGTCAGAACCAATGCTAACTCCGAGGGAAAAATCCCCCTGTACCTGGCGGAAATGCGAACCCGCAACCCCAAGATTACGAGTCCGATGCTCTACCAACTGAGCTATTCCTTGCCGTTGTAACCGTCTATGGCTGTTCTGTCGCAGTGCTAACGCTAAACTGTCTTCTTCTTCTTCTTCCAGTAATGTCCACCTGCCGAGTATTCGGCAATTATTGACATGCTGGAGGGTCACCGAGCAGCTTGTGAAAAAAAAAAGAAAAAAAAAAAGAAAAGAGATTTACGTGGAGGATCTGGTCACCTTCGAGATGAAGGAGGCCAGAGTGGGGGATTTGACGACTTCTGCGGACAGGTCGTTCCAGTCGCGGATGGTACGGGGGAAGAAGGCATGCTTGCGGTAGTCTGCGCGGGTAGTGATGCGCTGGAATTGCATGTTGTGGCTTCTTCTGCTTGTGGGTATCAGGGGCTTCAAGTCTTTGCATTTCACACATGCTTGACCGTTTTGAATTATATATAACATGGAGAGTCTGCACATGCGGCGGCGTTCTTGGAGCGTGGTCCACTGCAACTCTTCAAGCATGTCGTTTACGCTGGATGTTTTTTTTATGCCGGTTCAGGACAAAACGGCCACCCTTCGCTGGATCTTCTCGATGTTGAGGATGGGCTTGGTGGTGTAGGGGTCCCAAACACAGCAGGCGTACTTGACAATGGGTCTGACCAGCGCCTTGTATGCCAGCTCCTTGGTCTTGCTGGAGCACACCTTTAGGTTTCTCCTCAGGAATCCTGTTTTATTGCCTTGGCACAAGTGTTGTCGATGTGGGCGTTCCAGGAAAGGTCAGTCTGCAGCGTGACCCCAAGATACTTTATAGAAGATACTCTCTGTAGGGTATGACTGTGGAGGGTGTATTTGGTGTTGGCATTCAGTGGCTTCCTACTGCGGGTCAAAGACAGCTGGCTGCATTTGTCCGGGTGGAATGCCATGTCCCACTCGCTCTCCCAGTCTTCCAACTTGGCGAGATCCTCTTGGAGTTTTACCGGGTCTTCAGGGCAGATGATCAGTCGGTATACTACGGTGTCATCAGCGAACAGGCGGGAAGTGGAGGAAATTATTGTTGGAAGGTCATTTATATGTGTGAGGAAGAGACAAGGTCCAAGCACTGTTCCCTGGGGCACCCCGGATTTCACGTGGATATAGCCAGACTGTGCACCACCACGACTTGTTTGCGGTCGCTGAGGAAGCTTGCTATCCAGCTGTTGGTGCTTCCACGGATCCCATAGTGGTCTAACTTGTGGACAAGTGGGCTGTGATTCACACGGTCGAAGGCTTTAGCAAAGTCCATGATAATGACGTCGGATGCAACGCCGCTCTCCATCGCTGATGAGACTTCTATGAACTGCTTTTCTGTCTCTAAATCCTATGCACTGGAGGCCCTAGCACTGGTCTGTCACCAGTGTAACACCATGAGCACGACGTAGCTCCTAAACTATCAGTAACACCATGAGCACGACGTACCTCCTAAACTAATTTCTGTACGTCCTGAAGACGTATCGTACTGCCAGAGTTGTCGCGGTCAAATTTGTTGCTCAGTCAAATCGGTTGCTGGCATACCAGTTTAGGCAAAAAATGACGTCATTTGATGCCACAACACAATCCGCCTACTCAGAAATGTGTGAGCACGACTTGGCCTAACGGCCTTCGTTCATTCGTCCTTCGTCCTCTCTCGGGCTTCGCCCTACTCTAATCTAAAGACCATCGATTCTGCTTTCGAGTAGACTGGGACACTGGTTACGTCATTTTTTGCCTAAACTGGTATGCCAGCAACCGATTTGACTGAGCAACAAATTTGACCGCGACAGGCGCACTTCCGCCAAGCTTGTTTCCACATTCATGCATCACTACATTTATTTTTTCTAGTAAACTCAGTTGATTTGATTATTCGTTATTTTTCTTGCTTTTGAAAGCATTGCCAACTGGGTTCTGGATGCAGAAAGCAGACAAAATTATGTCATTACTGTCATTGCTTTTCCGTTTTCAATACGGGTTTGGGACCGATATCGCGGGAAGTCAAGATAGTTTTAAAACTCCATGGACATTATCGACAGAGTTAACATTGACATGTAGCGGGAAAGACAGGCAACTGTGAAGACGGTAAACAAAAACAATACATTTTTTCTGTCGAGCAGACGGAGGAAATAAATAAATACCACTATTACCAGAAGTTGAAAATCTTGACCAAGATGGTTGCAGCCAACGCCCTCCTGTCTCTAATCACGTTACATAACTCTTACAGACTAACCCTTGGCAGGCCACAGGCCACAAATCAACAAGCACCAAAACGTTTAATGTATCCACGCAAGCGTTTTGAAACTCGGCAAAATTTTGAGACCTAGTTGGATTAAATTGAATATAACTCACACCGAACCGCTCTCCACCAATCATAAAAAGGTAAATAACCTTTCTGCCACAAATAAGTGCCCGGGTCAGTTTAACATAATAATGATAATGGTTTTCTAAACGCAAAATCAATCAACTCGAACCGCCTTCTGACACATTGAAATCGTGTTGTCAAAAGACATGACAAATAAAATAAAGATGCTGATGAGTTAAGTCGAGTTTGTCTGTTTGTTTTGTTTGATTGTTTGTTGTAAGTTTGAGCTTGAGAGTAGTGGGCTAGAGTGTTGGGGTGGGGTGACTGGGTTAAGCCTACAAGGGCAAATGTTAAATGTTAGTGACAGCGCACCGCCAAAAAAAAAAAAAAAAAAAACGTAGACAAACGAATCACAAGACAAAACGCGACGCGTTTCTTCAGGGAGGATACAAAGCACTCAGGACAACAAAAATGAACGAGCAATCACTTATCTTCATCCACTTCGGCGCAAGATTGGCGCTTCTTTCATTCTCTCATTCATTTTTTCACTTATTAAGTTTGCTTCATTCATTCATTCATTCACTCACACACTCACTCATTCATTCATTTCTTTTTGCATTTATTCAACGCTTTTCTTGTGCCGAAGTGGAAGAAGATAAATGTTTGCTCGTTCATTTTCGTTATCCTGAGTGTTTTGCGTCTTGCCTGAAGAAAACCTAAGAGGTCGAAACGCGTCGCGTTTTGTTTTGTAATTCGTTTGCCTACGTTTTTTGGCGGTGCGCTATCACTAACGTTTAAAACTTGTTTAGATTTCCGCCTGCAGTCACCTCACTTTGCAACTAGACCTACATGGAGAGTTCGGGTAGAGTTACAATCTTAAATTATGAAGGCAAGCTTGGAACATCCTTTTTGGGGAAGTTTCCTTGTTTGTTCTGTGTGCTCTGTGCTGTCATATCTGCTAGGCGATTCGGTGTCGTGGAGGAGCATTCCTCTGGAAATATGGGCGTGTATTTTCTTGTGGGAGCACGAGTTACCCTGCTCTTATTGTTGTTTTGTTGACTGTTCCCTGCCTCATTTCATATGTACTTTCTTATGAAGGTGTAATTCGATTTGGTTGGTACTTCGTTCATTCAGTCGTTCATTCATTCTTTCTTTCTTTCTTTTTTTCTTTTTGTTTCATTCCCTCATTCCCTCTTTCACTTATTGGTTTGTTTCTTTCATTCATTCATTCATTCATTCATTCATTCATCCATTCACTCATTCATTCATTCATTCATTCATCTATTCATTCATTCATTCATTCATTCATTCATTCACTCATTCATTATTGTATCCATTCATTCACTAATTCATTCATTCGTTTGTTGGTTGGTTGGTTCGTTCGTTTGTTTGTTTCCTCTTCTCGATTGTGTATTTATTCGCTCGGATTTATTTAGTTTATTAAGTCTTGTATTTATAAAGATATCCGTGACAACTGAATGTGCAGTGGGCACATAGGTAAACGTTGCGGAACACACACACACACACACACACACACACACACACACACACACACACACACACACACACACATATGCGCGCTAGTGATACATGCACATGTAGGCCTACCCACACGTGCACGCACGCACACTCAGTTGATAATATTATTATATCACGAAAGAATTATAACTGACGTAATACAGAAGAAAAATGTTTGTGTTGGACAAGATCGTGTATGCGAATTTGGGAAGGATTTCCCTTCTTCCATTTTGTTCTTGCTCCTGTCCACCTAGCTAAATAGTGTATTATGAGGCTAGCCTGAGACTTGTTCTTTTTCTTGTCTTTTACATGATGTTTGTTTACTACAACATCCTCCTCCTCCC
>CM031600.1:63847826-63877826 GCA_018398815.1 Conus ventricosus | reverse complement strand
GCAGATCACATAATTATTTATGACCACTGTGAAGCCTAGATGTTAGTTATCACCAATGCCAGTGCTAGTTGCCGTGATGGTAGTGATGTTTTCTGATGGTGGTGGTGATGCTGCTGTGTGTGTGTGTGCGCGCGCGCGCGCGCGTGTGTGTGTGTGTGTGTGTGTGTGTGTGTGTGTGTGTGTGTGTGTGTGTGTGTATGTATGTGTGTGTGTGTGTGTGTGTGTGTGCACGCGCGCGCGTGCGCGTATGTGTGTGTGCTTGCGTGCGTGCGTGCGTGCGTGCGTGCATGCATGCATGCATGTGTGCGTGCGTGCGTGCTTGTGTGTGTATGTTTAATTATTTCATATCTCGTTTGTCGTCAGCAATGCATTTCTGCCGTTATTGCCTTGTCACTTGCCTCGCTGAAGAAAGTCTGTACACTTTCACCCCTCCTCTTACAATGTGTGATATGCCAGCTTTTCTGTTGTCATTTGTACATTAGTCCACGTTAAAAGGTTCAAATCCCACAGCTTGCTCGCCATAGCGGGGCAGGAAACTGTCATCAGAGGTTCACCGTTTCTGGGCGAGGCAGGTCGACGGAAGGCGAAGCCTATTCCTCTCTTTCCGCCGATTTTTCACCCTTCCCTGGACCGAATCAAGAACCCATTTACTGCAGAGTAGACAGTGGGACTGTCCGCACTGTCCAGCATGGACACTGGCTGTCTACTCTGCACCTTCTATTTGCCGATACCTACGCGCGCACACACACACACACACACACACACACACACACACACACACACACACACACACACATATATACACACACACGCACGCACGCACGCACTCACACTCACACACACACACACACACACACACACACACGGGCGCGCATGCGCTCACCACACTGCAGTGTTCAAGCACACGCATATGTGTCTAAGCACACATAAATATTTGCATATAAATGCATTTATTTTCGGCACATTAGCATATTTGCAGAGAGAGAGAGAGAGAGAGAGAGAGAGAGAGAGAGAGAGAGAGAGTGGGGCCGGGGAGGGGGGGGGGGGGGTTGGGGTGATTCAGCATTTTATTTGGAAAGGCCCAAGCCGCATATGAAGGGTGGGAACATAACATCAGTCTTCTGAAAAATGGATGCAATACATTTCATAAAGAGAGAGAGAGAGAGAGAGAGAGAGAGAGAGAGAGAGAGAGAGAGAGAGAGAGAGAGAGAGAGAGAGAGAGAGGATCATCATACAAACATAAGTTGCAAACAATTTTTGCACGCTTTTCAAAATGTTCAATGCAATGGGAAACAAACAGAAATAATGCACATTAACATGTAATTTTCAAACAAAACGTCATTTTCTTGGAGAGAAAAAAAAAAGGGGGAAAATAATCATTCCTTCCAGTCTGACAAAATTGTCCCTTTTCCCCCAACATGATTATGCGGTATGCAAAAATCAGAACGACAAACATATCTTTTTACAGCATTTACAGTTTATTTATATCTATACAAAAAATACACAGCTGTAGCCCCAAACATTATTAGCAATGAGACATTCAAATCACGTGTTTATGATGCTTTTCAACGTACAGACTACAGTAAAGCTTGAACAGATTTGCATTATGCAGGCCAGAAAAAATGCAGGGCGTCGCCAGCGCTCTTTGCAAGCGACACACTATTCTCAAATAATTTGAACATCTCAGACAAAAGAAAATGAGCTCGAAACCTTTAAGGGTACCGAAGGTTACCCGGAACGAATAAACATTACAACAAAATAACAACAATGCAGTTCAGTAGAACAAAAAATCGCACTGGCCAAGGCTACCCAAGGTGTTGGAAACAAATGAAGGGAAATGAAAATGAAAGAAAGAAATGAGAAAAAAAAATCGACAATTTTTTTTAAAATATTGTCACTGACATTTATCTCCAGAAATGTGATGATAGTCTTCTTTTCAATAATAATGCTATGCAGACATTAACCATGGTGTGATGAACTTCAGTTCTGAATATCCAGTACTGATATCATGTTCGTCAGCGATAATTCCTGGTCTCTGCCTGAGCGTGATGACTATTTTCTCACAAATGTAGCTCCGAAATTCGTTTTTTCTTTGTTTATTCCGGACCGCCATTCCTTAGTCTTCTTCTTCTTCTTCTTCTTCTCCTCCTCCTTCTCCTTCTTTTTCCTTCACTTGTGGGGAGTCTGTCGGCAGCACACTTAAGAACGATTCACCAATACAAATTGAAATTCATGAGTTCACATAAGCAAAATTTCAATGAGTTTTAACATAATTGAAAATGAAATGAGGCAGGGAACAGTAAACAATAAACAGTAAACAAGTAGGGTAACTTTTGCTCCCATAGGAAAACCTAACACAGAGTAACTTTTATTGAAGATTGGCACAGCCTTTTAAACTTGAATAAAGTCGGACAAATAATACAAAGACGAACAATCTAATAGTGGTGGAACATCAAGCGCAGGCCATCAACTCCTCTGTCATCAAATAATGACTTGGCAAAGATTTAGACTTTAAGGGGTGGTGGGGAGTGGGGGTGGGGGTGGTGGTGAAGATGATGAGTTTTAACATATTATACACTGACATCAGCAAATAGTCTAATATAGGCTACATTGACCTCCACAAAACCCTCCCCCCCCCCCCCCCCCCCCCCCCTTCTCTAGTTCCCCTCAACCTGTCCCCCATCGTCATTCTGCATGGTGTTAAAACAAACTCAGTTAGAAGAAGAAGAAGAAAAGGTGAGCACAGGGAGACGAAATTAATGATGACAAACTAGAATTAGACTCGTCACAATATCATAACGTTAACATTTTGGTTTAGTTAAAAAAGAATAATGAAATGTAAACATATAGTTTAAAAGTTTAAAATTTTGTCACTTTCATTTACAAAATGTCTAACACGATAAATTCTGCAAAATTTCAAATTATGTCGTTAAATCGTAAAAGGGGAAAAACATGAGAAAGGCAAGTGCGCTTCTCATAGAATGTTTCTAACAATGCGCTGTGAAGTTAATAATGATTTGTGTATCAAAGTCATTGTTCTGTTCGTCGTACTAACCACGCAGTGTCGGAGCCTTCGATCGCGTCTCAAAATAAACATTTTCTTTGCATCCCTGTATTGTCCGGCGAATACAGCATCCGCCAACCAATCTTAATACCCAACATCAGGCGAAAACTACCCGATTTTCAGTCTAAGGGAAAGAACTCGCATAGTCAAATAAAGTGTTTGTATACTTTCCCTTGGATGAAAGCTCACATGTGCGCGCGCGCGCACGCACGCACGCACGCACACACACACACACACACACACACACACACACACACACACACACACACACACACACATCTGCGTCGTGCAGAAATTATAAGTTCGGTTTACCACGGTGTGCCCGCCTTTGAGTTCTAACACAGCAAACACATTCCACACAATACGACGTTCGTTTCAGTGTTCTGCTAGCAAATTCCTCCCTTCAAAAATATTTCCACACAGCAGAAATCAGAGAACGCGTCCGACAGAAATATCAAAATGGACAAAGAACACCTGTCAAAAACAAACAAACAAACAAACAAAAGCCAGTTACAATGAACAAAACAGGCGACACAAGAAAATTACGCTGTGCTTGTGTACGTTCACAATCTCCCGCTTTTGCCAAATTCAAGTCCCATCTCTCTCTCTCTCTCTCTCTCTCTCTCTCTCTCTCTCTCTCTCTCTCTCTCTCTCTTCTCTCTCTCTCTCTCTCCTACGATCTGCTTTTTCCTTCTTTCTTTGAAAACAAAGAAGTAAACAAAATAAGAGAAAATAAAGTAAAATTAGATTAACGAAAATGTAGGCCAAAAAAAAAAAAATTGAAAAAAAAAATTAAAATTAATTAAAAATTAGAAAAATAAAATATAATAATATGAAAAAATAAAAAAGGTAAATAAAAGGAATGTTGCCGAAAAGTGTTGATTTGTGCCTTAATTTATCACACGATCATCTGTATGCATGTGCGCATGTGCATGCTTGCGTGCACACACACACACACACACACACACACACAAACACACACACACAAAATAAATGTCTGTGTGTTGTGGCTCTGTGTGTGTGTGTGTTTGTGCGTGTGCGTGTGCGTGTGCATGTGCGTGCGTGCGTGCGTGTGTGTGTGTGTGTGTGTTGTGTGTGTGTGTGTGTGTGTGTGTGTGTGTGTGCGTGCGTGCGCGCGCGCGGGCGTGTATATTGTGTGTGTGTGTGTGTGTGTGTGTGTGTGTGTGTGTGTGTGTGTGTGTGTGTACGTGTGTGTGTGTGCGCGCGCGCGCGCTCGCGCGCGCACGCAAGAGCCGCACTCACATTCTGTTCCCTTTCACTTGTGCAAGACACACACACCACACACACACACACACACACACACACACTTTTCTTTGTCTATTTACTTAATTGTTTGTTAATTTATCTATTCATTTATTTATCTCTTCATTTATTTATCAATGTATTTATCTATTTGTTTATGCATTTATTTATTTTGCAGTTATTGCTTATTTATTAATCTATGAAAGCAAAGAATAATTCAAGACCGAATATTACTTTCGTTTTCATTAGCTTTTACTCATTCATTAGCCTTTTACTCATTATGAACCTTCTGAAGGGTGCATCAAAGAGAAATATGTTGAAAGCTAACCGATCTAACGATCTTGTTCGTGATAACTGGACTGTATTCGTTGGGTCTCCGTGTCAACTGAAGAAGGACTAAAGGCTCAAAACACGTGTATAGGCTAGGCTAGAACAATGGCCTCTTTCAGGATGAGAGGTGTTCATGAGCATTTTTTTTTTATTAGCTCCCCTGTCACGGTGCTGAAAGAAGCATTTGGCTCCGAAGGAAAAATTTTATGTTCCTGGTTAGGCCAGTCAAAAAAAAAAAATCATCTATGGTGTTCTCTCTTTCTGTTTGTATTTAGACCTAATCTACTTCCTTCTTTTTCAAACCAAATTCCCTTTTATATCGACAGGCTATAGCAAAAGCAGTAAGAACACGCGCAGTTCTGAGAAACACCAGTAAAAACATTCGTCTAGCTCCGACGGACACCTGTATGGAACACGCTCATCCCTTGACAGATACTGGTACGAAACATACCCACTTCTGCCAACCACTGGTATCAACTGTGTATGGGTCTGACAGATACTGGTATAATGCAGACAAAACTCCGAAAAACACCAATGTAAAAACACACTGGTATAAAACATAGCAAGCTCTGACAAACACCGATGCACAGCATACATGCATACTGTTGACAAAGACCGATATCAAAGTACATCCATCTTTGACAAACACCAGTATGAAAACATATCAAGCTCTGACAAACACCAATAGATGACAATTAATCTATTTCTGACTAACACTGATTATTCTTTTTTTCTTTTCTTTTTTTTTTTCTTCAACCTCCCATTTTTCTTCCCCACATCTCCCTTCTTCTTTTTTTTAACTGGTGGGGCCTCCATCCTCCTATCCCCCCCCCCCCCCCCCCCCCCCCCCGAAACCGACTCACAGTCACCATGCAGTGTGTGTGTGTGTTTCTTCTTCTTCTTTTGTCAGACAGGCATTCGCTTGCTGGTTTTAGGCTTTAAATTTAAATATCAAACACCGATATAAAAACACACCCAGCCCTGACAAGACACCGATATAAAACACACCCAGCCCTGACAAGACACCGATATAAAACACACCCAGCCCTGACAAGACACCGATATAAAACACACCCAGCCCTGACAAGACACTGATATGAAACACATCCAGCTCTGACAAATAAAATATAAAATACATCTAGCTTTGACAAACACCAGTATAAAACATGAAAAGCTGTGACATACACCGGTATAGAACAAATTCAGCTCTGACAAATACCGGAATAAAACACATCTAGCTTTGACAAACACCGGTATAAAACACACCCAGTTTTGACAAAACACCAGTATAAAACATATCAAGTTCTGACAAACACCGGTTAACAAAAACACATCTAGCTTTCACAGACACCGGTCTAGAACACATTTAGCTTTGACAAACACCAGTATAAAATATATCAAGCTTTGACAAACACCGGTATAAAATATATCAAGCTTTGACAAACACCGGTATAAAATACATCAAGCTTTGACAAACACCGGTTTAAAACATATCTAGCTTTGACAAACACCAGAATAAAACACTTCTAGCTTTCACAAACACCGGTATAGAACACATTTAGCTTTCACAAACACTGGTATAGAACACATTTAGCTTTGACAAACACCGGTATAAAACATATCAAGCTTTGACAAACACCGGTATAAAACATTTCTAGCTTTGACAAACACTGGTTTAAACCTGTCAAACTTTGACAAACACCGGTTTAAAACATATCAAGCCTTGATAAACATCGGTATAAAACACATCTAGCTTTGACAAACACCGGCATAAGACATATCAAGCTTGACAAACACAAGTATAAAACATATGAAGCTTTGACAAACACCGATACAAAACATATTAAGCTTTGATAAACATCGGTATAAAACACATCTAGTTTTGACAAACACCAGCATAAAACATACCAAGCTTTGACAAACACGGTATAAAGCATAACTAGCTCTGACAAACACCGCTATAAAAACACACTCATCTCTGACAAACAGTATAAAACACTCCTAGCTCTGACAAACACCAGCATAAAACACATTCAGCTCTGACAAACACTTGTTTATAACACACACACACACACACACACACACACACACGCACAGCTCTGATCAACACAGTTACAAGACGCATCCAGCTCTGACAAAAACGAGGTTTACAACACACCCAGCAACCGTCACATGCCGGTATAAATGCATCGGCTAGTGCTAACATCAGGTGGGTACTAAACACATCCAGCTCTGACAAACGAAATACGCCCAGCTCTGACCCAAACCGGGTATGCAACACTTACAGCTCTGACAAATACCGGCATAGAACACAATCCACTGTGGTGAATTTCATATCTATGTGTCAGTTGTGTGAACTTAGTCGCTCTTGTACATTGAGATACTGAACACATGCGCGTATAGACTAGATACACACAAATAACTTCACTATGAAAATCCGAAAAAAACAATGATGTCGTAAACCAAGAACTCATTCATAATAACAATTATATGTAATTATATGTATATAAAATTCATTATGTATTGTGTGTGTGTGTGTGTATGCGCGCGCGCGCGTGTGTGTGTGTGTGTGTGTGTGTGCGTGCGTGTGTGTGTGTGTGTGTGTGTGTGTGTGTGTGTGTGTGTGTGTGTATGCGTGCGTGCGTGAGTGCGTGTGTGCGTGCGTGCGTGCGTGTGCGTGTGTGTGTGTGTGTGTGTCAAAGGGTCATGAATTGTAAAGATAAAATGAACGGGTCACTAGTACAAAACGAAAAGTATTGTCTGAGAAGTAAATTCTGAAGATCTGATAATCACTGCAGTCCCCTTGATCTGATGGAGATGTTGATTGTAATCAGTTTACATTCAGTTCGGTCTGTTAGGTTCCTGAGCTGACTTGAGTGAGTGTGTATTTGTAAATAATACTGATTTATAACACCTTGCAGACTAAAACCAACGAAACTCTGTAACAGCGGAGAGTCATTCAGCTCCGATTTCCGAGCATACTCGTGACAGCGAGCACCAAGTCCAAAACTCGTCCGCATCCATGTTTTCTCAGTCCATATCATTTTATGAGTGACCTTTCCTTCATAGCAATTTGTTTTTCTCCATGTTTTGAAATCCAGTTTTAATGTTAAAAATATCAAATGGTACTAGCTGGCCCCAGACTCAGTTATGTGAGCGTGTCACACGCCTGCCAGCTCATGTAGTAAACGATGCCTTTTGCTGTGTAGCAGATTCTGTCGTTGTGGTGTGCGTGCGTGCGTGCGTGCGTGTGTGTGTGTGCAGGAAGGATATAAATTGTGACCGGTGTTAAACAAACAAAAATGCATAAAACTTTCGTCAACAAAAGAATGGCCAGAAAAAAGCAGAAAAACAGTAGACGTCGGTAAAGAAAGAGAAACAACAACAACAACAACAAACTACAGCAACAACAACAGCAAAACGAAAAGACAGAAATAAAGAGAGTAACAGAAAAGTTCCAAGTTGGCATTGAATCCCCCACAAGGCGGGAAAGTGAGCGGTACTTAATTTATCTTTGAGTGCTGATTATAGATCGTTAGTACTTCCCTTGGCTCCTCGGTTCTCGGCACAGTCCTTCTCCTTTCATTCCTAGGTTCCTGCGGGGAGGGGGGGGGGGGGGGGGGGGGGGGGGGGGGGTGTTAAAAAGTAGAACTACAATCCATATCTAGAAAACATAAAAGCAGGAAACTCAGATATTTTATCACCGTGAGGGGAAGCTAGAGCTAGGTTTTTTTTGTGTGTGTCGAAAACATGCCCGGCAGCGCTGCAAACAATTACAAACATGCAGGCAGGTTTATATACAACATTGCTCGATGTCCCACTATTACGAAAGAAAGTCCAGCAACAACTAGGGAAGCAGAGAACGGCCGTTCTAGAGTGTCCCCTCTTCATAGACGGCCAGCTCACCAAAGAAGACACCCGGGAAAGGCCAACGCAACTCACCCACACCTTTTCCAAGGCAAGCCAGTCAAACCATCTCCCGACTTCAATGCTGCAACGAAGAAGAAGAGGAAGCAGAAGCCAACTTTAACAAACCGGCACACACACACACACACACACACACACACACACACACACATCTTATGATTTCCGTTTTGTTCTTGAGACGGTTGTTGTGTATTCTTATGTATTTTAAAAAAGAGAGAGAGAGAGAAAAAAAGGAGAAAACAAAAACCCTTTGGATACCCGAACCCTCTCTCAAACTAATCTGTCCCTGAATTAATGCAGATCCATAGCAAGGTCTTGTTGGTTCTGTGTGCTCTGTGTTGTCAGTTCTGCTGTGCGATTAGCTGTCGTAAGCAGCATTCGTCTGGAGTTACGGGCGTCAATGTATTGCATCATGGGAGCAAGAGTTACCCTACTTGTTCGTTATTTACTGTTTACTGTTGTCTGCCTCTTTCAAGATTTCCTTTAAAAACTCATGACATGTTTAAATACCGGAAGAAAAGCTGACGTCACATACATCATTTTGATCACATTCGACGATTACATTTTCGTTTATTAAGAAAAACACACACACAAAAAACCCGGCACCAGACAATTCTGACCCCATCAACAGCAGCCTAACATTGGGAGAAGTGAGGACGGCAGTCGCCAGCTTGGCATCAGCCAGGAAAGCGACAGGAGCTGAACCCATCTCTTACCGCATGATTCGATGATTCCCAGAGCCCATACGGCGGATGCTGCGCTCCTTCTAACAAGCATGCTGGAACTCTGGACACAACACATCCTAAAGGCCTGGAGGAAAGCCATCACGGTAGCCCTCCCCTAAAGACGGCAGACTAGTCCTAAATTCCCTCCAGCTACCGAGCCATTGCTCTAACTCCCCACCACGGAAAAGTGTACGAAAGAGTCCTCAAAAACAGACTGGAACATCTCCTGGAGACACACGACATCCTATGTCTGTGAGAGGCGGGCTTCAGGAAAAGACGGAAGTGCTTTGAGCATGTTGTCCGACTCTTTGAAGACATCTTCCAATGGATCCTGCCAAACAAATCCAGAGCAACCGTTCCCACCTTCTTCGACTTAAAGAAGACCTTCAACGCAGTTTGGCATGCCAAATTTCTGGACAAGACCCGGGGCCTTTCGCATCACAGGCAGATGTACCAATTCACCGACACCCTCCTGGGCTCCAGAAAGACGGTAGTAAAGTGGGACCCTCAATGTCCCAGACACACACTCTGAACTTGGGCGTACAACAGGGCAATGTGATTTGTGACAGCACCCACCCTCTTCAGTATCATGCTGCACGACTTACGGTGTGTGTGTGTGTGTGTGTGGTGTGTGTGTGTGTATGCGTGCATGCGTGCGTGTATGTGTGTGTGTGCGTGCGTGCGTGCGTGCGGGCGTGTGTGTGTGTGCAATAATAACCAGTCCAAGAAATCTGGTGATAATATTTAACAGTATGTGCATGTGCGTGAGTGGTTACACGCACCGTGCCTCTGGTCGCTTGTGTGCCCGTCCGTGTTATTGGAATCTACCGTCTAAAAAAGAGTTTAGAAGATAAGATATCACACACACACACACACACACACACTGTCACGGTCAAAAATAAACTCAACCAAATTCGTGGTCAATCGCCACCAGCCCAGTTGGACATAAGCTCTAACGCAAATATTCTGGGCGTCAGGCAGACGGCCCCATGGTTCGGATCCAGCCAATTAAGCATAGGGGAGAGGCTCCACAGAGACGGTCTGTCCCGGGCCGGACGGACTAAGCAGCTTTGACTGACAGGTCTCGATAGGGTTGGTCAGACATCTGGGCGCCTACCCAGACTCATCTAGCCAATTTACACTGACCAGGGCCCACGAGTTAAGCCATACGGCGCCAGTTAGGTAGGAAAGGGGGGAAGGTAGTGTGTGGTGGGGGTGAAATCTAACTAATCAATTAAATGACCAATTGACCACACAGAGAGTAAGGCGTGTAGGCGTGACTGTCATGATTTGAATATCCAATGGAATTAGAGGGAGATAACTACGGGTATCAGGCAGGTCAAAATCCTGACCAATGTTATGGCCCTGGACACGGAAAGGTGAGGGCTTAAAGTAATGCGTGAGTGCGAGAGGGGTGAGAACGAAGAAAACGACAACAGACAGAGTGAGAGAGGAAGAAGTTCGGGGGGGAGTAGGCTCTCGCCTACGGGAAGGGCGGGCGTCAGAGAAACGAGGAGACAGAGAGAGAAGGTTCTGGGGTTGTGTAGACTCTGCAGGAGATAGGCAGAGAGATGAGAGGAGTGATGTTTTGAGCATTTGCACCAAGATATAGTGGGGGAGGAGAGAAGAGAAACCAATTGAGAGAGTAGCCATGATATAGTCTGCAGAGAGAGGAAGGACTGAGGAGAGATGTGGAGGAGAGAGAGAGTTGTAAACAATGAAGGGAAAAGAAAGAAAGAAAAAGAAAAGAAAAGCAACAATGTCATCTGTATGATAAGCGCCAGACTAGAAGAGAGAGAGAGAGAGAGCAGTGCAATGGTTACTGCAGAAGAAAGAAAGAGAGAACAGATCGTGTTGCTAGTCACTGTTTCTATCTTCACTGGGGTTCCGACCTCATACTTGGCCAGCGCCACTTTCATCGGCCAGGTCAACCTGACCAGTGCCAGCAGTCCAGCCTGACCGGTGCCATCAGACCAAAACAGTGCCACGCAGTTGTGTCGTGCTTGTGAAATGTGACAGTAAAAGAAAAGAAAAGCAAAGAAAAGACAGTGATTCGTGAATAGTTAAGATACCTGGCCAGGTAAAGTAGAAATCTGTTTATACCCGGGTTAGTTAATGATGTTTTAGATAAAAGATTTTGTGAAGTTCGGAAGAGAGAATGTTTTTATTTTGTTTGTACCATATGCCTTGATGTTTCGTTCTATGAACATGTGTAGTTATGTTATAGCCTTTACTAGAGGTTTGCTTGTGACGTGCCTCTGAAATATGATTGAGATCGTAAGCCAGCTGTGAGAGTGTTTGGTGTGCGCTAGTCCTTCCTCCACTGACATCACCCGAGGTTGACAATTTTATTGGGCGTGACCAGGATATTCTGGCCATTTTATTATAATTGTTCAATTTCAGAGAAAGAAGCTGGGTGGATTCAGTGTTGTAATCCAAAGGACAAGGGGTTTGTCTTACTGTATGTTCCCAAGATAGTTATAATACATAGGCTTGGCATTGCTTCAAGATAGTTATAATAGGCTTTGGCATTTCCGCCCAGAGTACACCTTTCGACAGGATTGCCTATAATTCGCTCCTCTAGTTGGGTCAGGCGCTGGGTGTCTTATAAAAACTAAACTTGTTGTCCAAGTATATACATCATTCATAGGTTGTGCTATCACGTCACTGTGTCGGTAAACCACCAGTTTGGCTGTATATTCATAAAATATTGTTCAAAAAAAAAAAAAAAAAAAAAAAAAAAAAGAAAGAGAAACAATGGCGGAGAAAGAACACCCCTATGAACAACTCGTGAGCGTCTCTCGTGATTTAGGTTGTTACTGGGAGACGAGTTGCGAGCATTTGTTGAAAACAGCAAAGATGGAACGGAATGACGCGCGGGAAAGACGCGTTGTCTAGGGAGGAAATAGGCAAGCAGGAAACAGAAACAATGAAGGATTCAGGCTATGATAATCAGGCTAGGGGAAAGCTAGGAAACAGAAAGAATAAGCGGAAGCGCAGGCAAAAGAAGAATGAAGCAGAAACAGAAACGAATAGGGAAAAGCGCAGGAGACAGAAAGGAATGAAGCCGGAAACGGAAAGATTAAAGGTTCAATTTAGAGTTAGAGAAAGTGAGAATACAAAGGGAGACCCCGCTGTGTGTAGTTCACTTTCCAGTGACTCTGTGCGAGCTACGCTCCCCCGACCCAAGTTTGCCAAAATTTCGGAAGGGACGATTCGATTGACGTATCATCAGTCGTTTCGAAACGTTTGCGACCAGTCAGGGTTGGCCTCCAGAGAGTGGGCAGTCATTTTGTCGGCGTTACTGACGGTAAGGCATTACAAATTTTCATGCGTTGCCAGCAGAACAACAGTCTGATTTGGTGCTGTGAAGGAATCTTTGATGAAGGGATTTGACCTCACAGAGGAAGGTTCAGGAAGAAATTTCGTTCAGCTAAATTACAAGCAGGTGAGACGTACACTCAGTTTGGTGCACGTCTAGATCACTATTTTGAGAAATGGTTAAGGTTGAGTGGTACGAAGAAGAGTTTGCTGAATTGAAAGAGCTAGTTTTTGAAAGAACAGATTTTGTCAGGTTGCGGCCCTGAGTTAACCATACATTTGAAAAAGAGACAGCCAGAGGACGCAGGGGAGTTGTTGAAGTTCGCAGAGGTGTTATAGAGGCACGTCTGGGCATAAGGGGCAGGAGAAACAGGGGCAGGCACAGGTGAGAAGAGTGCAAGGAGACTAGGGGAGTTTTCTGCAAAGTCTGCAAAACCCAGTGGTGGGGCAGAAGGAAAGGGCAAAGGGACATTAGGTGTTTTTATTTGTCACAAGAAGGGACATGTGGCGAGGGATTGTCGCATGAGGTTTTCCCGAAGGCAGCAGCCTTGCAGAAGTGGATAAGGGTCGTCAAGGGAAAAAGATCTGCAGTGGAACCAAAGGGATTCAGTCTGAAGAGGGTGGAGTGCAGCCTATGGCTAGCACTGGACAGCAGTCAGTGTCAGGGATGGAGGGGACTAGGCTGAGTGGTTTTGTTACCAGTGGAAGAAAGGGGGGATTGGCCAGCAGAGGGTGAAAGTGTTACGAGACATGGTTGTTCATGCGGGGTAGTACGAACAACGTGGTCGAGAAAGGGGATTTGACAGGGCAAAACCAGACCTGTACTCAATCGATGGCACTGTGAGGGGTTTCCCGTTGCTAAGATAGAAGTACGTACCCCTTATCTCAGGCGAGTTGTCTGCGTTGGTGATGGAGAAACCCTTCATGAAATTTGATCATTGGAAATATTCCAGGTGCAAAGGATCCAGGGGATCCTGAGTTGTTGACTGCTACAGGGGGCAGCAGTTCAGACACGGAGCAAGAAGGAGGAAAAGGTTGATAAACCGTTAGTCGTTCCGGCAAGGAAGTCAGGCATAGATGTGTTGCCTGATGAGTTTAGGGCAGCGCAGGAACAAGACCCTTCGCTCGTGAAGTCTTGGGAGTTGGCAAGAGGTGGAGAGAAACAGGAGGTTAGAGGAGGTGAGACAGAATTTCTTGTGAAAGGCGGGCTGTTGTACCGAGTGTTCACCAAGGGGAAGACAGGTAAGGTGACCACTCAGTTAGAGGTACCAGCAGGTTATCGTGACACTGTCATGTCAGTGGGTCACGAGTCGCTCATGGCGGGTCATCTCGGCACCAGCAAAACAGCTGACCGAATCTTTGATGACTTTCATTGGCCAGGAGCAATGGCAGACATCAAGCGTTTCTGCATGTCATGTGACGTGTGTCAAAGGTCAGCCACAAGAGGGGTGAGGAGGAAGGCGCCTCTTAAACATCCCCCTTTAATTGACACACCGTTAGGAGAGTGGCTGTGGATCTGATTGGCCCAATCTCGCCCTGTTCCAAAGGTGGGCACAGGTATGAGACATGTAGGTTGCAAGGGAAGGTTTGCAGGAGGCTAGGGTCGGTCAGAAGAAGCAATATGACAGGAAGGTGAGGAAGCAATCCCTCAAGGTGGGAGATCAAGTCTGGTACTGCTTCCCACGGGTCACAACAAGCTGCTGAGGCATTGGAAGGGCCATTCACCATCGCTGAAAAGGTCGGTCGGGATTACCGAATCGATGTGAATGGGAAATCAAAACTTTTCCTGCAAATTTGCTCCGCAAATATATTCAGCGTGGAGACTCAGCACATAGGCGCAGCAGCAATCATTGATGGAGGTGAAGGAGACCCAGCAGAAGAAGGGGAGATTTTGTTGCCTGAGTTTCCAGGAGAAGAGTCATACAGGGATGTTGTCACTGTATGAAGGGCTAGACAGTAGGAGTTCCTGGGGTTTTGTTGTCGGGGCGAAAAAAGCACCCGAAAGGGGGAAAGGTGGGAAGTGATAAAATTCGAGAGCCCAAAGACCAAAACAAAAGTCGGGAGTTGCTGGTTTTTTGCTTTACAGGGGGGGTTTGTTCCAAATTTTGCTGAAATCACGACCCTCTCAGTGATTGGTCAAGGCAGGGAAACGGCGTGGTCGAGTGGTCGCGCTGCAGAGAAGCATGCAACGGTGCTGGAAAGACTGGGTTTCCCCGTCCCCATCTTGAAGCTCCCGGATTGTCAAAACCGTTTTTTTTTGCGGACAGTGCATCAGGTGGGGGATAGGTGCGTATTGTTGCAGGAGCATGAAGGAGTCGAGTTCCCTGTGGGGGTATGCTAGAGGAATTTGACAAATTGGGGAAGAAGGGGTACGAACTGTGAGAAGGGTGTTTAGTGTCGTGGGGCGTGCAGAATTTCCCCAAAAATACTTGTTGGGAAAGAGTTCGTGATAGGGGGACAGATCACCAACCATCAAATTCCTGCAGGGCACAGTGAAAAACAGCAGGTTCTCGTTGGGCAAGGCATGCAGCCCTACGGGGTCCCGAGTGCGTACACCCCAGGTCGACAAAATGTCGGAGCTGACTATTTAAGTCGCTAGTCTAGCAAGCGAACTCAGAGGAAGCAGTTACCGGGGTGCTTTGTTGATAATAGGCCTATGTGTTGATTCTTTATGTTGATTGGTAGGGTTCTTCCCAGTTGGCTATGGTTCATATTTTTGTGTGGATTGTTCTATTTTCTTTGTGAGATTGTTTTGGAATGTAGTTATGTTGAGCATACAGTCGTTGTGTAGTGTGCATTTTTTGCTTAAGTGAGGATGGAGACCCCTCAGTGAAGTGTCATGGATCGTGATATATTATTTTGTGTGTTCATAAGAATTGTGAAAAGGAGATGTGGCAAACCGCAGGTGGGGGGTTGTAGGTGCGCCCCCCCGAGGTCGTTATAAATGAATTGAAATAACGCAAAGCCACTCAATGAAACTCTTAGGTTTGGTATTCATAATGTATATTTTATAATTTATAAACCGTTTTGGTTGTAAAGTATTTTTCAAACTTTGACGTGTAGTGTGTGCAGCAAAATTTGGTTGTTGTCTTTTTTTTTTACCGTTGTTTGAGACAATGCGGTGCTAGTCTTTTTCAAGGGGAAATTGTCTGGTCAAAAATAAAATCAACCAAAAACGTGGCAAAACGCCCCCAGCCCCGTTGGACCCTAAGCTCTAAAGCAAATATTTGGGCGTCAGGCAGACGGCCCCATGGTTCGGATCCAGCCAATTAAAAAATAGGGGAGAGGCCACAGAGACGGTCTGTCCCGGCGGACGGGCTAAGCAGCTTTTACCGACGGTCTGATAGGGTTGGTCAGAATCTGGGCGCCCCCCCAGATCATCTAGCCCAAATTTTCCGCCCGGGCCCCCCGAGTTAAAACCCTACGGCGCCGTTAGGTAGGAATGGGGGGAAGGTAGTGGTGGTGGGGGGGAATCTAACTAATCAATTAAAAAACCCAATTTCCACCAAGAGGTAGGCGGTAGGGTGACTGTCATGATTTGATATCCAAAGGGAAATTTGGGGGGAGATAACTTCGGGTATCAGGCGGTTTTAAAAAAAACTGACCAATGGTACTGGCCTTGGGCACGGAGTGAGGGCAAAAGTAATGGTGAGTGAGAGAGAGGGGGAAGAGAAAAAGAACAGACGGGGGAGGAGAGGAAGAAATTCGGGGGGGTGGTCTGCCTAAGGAAGGCAGGGAATAAGAGACCCCAGAGGACAGGGGAGGGGGAGGTTCTGGGGGGTAGACTCTGCAGGAGAAAAGGGAGAGAGGAGAGGAGTGAATTTGAGCATTAGCACCAGATATAGTAGGGGAGGGAGAAAAGAACCAAGTTTGGGGATTAGCATGGATGTTGCGAGGAAGGATGAGGGAAAATGTGGAGGAGAGAGAGTTGCTAACTAATGAAGAGGAAAAAAAGAAAAAAAAAAAAAAGAAAAGAACATGCCTTTGATAAGAGAGACTAGAAAGGGGAGAGAGGAGTGCAATGCGTTAATGCGGGGAAAGAAAGGAGAAAGATCGTGTTGTAGCATGTTCTATCTTCACTGGGGGTTTGCCCCATTCTTGGCCAGGCCATTTTATCGGCGTCCAACCTGACCAGGCCCGCAGTCCAGCCTGACCGGTGCCATCAGACCAAAAACCAGTGGCAGTTGTGGTGCTTTGAAAGTGACAGTGAAAAGAAAAAAAAAAGAAAAGAAAAAAACAGGATTCGTGAATGTTAAGATCCCCTGGCCGGTAAAGTAGAAATTGTTTATACCCCGGGGTTTGTTAATGTGTTTAGATAAATGATTTTGTGAAGTTCAGGAAAGAGAGAATGTTTTATTTTGTTTGATTCCATATGCATTGATGTTTCGTTCTATGAACATGTGTAGTAAAGTTATAGACTTTACTAGTGGTTTGATGTGACGAATGCATGATATATGAATGAGATCGTAAGCAAGCTGTGAGTGTGTTTGGGCTGTGCGCTAGTCCTTCCTCCACTGACATCACCCGAGGTTGACACACACACACACACACACACACACACACACACACACACACGCAAGCACGCGCGCGCGCGCGCACGCACGCACGCACGCACACAAACACACACACACACACACACACACACACACACACACACACACACCACACCAATCTATCTGTCTATCTATCTACCTATGCATCCGTCTGTATGTCCGTCTGTCTGACTTTCCATCCATTAATCCATAGATCCCACCCATCCATCCACTCATCCATCAATCTATCTACCCATCTACTACCCACCCATACATCCATCCATCTAACTTTCTATCTATCTATCTATCTATCTATCTATCTGTCTGTCTGTCTGTCTGTCTGTCTATCTATCTATCAACTTCTAATCGCTATACAAAATATCTTCACATCTATAACACATTAAATTACCTTCAAAGTTATCTTTACGCATCTTGTAATTTTTTCGAAAAAACATGAAATGACACGCTTTCGTACAAAACAAATCAAATCTACGATGAACAAAACTGTGACACAGGAGGAAAAAAACCTCTCTCTCACACACACACACACACACACACACACACCACACACACCACACACACGCACACACGCACGCACGCACGCACGCATGCACGCACGCACACACACACACACATTAGATATAACCGGGGATAATAAGAAAAAATGAACACATAAAGAAGGTAAGAAATTAGGTTCAGGTATATAAATAACATACCACTGCCGCCGCCACAACCACCACCACCACCAACAACAAACGGCAAAAATATGTGTCTAGTTTAGTTCCGTTTGGAAATGTGATGGATCGATATGTGCCTAGGCAGAAAACTACACTGCCTTTGTGTTATATGCACACCGGTATTGACAGTGCATATGTCATATTATATCTGACTGGTGTTGCCTCTTCATGTTCTTCTCGTTGTCGTCAAGCTTTCTTACTGTACATGTCTGTGTTGACTGTTTGGCAATGCTAATATTTGTCATGTTATTTAGTTAAACGGTGTTGAAATGATACCCACCCCTTACACACACACACACACACACACACACACACACACACACACACACGGGCGCGCGCGGGCGCGCGCACGCACGCACGCATGCACGCACGCACGTACGCACGCACGCACGCACGCACGCACGCACGCACACACACACACACACACACACGCTCACTTCCATCTCATGTCCTTCGCCTTTTAGAAACTGATTTCAGAAACAAAATGTACTATTCAAGCATTCATGTAATTGTCATATTTGTGTACATACGTCCCCCGTATGTATACAAATAATGACAATTACATGAATACTGTGTGCGTGTGTACCTGTGTGGGTAACATGTGTTGTGACTCGTGCGTGCGCGCGTGCACGCATGCGTGTATGTGCGCGTGCGTGCGTGCGTGCGTGCTGACGTGTGTGGTGTGTGTGTTGTGTGTGTGTGTGCGTGCGTGCGTGTGTGTGTGTGTACCCCCTATTCTGTGAATCTACCATTAATTAAGAGACCTGTGGATCTCAGTTCCCGACTGCTTTTCGATGATTAACTCTTCAACCTGTTCGCACAGGCGATCGTCACTCGAATGAACTATCCCTGGACCCACCCACCACTCCCATGCCTGACGTCATACACCACACCCTTGCCCCCCCGCCCCCTCCACCCCCCCCCCCCCCCCCCCCCCCCCCCCGGCTTCCCCCACTCTCCCTCGCGCTGACCCGCTGACCCTTAACCCTTAACTTGCTCTTGACCCTGAGCGAGGCCGCGGCTCCTGGCGGACGTACAAAAAATGGACAAGATGAACGAATCGGTGACAAGGTTGTAAAAACAAAAACGTTTTTAGTCAGCTTGTTCATTGCCACCCCCCCACCCCCCCACCCCCTTTTTTTTTTGTTGGCTTTTTGTTGTTGTTGTTGTTGTTGTTGTTTTTGCATCTACTCTGTTGTTCTCCAGTTTCCACCGTGATCCCCCACCCCACCTCCCCCTCCCCCCCCCCCCCCCCCCCCCCCTCAGCCCGCTAAAGCGTTGTCTTTAACGTTTTAACGGCAACACGATCAATTAACAGATCAACAAATGGACAGATGGGCAGATAAGGTTTGTGAGGGTATAGGTTGCATAAAATAGATAAAAGAATCAATAAATCACAAGCAAAAAACACCGGTGAAATTTGACGCGTCAAACATCAGTTAAACGGGGGGGAAAAAACCAGGAACGTAACTACATTTGTTACGTTACAATCTGAATGTCAGTTTAGGGGGGAAGAATGTGACAGGAAACCAGTTACTTCAACAACTTTTTAACCCAAATATTAACAAAGAAAGAAACAAACAAACAAACAACAACAACAAAATGATCACTGCTGTGATGATTTGCAATTCTGATATAGTTTCTAACATCGCAAACTAGTCGTTGGTATGATATCACTGTGTAAATACTGGTTGACAGAATAACATCAAATTATCATTTTTTTTAATGTCATGCCCAAATAACAGCTGACACAATAGCAGCCAATTTATCGCTACTGTCGTGTCATGCCCAAATAAGAGCTGACAAAATAACAGCTCGCTTATTACAACTGCAATGTCATGCCCAAGTAACAGTTGACAAAATAACAGCGCGCCTATTGCTACTGCAATGTCATGACCAAATAACGTTTGATAAAATAGCAGCGAACTCATTACCACTGCCCAAATAACAGTTGATAAAATAGCAGAGAATTTATTATTACTGCAGTGTCATGCCCAAATAATAGTCGACAAAACAACAGCAAACGTATCACTATCGTAATGTCATGCCAAAGTTTACAGTTGATAACACAGGAGTAAACTTATCATTGTTGTAATGCCTTATCCAAATAACAGTTTACAAAATATCATCAAACTCATCACTGCAGCGATGTCTTACCAAAACAACGATTAAAGAAATGTCAGCCAGGTAATCAATTCTGTAGTGTCATGCCAAGATAACATTTAACAAAATAACGGCAAAGTAATCCGAACTGTAGTGGCATGCCCGAATGACCGTTAACAAAATAACTTCAAAGTAATAGATTTTGTAGTGTCATGCCCGAAAAACGTTTAACAAAATAACAGCAAAGTAATAAGTTTTGTAGTGTCTTGTCCGAAAAAACGTTTAACAAAATAACAGCAAAGTGATCAGAACTGTAGTGTCATTCTCGAATAACATTTAACAAAACACAACAGCAAAGTAATCACTGCTGTAGTAATTTTTCCCCTCGGAGTTAACATTGGTTCTGACTCCATTCCCCATACAGTCCTTCGAACGAGACTATAAACCGAGGTTCCGTGTGTGAACGCACGCACAAACATCTTGCGCACACGTAAAATCCCATCACCAACTTCCGGAAGAGAAGGCCAGTTTGGCCGTTGGTATGGATGACACGCTACACATAGCGTGCACTTTCCCCGAAGATGGAGTATGGCTGCCTTAATGGCGGAATGGGGAAAAAAACCGGTCATACACACAAAACTCCACTGCTTGTCTATACAGGCAGTGTCCGCAGGAGTATCAGCCTACGTACGCAGAAAGAAAGGAAAAACTGCTGTAGAGTCGTGCTCACATAACCGTTAACAAAATAACTGCAAAGTAACCAGTCCTGTAGTGTCATGCCCGAATAGCATTTAACACAACAACAGCAACGTAATCACTGCTGTGGTATCATGCCCAAACAATATGTAACAAAATAACAGCAAAGTGATCAGAGCTGCAGTGCCACGTCCAAATACACGTTAACAAAATAACTGCGCTGTAATCACTTCTGTAGTGTCATGCCCGAATAACATTCAGCAAAATAACAGCAAAATAATCACCACTGTCGTGTCGTGCCCAAATAACAGTTAACAAAATAATAACAAAGTAATCGGAGCTAAAGTGTCACACCCAAATAACCGCCGAAAAAACAGTTGACAAATAACAGCAAGGTAAAAAATCAAAACTGTACTGTCCTGCCCGAATAACATTTAACAAAAATAACAGCAAAGTATTCAATGCTGTGGTGTGATGCCCAATTAATAGTTAACAAAATAACAGCAAAGTAATCCGAACTATAGCGTCGTGGCCGAATAACTGTTAACAAAGTAACTGCAAAGTAATCAGTTCTGTAGTTCATGCTCGAATAATAACATTTAACAAAATAATAGCAAAGCAAAATCACTGCTGCGGTGTCGTGTGACGGGTCTCCAACGTCCCCCCCCCCCCCCCCCCCCCCCTCGTTATTGAAATATGATTATCATATGCAGGATGCAGGGGATATGGACAGAAGCATTCACGTCTTCACAACCAAATTGCGCTCTCACATTTGCACATGCACTCTGTCACTCACATCAGGCCGCACAAAGGTGACGGGAATCAATAGCATGTCATAGAAAATAATCAATTTTTATTTAACTTGACTCCGAGCCCCCACCCCTCACTACACAACACATTTATCGAATCATACAAAATGAAAACAACATACAGACAATCTCATATCGCATCCATTTTTCTTCACTACTCTCAATTAACCAGGAAAGACCACATTCCAATATTCCGGTTACACGCCTGTTAACACAAGGAAAAATAAAGGTTCATAACTTGCCATCATTCCTTGGTTGACCAGTCAGTTCTCTCATCGCTCAGTACGACTACGATTGCTGAAGCTGCCACACTGTTGTGTCCTCCCGATTGGCCGAATCCCAGTTGGGGGACACTGGCAACGTAGCTTGAGTTGCACCCTCAGACCAAGTCTCCCGGACTCCAGTGAACTTCACCCTCTCCACGGAAAGGGCTCCTGTCGGCCTCTCCCACAGGTCTTCTCTCGCTGCAAACACCCCACCGTCGTCGGGCAGCTTCCTGCCTAAGCCCCAACAGGCTGACACGTCTTGCTGTCTACCGTCCACACACAGGAGACAATTCTTCTCGTCGTCGGCTCCGAGGCTACAGCAACCTCCACTGTCTCACATCCCCACCCAGGAGACATGCAGTTATCTACCATCGTCGGCTTCGAGGAGAGAGCAAACCTCTGCTACTCGCTGTATTTTTTTGAGCCCTCAGCAAGACGGGTTGAGTTCGCTTTCCAATCGTGAGTCATACATTTCCTGGTTTTCCGAGCATCTTACATCCATTCTCAACCAAAAAGAACCCGAGTTAAACTGTTTCAACCAATAGAATCACTGGCATGCACACATCACACAATTTACACCAATAGATCTCCGAGTTATTTTGATTCCACCAATGGAATCACTAGTACACCCCTACCCATGATCACCAAGAGTTGGGGTACCATGTGATTAATCCAAAACATTCAATTCTCCTCATGTTTGATTCCCCGAAGCTACCCATTGTACTAACAGCCCGGACTTCTCCACAAGCCAGGACTGATGCTTCAAGTGTTTCCTACACTCTATAGACAACAAGGTGCAAACTACTCAGTAGGCCGCGAACTACTCAGTAGTCCGAAGCTTTCCCGAACGTGTTTGTCCCTCGGGACAAGAACGGCTGAGTGGTCACTGTGCCCTGCCTGCAGGGCGATGGTCACCGAACCGTGACGGTCGCCTGCCATGATCGCCTCCCTTCAGGCTCACTGGAGAACCCAGTGGATGGCCAGTGGTGGAGATGGATGCCTTCCCTCCCAGGACCGGCAGGTCCACATGTACTTGTTACTACTCTCCTGGACATGCGAATCACTTCCCAGAAACTCTCCCTCCTTCAGTATACGACCCGGGGTATTCCCCTCTGGTAATGCCTGAGTTCGCACACTTGAAGAACCCAAGGAAAACTGATCTGAACATCGGCAAAATTTCCCATGATTTGCCTAAAGGACGGGAGAACACTCGGCCGACTCGTGACAACAACAGTTAACAAAATAACAGCAAAGTAATCAGAGCTGTAGTGCCACGCCCTAAATAAACCGTCAACGAAATAACTGCAAAGTAGTCGGTCATGTAGTGTCGCGCTCGAATAACATTTTATCAAATTATAGCAAAATGATCAGAGCTGCAGCGTCACGCCCAAATAACCGTTGACAAAATAACTGCAAAGTGACCAGAACTGTGATATCACACCTAAATAACAGTTGGCAAAATAACAGCAAAGTAAAAATAAGTACTGCAGTGTCATGCCCCCGAAAAAAAAAACAACATTTAACAAAATAACAGCAAAGAATTCACGGCTGTGGTGTCGAGCCCAAATAACAAATAACAAACGAATAGCAAAGTAATCGGAACTGTATCATCATGCCCAAATAACAGACGAATCAACGCTGTGGTGTTGTGCCCAAATCACAGTGAACAAAGTCACAGCCAAGTAATCAGCACCGTGGTATCATGCTCCGATGACAATTAACAAAATAGCGGCAAAGTATAATCAGTGCGGCGGTGTCATACCAAAATAACAGCCGACAAAATAACAGCAGAGTGATCAGTATTCTGGTGGTGCCATGCCCCGATAGCGGTCAACAAAATAACAGCGAAGTGATCAGTAAACAGTGTCATGCAAAAAAAAAAAAAAAAGAAAAAAAAAGGTCAACAAAATAGCAGCAAAGTAATCAGAACTGTAGTGTCATATCTGCATAGCATTTAACACCACCAAAACAAACAAACAAACAAACAAACAAAACCCCGATCCTATGACCGCTGTGGTGTCCTGCCCAAAACAATTAAAAACAAAACAACAAGTAAATTAAGCATTGATGTAGTGTCGTGTTTGAAAAAAAAAAGCTAACAAAATAACAGCAAACTATTCGATTCATTGCAGCGTCGTACTCGCCCAAATAACAGTTCACAACAGAACAGCATGACAAAGGGTGCTGTATAGTGTCATGCCCCCAAAGTAACGGTAAACAAAATCAACAGCAAACCAGTATAGCTGCTGTGTTGTCACCACAACTCAACTATCAGTCAACAAACGTAACAGGGAAAGGGAATCCTCAGCGTCGTTGAGAACAACAGGACAGAAGTCACCGGTTTGTATTGTTCAGTGTAAACCGAAATATTAACAACAGTGGACTGCGCCTTTCTTGTTGCCTCACGGCCTTGGTAGCAAAGAGTCCGAAAACTAGCCTCAGAAACAATGAAAACATATATAACAAAGAGTCAGAAAACTAGCCTCAGAAACAATGAAAACATATATAACAAACAAAGCACTGACAAAACACCATCAGAAACAATTCAAATGAAAATGGCATGTCCAAATCAGTACAGATCAGTCTAAATGCTGTTGTTGTTTTTTCCCTGTAATTTTGGACTGACTCGGGCTCACAATGTGACATAAACAATAAAGAAACTTACCCTTTGCAAAAACGAATAACAAGTATAGCAACACCAACAATATAATTTACAACAAAAACAACAATAACGATATTACTTATAATAATGACGGTAATAATGATGAAACAATTTCTTCACAACGTAAATTCAAATTAAGAGAACAATATCAGCAGCAACAATGAAATTCGAATATCAAACAAACATCTTGGAGGTTTGGATAAAGAAATCAATATGTAATTTTCCCCAGTGTGAGCAGTCATAAACATAAAAACGATTGTAATGCTGATACGAAACACCATTTTTCGATGAAATGTTGATGAATTCATAGATGTACATGTCTTCATGATACAATATCAGTTTTTGTGATACACTTATTGCTATGACAGAGTATGGCAAGCGTTAATAAAAGGACGTACACGTTAACCGATATACTTTGAATGAACGGGTGAACACATGACAATTTCAGTGGTCGATTGACGCACACAAAGTTCAAGCAGTTGTAACACGAATAACTGTGACAAGGATAATTTGATGCTTTTTTTCTTTCCTTTTCTTGTCTTTTTGCTGATTTTTTTTTCTTTTTCTTTATTTTTCTTTTTTGTTGTTGTTGTTGTTCGAATACAATCAGAAGAGGTTAGCGTTGTCAGACGTACACTATACCGCCACGACGATCCCAAGTCTGGCCGATTTCTCCAGGGGGACATAACTCTAGATGGAGATTTTTGTGTTCGTGTTACTGCCACAAACGTTCTGCAAACCACAACGGGATGGAATATGTGTTCTGCGATACGCAAATGGTCCAGTATCAACAAGAATGACTAGGTCCAGTTTCTCTGTTCAAGTGTTGTGTGTGAGCGCACGCGAGAGAGAGAGAGAGAGAGAGAGAGAGAGAGAGAGTGTGTGTGTGTGTGTGTGTGTGTGTGTGTGTGTGTGTGTGTGTGTGTGTGTGTGTGTGTGTGTGTGAGAGAGAGAGAGAGAGAGAGAGAGAGAGAAGAGAGAGAGAGAGAGAGAGATAACGGCTCCTGAAAACCTTCAGATGGAACAAACTATTGTTCCTGGCCGATCAAGAGAACTACGATTATGCATGTGCGTGCGTGCGTGCGTGCGTGTGCATGATATGCGTGCGTGCGTGAGTACGTGCATGTGTGTGTGTGAGCGTGTGTGTGTGTGTGTGTGTGTATGTGTGTGTGTGTGTGTGTGTGTGTGTGTGTGTGTGAGAGAGAGAGAGAGAGAGAGAGAGAGAGAGAGAGAGAGAGAGAAGAGAGAGGAGAGAGAGAGAGAGAGAGAACGGCTCCTGAAAACCTTCAGATGGAACAAACTATTGTTCCTGACCGATCAAGATCAAGAGAACTACGATTATGCATGTGCGTGCGTGCGTGTGCATGTTGTGCGTGTATGTGTGAGAGTGCATGTGTGAGCGAGTGTGTATGTGTGTGTGTGTGTGTGTGTGTGTATGTGTGTGTGTGTGTGCGTGCGTGCGTGCGTGCGTGCGTGCGTGCGAGTGTGTGTGTGTGTGTGTGTGTGTGTGTGTGTGTGTGTGACTACTTGTTAACGAAATCCAATAAAACGTGGTGCTCGCTATGATTGTTGGTGCAGTTCTAAAAAAAAAGCAGTCTACTTTGTCCCGGTATTACAAGTATTTCCCAATATTGTCTGAAAATGGACGACAGTTCACGTCACGTAAGGATGACCACAAACACGAATAAAATGGGCTTTACCAACCAGCTATCACTGAAAAAAAAAAAAAAAAAAAAAAACTTTTGGTCCGTAAATAACTTTGCAAAACAAGCGACACAGACGCCGTCACGGATCAACGTTTTACAGCACTTGCCCGAGCCACGCTCTTCCTTAACATTTACTTAAAAAAAAATCATCTGCTAGGAAGGACCGGCAGATGTAACTCAACTTTACAGCTGATGATTGAGTGTTAATCTGTCCTTGCTGGAAGTGAAAATGATTTGGTGAACAGCGAAAGAGCAGATGCACTGTGACTGTCTTCGTTACTTTCAAAGGTTTGTCCTGTACTCTTGTTTGTGTGCTTGGCGATAACTAACCCCTTCTCTGTCTACATTGTGATTATCTTAATAAGACGCGGGTTGTTTTGTGTTTTGACCCCCCCACCCCCACCCCCACACTCCCCGTCTTTTTTTTCAGGAATACATATTCTCTAGGGGCTGACTTTATTTCATATTTGGCAAGATCATTTTTTTTTCCTTGGTTGCTGAAAGAAATAATAGGTTACAGGAAGGAAACTGCAGACATTTTGGTTTATTTTACTGAAAGGAACATAATTCATAGGAAACTATACAAATGTCAGAGTAATCAACAGATTTGAGCCACCTGCAGGTGTTTTTTGCCATTTTTTGTTGTTGGTCCCATCCGTTTGACGTAGCGCTGGAGTCAGAACAGGAAAAGCGCCTGAGGAAGGGAGACAGTCCCTGCTGTATGACCGAGCCATTCATGTCCATGAAATCAAAATTGCTTCCCTTCGTCGACTGCACTTTTTTTTCCCCACTCACATCGATGACTTGGAGCTAACTTATTTGCCTTTTGTTTGCTTGTTTATCTATTCATTTTGCTTCGGTTTGTTGTATTTCATTTATTTATTTATTTACAAATTTACTTACCTATTTATTTGTTTGTTTCTTCATTTATTCATTCATTTATTTACTTACTTATTTATTCGTTTATCTATTTCAAAATTCGGATAGTTTTCGTGAAAACAGAGACCTTGGAAATGAATGCGTTCATCGATTCCGACTCTTACAAACAAAGCGACATGACGCCCCCCCATCCCCCCCCCCCCCCCCCCCCCCCCCCCCCCCCCCCCCCCCCCCCCCACCACCAACACACACATACCTTTTTTTCTCAGTAATAAACCCACGAACTTCACTGAACTACAAGAAGTTGTGTTTTCTTTCGATTGTTAGTTGTTGGAGGGAGAGAGTGAATCAAGGGGGGGGGGGGGGGGGGGGGGTGGAAGCAATGGGGTGGGGATTGGGATGCAGGGGGGGGGGGGGGGGGGCGGATGACGGAAGGTTGGGGAGGAAGGGGAGGCAACAAAACCAAAAGCCGGTAGCCTAGAGAAAGGTCTCCTCCTCTAACTGCAGTTCATCGTCAGCCGTGCATTCGGCGACCGCTAGTAACGCCTCTTCCTCGGAAGACTCTGTGCCTTCCTCCGACTGCTCCGTCACCTGCAGAACGTACCCTGCCTCTACTGGGAAAGTCACGTCATGGTCATCAGTGACGCCATCGCCACCTGTGACGTCACAGTCCACGTCAGCAGTGTCTTCCACCACATCCTGGTGCTGTGGTGTCTTTCTTTCTCCCCGGCAGACCTGACGTGATCGTTCCGGCGAAGAGAGTCCTGGCTGGGGAAGGAACGAGCAGGGGAGAGAGGGGCGATGCGAGGAATGACTTCTGCTCGATGGGCGGGAGTCAGAGACGGAGACGGTGAAGGCGAGTGGTTGACTCCTCCTCCTCTTTCTCTTTCCCCTCCTCTTTCTCCTTCCCCTCCTCCTCCTCCTCCTTCTGCTTCCCCTCCTCCTCCTCTTCCTTCTCCTCCTCCTCCACCTTCCTCCCCTCCGGTGCAGTTTGACTGGGAGTCTTCCAGGGAAGACGATCCGGGCCTGAAAGACTGGCTGTCGGTTTCTGTGCCTTCGTAGCCGCTGTCTCGTACGCTGAGGTCACTGCACCCGCCCTGCCTGGGCCTCCTCAAGGCCGGTTCTACCTCCAGGAACACCGAGCAGGACTGACTCCCTGGTTGTAGAACGCGACTCGTGGGAGACACCAGTTCGCCTCCACAGCCGGCGCATGTTTCTCGTCCTGCGTGTCTTCCCCGATGTCCTCTCGACGCCGCGTCTTTTCGGACGAGTTCACTCGTCTCTCCTCCGTGAGGTTCGTGGGTGTCGTCCTCACCAGCGTGTCTTCCACGTGCGTCCCGTCTCCTGCGTGTCTGTCCGCCGCACGTTCCGCGCGTTTCCCACCTTTCACCAAGGTCACTTCCGTCTCTTCCACTACCAGCCTCTCTTGCACACCTACCTGCCCCTTCCCCACACCGTCCACACGTTCCTCCTCCTCCTCCTCCTCCTCCTCCGTACGTCCCTCCTCGGAGGTCCCTCCTCCTGCCCCTGGACTTCCTCACCGGGGTCCTCCGAGCACCCCCCGTGCCTGAAGACATCGTGCCCACAGCCCCGCTGTCACTCCAGCTGCTGCGGCTTCCTCTGGAGGAGCGGCCCCGGCCCGAGGTGCTGCTGCTGCAGCTGCTGTTGCTGCCTTCGGCGGAGGAACCCATGCTGCCGGAGGCCTCGCTGCCGGAGGAGGAGCTGCCCAGCAGGGTCCGCAGCGCCTGCTTGTGCTGCGTGGTGAACTTGCTGCGGTCCAGGTCCGTGCAGTACTGCTGGATGCGCTTCACCTCGGCCTGCTCCGTATCCTCCACCCGGTCCGGCAGAACGAACGCTGCAAACAGAGCAGTGCCGGACAGGTTGTACCTGCTGTAGATGGGTAAAAGATGGTTGAACTTGCTGCGATGGGAAAAGATGGTTGTGAATGTTACATTGGAAGGATGATTGCAGTTGCTGCGATGGAAAAGATGGTTGTGCTTGCTGCGATGGAAAGGATGGTTGTAACTGCTGCGATGGAAAGATGGTTGTAACTGCTGCGATGGAAAGATGGTTGTAACTGCTGCGATGGAAAGATGGTTGTAACTGCTGCGATGGAAAGGATGATTAGACCTGCTGCGATGGAAAGGATGGCTGTACCTGTTGCGATGGAAAATATGGTTTTACCTGCTGCAACAGAAAATATGTGTGTACCTGCTGCGATGGAAAATATGGCTGTCCCTGCTGCGATGGAAAAATGGTTGTACCTGCTGGAGGGAAAAGAGGGTTTGTCCCTGCTGAGATGGAAAAGAGGGTTTAAAATCTGCTGCGAGGGGAAGTGGTTAAACTTGCTGAGGAAAAAGAGGGTTTACCGCTGCAAAAACTTGGTTGTACCTGCTGCGGTGGAAAAGGAGGTTTTACCGCTGTGATGGAAAAATGGTGTGCCTATGTGATGGAACAGATGGTTGTACGTGCGCAAGGAAAGGAGGGTTTGTACGTGGATGGAAAAGGGTTGTACGTGCTGCGTGGAAAGGAGGGTTTACATGTGCAGGGAAAAAAATTTTGTGCCACTGTGATGGAAACAAGGGTTGTACGTCTGCAGTGGAAAGGGGGGCTGTACTGCTGCAGTGGAAAGGGGTTTACAGCTGCAGTGGAAAGGGATGGTTGTACATGCGCGAGGGAAAGGAGGGTTTTGTACATGCTGCAGTGGAGAGGAGGGGTTGACATGCGGCATGGAAAAGGAGGGTTGACATGCGCAGTGGGGGGATGGTTTTACATGCTGCAGGGGAAAGGTGGCGACTTGGCGTGGAGAGAGGGGTTATACAGCTGCAGTGGAAAGGATGGCTGTCGTGCGCGTGGGAGGATGGTTGTACGTCGCAGTGGAGGGGGAGGGTTTGACTGCTGCGTGGAAAGGATGGTTGTACCTGCTGCGTGGAAAAATGATTGGCCTATGCGATGGAAACAGATGGTTGTACGTCCCTGC
>CM031600.1:63827826-63832826 GCA_018398815.1 Conus ventricosus | reverse complement strand
ATGCATCTTACCCTTTATCCCATTCTTTTGAAGTATTGGCCAAAGCAGTTTTCTAGACACTGAATCGAATGCCTTTTCGAAGTCAATAAAGGCTACGTACAATTTGCGATTCCATGAAAACTGTTTCTGTATAATTGCCAAAAGTGTAAACATTTGATCGATAGTTGAATAACCTTTCTTAAAACCCGCTTGCCACTCACCTGTACTATTATTATGTTCAACCCATTCTTGCAATCTACAGTTAATTATAGAACTATATAACTTACTGCTTATATCACACAGTGATATGCCCCTATAATTGTTTGGATCATTGACTTCACCTTTCTTAAATAAAGGCAATATAATTGATTCTGTCCAGTTATCAGGAAATACCCCTTTGTCAAAAAGTGCATTAAAAAATCTGACGAAGAAATCAATTACGGCGTTTCCAGCATTTTTTATATAATTCTCCAACTATGCCATCAGGGCCTGCAGCTTTTCTGTTCTTGAGTTTTCTAATTGCAGAAATTACTTCTATTCTAGAGATCGGAAAATCGAGGAAACTTGCATCGCTATTGATATCGAGAAAAGTACCTTCTTCATCAGATTCTTCTACGTCTTCTTCAGTATCGTCTTCGAGAAGTTCTTTGAAATGCTGATACCATCGTTTACAGAAATATTGTTACAAGTATTACTATGTCTAACTGATATTTTGCGCAAATGCTTCCAGAACTCTTGCTGATTTTTGATTGAGTCAACTAAACTGCATAATAAAGTAGAATTATACTCATTCTCTTTGGTCTTTAAAAGGTTTTTATACTCTCTTCGAGCTTTACAATAAACGTCTCGGTCTTTATCGTCTAACGTCCTTCTAGATATTCTAAGGAGTTGCTTCACGTCTTTTTTGGTTCTATGACATTCTTGATCAAACCAATCATCCTTCTGAATATTATTTAATCTTATTTGTTTCCTCATGCATTCTGCCTGTTCTTTTACACAAGCGTTAAATATATTTAAAGCAGCGTTAACATCATCATCGATCAAGTTGACAGCTTCCTCCAGCATTAATAATGCATGCCGACTATTTATTAGATTGTGGAAAATATTAGCATATTCATCTTGCCATTTATACATATCAAGAAGCTGTATGTTGCACTTAACGCCTTTCTCATTTCTTACTTCAGGGAGTAAGTTAATATTGAGCACTAGAGGTAGATGGTCAGACTCAATCCGTTCATTCACACAGAGGTTGCATGATAGATTGATAACAGTAAACATGTCATAGGAAGTTATGAAATAATCATTCACACTGTTCCCTGTCTCTGAAATATATGTGAAACAACCTTGACGGTCACCGTCACACACGCCATTTAAAATACATAGATCTAACGCGGTACACATGTTTAATAACAGCTTTCCATACCTGTTCAATGTATTGTCTTCAGAACATCTGTTAACAAGGATTCCATTGTGTAAAGTGAAAGTACATTTTTCTGTTGGAAATTCTTGACAAATGTTAGAAATTCTACTATTTAGATCTCCAGCCAGAAGTACATACACATCAGGTACTCTGAGCATAACATCAGAAAGGCAATTTTCCAAATCAGTTATGCCATTATCAGTATCATAGAAAGCATAGTATGGTGAATTTTCCGGAGGTACATATGTACATACAAAGAGAACATTCTTAGAAAAACCAAATACACCTTTAGAAATATTGAACATAATGGTATTATTTAGGTCAGTCGGTACCTCTTGTACGAAGGGCAAAAATTCCTTTTTGACAAGACATATAACTCCTCCCGATCGTCTTCCATGTTTTGTAAACTGAACAGCAGGTTTAGAGAAAACTTTATGATTACTAAAAACATTTGAATGCAGACTTTCAACGAACGTTTCTACTAAACAAACTAAATCAAAAGACGTTATGTATGAAACAAATGCTTTATCAGACAACTTAGAAAGCAGGCCATTCACATTCCAATGTAAAAATGATACATGTTTTCCGTTCACATCAGTCAAATTCTTGTCACAGCGGCTTTCTGCAAAATCATTCTCATCATTCACAGCTGCTATATTCCTTCTATTATCAGCCATTACATTAACCTTTTCATTCGCCAAACTTGGTGTCTGAATATCTGTACAAGAAGAAAAACAATCGTTCCACGTGAAAGATGAATCATCTTCATCGTCTCTTAAATCATGTACACAAACTTCGGAAGGGACGCTTTGATTCCATGTTTGAGATGACAAAATCTTGTTATGTACAAAACCTTCTGATGAGAAACACCCATACGATGATGAGATCAAATCCTCTTCATTCACACTTTCATTCACTCTTTCATTATGTGTTCTAAGTTTAGAAGAAAGGCACTCAGTTGATGAACCAAAAACAGCACCTCCATTCCTTCTTTCATTGTTTATGCTGACATCAGAAGATTGGCGTTCGTTCGTTAAAAGAGGTATAGCGCTTTCCACCAGTCCTTCATTGTATACAGGAGCTTTACAGGAAAAACATGTGTTCAAAGAAGAAGAAAGATTGTTTTCAACCACACTTTCATCATGCACACAAAAGTTAGAAGAAGGATATTCATCAATCACAAAAGGAAACACACTTTCATTCATTCTTTCATTATGTGCGAGATCAACATTCAATATGTCATCACGTACATGTTTTCCGACCACAGTAAAAACATCTGAATGTGTACGGTCTAACGACACATTGCACGCACAATTTCTGTCGTGAACGTGACAGTTTACAGGGAGAGTTGACACAGCTGTGTCACCCGTCACAACCCGAGCTGCACGTGTTGTGCCATCCTCACCTTCCCCTCTAAACGGTGATGCATATTTTTTTTTCCCCTCAACATTTTGAATCAGGTACAGTTTTGATGAATTACATTGTTTGGGGATTATTTTAACAGGCCGGCCATACCCCTAGATAGACATTTTCAAATTACTGTCCTGGTCTAAGTAATACTTTTTACCCTCGATGACCAAGTGATCAAAGATCATTGACACTTTTTTATTTTCTTTTTTGGCAACTTTCAGATGAGGAACAAGTTTTTTGCGCAACAGCACAGCACAGCACAGCACAACACAGCACAACACAGCACAACACAACACAACACAACACAACACAACACAGTACGTGTCTCTTTGTTCTGTGGTCAGGTATTTCTACGGCTCCATGGTCAATGTGTGCGACTGTCCACCTGGATTCTTTGGGCCTAAATGTGAACATCGTGTGGACAACTTGCCGGAAGGTGACGGGGCTTTCTTCCTTCATAATTATCATACGTCTTGTTCATTCCGCACTCTGTGTGTGTGTGTGTGTGTGTGTGTGTGTGTGTGTGTGTTGTGTATGTGTGTGTGTGTGTGTGTGTGTGTGTGTGTGTTTGTATGTGTGTGTGCTTGTATGTGTGTGTGCTTGTATGTGTGTGAGTGTGTGTGTGAGTGTGTGTGTGTTTGTATGTGGGCGTGTGTGCGTGCGTTTGTGGAGAGAGAGAGAGAGAGAGAGAGAGAGAGAGAGAGAGAGAGAGAGAGAGAGAGAGAGAGAGAGAGAGAACTTAACCGCAGGACCAGCGATGACAGCGAAAGTGGGAGGATTGGAATTTTTGATTGTAATCGGTCGTGTTACAGACTTGGCAGCCGGGACAAAGACTGCAGAAGTGGGAGTTTCATGTTCACAGTTGGAGAATGTACTAGTAAGGAGTGGTGGAAAACATAGTTTTGTTTTATTCTGTTGGAGTGGCGGGCAAGAAGGAAGTCAGAATCATCTATTTTGGAAAGGCTAGAGGTACCAGAAATCTTGGTAACATCACGTGAACAGATAGCTGCAGCACAGATAGCAGTAGCAGTAGCAGCAGCAGCAGTAGCAGTAGTCGTGTCGTATTAGTAGTAGTGATAGCAGTCGTAGTAGTAGTAACAACAACAGCAGCAGCAGCAGCACCAGCAGCAGCACCACCACCACCACCACCAGCAGTTGTAGTGATGTTATTAGTAAGAAACGACTCACAATAAACAAGCTACATGCATCCTTTATCATTAAAGCAAGGTCAGAATCATTAGGGTCAGGACATCTAGGTAATATTCCTCGTAACTGAACATCTTCATCACCATCGTCATCATCATCATCACCATCATCATCATCATTATCATCATCTTCATCACCGTCATCAACATCAACATCATCATCATCATCATCATCATCATCATCGTCATCATAACGACGTACCATGTTGTGCACTGCTTGTCGTAGCCAAAGATTTCAGAGAGAAGGGCCACCGCCAGCGTGGCCAGTGAGGGCACTCCTGGCAAACATAAGCGCATAGCATGAAGGAGCAGTGCCACATCTACATGTAGAACACAGGAAACATCCGAGAGGGGACAGCAAGAGAGAGAGGGGGGCATGGGGAAGAAAGGGAAAGAGAGACAGGGAAAGTCTGAGATTGGGGGGGGGGGGGGGGGGCGGGGGGAGAGAGAGAGAGGAGAGAGAGAGAGAGAGAGAGAGAGGCATGGGAGAGAGAGAGAGAGAGAGAGAGAGAGAGAGAGAGAGAGAGAGAGAGAGACAGACAGACAGACAGACAGAGAGAGAGAGAGGGAGAGAGAGACAGAGAGAGAGAGACTAAGACAGACACAGAGAGTGAGACAGACAGACAGACAGACAGAGAGGGACAGACAGACAGACAAACAGACGGAGACAGAACAGAGCGAGCAACAGAGACGGAAAGATACAGAGAGAGGCCAAGACAGATGTAACTAGGAGGAGACACCTTTGTTCAGTTCAACCAAAAAACGAAAAAGAAACAATAAAGAAAAGAAAAAGGAAGACAGAAAAAAAAGTAACGTAAAATACCAGAAAGGCAAAACAAACAAAACGAAAGATAGAAAGAAAGAATGGCAAAGAAAAACAAATACATACCAAGAAAAAGACAGAAAGAGTGACAAAAAAAAAAAAAAAAAAACAGAAAAAGAAAGACAGAAAGGATGACGAAAAGTGACACAAAAGACAAAAAGAA
>CM031600.1:63805326-63812826 GCA_018398815.1 Conus ventricosus | reverse complement strand
TTTATGTACACATTATTGATCAACGTTGTTGTTGTTGTTGTTTTTCAAAGGGTCACAGACGTCCCTTTGAAAAAGTATCATTGCTTGACGTAAGACAGCTGATCCCATCCTTTAGGGAAAGAGACAGGACAAGACAGGCCAGGGGTACCTGCTGACCTGATCTGTCCTGTCTGCCTCCTCTCCTCATCACGTGGATGCTACACTCCCTCACCGATGACCACCAAACTCCTCGCCACCACAGTACAGAGATGACAGAGAGGTCTTGAGAGTCAGGGGGATGGAGGAAGAAAGACGTGGAGGTGGGAGGGAGGAACGGGGGGTGGGGGGGGGGTGGGCACGGGGGTGGGGGAGGGGGGGGGGGGGAGACACGGTGAAAGAATTCGGAGACGCGAAAAGGGTGGGTGGGTCGCTATTGAAAAGTTGGACTGCAAAACGTCATCACCAGCAACAACACAACAGCAGCAACAACAACAAAATGCATGCAGGGGTATACTATCTGCTGTAAACACCTCTCTGTCCTGTCGTGTATGACTAGAGCACAGAGAATTGTAAAGATCCCTTCTCGAATACCACCACTACGTTTTGTCATGGGTAAGGAAATAGCTAAGTATATAATAAGTAGGTAGTTAAGTAGACAGGTAAGTAGGTAGGTAGGCAGGTCGATGGTAGTAAAAATAGATAAATTAATAGATAATAGGTAGGCAGGCACGCAGGTAGACAGGTAAGTAGCTAGGTAGGTAGACAGACAGACAAACATACAGACAGAGAGAGAGTGAGGGAGAGAGAGTTAGAGATAGAGACATAGAGAGATACATAGACACATAGACAGACAGATAGATGGATAGATAGATAGAGAGACAAATAGATAGATAGATAGACAGATAGACAGACAGGTAGGTAGACAGACAGACAGACAGATAGATAGATTGACAGATATACAGACAGACAGACAGACAGATAACAAACGGTGTACCTTCCAACTTGGGACTGGTGGAAATTGATTTCAAGTGACGGCCTGACGGGTTACCTTTGCTCGCCTCGCCTTCCCCATCCATCAGTTTCCTCTCCACGTCACTTCCGACACTGGCATTGTGGGATACCACCGTCACGTTTCTCACGACAAATCCTGTGTGACAAAACGCGCGAAACACACACACACACACACACACACAAAACACACACACACACACACACACACACACGCACGCACGCACAACACACACACACACACACACACACACACACACACACACACACACACACACACGCGCGCGCACGCACGCACACGCAGGGACGCACGCAACACGCAACACGCAACACACGCACGCACGCACGCACGCACGCACGCACGCACACACAACACACACACACACACACACACACACACACACACACACACACACACACACACACGCACGCACACATGAATAGTGTTTAGACAAGTTTGCTCGCGACTTTATCTCTTTATCTCTTTCTAGAGGGTGAATTGATCGGTTAACTATTTAGATGATCGGTGGATACATGGATGGATCAATAGGTTACCTGGTTCCCCGGCTCATTGACTGATTGGCTGTGTTGGGCTGGCTGGCTAGTGGCTAATTTCGTGTTGATTACAGATCGGTTGGCAGTCATCTAAGGTTCAATTCGCTACCCTTATGTTTGTTCTTTTTTTTTTCTCTTTCCATTCTGGCTGTGTACTATCGTCTGTTTAGTTTCAGCACTAGCAACGAGACAGGCATAATCATAACTGCCCTCGTTTTATTGTAACGCATATGATTTTATTTTTTTTCTATCGTTACATCTTCTTCTCTTTTCCTTTCAGTTCTTTCTTTTTAATTCTTTCTTTTCTTCTTCTTTTTTTTTCGTTTTTTTTCTTTCTTTTTGTTTTTGTTTTTTTGTTGATGTTCCTGCCGTATTCTTTTTTTTCTTGTCTGTTCAGTAGCTTTACTTCACTGACTATCACTCCACCTTCTCCAGGCAGAACCACACCCAAGGGACATTCCGTCGCAATCTCCACGCCATCAGCGGCAGTCCGCATGGAGTGATTGGCATCAGGTCGCCGTGAACCCACCCTCCACAGAGGACTCCGCGCTGCTGCTGGGTCATTCGGGCGGATGTCAATGGCGCTTGTTCTGATCTAACATACACAAGGCACAGCTTCTAAGCCCTTACTAGGACAATCATTCCCTCGTTTGCGGAAGCGGTTAAAGAAACGTCCATGTCCAGAGGAAGACGCTCACACGTCATTAATTCAATAACTGTCCTCGTGAATCTGCCGATAACGAACATTTTCACATGAACGGCTCTACAAGTCTCTAGTGGTCTCCATCCTGTTACATGGCTGCGAGACATGGACACTGATGGCCGAAACAGAAAGAAGAATCCAGGCGTTTGAGACCAGATGCCTGAGGAAACTACGCCGCATCTCCTACAAAGAACACAAGACTAATGATTATGTGCGGAACCTGGTCACCAACCTAGTTGGGCCCCACGAACCACTTCTGGCAACCGTCAAACGACGGAAGATGGCATGGTTTGGCCACTTCATTCGTCACAACACCCTCTCCAAAACCATCCTTCAAGGTACCGTTGAAGGAGGGCGCAGACGAGGACGGCAGAGAAAGAGCTGGTCCGAAAATATAAAGGACTGGACCAAAATGACCATGCCAGATCTCCTCACGACAGCTACAAACAGAAGAGCCTGGAGAGAAACGGCGGCTGCCTCATCACGTCCCTCCCAACGACCCCAGCGGTCAGGGAAAGGACTGACTGACTGATCGAAGGGTCAGTGTGGAGTGGAGTGGGAGGGGGAGGGGAGGGTGGCTGATGAAACACAAAGGGGGGAGGGGAGGAGGGGGAAGTGTGGGTGGAGGGAGGTCGATACCGGAGTCAGCATGACTGCAGGGCACGAAGGCCCTAAACTTTTCAGACATTTTTCTTTGTTCTTAAGACGATCAATGACAGTGAGGATAATGACAATGATGCTATGGAGTTTTGAGCCGCTCTGTGAGTACATCACATGGACTGACTAAGGGTTGTCTCTCAGACTACACGACAGTATCAACAAGAGCCAAAGAGATACAGGCACGACTCTCAGAGAAAGATCCATTTACTGGATAAACTCTACGGGTATCAGTTTTCCCAATCTCTGTGTAAGCACTCTCTATGAACCACACATAGGATTCGGCTGGGACTTATACATCTCGTTACGGTATGTAGTTTGTGGCGGGATTTGAACTCTCATGTCCGACGTAATCAGCAACTGTACCCTGACCATGATTATGAGCTGATGTTGGCAAAATGACATGCACTCGAAAACCTGATGTGCTTTTTCTTTCTTTCTTCTTTCTTTCTTTCTTTCTTTCTTTCTTTCTTCTTTCCTTTCGTTCTCCTAGCTTGATTTCTCCCTTGGTTTTTAGAGTTTTCTTCCTTCCTTCTTCTTCATTCTTTTAAGTACCATCGACACAGAAATTCCTCTTCTTTATTCTTAAAAGTACCACCGAAACAGAAATTCCTATTCTTTATTCTTAAAAGTACCATCGAAACAGAATTTCCTCGTCTTTATTCTTAAAAGTACCACCGAAACAGAAATTCCTCTTCTTTATTCTTAAAAGTAACATCGAAATAGAAATTCCTCTTCTTTATTCTTAAAAGTACCATCGAAACAGAAATTCCTCTTCTTTATTCTTAAAAGTACCATCGAAACAGAAATTCCTCTTCTTTATTCTTGAAAGTACCATCGAAACAGGTATTCCTCTTCTTTATTCTTAAAAGTACCACCGAAACAGAAATTCCTCTTCTTTATTCTTAAAAGTACCATCGAAACAGAAATTCCTCTTCTTTATTCTTAAATTAAAAAGTACCATCGAAACAGAAATTCCTCTTCTTTATTCTTAAAAGTACCACCGAAACAGAAATTCCTCTTCTTTATTCTTAAAAGTACCAACACAAAAAGAAATTCCTCTTCTTTATTCTTAAATTAAAAAGTACCATCGAAACAGAAATTCCTCTTCTTTATTCTTAAAAGTACCACCGAAACAGAAATTCCTTTCTTTATTCTTAAAAGTAACATCGAAACAGAAATTCCTCTTCTTTATTCTTAAAAGTAACATCGAAACAGAAATTCCTCTTCTTTATTCTTAAAAGTACCATCGAAACAGAAATTCCTCGTCTTTATTTACCATCGAAACAGAAATTCCTCTTCTTCATTCTTAAAAGTACCATCGAAACAGAAATTCCTCTTCTTTATTCTTAAAAGTACCATCGAAACAGAAATTCCTCTTCTTTATTCTTAAAAGTACCACCGAAACAGAAATTCCTCTTCTTTATTCTTAAAAGTAACATCGAAACAGAAAGTAGTACGAGTATAGTGTATCCCATTCTAATGTCATAGCTAAAATAAGCTGTAGCTGGTAAAATCACTTTTCATGCAGTCCCCACTCCCTCGCACAACCATCTCCATTCAAGTTCCGCTACCCCCCTCCCCCTCCCCCCTTCACGCTTTCTTCATCCCCACCCCCATCCCCAATAACAGTTACAAATGTACACGAAAATGTAATGGTGATCCGACGTATTCTTCAGAATTATCTTTTATTATCACCCTGATTGTCATTCCTTACAAAAATGAATAAAATAAGAAGAATAATAAATATTAATAATGATGATGATTATGATGATGATATGATGACGATGATGATGATGATGATGATGACATTAATCATCATCATCATCATCATCATCATCATAACAATAATAATGATAATGATAAGAACAATAACAATGATAATGATAATCATAATCATAATAATGATAATAGTAATAACAATAATTGAAATAATAACATATAAAAAAACAAACAACCACAAAATCACAAAAAACAGTAGATGATATCAGATTCAAAATCTGTGAACGCTTAAAAAGAGACTTTTGAAGAAAACGTTCTTCTGCTGAGACTGCATTGCCATAGCAGTTCACACTAGCCATCAGCTCTGTCCCAGATTAGGTCAATCTCAAATTCAAAAGGAAAAACAAAACATTCATGTGTCTGGCAGCTCACCATTTGGTTCAGTTTATTGCAAGACATCCAACAACACAAAAAAATCGAAAAACAAAAAGAGAGAAAAAAAGGAGGAAATGCTCCAGCACAAGAACACACACACACACACACACACACACACACACACACACACATTTCCGTGTTCCATTTTTTTTGCATATAATTTGATTAAAACATTGGGGTTTTTTGGTTTTTTTTTTTTGTCTTTTGTTTTCGGTTTTTGGTTGTTGTTTTTTTTTGGGGGAGAGAGAGAGAGAGAGAGAGAGAGAGAGAGAGAGAGAGAGAGAGAGAGAGAGAGAGAGAGAGAGAGAGAGAGGGAGGGAGAGGGGGAGGGAGGGAGGAAGGGGGGGGGGATTAAATGATAATCAGCAGGTATAGGCAAAACATGAAACTTACAGATTCGAGCCCATTGACAGCGAGAGGGTGGGGAACAAGAGGCGGGAGGTGGAGGGATAGGGGCAGAGGAGAGAGAGAGTGAGAGAGAGAGAGAGAGAGAGAGAGAGAGAGAGAGAGAGAGAGAGAGAGAAAGGGGGAGGGAGAGACAGAGACAGAGAGAGATGGCGAAGCAGACAGATGGTTATAAAGATGATCGGACATAGGGGCACACACACACACACACACACACACACACACACACACACACACACACACACACACACACACATAGAGGCACACACATGCGCACAATCTGCTACTTACGTGCACTTGCACGCAGTGGAGAGAGAGAGAGAGAGAGAGAGAGAGAGAGAGAGAGAGAGAGAGAGAGAGAGAGAGAGAGAGAGACAGACAGACAGACAGACAGACAGACAGAGAGACAGAGAGAGACAGACAGACAGACAGAGACGGACAGAGAGAGAGAGAGAGAGAGAGAGAGAGAGAGAGAGAGAGAGAGAGAGAGAGGGGAGACAGAGACAGAGAGAGAGAGAGAGAGAGAGAGACGCTTCAGATACGTTTTTATTGACAATGGCCTACATAGCCTTTATGTCAAGGTGGTGTACATGAATATTTGCGGCGCCGAAAACAAAGAAAGTTTATGATGCAAAGAAGCATACATTGCAACGGATTACGTAAATGTTAATGATGAGGCTCGAGGCCATGTAGAAGAAAAAGAAAATAATGTCGTGCTTTTTCGTCACTCAAAATGAATAATGTATTTTTTTTTCAAAGTCACAACATGATCATAAACACAAGTGCCTCACCCACGCACATTATATTCACTGTTATAAATCTTTTCTGCCCTGTCACATCTATTATCACCGTCCGCTTCATCATTAACTATACTAGTGCAGAAAACAAAACCTTTTCTTAATAAGGTCATCAAGCTTGCGGAATACATAAAAACAAACAGCTCAAACATTAGAAGTTCTTACCGAACATTTCTTTTTCCTAAGCCTCTGCAACATACTTAGCCAGTAGAGTTATTATCATATCATTGTCAGAGGACAACAAACTATATAGGTTACGATTTTCTGTCGCAGTAATATTGAAAAGTTGAGACTTCTGTCTGACATCGTTATGAGCTGCACAATAGAATAGAAAGTAATCTCTATTTTCTCTGATACCATCTGCACACATTACACACAAATCGTCTACAGTGTCTTCGGGATTAAACCATCTGTTGTTTGCATTTTGTCCAAGTGTCCTACTTCTAAATCTAGCAAGCATATCCCTGAGAGAGAGAGAGAGAGAGAGAGAGAGAGAGAGAGAGAGAGAGACAATGACAATGACAATGACAACCTTTGATGTCAACAGCATAAGAGCCTTAATGACATGGGGTCCACTGTCTATGAAGGAAAGAAAGGAAATCATTATTAATGGTATTGCTACAAACCTCTGTAGCGAAAATTCCTTTATCTACCACATTCATTTTCTAGAATAAGCATAGTTTATATGCTCGTTTTCGTCAGTATGATTCAAACTTAAGAAAACGACTGTCAGACAAAATCAAAACTTCAGACAATTACCAAAGGGCATTAAACAATAGGCTACATAAGTCATGAACATTGATAGTTTTGTACTCAAGGCAAAAGCAGTCTAATTTTAGACGCTTCGGCAATAAATTTAGCCAGAGATCTCAAGAGCTCTTCATCATCATTCAGAAACACTTGTCTGTTTATAAAAGGCGCCTGAAATAATTCACATTTTCTGCGAACTTCATTGTATGCAACACGATTGAAAAGAAAGTGATATTCATTTTCCACAACATTCATGGTACACACCTTACATACGTTATCGGTTTGCAACCCTGGCATAAACCAGACTTTATTTGCATTTAAACCTAAAGTTCTAGTTCTAAATCTAGCGAGCATGTCTCTATGCCATTTACGAGTTACAACTAGTAAATACTTTTCTGGTTGCAGGTTGCTGTTAAATGCAAGAAACCAGTCATACTTTTCTTTTCCTTCCATCTGTGAGTGCCAGTGTTGCTGAAATATACATATTAG
>CM031600.1:63790326-63795326 GCA_018398815.1 Conus ventricosus | reverse complement strand
GTGTGTGTGTGTGTGTGTGCGTGCGCGCGCGCGCGCGCGTGTGTGTGTGTGTGTGTGTGTGTGTGTGTGTGTGTGTGTGTGTGTGTGTGTGTGTGTGTGTGTGCATGTGCGTGAATGCGTGTGCGTGAGAGAGAGAGAGAGAGAGAGAGAGTGTGTGTGTGTGTGTGTGTGTGTTTGGTTGTCTGTGTGCGTGTGCAATATGTGTGTGTAAGGTGCAGTCCCAAAATGTTTCACAGGTATGTTTGAAAGACGTTTCTGCGTCGTGTCATTCTTATTCCGTGGTACCTGATCCCAAGGAGAACCAAAGCAGTAACGTCTAGACAAACGCACCTGCCAAAAGACGTTGGCTTTCAGTGCAAACTGTAGGAACACTATCAGTGCAATGAGCACGCAGTCCGTGGGACTGACAGTGGACCAGGAATCAAAGAGGCAGTCTCCTATTGACACTCGTGGTAACACGCTGGCTGGCAGTCTCTTCTTACTCTAACAAGTGGTGATGCCTTGCATTGACAAAGACGCTCAAGAAATAAAAGGTCCTTCCAACCAGCCACCTTGGCGATGTGGTTAGCGTCACGGACTGCCAGCTGGGGGGTCGTGGGTTTGATTCCCATCCGAAACATTTATTTGTGGGATTTTTCGGACCCTGCCCAGATTTTGCAATGTTATCAACTGATAAGATGGGACGATGCAGTCGAGTTTCATTTTACTTAAAGGATGCGTCTCTGAGAGTGTTGCTTAAATTTCTGACTAACACTGCAGGTGTCTGCATCTCGTGGGCCTGGTTAACGCACGGGTGTATTTTGAAAGAAAATGTAGAGTACTGCCCTGTCATGCAGTTTCGGACCAGAATGGAAATCCGTAACATCAGCTTCATCATCTTCATCCTCATCGATCAGCATTAAAAAAAAAAAGATAACAAGAGGTCTCAAATTCGGTGGCCCTTTATGCCCTTCTCTCAGATTTCCACTCCATGTCTGTGACCTTGTTGAGATTCTGCCGGGGTCACCGGTATCGGCAAAGTCGTGGAGGCTGGCGCTGGACGGACGTGATGGCGCCCTCTGGAGGGAGAGCTCACTCACGCTGGCTCCGCGACGAAGCAGTTAGCCCATCAGTAGGGGACTTAATAGGTGGCGTCCTGCGCATGTTGGCTCAGAACAAGCACCACTGAACACCACCGAAGTGACTCGGCAGCAGTGCAGTGTCTCCTCTGATGGGTTGCCTCCTGGCGACTTGAAATTAGCCGCTCCCTGTGGATTGCCAGTGCTCCCCCTCTGCTTCTTTCTTCTCCCCGTCTTCCTCCATGCCCTAATGGCTGCACACCAAAATTTGAATCGCCAAGGCCTTGCTTAAGGAGCCGAGTATTTATAGACTGGCGCAACTGGATTGTTTGGAGAAGTTTCGTTGTGTCTGAAAGTTGCTGCTACTCATTTTCTTTCATATGGCCATCAAGGTACAAGCCAGGTGGTTCCAAAATAGATTAAAATCAAAGAAATGCGACTATTTGTGCGCTTGGAGCTGGCGCAAAGATAGGGTGACGGGTGGGTGCAAAGGCCTGAAATGTGTATCAACTAAGGAGATCACGTATTTGAAGACTGTGACTTCATCGGTGAAAATCTCCCCCCCACCCCTCCACCACCCACCCCCCAAAAAAAAAAACAACACACACACACCAAAAAAACAGGGTAATAACTGGTGTGTGTGTGTGGGGGGGGGGGGGGGTTCTTTTGATCAATCATCAGTTCAACATTATTTACTGGCTCAAATTTTTGGTAGGCGTCACAACGTTTGCATGGATAAGATGGTGCTTTAGTGCAGAATCCCAACTTGTGGCTTGAGTTCTAATCCTCACGACTCACGGTCAACGAGGAAGACGTGGGCGGTCTTCTGCGAGGCGCCGGCCTTGTTGAGCACGCGGCAGGTGTAGTTGGCGCTGACCCGCAGAAGGGGGATGACCAGGCGGCTACCCGTGGGCCACAGATCCTCCACCTGCTCCCCGTTCACTCCGTGCCCCGCCCCGTTCTCCTGCGCCGTTATCGGTTGTCCGTTTCGGAGCCACTGTGAGACAGTGGTAGTAGTGAGTAAGTATGTGGTGGTGGTGGTGGTGGTGGTGATGACGATGATGGTGATGATGATGATGATGATGATGATGATGATGATGATGATGATTGTCGTGGTGGTGGTGGTGGTGGAGATGACGATGCTGCTGCTGCTGCAGCCGCTGCTGCTGCTGCTGCTGCTGATGATGGTGATGGTGATGATGATGATGATGATGATGATGATGATGGTAATGGTGATGGTGATGATGACGATGTTGATGATGATAATGATGACGATGATGGTAATGATGATGATGATGATGGTAATGGTGATGAGGATGATGATTGTAATGGGGATGATGATGATGATGATGATGATGATGATGATGATGGATGGCGATGATGATGATGATGATGATGATGATGATGATGATGATGATGATGATGATGAGTGCCGATGGTGATGATGATGATGATGATGATGATGATGATGATGATGATAATGATGTTGATGATGCTGATGATGATGCTGATGGTGATAATTATGAAGATGATGATGATGTTGATGGTGATGATGAGGAGAAGGATGATGATGATGATGATGATGATGATGAAGAAGAGAAGAAGAAGAAGAAGAAGAAGAAGAAGAAGAAGAAAATAGTAGTGATGATGATGATGATGATGATGATGATGATAAAAAAAGACGCCATAATATCACCACACAGGAGAAACAGAAGACGAATGACGAATGGATTGGCAAACGGATTTACACAATAGTCCAACACATCATGCTACAACAAACCACCCACTACCTACCATACAGGGTTTTTTTCAACAAGTTCATCTAACTCTGCTGCATGCCGTGTACACTGAAGACTGTGTTTCAACAGGTTCCTTTGGGCTTCTGAGCATGAAAGAATTCCCTGCAATGATGTGGTGTATTTTCATGGTCTGTTATTTCTGCCTTAGTTCGTTTTCATATCATTCACCGTGCTCTCTAAAAGTTACAAAACACGTTTTCTGTTTGAATGCAACATGTATTGTTTGATTAATCAAATGTTTGAGCCGGCGATTAAACAATTATGATTTAACCAGTAAAAAAAAAAAAAAAAAAAAATGAAGCACTAGTGAAAAAGCAAGTGAGGAAATATCCGGACTTTTAAGGCTGGAAAAGACAACAAACAAATTATACCACACCACACGACAATACCACACGACAACACCACATCGTCTCACACCACACAACAACACCACATCGTCTCACACCACACGACAACACCACATCGTCTCACACCACACGACAACACCACATCGTATCACACCAGTAGCCCCCTCCCCCCTCACACCACACGACAACACCACATCGTCTCACACCACACGACAACACCACATCGTCTCACACCACACGACAACACCACATCGTCTCACACCACACGACAACACCACATCGTCTCACACCACACAACACCACATCGTCTCACACCACACGACACCACCACATCGTCTCACACCACACGACAACACCACATCGTCTCACACCACACGACAACACCACATCGTCTCACACCAGTAGCTCCCCCTCCCCCCCCCCCCCCCCCCCCCCCCCAAGCTGACGCCAACGAGTCAATCACCTGGTAAGAAAAGGTCCTCATGTTTTCATCGGGGGACAGGCAACGCAGGCTGAGGGATTGCCCAGCCAGCACGCTAGCGGTAAGAGGCTTGATCTCCACGTGAGGCAGAGGCACCACGTCCACCGTCAGAGACCTGTTCTGCACCTCCCCGAAGTCCTCCACCTCGCAGCAGAAGGTGCCTGCAGCCCGTGTGTCAATCAGCAGTCACATCGAACATTTCGCACCTCGGTTTACAATAGGTTTGCAAGCGAAGTTTGAACAGTAGGGCATGAACAGGAATCTGGGTGTAGCTGCAGCCTTTTTTTTTTAATTCGATGGTCATGACAGCAAACACTTGATTTCAGTGTAGAATACGCCTGTATTGAATTCGAACCAGAATTCAAACCAGCGTTTATCTAACTAGTTATCAGTATCAGAGACTGTATCCATAAATCCATTTTCGAACAAAAACTCAGTTGAATTTGTGCCTGCAGACAATTTTGAATCAGAAGTCACAAACGAATCCTCTACCCCACTGTAGAAGATACCTACCACCAAATTTGAATCAGGGGTCATGAAAACGAATCCTTCATCTTAGTGTAGAGATGCCTGCAGTCAAAATTTGCATCAGCCATCAGAAAACAATCCTCCATCTCCATGTTGAATATACCTGTAGCTAAATTTGAACCAGCCATCATACAGCAAAACTTCGACCTCAGTACAGGCTGCGTCTACATCTTTAATTTGAGTCCACCGTCTTGAAGCACCTGCTCTACCTCAGTACAGATTATGCCTGAAGCCATGTTTGAATCAGCTGCTATAAAACAAATCCCCTTCCTCTATGTAGCTTATATCTACAGCCAAATTTGGATCAAATGTCATAAAGCAACTCCTCTTTTTAAACTGTAGAATATGTGTGCAGCCAAATCATGAAACAATTCCTCCACATACGTATAGACTGTGCCCGCAGCCGAATTTAAACCGACAGTCATGAAACAAATCCTCCACCGTAGTATATACTTTGCCCGCAGCCACATTTTCATACAGCAGCCATGAAACAAATCCTCCACCGTAGTATATACTTTGCCCGCAGCCACATTTTCATACAGCAGCCATGAAACAAATCCTCCACCGTAGTATATACTTTGCCCGCAGCCACATTTTCATACAGCAGCCATGAAACAAATCCTCCACCGTAGTATATACTTTGCCCGCAGCCACATTTTCATACAGCAGCCATGAAACAAATCCTCCACCGTAGTATATACTTTGCCCGCAGCCACATTTTCATACAGCAGCCATGAAACAAATCCTCCACCGTAGTATATACTTTGCCCGCAGCCACATTTTCATA
>CM031600.1:63770326-63775326 GCA_018398815.1 Conus ventricosus | reverse complement strand
ATTGGGAAGGAAAATGTCTTCATGGAATCCGCTATCGAACGTTTGTGTGTCCTTCTTGAACAGTGTCCGATTACTTTCGTCTCTTGGACGTTCGCCCGGAGGACTTTCACCTATGTACTTTCGCCCCATGGGCTTTCGCTCTGTGGACTTTCACTCTGTGCACTTTCGCTCTTGGACTTTCACTTTTTGTTCATTCGCTCCATGGACCTTCACCCGTGGACTTTCACCCTATGTCTTTTCGCCCCGGCGATTTTCACCCTATGTACTTTTGCCCATAGACTTTCACCCTATGTTCTTTCGCCTCGTGGACTTTCACTTCGTGGACTTTCGCCCTACGTACTTTCGCCACGTAGTCTTTCACCCTATGTACTTTCGCCCGTGTACTTTCACCCTATGTACTTTCACCCGTAGACTTTCACCCTATGTACCTTCGCCACGTGGATTTTCGTTCTGTGGACTTTTAACCCGTGGACTTTCGCCCCACAGACATTCGTCGCGTCAAATCAGGAAACTCAAGTCTTTGGCGTCACATCAGCTTATGGATGAGACAGTGTGTGTGTGTGTGTGTGTGTGTGTGTGTGTGTGTGTGTGTGTGTGTGTGTGTGTGTGTGTGTGTGTGCGTGCGTGCGTGCGCGTGCGTGCGTGCGTGCGTGCGTGCGTGCGTGAGAGCGAGCGAGCGCGTGTGTGTGTCGGGGGTCTCTCTCTCTCTCTCTCTCTCTCTCTCTCTCTCTCTCTCTCTCTCTCTCTCTCTCTCCCTTCCAAATCGTGAGTGTTCCATTCTTCTTTTAACTAGAGTTCTTTGACGTACCTTTGGATTTTTATATTTCAGGTCTGTGAAAAGAAGAAACATTTCTGACAGTTTTTGTTTGTTTGTTTGTTTTGTAACATTCCTCAACAGCTGTTCGGTTGTCTCCTTGTCTGTCAGTACAGACAAGGGCAACAGTAAACACACACACACACACACACACACACACACACACACACACACACCACACCCCACACACATCACACTCACACTCACACACACCACACACACACACACACACACGTACACACACACGCACACGCACACACACACACACACACACACACACACACACACACACTCTCACACACACACATCACACTCACACTCACACACACACACACACCACACACACACACGAACCAGGAGACAGACTAACGTCACACGTTTACCTGGGTCCAGGCGAAGAGTATAGTTGTCCGCCAAAATAGTAGCGTTGCCAAAGAGGCCACCCGCACCAGAGTATCCACGCCCGCGCGCGCCAGCTTGACGTCACTTCCGTCGACGTAGAAATGAAGCACTAGATGGTCCTGGTCTCCTGTGGAACTGAGTAAAAAAATAAATAATAAAAAAACAGTGAGAAAAAAAAGGGGTACGGTTATGTTGCTTGGAGCCCACCCGCCCGCCAAGGGCCATAAATGTCAGGGCTTTGAAGTCCACTCACAAGGCATTCATTCATTCATTCATTCACGCAATCCCTTTAAATACACCTGCTAAAGAACACACCCGAAATTGTGTTTTAAAAAAAAAAAAAACATCTTTCCACCGTCAAATCTCAGATCAGGGAAAGGAAAGGTGTGTAACGATTGGAACAAAAGATATCAGTATGGGTATTACTACATGAGTGACGATGAAGAAGAAGAGGTAGTAGTAGTAGTGGTGGTAGTAGTAGTAGTAGTTAGTAGTAGTAGTAGTAGTAGTAGTTGTATGTAGTAGAAGTAGTAGTACTAGTAGTAGCAGTAGCAGAAGCAGTAGCAGCAGCAGAAGCAGCAGTTGTAGTAGTAGCATTTAGTAGTAGCAGTTAGCAGTAGTAATGGTAGTAGTAGTAGTGTAGTAGAAGTAGTAGTAGTAGTAGTATTGGTGGTGGTGGTGGAGGTTGCAGTTGTTGAAGTAGTAGTAGTAGTAGGAGTAGTAGTAGTAGTAGAAGTAGTAGTAGAAGTAGTAGTAGTAGTAGTAGTAGTAGTAGTAGTAGTAGTAGTAGTAGTAGTAGTAGTAGCAGCTGCAGCAGCAGAGGCAACAACAGCATCATCTCATTATCATCACTATCCTAATCAGCAACAGCAGCAGCAGCAGCAGTGGTGGTGGTAGTAGCAGTAACATCCAGCAGCACAGCAGTAACAACATAGGGAGACGCAACAGAAGCAGTGGTAGCAGCAGCAGTAGTGGTAGTAACGGCAGTAGCAGCAGTAGTAATATTAGCAGCAGCTGCAGCAACGGTAGAAGCAGCAGCAGCAGCAGCAGTAGTAGTTGTGGTAGTAGTTGGTAGTAGTAGCAGTAGAAGTGATAGCAGCAGTAGTAGTTGCAGTAGTATAGTGATAGCAGCATGCAGCAGCAACAGTAGTAGTAGTAGTAGTAGTAGTTGTAGTAGTGTAGTAGTAGTAGTGTAGTGATAGCAGTAGTAGTAGAAGCGGGCAGCACCCAGCAGCAGCAGCAGTAGCAGAAGAAGCTTTCAGAAGCAGTAGTAGTTGTAGGAGGAGGAGGAGGAGGAGGAGGAGGAGGAGGAGGAGAAGGAGGAGGAGGAGGAGGAGGAGGAGGAGGAAGAAGAGGAAGAAGAAGAGGACATGAAGAAGGAGGAGGAGGAGGAGAAAGAGGAAGAGGAAGGGGGGGGGGGGGAGATGATTGTCGATCTCAGTAGCTCTAGCGCATCTGTGTCTGGCGCTTAGACGCGAAGGGGATCCCCACAGACCTTTTCCCTCAGTCATGGGCAACAGGGCAGAGGTGTTCAAACCGACCGGTCTTCTATAAACGGCAAGAGCAATGTACGGGATGCACTGTGATATTTTTTTTTTTTTTCGTTTTAGTGTTGTTTGTATCTTTCTTTCAGAAACATGCCACCAGATGAAGATGAAAGGAGATCCTTGAAAGTGGGCTGATAAGTGTTCATCTGGGGGGGAAAAGGACGGCTGGCGTGGAGGGAAAGCAGTGGGGGTGGGGTGGGGGGGTAGGAGTGGAGAGGAAACGAAAGCACGAAACGGGGGCCGGTGGGGAGACCAGAAGAGGGTTATCATTTCTGGAGAAAAAAAAAAACCTGGTATAGCACGATGGATGAGGAACGCAAACTGTCACTTTCGACAAGGCCTCTTTTAGTTCGATTTTCGGCGAGCGTGCGCAACCTGTTGTGTGTATGACTACGTTCAGACGTTAAATACAATGAATCAACACAATCGGAAAACAACAACATTACAACATGGACAGAAAGACATTTCTAAAAAAAAAAGTCATCAAAGTCACCTCCCCCCCCCCCCCCTAAACCCCCGCCGTCCATCTCCCACCCACCAGCCGACCGCAAGGGTAATATCAAGGCAAAAGTCGGTCAAACCCAGGATAACTAACAAATTGAAGTCCGTGATTAAAATCCTAACGAAGATTTAAAAAAAAAGACAACAACCTCAAATCATTAATTTACATTACATGTTTAAGAGAGATCAATTGAAAAATATTAATTAAGCTTCTTTAAGGTAACATTTCAAAAGATCACGCGATGCAGACCACGTCCGTTGAAGGTCTTCATATGGTGAGAGTCTAAACTGGAAAAAAACAAGGTGGGGGGGGGGGGGGGGGGGGGCATTCGGTGGGATCTGAAAAGTCACTTGGTCAACCGGTGAAACGTCCAGTAATAACCCAACGCCCGAAGTCACTTCCCGGCGAGAGAGAGAAAAGGCACGTGTCAAAAATCATCCCATGGAGAGGCAATCCACATCGACCGACGCGACACCACCACCACCACCATCCCCCTTTTCTTCCAAAAGCACTCCCGTCTTTCAAAATTCTCGGTAAGATCCAAACGATAAAACACATATATTAAAGAACACTGCACCTGAATCTGACAGGGTAGTGATTCTGGACCCTAAACCAAAAATACCCCCTCCCCCTCAACCACCCTACCCCACATCCCTTGATCTAACCCACTCCCTGTGTGTGTGTGTGTGTGTGTGTGTGTGTGTGTGTGTGTGTGTGTGTGTGTGTGTGTGTGTGTGTGTGCGCGCGCGCGCGAGTGCGTGCGTGCGTGTGTGTGTGTGTGTGTGTGATATAGGGCATGGTCCAGAAACAGCTCGTGTGGTGAACAGAGGCACGTGCCCAGACTTACCCGCCAAGAGTGACGGAGATGGAAATGGGCCTGTGCCTATAGCACTCCATGGGCGTTTCTGGACAACGTCCCAAATCACTCACGGGGGGAATAGTTTTAAACAGTTATGGCTCAGGACCAGCTTAGTTCCACCCTCACTGGGGAGAAATTTTAAACAGTTATGACTCAGGCCCAGATTACTTCCTCCCTTCCCCAGGGAGTAATTCTGAGTCGTTCTGGCTCAGGTCCAGATTAACGACTAACCGGATTTAGACAGGTCATTCAACTGGCACTTACTTGGAGCTTTCGACAGACCTCCGTCCGTCTTCGTCAGCGGTGGTGTTGCTACTGAGTGAACTGCAGTTCAGTGCACACGACGACGGGTCGAACCCTGGTCATGTGTGACTGAACAATGAGGGTGTTGTACACCGATGGCAAGGTGTGTCTGCCCCCGTCCCGGTTGAGTGTGGGGTTGTTGGCGGCAATATGGATAGCCTCCTTCACCCCACGCTGAAACCATCTATTGTCACGGTCGAGAACGCCGATGTTGTCATATTCGAACTGATGTTGCTGGGCGTGTAGGTGGGCGCCTACTGGTGATGATTCCCTTTTGTGTTCTGTCAAGCGTTTTCGAAGGTTTCTCTCAGTTTCCAGATTAGTTCCTCCCTCCTCTGATTCAGGTGCAGTATAGTTTGATGGATTTGTTTTGTCGTTGGGGACACTGAGAGTGTCGAAAGAGAGGAGTGATTTTGGAACGAAGGGAAGGTCGGACTGGAATAACTCAGGGGTGAAGGGGATGGAGGAGTGCGTTTCTGTTCATTTATCCTCTGTCCCTCATCCATCGCCCGCGCGTCCCTTCAAAAGGATTCACTCTGCCAACAACTCACCTCACACATTCCACACTTCCTT
>CM031600.1:63744279-63746826 GCA_018398815.1 Conus ventricosus | reverse complement strand
ACACACCCACACACACACACACACACACACCACAAAGGTGTGGAATGAACAAGACGTATGATAATTATGAAGGAAGAAAGCCCCGTCACCTTCCGGCAAGTTGTCCACACGATGTTCACATTTAGGCCCAAAGAATCCAGGTGGACAGTCGCACACATTGACCATGGAGCCGTAGAAATACCTGACCACAGAACAAAGAGACACGTACTGTGTTGTGTTGTGTTGTGTTGTGTTGTGCGTGTTGTGCTGTGCTGTGCTGTGCTGTTGCGCTGTGTTGTCTTGTAATGTGCTGTGCTGTGCTGTGCTGTGCTGTTGCGCTGTTGTCTTGAAATATGCTGTGTTGTTGCTGTGCTGTTGCGCTGTTGTCTTGAAATATGCTGTGTTGTGCTGTGCTGTGTTATGCTGTGCTGTGCTATGTTGTGCTGTGCTGTTGTCTTGAAATATGCTGTGTTGTGCTGTTTGTGCTGTGCTGTGCTGTGTTATGCTGTGCTGTGCTGTGCTGCCTTGTATTGTGTTGTGCTGTGCTGTGCTGTGACAGACAGACAGACAGACGAAGAGAAGAAAGGACAGAGTGACACACACACACACACACCACACACACACACACACACACACACACGCACGCTCGCACGCACGCACGCACGCACGCACGCGCGCGCACGCACGCACGCACGCACGCACGCACGCACACACACACACACACACACACACACACACACACACACACACACACACACACCACGCATGTACGCACGCACGCATGCACGCACGTGCGCACACACGCGCGCACACACACAACACTCACGCACACACACATACACACACTCACGCGCATGCGCGCACACAAACACAAACACACACACACACACACACACACACACACACACACACACACACACACACACGTCATTGAGACGACAGGATATGATGATCTAGTATATTTTCCCTTCGATTGGTGGATAGCGACCCTTGTTTTTAGTTGGGACAGTATGGGAGAGGTTGAATTATTGCTGGGAATATGTGCTTTTGCACTTGCCAGAAGAGCTCTCTCTCTCTCTCTCTCTCTCTCTCTCTCTCTCTCTCCTCTCTCTCTCTCTCTCTCTCTCTCTCTCTCTCTCTCTCTGCCCCCAAGTGACGTACTTCTAGTATTCTTTTTAAGTAGTCACTTTGTGTTTATTCAGTTGGAAACCAATTTGTGCATAAATATACGTGGTGATATTGCAGCATGTAAGTGTGTCCGTCACTATCAGCTGAATATTTTGGTTGACTGTCGATTTATTTAAGAAGATCGGGGCTGGAGGATGCGCCCAGCATCGTAATGGAGGTTATCAGTTCATTTATAAGAGTACGATAGAAAAAGTTTGAACGATTTACGACTTTCATGCTTTTGGCAAAATCAGTTTGAACTGATTTCTCAAACAACGCTTAAAACGAAAATATTGCGCTGCTTGAAAGGCCGACAATCCAACAATGGATGAGTGACATTAACGCAAATGAATTATTCTATAATTATCGATTATTCAAGAATGTCGTCCTTCCTGAAAACTACTTGTTTGTATGACAGCAACAGTCACTATCAACAGTTTTGCATTTCAGGACATGTACTTATAGATTACAAATCCAAAGACGCCGAGTGTGTAATATACCAAGAGAAGAACAATTGTGCCGGTGGCGTAATTTGTCAGAGCTGGGAGATGAATTTTACTACGTTTTTAAAAAAAAAAATGTAACTACTTCACCAACTTAAGAAATATCCTGATTCCTCATTTCTATGGAACACACCTGATGTGATTAAGTTCCGCGAATTGTTTCATGTGTCATAATGAACACTATATAAGACTTACCAAATGAAGTATGCAACCAGAAACATCAATTGTAAGTGAGAGTGTATCATTTTCGTCAATACCGTGTACAGTGTGTAAAACTGCGTGTGCAGCGGGAACTCTAACGAGTTGTTCTTTAAAAATTCATGTACTCCACTTGAGTGTTTTTCAAAATGATTTTTTTCCCGTTCACTTGATGGTGACATCTTTAGCTGGTGGGCTTCCAAGTTTTGAAATTCCAGCTGGTGCACCACGGAGGTCGCTTCCAATGGGAATCTGTTGTGTCACGTCCGGTGGCCATTACACGATGGCATCTGCCAGGGAGCAAGTTATTTCCCTTGACGTCTTATTGGCATGCCCTTCACTTCCCTGCTTCCCAACACAGCGCAGCCTTTTCAGAATTGATGCAGGATTGCTCCCGGCTGCTGTGTTCGGCTGTTGAAGACAGTACCTTCCTCGGTCCCACTGAGTGTGTTGGTTTCTTGTCTGCCTTTTGACCAGCCATAGGGGAAGACCCCGTGACGGGTGAGGAAAAAAAACCCTACTGACCACAGGGAAAGTCCTGTTGACAGCAGGAAAAGAATGGTTACATTGGGTCCTTTTCAGAAGGCACGTAAAACCAGTGTGACGAAAGCTTGGGCTGTCTCTGGAGTTGTGCTGTTTTCACCTGTCAGCACAACAGCAGGCGAGGGGGCTGCAGAATGCACGCAGGAGTTCGTTCAAT
>CM031600.1:63734279-63739279 GCA_018398815.1 Conus ventricosus | reverse complement strand
GAACAGTTCAATGGCAAGCCTCCAACGTTGGGGGAAATCAAGAGGTGGTCGACAAAGCCAGACCCAAATCATCACCAGGGCCAAAGGGAAATACCTTACCAGCTTTACAAGAAATGTCCCAAGGTGCTGGAGTGGCTCCACAGGCTGCTGCGATCGGCTTGGAGAAACCAGAAGATCAGGGGCCGTGGATGACGGCAGATGGTGTGTACATCCCAAAGAGCAAAACTCAAGTGACATCAGCCAGTTCAGGCCAATATCACTACTGAACGTCGAGGGAAAATCTTCTTCTCTGTCATGGCGGGCAAGGCTGACCAAGTACCTGATGGAAAAAAGTACTTGGATGTGTCAGTCCAGAAAGGTGGCATCCCAGGCGTGGCTGGGCTGGTAGAACACGCCACAATGATCTGGGACGCAATCCAAAACGCAAAAACAGAAAGAGAGACCTGGACGTAGTGTGGTTTGATCTGGCAAACGCATTGGATCTGTGCCCCATGAGATGATACAGTTGGCTCTTGGATGTACCATGTGCCAAAGACCATCCGCGACATGCCCCAAGAAGTACTTCAATGGCTTCTCAATGCGGTTCTCTACCAAGGAGTACACAACTGATTGGATCAACTTGGAAGTGGGCATTGAAATGGGCTGTGCAATTTCCCCGATACTGTTCGTGCTGGCAATGGAATAATCTTGAAAGCAGCAACAAACAAACGCGAGACAAACAGACCTTGGCGTGGATACAAGATGCCTCCTTCAAGGCCTTCATGGATGACACTACAGTGATTTCATCCAAGAAGACGAGACACGTCATGTGCTGGAGAGGCTGGACGACATAGTTTCCCCATCCCGAATGAAGTTCAAGCCCAAGAAATCACGGAGTCTCTCACTGAGGAAAGGAAAAGTGGCCGAATCTGTGGTCTTCAGTGTTGCCAACCAGGCCATTCCAACAGTCACCCGAAGACCAGTCAAGGGCCTTGGAAGATGGTATGATGATCGCTGAAGACACAAAGAGCAAAAGAACAAAGCAGTGGCGGAAGAAGGGTTGAGACCATTGCCAATGTGGTCCTGGCAAATACAAGGTCTGGTGTCTGCAGTTCTGCTGATACCAAAGCTCCTATGGCCTCTGATGATATACGAAATCTGCAAACCCGCACAGTGAGGCAATGGAAGCCAAAATCAACAAGTTCCAAGGAAATGGCTTGGTGTCCCCACCCTGTCTGACTGACATCGCGCTGTACTGTCGCCAAGCAAAGCTCAAACTACCACTGAAATCCATCCTGGAGGAATACAAAGCAGGGAAGATCGACCCTTCAAAGCATGCTGGGGGACTCAGGAGACAAGGTGGTAGAAGCAATCAAGCCCCCGCTGAAGACAGGCAGAAAATGGAAAGTTCAAGAGGCGATGGATTCTGCAAAAAAAAGTCTCAAGATCAGAGAAAATAACAGGACACACACAGACAACAGGACAAGGACTGGGGGTGACCAAAACTGAATGGTGGTCAAAGGCCAAAGGAAAAGCCAAAAAAGACATGATGATTCAGGAGATGAGAAAAGAAGAAAACCAAAAAAGACTCCAAAAAGCAGTCGCAGAGCCAGCAAGGGCAATGGACAACGTGGGAGAATGCACTCCAAAGAAGTCTCACTTGGAATGACATTTGGTACATGGCCTCTCAGGATCAGCTTCATTCTCAGATCTGCATATGACCTTCTGCCCTCAAATGCAAAACCCGGTGAAGTGGGGGAAACAGACGATCCTGCATGCCCCCTCTGCCATGAAAACAAACAGTGGAGCATGTTCTAAGCTCATGTAAAGTAGCCCCGGTTCAAGGAAGGTACACATGGAGGCACAAACCCAAATGCTCAAAGAGATTGTACAAATAGTTGGGCTGTACCAACACCACAAAAGGGAGCATCAGACTCCAAAAACACCCGAACATTCTTCACGGCAGGAGGCAGCAAAAATCATGGCCATGAACAACAGTGCCACTCGGAACATGCAGGCTGAGTCTGCTGGACGGGGCAGATGACTGGGAGTGCACTGCAGACCTCCCAGAATGGGGCGAGTCACCCAGAGATCATCAGCAAGAGTGGCATGAGACCAGACATAGTAGTCCACTCTAAGTCAACCAAGCAGCTGATTTATGATCGAGCTCACGGTGTCATATGAGAACAGAATGGAGGCAGCTCAAATCTACAAGACTGAAAAAGTATGCTGATCTGGCAAACAGCCTGAGGAGAGAAGGCTATCAGGTCAAAGTCCTCACTGCAGAAATTGGAGCTAGGGGATTTGTAGGAACGTCTGCATACAGCCTCATAAAAACAGCTCTCAGTTGCAGGGAAGGAAAACACCAGAGCCCTGAAAGCAATGGCAGAAGCGGCAGAGAGGTGTTCAAGCGGGATCTGGTCAAGGCGGAACAAAAGTGAACTTCAAAAGGCTTAAATTTCCCCTACAAATATCAGGTGTCCCTGTGGCTCAGTGGTTAAAGCGCGAGTCATTAAGTAGAAATGAGCATGTCCAGAGGGTCATGGGTTCGAATCCCAGCCATGGCTCGTCCCAAGATGGGGGAAAAAAGGGGGCAGCAGAGGGACATCCGGAGTCATGAACCGGGTGTGGCCCAACCCCCCTAGAGTGTCAGGAGATAAGGGCCGAAAAAACTTGCTTGAAGGGGGCTTTTCTTCTGAGGACTCTCTGCTGCCACGCTCTCCACGAGTTTCTTTCTACTGACACAGCAGACGCACAACCACGGTGACATTTCCAGAGCTGCCCTGGGCGCTTCTCCCCTGTCTTTGTTTCCCTGTCAGACGGAGAAAGGGGTAGGGTAAGGGAAAGAGTTGGGAAGGGTAGAGATAGGCGAGGTGCTGGTGGTGACGTGATAAAAGTATGGGCGGGGTGGGGGGGTGGTGTCTTTGGGGTTTTGGAGGAGGGTTGAGTTCAGTGGGAGTCGGTGGGGCGGGGGAGACCTCAAGTGTTTTGGGGTGGTGTGGTGTGAGTTGGATGTGGTGTGTGTTTGTTTGTGTGGTGTGTGTGTGTGTGTGTGTAAAAAGATACAAATACAAGAATACTTTTTTTCTCAATTCTGAAATTAAATCGTGCTGGCAACTACACATCAAAATAAAAAAACATGAAAAAAAATAAACAATAAACAAGTAGGGTGATCACAACAAAAACCCAAATTTATTTAATTAAAACCTCATACATTAGAAAAAACAAATATAAACCACACACCACACCCCAAACACACACCCACACCCCCACCACCACAACACACACCACCCCACTTACTGATTTTCAGAATTTGCTAAAAACAAAAACAACATGTCAGACCTAAATTTGATTAAAAGAAGCATTTGTGTGTGTTGTGGTGTGTGTGTGTGGTGTGGTTGTGTGTGGGGGCGGGGCGTGTGTGTATCTTTTACGGCATGCCACGTGCAGTGTGTGTATGTGAGGTTGTGTGTGTGTGTGTGTGTAATTATTATGGTTCATGCTGTGTGTTGTGTGTTTGTGTGTGTGTTGGTGTGTGGGGTGTGTGTGTGTGTGTTAGTTGTGTGTGTGTGTTTTTTTGTGTTGTGCATGCAGCATGCAGCATACTGCGTGTGTGCGTGTTGCGTGTGTGGTGGTGTGTGTTTGTAAAGAGTTTAACAAAAAAAAATCCCGCACTAAACACTTCTGCACAAGGGGGGCCCTTTGGCCTCCTTCATCAGAAAGAGCGAACCCCCCGCCATCACAACACCTGCACCATTTCTTCCCCCCGGCACTTTTAAAGGGAAAAGCTGGATGCAGAGGGGGGAGAGGGAGGCGGTGGAATCGGGGGGAAAAAAACTGGGGGAAAGGGGAGGGTGGGGGGGGGGGGGTGCAAGGAAGCTCAATGGAAAATACGTCACTTTGAACGTCGAAGACTTTGAATAGAGAAGCCCACCTTCCCCAACCCCACCAAACCAACCCCCAACCTAATCATTAAAAAATAAGATTCATTACTTCAGCGTTTTATAGACAATACTTCAGCGTTTTATAGACAATACTCGCGTTTATAACATTTCCAATTCAATCTCAATGTGCTGATGTCACTCAACCCCCGCTGACATTTTTCTTTGGTTTTAAAACAGGAGTTTGCAACAGAAACAGCTTCATCTTGAAAGTTCTCAACAGTTGGTAGAGCGCCGGACTCGTGACCTGGGGCTGCGGGTTCGAATTTCGTACAGGGGGATTTTTCCCTCGGAGTTAACATAGGTTCTGACTCCATTCAGTCCTTCGAATGAGACTATAAACCGAGGTTCCGTGTGTGAACGCACGCACAACATCTTGCACACACGTGAAAATCCCATCACCAACTTTCGGAAAAGAAGGCCAGTTTGGCCGTTAGTATGGGTGACACGTTACACATAGCATGCACCTTCCCGAAGATGGAGTATGGCTGCCTTAATGGCGGGATAAAAGAAAGGTCATACACATAAAACTCCACTGCCTGTCAATACAGGCAGTGTTCGCAGGAGTATCAGCCTGCGTACGCAGAAAGAAAAAAAAAAAAAAAGAAAGTTCTCAACAATTTGCATCTTGTTCTATTTTGCAGTATTCCACTTTTACGCACCTTTCCATCAGAAAATCGAAGCCTTTTTTTTTCATGACTACGCCGTCCGAATTTCCCAACCAAAACTATCCAAGAAAACAGGAGATGGCAATTCAGCAGGCTGTTTTGAGAGGATTATCGGAGGCATTGGGTGGGGGGGGGGGGGGGGGGGGGGGGTGGGGGTGGGGGGAGTTGAGAGGCATTGAAAAGCATTTTTCTTTTAATCTTCTTTACTTCCTCTTATATGCTCTTTTTCCATTTATTTTTCATTTGTTTACTACGAGGCGAAAACGTGACAGCACGCACGCTTAACTGAAGGGTCAGAGCGTGCATTCCCCAAGGAGACGTCGCCAGCAGATGATCTGTTTTTTTTCAAGCGTCATCATGCTGTATAATTGTGGGCCTCTGTCTGTCTGTCTGTCTGTCTCGTCTCTCTCTC
>CM031600.1:63729682-63734179 GCA_018398815.1 Conus ventricosus | reverse complement strand
TCTCTCTCTCTCTGTCTCTCCTCTCTCTCTCTCTCCTTCTGTGCCTGTCTGTGGTGTTTATCTCTCTCTCTCTCTCTCTCTCTCTCTCTCTCTCTCTCTCTTCTCTCTCTCTCTCTCTGTCTGTCTGCCTATCTGTCTATCTCTCTGTCTGTCTCTTTCTCTCTCTCTCTCTCTCTCCTCTCTCTCTCTCTCTCCTCTCTCTCTCTCTTCTGTTCTCCTTTAATTTTCCTGTCTCTATCTGTCTGTCTGTCATGTCTGTCTGCCTTCCTAGCTATCTGTCTGTCTGCCCCCCTCCCTCTCTCTCTCTCTCTCTCTCTTTCTGTTCCTTCCTTTAATTTTCCTGTCTCTATCTGTCTGTCTGCTGCTGTCATCTGTCTGCCTGCCTGGCTATCTGTCTGTCTGTCCCCCCCCCCTCTCTCTCTCTCTCTCTCTCTCTCTCTCTCTTTCTGTTCCTTCCTTAATTTCCTGCACTATCTTCGTCGCATCGGCTGCCTGCCGGATATTCTGTCTGTCCCCCCCCCCCTCTTCCTCTCTCTCCTCCTCATATGCATGACAAAAGCAGTCTCGCCTCCCCCACCCAAGACAAATGAAGTCTGGCGCACACACACACACACACACCCTTCAACCCCAACTAGGTTACCCCCATGGGGGAATAGATGACACAGCAGACGCACAACCACGGTGACATTTCCAGAGCTGCCCTGGGCGCTTCTCCCCTGTCTTTGTTTCCATGCCAGTGGAGAGAAAAAAAAACGGGTGGGGTAAGGGAAAGGAGGGGGGGGGGGGGGTTAAGGGAGAGGCGAGGTGTTGGTGGTGACGTGATGAAAGAACGGGAGGGGTGCGATGGGTGGTGTCCCTGGGTTGTTGGCAGGGAGGGATTAGAGTTCAGTGAGGATGCAGGGGTGGGGTGGGGTGGGGGACTTCAATGTTGTGTGTGTGTGTGTGTGTGTGTGTGTGTGTGTCGTTGTGTGCGGCTGCGCGCGCGGGAGCGCGTCTATGTGCGCAGCGCCCGTATGCGTTTGTGTGTGTGTGTATGTGTGTATTTGGGTGCACGCGCGCAAGCATGTGTATATGTGTTTTGTTGTGTGTGTGTGGTGTGGTTGTGTGTGTGTATTGTGCATTTGTGTTCGCGGTGTGTGTGTGTGTGTGTAAACCGTTTATAACAAAAGGAGAATTGAGCATCACGTTCTGCACGAGCGACCTTGGCCCGTCATCGTCTTGTCAAAAAAGAGCAACCCCCCCCCCCCCGCCCCTCTCCTCCATCACGAACCCCTTACCGCTTCTGCCCCCCAGGCACTCTGAAAGGAAAGGGATGCGATGCCGATGTAATGGGGTTAATGGAGAATCACGGTGGGATCGAGGGGTGGGGGTGGGTGGGAGGGAAAGAAAGCCGGGGAAAGGTGAGGGCTTGGAGCAGGGAAGCTCAATGGAAAATACGTTACTGTGCACGTCCACGGCTATGAACAGAGGACCACCCACCCCCACTCCCCACACCCACCCCGCCTCCTATTCCCCTGAATCATTCAATATGTAATGCGGTACTCCAGTATTTATAGACAACCTTCCCGATCAAATCTCCGTACGTTGATCTCCGTCAACCTCTCCTGATCTTTTTCTTTGGTTTGACATCAGGAGTTTTTATACAGAAACAGCTGTGTGTTAAAAGTTCTTCATGATTTGTATCTCGTTCTGTTCAGCAGTATTCCACGTGCGTTTGTTTCTGATGATGTTATATTTCACGCCCCCCTCTCCCCCAGCCCCCTCCATCACAGATCAAAGCCTTTTTTTTAAATGACCACACCGTCTGAATTTCTCAACCAAACATCTGGCAAGGGAAAAGAGAGAACAATTCAGCGGGCGCTATTGGGCAGGGTCAGCGGGAGGTGGGGGGGGGGGGGGGACGGGAGTTGAGAGGCATTCGATAGAACTTGTTCTTTTACTTTGTCTTTACTTCCTCTTGTGCTTTTGTTTCATTTTATTTGTCGTTTGTTCGCTTTGAGGCGAAAAGGTCGAAAGCACGCACGTTTAAGTGAAGGAGTCGGAGCGTCCATCTGCCCAAGTTAACGTCGCCAGCAGTTGACTTTTTTTTTCACGCATCATCCACCTGTAGGCCTATAATTGCGACACCCCCCCCCCCTCCTCCCTTCTCTCTCTCTCTGTGTCTCTGTCTGTCTGTCTGTCTCTCTCTCTCTCTCTCTCTCTCTCTCTGTCACTTCCTTTAATTTTGCCAGTCTCTGTCTCTCTGTCGTCGATCTGGCAGGCTGTCTCTCCCCTCCCCTCTCTGTTTATGGGTGTGTGCCAGTGGTCTTTGCGTATGTGTATATGCGCGTGATGCACACCTCTCTGTGTGTGTGTGCGCGCACTGAAACAAAAATAATCCCCAGTTCCACACCCTGATGCAAATCCTCTTGTATTAAAACAATCTCTAGCCCTGTGCGTCATGATGGATTGCAACATTCAGAACAAACCCTGGTGTGTTTGACTGTTGTTTTACATAATTACGCGAGTTTGTACGTTTTTCTCCACCCTCCCCTCCCTCAATGTCTGTGTGTGTGTGTATACCTATGTGTGTGTGTGTGTGTGTGTGTAGCCCTTGGCTTGTTACTCCTCCTATTCACAAGCACGTGACCGGTTGAGGAATGGGGAATGAAAGCAAAGGGTGATGGTGGTGATTAAGGGCCAAGGTGAAAAGGTTTGGGGGGAGAGAAAAAGGCGAAGGGGGGATGGAATTGGAGGGAAGGGGGAACGAAGGCCAAAAGGGATAGGCGGAGGTATGCAGAGGAATGTGTTCTCCATTTTGATATTCATTTTGTCTCCGCTAGCTTTAGAAGTTCTCTCTCTCATTAACAGCCTAGCTTTTTCTGTATAATATGAGTAGCAATATTTTAAGTCCCACCACACACACACATATATATATATACATACATACATTTATCTATCTAGCTATCTATTTATACATACATATATATAATATATGAATTATAAACAAAGCTTGCTCTTATGTCTTAGATTGAAGAAATAGGGGGAGATAAGCATTCATATCTGCAGTGGCAGTTAATACTGCCTAACTAACAGTATGTGCTCAAGTGGGTGGATGGGGAAAAATAAAAAAATGCTTCTCAAAATGAGCCTTCAGCAAGCTTATAATCTCCAATAGAGAGGAAACTCACTAACACCTAACTCCTGGTCATATACCGACATTTCGAAACCTGGTTGTTTCTCCTCAGTGACCGCGGAAAGTGGTAATTTGACTCCTCTGCCTTTTCAGTTTTAAGAAGAATGCTATCCCAGAAAAGGCTGGTGTGCAATACCGTAGTATGTTTGTCGAGTTTTCAAAAAACAACCAAAGGTGCCACCTACGAAGCAAAAGAAAATCATGAAAGAACAAAACAAGTTACATTTTCTTGTGAAAAGTAGAAAATATAAAAAGATAACCTCTAAGACACAAGTGCTGAGGGCCAGTTCTTGGAATGAATCCGCAAGGGACTAAATTACAAAAAAACTAATAAATTTCCAAGGATAAGTACTGAGCACCATTCCAGCAACTTACAGAGCAGCTTGGTGTTGCAATGACTGCAAGAAATATTCAATTATAAACAAAGCTTGCTCTTATATATATATATAATATATATATATATATATTGAATTATAAACAAAGCTTGCTCTTATGTCTTAGATTGAAGAAGTAGGGGGAGATTCGCATTCATATCTGCAGTGGCAGATGATTCTGCCTAACTAACAGTATGTGCTTGAGTGGGTGAATGGGGAAAAATAAAATAGATGCTTCTCAAAATGAGCCTTCAGCAAGCTTATATTCTCCAAGGGGGAGACATCCTCCAATAGGGAGGGAAACTCACTAACATATAACTCCTGGTCATATACCGATATTTCGAAACTTGTGGTTTCTCCTCAGTGACCGCGGAAAGTGGTAATTTGACTCCTCTGCCTTTTCAGTTTTAAGAAGAATGCAATCCCAGAAAAGGTTGGTATGCAATACCGTAGTATGTTTGTTGAGTTTTCAAAAAACCAACTCAAGCACATACTGTTAGTTAGGCAGAATCATCTGCCACTGCAGATATGAATGCGAATCTCCCCCTACTTCTTCAATCTAAGACATAAGAGCAAGCTTTGTTTATAATTCAATATTTCTTGCAGTCATTGCAACACCAAGCTGCTCTGTAAGTTGCTGGAAACGGTGCGGTACTTATCCTTGGAATTTATTAGTTTTTTTGTATATATATGTTGTATACAGTATTGCACACCAGCCTTTTCTGGGATTGCATTCTTCTTAAAATTGAAAAGGCAGAGGAGTCAAATTACCACTTTCCGCGGTCACTGAGGAGAAACCACCAAGTTTCGAAATATCGGTATATGACCAGGATTATATGTTAGTGAGTTTCCCTCCTTATTGGAGGATGTCTCTCTCCCCCCCTTGGAGAATATAGCTTACTAAAGGCTCATTTTGAGAAGCATTTATTTTCTTTTTTCCCCATCACC
>CM031600.1:63714682-63724682 GCA_018398815.1 Conus ventricosus | reverse complement strand
TTCAAAAGAAACAAATACAGGTGGAAAAAAAAAAAGAATGATGGAGAGAAACGAGAAAAGGAAAGGAAGAAAACACGTAAAAAGAAATGCAGGGACGGTCATACATACGGACGAACAAACTGACATATAGGGAGACATGCAGACATATAGACATAAAGAACGATATAGAGATAGCTGGACTCATTATTTCGATGATTGATTGATAAGAATAAATAGCTAGGCAGACAGCGAGACAGACAGACAGATGAGCAGAGAGACGAAGAGGCAGGAACATTGGTAAATCATTGACAACGAATTTATAAAGGAAAGCAGAAAAAGTATACCTTCTCCTTTCCCTCCTTCTGTCCCCCTACTGTCCTCTCTCTCTCTCTCATTCACTGTCTCCCCCCCCCCCCTCTCTCTCTCTCTCTCTCTCCCCTCGACTTTCCTCGTTATCATATACAAATACCACAAAGAATCACTTGTCCCCTGCACTTTTGCGCGTCCAGATTGGATGCGTGTCAACGTGTCAGTGTCACTCGATATGCGTCCCCTGGCATGTTTGCACAATATTGTCTGTGTCTGTGACAAGGACAAATGCTCAGACTAGGTTCTGACTTTAACCCCAGTCATGGCTGGAGTAGGTCACCGCTCTCCTCTCTCTTCCTCTCTCTCTCTCTCTTCCTCTCTCTCCTCTCTCCTCTCTCCTCTCTCTCCTCTCTCTCATCTCTCCTCTTCTCTCTCTCCTCTCTCTCCTCTCTCTCCCCCCTCTCTCTCAAGGTTCTGGCCTTAACCCCAGCCATAGTCTGAGTAGGTTATAAATCTCTGCCCCCCCCTCCCTCTCTCTCTCTCTCTCTCTCTCCCTCTCTCTCTCTCAAGGTTCTGGCGTTAACTCCAGCCATGGCTTGAGTAGGCTTTTCAAATCTCTCTCCTCCTCTCTCCCTCTCTCTCCCCCTCTCTCATCTCCTCTCCTCTTCTCTCTCTCTCTCTCTCTCTCCTCTCTCTCTCTCTCTCTCTTCTTCCTCTTTCTCTTTTCCTTCATTTCCTCCACTTATTCTTCGCTTCATCTTCTTCATCGTCTTCATCATCATCATCATCATCATCATCATCACCCATCATCATCATCATCATCATTATCATCTTCTTCTTCTTCTTCTTCTTCTTCTCTCCTCCTCCTCCTCCTCCTCCTCCTCCTCCTCCTCTTCCTCTTCCTCCTCACCATTTCTTTGTTTTCACCCTGTATACATGTTCCATCCAATGACACCTGTATACATGTTCCATCTAATGACACCTGTATACATGTTCCATCTAATGACAATCAAGTGATTCTTTTCTCTTTAACTTATGTTGCACTAATGCAGGACAGACTGTGATGTGTCTCGCACAGGACTTCCTGACAGCATTAGTAGAACAGTAACGGCAAGCCCGAAATAAAAACAACAAAAACCTGCTGTCATTGTAAAGTAATACATTCATCTCTCATGTTCTGTTATACTGTTCATCTCTCAAAAAAACAAACAAACAAAAACAAACAAGTTCATCTGTATCAGTCTTGCTGATATCCCAGTACTTTCAATCCTGTGATAAACTATCTAGTCAACGTGGTTTAGAGATGTGTGGAATCTGCCCTTCTCCTTTTGCAATTAAGCTTTGATAACTTGCACCTTCAAAGCATTGTGACTTCACGCCACACTACAGCACCATTGGCGTTTTTTTGAACTTTGACATAATTGTTACGAGCTTTGTACAGCGAATTTCAACGTGGTGACGGCCCTGATATGGCCCTTCGCGGTCGGCTGGGCTATAAGCAACCATTACCTTACCTAACCTTGTACACCGACCTTCTACTGACAAGGGGTTATGGCCCTTTGAGTAAACCCCACGCCTCTCTCTCTCTCTCTCTCTCTCTCTCTCTCTCTCTCTCTCTCTCTCTCTCTCTCTCCTCTCTCTCTCTCTCTCTTCAAGTGTACATGTTTTTGTCATTTTGACCTTCACGACTTTGTGATGTAATGTGAAAGACAAACAAAATGATAATCGGTGTGATTTCCGTGTCAATGAGATCGTGTGACGTGTCGTCAATGTACATCGCGCTGATCTGCTAAATTTTATTCGTCGTCGTTCGCTCAGACAGGAACCCCGATGCACTGACGAAGGCTGCCGTCCGGCGGAGGCCTTCCAGAGGTCCATAGAGTTTCTCCCTCATCGGTTGGTCAGCAGGCCAGGTCTCTGCTCTCAGGTTATGGTGTGTTGGACAGTCCTGTAGGAAGTGTTCCACTGTCATTGGGGCTGCATCGCAGGGGCACACTGCAGACTCGCCAATGCGGAACCTTGTGAACATGTGATGGTGTAGCCTGGAGTGGCCCGTCCTCAGCCTCACAATGTTTACTTGGTCTGGTCTGGGTAGGAGGTAGTAGGCATCTGTCCTGTTGTAATCTGGATGTAGCTGAAGCCATCTTTTCCTCTGCTTCTCCTTGATGATCGTCTTGGCCTCTTCATAGAAGATTTCCTGTTCCTCTTGTGGCTGCTGTCCTCCTTCCTTCGTCAGTCGGTCTGCCTCCTCATTGCCTGCTATGTTGCAGTGTGAGGGTGTCAACCTCGGGGTATGTCAGTGGAGGAAGGGCTAGCGCACAGCCCAAACACACTCACAGCTTGCTTACAATCTCATTCATATATCATGCATTCGTCACATCAAGCCACTAGTAAAGTCTATAACTTTACTACACATGATCATAGAACCAAACATCAATGCATATAGAGTCAAATAAAATAAAACATTCTCTCTTTCCTTGAACTTCACAAAACCATTTATCTAAATCATCATTAACTAACCCGGGTATAAATAGATTTCTACTTTACCTGGCCAGGTGATCTTAAACTATTCACGAATCACTGTCTTTTCTTTCTTTATTTTCTTTTTCTTTTCACTGTCACTTTCACAAGCACAACACAACTGCTGGCACTGGTCAGGTTAGACTGCTGGCACTGGTCAGGTTGGACTGCTGGCACTGGTCAGGTTAGACCGCTGGCGTTGGTCAGGTTGGACTGCTGCTGAAAGTGGCGCTGCCAGGTATGAGGTCGAACCCCGTTCAGGTTGAACAGTGACTATCAGACATCGATCTGTTCTCCTTTCATTCTTCCTGCATTAACGCATTGCACTCTCTCCTCTCTCTCTCTCTCTCTCTTCTAGTCTGCTCTATCAAATGGACATGGTTGCTTTTCTTTTCCTTTTTTTTTCTTTTCTTTTTTCTTCTCTTTATCAGTTAGCAACTCTCTCTCTCCACATCTCTCCTTAGTCCTCCCTCTGCAGACCCTCTATGGTGCTAATGCTACAGCTCGGTTCTCTTCACCCCTCTCATCATCTCTCTGCTCTTCTCTCGTCAGAGCCTACACCCAGAACCTCCTCATCTCTCTCTGGTTCTTCTCTCTCCTCCCCTTTCACTCACGCATTCCTATCTTATCCTAAAACCCATCTGTCAAAGGGCGAGTACCATTGGTCAGTCTTTTCCCGCCTTATACTTGAGGTTGCCTCCCCTCTCATTTCATTGGATATGTAAATCATGACAGTCACATCTACCTGCCTTGCTCTCTGTGGTGGTCAATGGTCATTTAATTAATTAGCTAGATCTCACCCCCACTACACAATACCTTCCCCCTCTCCCTTTCCGGCGACGTAGACTTAATTGTGGACACTGGTTCTACAAATTGGCTAGATCAGTCTGACCCAGACGTTGCGATCCGTCTGGCCAGACCTATTGAGACGTTGGTCAGCCACTCCGACTGTCTACGGGGACGGTGCTGTCTCCGTGGAGGATTAGGATTAGCCTCCTCGCTGTGCCCAAATTGGCTGAGGCGATGCTTGAAGGCGTCGGCCCGACACATGAGGCCGTCTACCTGGCGCCCAGGATATTTGAGTTGGAGCTTATGTCCAAACAAACTGGCTGGCGACTAACCACGAATTCGGTTTTCTATTTTTGTCCGTGACAATTTCCCCCTTGTAAAAGACTATGCTCCGTATTGTCTCAAAACAACGGTACAAAAAAAAACAACAACCGAATTTGCTGACACACAGCTACACGTGCAAAGTTTGGAAAATACTTTACAACAAACGGTTTATAATTTATAAAATATATCATTAGTGAATACCACTCCAATGAGTTATCATTGACGTGCGCTTTTGCCTTATTTCAACTCATTTTCTGATAACCTCTGTGCGCACCTATGCAATTCCCCTACCTGCGGATTTGCCATCTCTCCTCTTCACAACTACTTTGAAGAGCACAATATAATATGATCACGATCCATGACACTTCACTGAGGAATCTCCATCCTCACTTATTGCAAATAATGCATCACTACACAAGCGACTGTATGCTCCAAGCATAACTACATTCACATGAACAAGTCTCACAAGGAAAATATGAACAAGTCTCACACAGAAAATATGAACCATAGCCAACTGGGAATGAACCCATATCCACTCAACATAACTGTAATCAACACATATTATCAACAAAGTAGCTATGCACCCCGGATATGACTGACTTCCTCTGAGTTGCAGCTTGCTAGACTACACGGCTTAAATAGTCAGCTCCGACATTCTGTCGGCCTGGGATGTACTGCACTCGATACCTGTAGGGCTGCAGTGCCATTGCCCAGCGCAGCACCCTGCTGTTTTTCAGCTGCGCCTCCTGCAGGAACTTGAGTGGTTGGTGATCAGTCTCTATCACGAACTCCTTCCCATACAAGTATTTGTGAAATTTCTGCACGGCCCACACAACAGCCAAACACTCCTTCTCTACAGTTGCGTACACTTCTTCACACTTCGTCAGCTTCCTGCTAGCATACCTCACAGGAAACTCGACCCCTTCGTGCTCCTGCAACAATACTGCACCTACTCCACCGCCTGATGCATCTGTCCGCAACAAAAATGGTTTTGACATATCCGGTAGCTTCAAGATGGGACGGGAACCTAGTCTTTCCAGCACCGTCTGCAGTGCTTGCTCTGCAGCGTCTGACCAATTCGACCACTGCCGGTTTCCCTGCCTTGACCAAATCACTGAGAGGACTCGTGATTGCTGCGAAATTTGGGACAAACTCCCTGTAGAAACCAATGAAACCTAGCAGACTCCTGACTTCTGTTTTGGTCTTTGGTCTCTCTCCGAATTCATCATCTTCTCCACCTTTCCCTTTTCTGGCTGCTTTGTGTCGCCTCCAACAACAAAACCTAGGAACTCCAGGCTTGGAAAACCAATCTGGCACTTTGTTGGTCTGGCTGTGAGATTGGCTCATCTCAACCTCCCTGAAACTGCTCCTAGCTGCCTCATATGCTCCTCCCATGTCTCAGATGCTATCAGAATGTCATCCATGAAATTCACTACACCTTCCAAACCCGTCAATAACTTCCTCCTGTCTCCTACTGTCTAGCCCTTCATACAGTGACACATCCCTGTATGACTTCTCCTGGAAACTCGGGCAACAAAATCTCACCTTCTTCTGCTGGGTCTCACGCTGAATATATTTGCGGAGAAAATTCGCATGGAAAAGTTTTGGTTTCCCATTCACATCAATTCGGTAATCCTGATCTACCTTTTCAATGATGGTGAAGGGTCCTTTCCAATGCATCAGCAGCTTGTTGTGATCTGTGGGAAGCAGTAACAGGACTTGATCTCCCACCTTGAGGGATTGCTTCCTCACCTTCCTGTCATATTGCTTCTTCTGAACGACCCTAGCCTCCTGCAAACTTTCCCTTGCAACCTTACATGTCTCATACCTGTGCCCACCTTTGGAACAGGGCGAGATTGGGCCAATCAGATCAACAGCCACTCTCCTGACTGGTGTGTCAATTAAAGGGGGCTGTTTAAGAGGCGCCTTCCTCTTCACCCCTCTTGTGGCTGACCTTTGACACACATCACACGACATGCAGAACCGCTTTATGTCTGCCATTGCCCCTGGCCAATGAAAGTCATCGAAGATTCGGTCAGCTGTTTTGCCGTGCCGAGATGACCCGCCATGAGCGACTCGTGACCCACTGACATGACAGTGTCACGATAACATGCTGGTACCTCTAACTGAGTTGTCACCTTACCTGTCTTCCCCTTGGTGAACACTCGGTACAACATGCCGCCTTTCACCAGAAATTCTTCTCACCTCCTCTAACCACCTGTTTCTCTGCACCTCTTGCCAACTCCCAAGACTTCACGAGCGAAGGGTCTTGTTCCTGCGCTGCCCTAAACTCATCAGCGACACATCTATGCCTGACTTCCTTGCTGGAACGACTAACGGTTTATCAACCTTTTCCTCCTTCTTGCTCCGTGTTTGAACTGCTGCCCCTGTAGCAGTCAACAACTCAGGATCCCCTGGATCCCTTGCACCTGGAATATTTCCAATGATCAAATCATGAAGGGGTTTCTCCATCACCAGCGCAGACAACTCGCCTGAGAAGTAAGGGGTACGTACTTCTATCTTAGCAACTGGGAACTCCCTCACAGTGCCATCGATTAGAGTACAGGTCTGGATTTGCCCTGTCAAATCCCCTTTCTCGACCAGCGTTGTTCTTACTACAACACATGAACAACCAGTGTCTCGTAACACTTTCACCCTCTGCTGGCCAATCCACCCTTCTTCCACTGGTAACGAACCACTCAGCCTAGTGCCCTCCATCCCTGACACTGACTGCTGTCCAGTGCTAGCCATAGGCCGCACTCTACCCTCTTCAGATTGGATCCCTTTTGGTTCCACTGCAGGTCGTTTCCCCTGGCGACCCTTATCAACCTCTTGCAAGCTGCTGCCTTCTGGAACCTCATGCGACAATCCCTCGCCACATGTCCCTTCTTGTGACAAATGAAACACCTATTGTCCCTTTGTCCTCCTTTCTGCCCCACCACTGGGTTTGCAGACTTTGCAGAAAACTCCTCTAGTCTCCTTGCACTCTTCTCACCTGTGCCTGGCACCTGTTTCTCCTGCACCTTAGTGCCCAAACGTGCCTCTCTATACACCTCTGCTAACTTCAGCAACTCTCCTGCTGTCTCTGGCTTCCTCTCTTTCAAATGTATAGTTAACTCAGGGCCGCAACCTGACAAAATCTGTTCCTTCATAACCAGCTCTTTCAGTTCAGCGAACTCCCTTTTCGTACCACTCAACTCTAACAACTTCTCAAAATAGTGATCTAAACGTGCACCAAACTGAGTGTACGTTTCACCTGCTTGTAATCTAGCTGATCGAAACTTCTTTCTGAACCCCTCCTCTGTGAGGTCAAATCCCTTCATCAAGGACTCCTTCACAGCACCAAAATCAGATTGTTGGTCTGCTGGTAATGCAGTGAAAATCTGCAATGCCTTACCCGTCAATAGCGCTGACAAAATGACTGCCCACTCCTCTGGAGGCCAACCCTGACTGGTAGCAAACGTTTCAAAACGACTGATGTACGCATCAATCGAATCTGATCCTTCCGAGAATTTTGGCAACTTTGGTCGGGGGGCATAACTGCGCACAGGGTCACTGGAAACTGAGCTACCATCATCAGTGGTCTCCCTCTGTATTCTCACTTTCTCTAACTCTAATTGAACCTTTAATCTTTCCGTTTCCTGCGTTTCCCTTATTCTTTCTGTTTCGTGCTTCATTCTTTCTGTTTCCTGCGCAACCTGATTATCATTAGCCTGAATCCTTAATTTTTCTATTTCTTGCGCTTCTACTGCGACACGGCGTCTTTCCGCTCGCTCATCTCTTTCCATCTTTTGTTGGGCTTCAACGAATGCTCGCAACTCTTCTCCCGAGTAGCCTAAATCACGAGTGACGCTCACAAGTTGTTCAATAGGGGTGTTCTTTTCGTCCGCCATTATATCCTCTTTTTTTTTTTTTGAACAAGATTTTATTACTACGACAGCCAAACTGGTGGTTACCGACACGAGTGACGTAATAGCACAATCCTATGAATGATAATATTAGCTTGGGACAACGTAATTAGTTTTTATAAGACGCCTAGCGCCTGACCCAACTATGAGAGCGAATTATAGGCAATCTGTGCGAAATAAGTACTCTGGGGCTGAAATGCCAAGCCTAGTGTTAACTATCTTGGAAGCAATGCCAAGCCTAGTATTTAACTATCTTGGGAACATACAGTAAGACACAACTTTCCTTAGGATTACAATACTTGAATCCCACCCAGCTTCCTCTCTGAGAAGTTGAACAATTATAATAAATGGGCCAGAATATCCTGGCAGGCTCGCCAATAAATTGTCAACCTCGGGTATGTCAGTGGAGGAAGGACTAGCGCACAGCCCAAACACACTCACAGCTTGCTTACAATCTCATTCATATATCATGCATTCGTCACATCAAGCCACTAGTAAAGTCTATAACTTTACTACACATGATCATAGAACCAAACATCAATGCATATAGAGTCAAATAAAATAAAACATTCTCTCTTTCCTTGAACTTCACAAAACCATTTATCTAAATCATCATTAACTAACCCGGGTATAAATAGATTTCTACTTTACCTGGCCAGGTGATCTTAAACTATTCACGAATCACTGTCTTTTCTTTTCTTTTTTTTTCTTTGTTTCTTTTCACTGTCACTTTCACAAGCACAACACAACTGCTGGCACTGGTCAGGTTAGACTGCTGGCACTGGTCAGGTTGGACTGCTGGCACTGGTCAGGTTAGACCGCTGGCGTTGGTCAGGTTGGACTGCTGCTGAAAGTGGCGCTGCCAGGTATGAGGTCGAACCCCGGTTCAGGTTGAACAGTGACTATCAGACATCGATCTGTTCTCCTTTCCTTCTTCCTGCATTAACGCATTGCACTCTCTCTCTCTCTCTCTCTCTCTCTCTACTCTTTCTTCTTTCTAGCTTCTATCAAATGGACATGGTTGCTTTTCTTTTCCTTTTTTTTTTCTTTTCTTTTTTCTTCTCTTCATCAGTTAGCAACTCTCTCTCTCCACATCTCTCCTTAGTCCTCCCTCTGCAGACCCTCTATGGTGCTAATGCTACAGCTCGGTTCTCTTCACCCCTCTCATCATCTCTCTGCTCTTCTCTCGTCAGAGCCTACACCCAGAACCTCTTCCTCTCTCTCTCTGTTCGTTCCTCCCTCTCCTCTCCTCATCTCTCTGCCTTTTCTCTCGTGCAGAGACTACACCCAGAACCTCCTCATCTCTCTCTGGTTCTTCTCTCTCCTCCCCTTTCACTCACGCATTCCTATCTTATCCTAAAACCCATCTGTCAAAGGGCGAGTACCATTGGTCAGTCTTTTCCCGCCTTATACTTGAGGTTGCCTCCCCTCTCATTTCATTGGATATGTAAATCATGACAGTCACATCTACCTGCCTTGCTCTCTGTGGTGGTCAATGGTCATTTAATTAATTAGCTAGATCTCACCCCCACTACACAATACCTTCCCCCTCTCCCTTTCCGGCGACGTCGACTTAATTGTGGACACTGGTTCTACAAATTGGCTAGATCAGTCTGGCCCAGACGTTGCGATCCGTCTGGCCAGACCTATTGAGACGTTGGTCAGCCACTCCGACTGTCTACGGGACGGTGCTGTCTCCGTGGAGGATTAGGATTAGCCTCCTCGCTGTGCCCAAATTGGCTGAGGCGATGCTTGAAGGCGTCGGCCCGACACATGAGGCCGTCTACCTGGCGCCCAGGATATTTGAGTTGGAGCTTATGTCCAAACAAACTGGCTGGCGACTAACCACGAATTCGGTTTTCTATTTTTGTCCGTGACAGAGGGTATCCACTGAATGACGGTTAGTTCAGTGGCCTGCTGCAGTCTGGCAAGGGCAGAGACAAGGAGGTTGAGGTCCTTGTTCTTTGGGTTCTGTACAGCCTGCAGTACTGACAGTGCATCAGAGAAGATGACGATTTTGGGATGTATGGCCTCTCTATTCGCACACAGTGTCTCCGCGCTGTCTGCAATGCGTCTGCCTCAGCTTTGTAGTTCGTGGAGAATTTGCCAGTGGGGATGGCCTGTCGGACGTGAGTTCCATCCTTCAAGGTTACGAATATTCCTCCACCTCC
>CM031600.1:63694682-63702182 GCA_018398815.1 Conus ventricosus | reverse complement strand
AACCCGGCAAAGAAGACGACATTAGACTACTACCCTGTGAGCCATCACCCAATCACCGAGTACAAGACAGTCCAGGAATGCTTGCGAGAGAACAGGGAAAGGCCGACTCTACCCCACTTGCTCCTCCACCGAGTTTTTGGGCGAAAGTGGCCTAAAAGCCGCCTTTTCCTGTTCTCTGACAAGTAAGACGCCAATAACCAAAAAATAACGATTATCTACAAACAAACATATTGTGTAGGGTTATCTGTTTTTAATACTAATTTACTAAACTTTTCAGATTTTAATTTTTGCTTAATCCTGTGTTTTTCTTGATCGTTTTCAATAACATCATTTTCACGCAAACATTCATCAAATGCGTCTCTGTCTTTCATGTGAAATAGAACTAAAGTCTTTTAAAACCAAGTTATATTTTTGACATAAAATCCACACACTTATCCCAGCATGTCTTCCACTGAAAGCTAGTGTACACACACGCACACATGCACACACACGAGTGCGCTGAAGTGAAACCATACCTCCCCACTTGCTGCGCAGGGAATTCAATGACTTTCAAAAGCCTATTGAAATTGAAAGAAACTCTTATCACAGCAATCACACATGGGCATGCGTTTCGGGCGGTTGACTCTAATGCCGGCATTTCTACGTTCTCTAGGGTGCAGTTATGAATAGCGATCGATTTCTATTGCTTGCAGTTCTAAAATAGCAAGTTTTCTATAAGTGGTTGAAAGGATTTTGCTTAGTCATTCCCGCCTGGGGTAAAAACAGATATAGACAAGTTTCTTACATTCCCCTATCATAAGTCAAGATTTAATCATGTGATATTTTAAAAAGACGTCACATCCGCCCAAGCACTTAGTTTTTTGTTGACAACGGGCCTTAAGTTAATTCGTCATTGGTGTTGTGGTGCTGTGGGTGAACGGACGTGTTTTCTGTGAGAGAAGTTTTTTGCTGGTAAAGATTTTGCTTAAACGAAATTTATTATGTCTCAGACAGCTTTTTCTTCAGAATTAGAGAGAGAACTTCTGGAATCGCAAGTTGCTCATCAAAATCTATTAGATTTCTCAACACAGCCATAAACCCTTTAATTCTACCTGGCAGGGAAATCAGCTACAACTTTCCCAACAAGCTCAAAATCCCCCGTTACCACCGCCAACACCAACGGGAATTGGGGGACCGAGGAAAAAAAAAATGTTATTTTGCAAGAGAATCAAGACTACTTTAAAAAAATGACAGAAATAATTGAAAAGATTAAAGGGAAGGACCGCAGGATTTGCCAAAGAAGCCTAAAGAAAGCTTGAGCAATTGTTAAAAGAAAAGAAAGGAGACAAAAAAAGGAGAACAGATCTTTCAACGCCACAGAATTACATGACTATCTTATGGCAAATCAGGTTTGACATTCAATCAGCTATTTCCAGAGAAGCTTTTGCTGATCAATATTTTCTGAACAACAAATGAACTGAAATTTAGAAAACTACAAAAAGGATGAGAAATTGAGGAGCAAATTGCACAGTCCTTTTTAATTTACGTCCTTTGGTTAACTTTTTGATTTTGTTGTAAACAATGGCAGGAAAATGAAAGGAAGAAGGGAGAAACGAAGGAAACATGGCTGTTTTGGTGAAAGAAAAAACCGGATATTTGATGTTCCGCACGAAAAAATTACGTGCCGTTGCAATGTTTTATGGATACACAGGTTTTATCTGTAGGCCCCCTTTCGTTCTTTTGGCAAGTAAATGAAATCAAAGCCATGCTGCAAGTCCAAATTTTGCGCAGTTCTGGAAACAAGATTCAGCATATCAAGCGAGCTCCAACAGTCCAGTAAATAGAACTTTTCATGCGTGACGGCTGGATAGAATCAATATGCACTAGTATAGACCTGGCAAGTTCAGACGTCGGGTTACTAAAAATACGACCGTTCACGCGTGAACGGCTAGCCTGCCTGCCAACATTCTTACTCCATGTAATGACTTTTTTGTTCAAAGAGGCTGGATAGAATCAATATGCACATAGTTTTGACTGGCAAGTTTAGACGTCAGTTACTAAAAATACGACCGTTCACGCGTGAACGCTAGCCTGCCTGCCACATTCTTACTCCATGTAATGACTTTTTGGCTGTTGTGGTTGCCTGCTTCTTCACCTCTACCCCGCCAACGCTCCGCCAACGCCCTGCTTCAACTTTTTTTGGCTGCCTTCGGGCGGCCACAGAGTGTACTTTATTTCAACTGTCTTGTTTATTAAATCAAGCTTTTGATAAATGCCTTGGTGGCTGCTTTGAACTTGCAACAAAGAGCCAATGAATTAAAAAAACGCAAGCACGTCTTGCACCAAGTGGTGTTACACATGACAAATAATAAAGCTCTGTGTACACCACACACACTCCCACCCCCAAGTCACCCAAGTTCTTAATTAAGTTTTTAATTAAGTCACCCCAAGTTCTTAATTAAGTTTTTAATTAAGTTACTTCAAGTTCTTAATAAGTTCTTGATTAAGTTTTTAATTAAGTTCTTGATCAAGTTCTTTAAAAAATTTCTTGATTAATTTACCCTTTAAGTAAAAACCAAAAGTTCGTATTCAAGTTATCTTATAATTTCAAAAAAAAACAATCTATTGTTTTTATCTTAAATAGCAGATGCCTAATATAGTACACACACGCCTCAAAAACGCGTCATTCGTTGAGGATGTCTTGCTCAGCGTTCTCTGCATAGATCTTAATGAAATTCTTACATCCTAAGCAACCGCATTGATTACAATTCTGGTCTATGGAAATGTCTTTTATAGACTCCATGTCTTTATTTATTGACTTTATCATTTTATAATACGCCATGATCTATTTTTATTAAAAAAAATTTAAAATTAAGTTTCTTAAAATATTATTGCATTATAAATGGATCAAAATGATCTTTTGTTGTGACGGTTCTGGCGTTTCTGTTGTTTTCTGTATTTAGTGGTTCAGATTTTTTTGATTGCTTTTGTTTTGGCTGCCTTTTTATATTTTTTAACAGTAATAACCGCCCCCCGCAGCAGCAAGGGCGCCAAAAATGGCAACAGTTTTAAGTTCAATATTCCATGAAGACTTTGGCGCTGTAGGTCTTGAATCACATGAAGTTTTTATAGCTGGCATTGAATCAACTTGTTTCTGGCGTTGGCGGTGTTATGTTTTCATTATGAGTTATATTCTGTAACATTAATTTTTTTTGTCTGTTCCCTCTGCTAATTTTCTTCCTGCTTCAACACGCCCAGGATTTTAATGGTCTCCCCCTGATTTAGCGTTTTCTGCTGATTTTCTGGGTTGGTTACTTTCTCCACCTGATTCAGTGTTTTCTGATTCTGCTGATTTTCCAGCTCGTTCATTTTGAAGGGAAATAAAATCTATATGATTAAAGTTATTATCCCATGATTAATGGCGATAACAATGTTCCAAATCTGTAGTATAGATCACATCCTAGAGACTCTAATGACTTTGTTAAAACGGATCTTGCGTTAAATCTTTCGTAAGATCTTGTTCAGAATCAATGGGAGCAAATCTACTGACTAGTTTAGTGTAAAACTAAGAACCGTTTGCCCCCACTTTTTACCATTCTAGACCCTAGCTGCGCTTCATACCTGTTATGATACTTTAAAATGTCTTGTGGCGACTTTTGTTGAATCTGTTCAATGCTGAATTCGTTCCGAGGAACTGTTTTGTTTTTTCCCCATGCTGCCAAGAATACAGCCTCTCCTTTTTGGGCATAATAGCTTGGTCATCAACTTGGTATTCATAAGTTCGGGAAGGGTTTAGGCCGCCTTGTAGCTGTAGTTTGATCATCACTGTTCATGTTTTTTATTAAATTATAATTATTTTATTTTATAAAAATGAGCACCGAAAAAAACTGTTACCAACCTTGTTACCATTCTGCTGTTATTGGAGGACTAAGTGTAGGATACTCATGCTTGGTTTAAAAACCTGTTAAAAAATAAAGCCAGCAGATCTTGGCAAACTAGACTTTGAGGTTCAGCAAGCTGATTGCTTATCATTGCGCTTTCGGTTGCCCCGAAAGATTTTCTAGTCAAGCAAGGAATAATTCCAGACAATATAAATTTTGTAAGAAAAAAAATAATTTTTTAAAAAATGGCTTTTACTCGCAATAATGATAGGCGGCGCTGTGGTGAATGCGCTTGCTTTTAGCGGAAGTAATTTGCATTTAGTAAACTGGGGAATGACGGCGAGAGAAAAAGACTAACAAAGTATGGAGCAACTAGCAGCTGCACAAGACGCCTATGAAAGGCAGGACCCTTTAGCAGTTAGATTTTATTAATGACACACGAAAGACAGGGGCATGCAGCTTACACATTTAAAAATGTTGATAAAAGAAATAAAAAAATTTATTAGTAACAGGAAAAACCAAATTCGAGACATTCCCCCCCACCAAAATTCAGTGACTTTTATAAACCCATAAAAAAAAACAAAAGAGGCAGAAATCGCGTTTATTGTCTTTGGTATGCCCGGGTCGTGTATTTTGTTCCCGCATAATTTTGGGGCTGAAAAAAAAAAATTGAAAAAAAAATCTATTATTCCCCCCCCAAAAGGTTTTTGGGAAAGGGGCATCACAGAAATTTAAAAAAGCAAAGCCAAGCGGCGGAGTCGTGAAAAAAACCAGAAAAGGGAAGGGTTATCTAAAAAAGAAAATTTGGAAATTTTATTTCCCTGCCCCTAGACGAATACAGAGCCCGCACTTTTTTTAAATACAATTTCCCAAAGGGACCCCCATAAAAAGGATTCATATTTCCCCTCTGATGGGAAATTAGACGAAAAAGTTTTAAAGTACGCATTCACATTCATTGACGGGGCTTAAGATACAAAGATGCGGACCCATTAAACAAAAGAGTGCTTCTGTGTTGTGTTGCCATAAAAAGATATATAACGAGGCCCTTTTTTAAACTTATCCTCCCCTAAATTAAAGTGATGTTGGGAAAAGTTTTAAAAGGCCAAGTGAATAAATTTATTTTTTGAACATGAGTTCCCTTTTAAAAGAGGTTCGGGAGTTCAAGATAAAAGGGCTTTAGTTGAAAACTTTAACAAACGGGTTACCCAAAAAGATTTTTCCCTCCTGTATCACAGGAGCTGTTTGACAATTTCGAAAACACAGAATGGGGTTAAAAGACTCCCCTCATTTTTGCGCGCAATGAAAAATAAAGGGTTTTTAATGGGGCTAAGCCAGTAAAGCAATAAAAGAAAAACAAAAAATGTTTAAAAGGGGGGTTCTTCATCCAGCAAACTTTTACCATTTGGATTGAAAGTAAGGTACCTTTATTTGCCGGGGGAAGCAAAAGGGGGAAATCGCATCAGGGCAACCGACCCCAATTTGGAGTGTTGCCCCTTTGGGAAATAAAAAGAATTTTTAAAGATGAATTCCCCCCGTGTTTTATTTACGAGGAAAATGCACAACAAAACAACCCGCTCCTCAAAATCTTTTGTGAAGGGAAGGGAAATGCAAAAAAATCCCCCCAGGGCACAGTTTCCCCTTTAATTAATTTTTCGTAAACATATTTTTGGTTTTAAAAGGGAAGGCCAGAAGGAAGCGCGAACGAAACCCAAAAAAGGTAAAGGAAGAAAACCCTTGGGAAAAAGATTTTCGGGAATTAAATTTTATGCGTGTAAAGCTATTAAGGAAACATTTTCGGGGATTTAAACAATTTCATTTCTTTAAATTTTTCCAGATCACTACAACTTCCCAAACCCCCCCCCCCCGGGAAAAGAATTTTGAAAAAATTTTAAAAAAAATTTGAAAGCATCAAGCCCCAAAAAGAGAAAAAAATTTAAAAAAGAATTGGAAAGTTTCTATTTATCGATCTTATTAAAAATTTTTTTTTTGAATAAATAAACCCCTGTTTAGGGGGGTCCTCCCGTGCCCCAATTTCATTGAAAAATTTTGGATTAACAAACACCCGTTTTGTGTTTGTTCTATCTAAGACTTCTTTGTTACAACAGCTGTGTTGATCTCATGTAGATTAGATCGCAGTTTTACGTTGTCATGATGAAAAGTCTTATTGCCAAACAATGCTTCTTTGTAGTTGTCATGTGATATGTTTGACTGCACAACGCTGCGAGATATTCCCTTTGCTTTCTTAATGATTTTCTCCTGGCTCGAAATACTGTACATTTTTTGACCTTAACCCCACATACTCCTTGATCACCTTTCCAGATAATTCATCCTTCATCTTTCCTAAAACCTTCTTGTTAGTAATTGAATGCAAAGGCGAATCTTTAGGGTAATCGGACGTGTCATACCATCCACTCGCTCCTTTAGCTACTTCTAATTCCATGTCTTTATAGATGTCTTCAGTAGGGATATCTATAACAAAACTATCTGTATCTGTGTAAAGTACTCTGGACTCAGGATACGAGGGCTTAAAGTAGTCATAAAGAAACTCTAACATCAAAAGCTTTGATAATTCTAAAACAGTAACCCAATAAATACAGGTTTGTCTAATTTGACTTTCTTTTTTTTCATCATTATGCCAAAAAGCTGATCATGAAATCTTCTAAAGTCTTGATAATTAGGTTTTGAAGTCAGCTTAATTGCTTCGTTCTCTTTAGTGGACTATCTGACATCTTTGCGCTTGTGCGGATTCTCCATAGTCTTTCCAAAACAGCTGTTGTTCATCAACTTGAAAAAGTCTTTTTCTGAGCATCTGTGGATTTAGTTCTAAGATCAGTGTTCTTCATGATGTATGGTTTCATGAACTGTTCTTGATCAAAGCAATTATGCGATGAACAGCTGTTAACTTTAAACCATGTCTTAAATAAAATTGTAGAAGTCTGTAATGGCAGACATAATTTTTTTTGCCCGAAGATTAGGCACAGTTTAGGCGGCTCTCTTGGATTCATCTTTAGACTTTCTGCAGCTAATGGGTAGTCATTATGCAGGTCATGGAGTTCATGCGGATATTCTAAGTCAACTTCTAGAATGAAACCACGCTGTTGATCAGGCGTTAAACTGCCAACACTTTAATGCCTTTTGAATATTGTTCGGATCACCGCCTGTGTACATTTTAAAGTTGCGTAACGGAAGTGATTGCGCCATTGCCCAACCATACAGATTGTTTGCATCTAAATAATGAGATCAGTTAGACCTTTTACTCGGATCATAGTCGTCCAAGTATTTGTTGTTTGCTTTACAGTAATGATGCGACGCATACTAATTCCCACGCAATCCGTTTTCAATCATCTGAATCATTGGTAAATTGACAATAATCAATCTGTACTCAGTAAACTTTAAGAAAGCGTCCCAACTCATCCCGGGTGCAGAAAATATAATGCGCGGGATCCGGCTGTAATGTTCATGCAGGTCTTCTATAATTTCAAGAGTCTGCCAACAAACAGTATCAGCCATAATATGCTCATGATAGTTCCCATGTTTTACATCTAATTCTGCCGATCTTGAGCATTGTAATCAGAATCGCTGATGCTTTTTGGATAGAAAGAACGCATCTTTAGGTGGAAGTGTATCTTCGTCAATCCAT
>CM031600.1:63691122-63694582 GCA_018398815.1 Conus ventricosus | reverse complement strand
GGGCCCCTGTAGGCCATTTTGGAAAAATTTTAACCCCCTTTTTTTTGGGGGGAAAAAAACCCAGACTGTTTTTTAAAATAAAAAATTTTAGTATTGTAATTTTTTAATTTTTATTTTCAATTTCAGGCGATCATATATTAAAAAAAAATGTACATTAAGCGGTTTACGGCTTCTTTTCTTTTCATTTGAATGTTTATTGCTCTCACAGTTCCCCCCGTTTCCCATGAAACTGTTTATCCCCCTTTCCCTTTGGAAATCCAAAACCTATTTGGTTGTTAATAATCACAAGTCTTACGCTGTAAAGGTGTAGATCTTTAGCCAAAAGGGTCAACTGTCGGATTTCTACACCCCCCACTCAAAACTTTCTATTTCATCAAAATCGAAGGTTTTAACCCCGCTAGCATGATTTGGTTGGATTCCCCAATCGAACATTGACTTTCGTTTTTTTGGGGATTAAAAAACTTTTCACTTCCTCTTTTTAAATGGTTTTCATCTTCACACAGCAATAAAAACCTTTAAGCGATTTGCGAACGCTAAAACAAAAATTTCCCCTATAGTGTTCCCCTGTTTCTGGGTATTTTATGATGAATCACCTTTTGTAATATATTGCTAATTTTGCTGATATTGTTGTTCAATCCCTTGCTAAATTAGGGTTGCTAAAAAACGTCAAACTCTAACAAATGTCAGTAAGTGTACTTTCTTCGGTGTCTGTTGATCTAATAACACGTTTGTATTCTTTTAAAAGTTAGTTCATAGACATCTGTCTTTTAATGTCCTTGAAAGTATGGCGCATGCGCTTTTAACAACTCAAAATCAAGGGAATGGAAAAGGTTTTCCAAACGAAAAATTTACAGCCCATATTTTTTTCCCGTCTTTAGTATCTGCGCCCCTTTCTATGTTTGTGTTTCTTCATTTTTACCTTGAAGCAAAGTCAGCCTTTCTTTCCCCGGGTTAGCCAAGTTCAGAGTGGGTTAAAAATTGTCTGCATTGTGAAAAGAAAATTTTTTTGCCCCTCAAGTTTTAAAAAATTTTTTAAACGTTTCCCCGCCCCAGATTCGAAATGCCCTGTTTGGGTCTGTTTTTGAATGGTAAATTTTAAAAAGTAAACGCGCAGACCCTGGCCAATCAGTCTTGCCCCTAGTCGGAATTTGCAGTAAGAATTTGATCTGCATCAATAGTAGTGGATTTTTTGGAAACAGTAAAGTCCGCTTATTTCCCTTCACCCCAAAGGGTTCTTTCAGTCTTTATGGGGGTTAAAAACGGCCATGTGCTTGTGACATTTTTATAAAGCAAAAAAAAAAAAATAATTTTTTAAAAAATGGCGGGAATTGAAGGGAAAAAAGATTTTGATGTTTTTGTCGGGGGACGACATGAGTGAAATGATCCCTTTGACACAGCATGCTAAAACGCTCTCAATGCGGCATGAATTAACAAAAAGTAAGGGGTTTAAATATTTTCGAAAGTTTAGGTAAAGAACCCCCCGAATTTATAGACCAAATGATTTTGAAAAAAAAGATGATCTTTTGTCTGTAAAAAACGATCAAGGGCAATTGTTCGGTTTTAAAAACTAAACCAGACCCATAAAATTTTTTAGCCAAGAGTACAATTTACAAAGACTTAGTGGAAAGCCCAAAATCCCCTTGGCCTTGTTAGACCAAAATTTAGATGGGGGATGCGTTGCAAAAATTCAAAAACAGCAGGAACCCCCAACACAAACCCAAATAAAAAAAGGGAACTTAAAGAATTAAATCAATCGGAATGAAATAATAAATGCAATAGAAGCAAAAACCCATTTTTTCGAAAAAAACAGCGTTAAAGACTATACAGATCACGACCCATTCGAAAATGCGGCCCTTGATCATGCTTTAAAAACCCATCAGAGGCGAATTAAACAAACAATTTAGAAAAACTAGGTGAAAGGGGGCAATTTAAAAAAAAAGAAAAACCGTTGAGGGGTGCCCCGGACTTAGGGCAGATATTAAAAAAAAGAAAAACCCAAAGCTAAAAGATTTTAACAAGAAAGATCAGCAAGATAGAAGTGCAAACTACAACCGAGCCCAAATTCGAACTCAAGTAAATAGAAAAAGGGAAAAACTATAAAAAAAATTTTATATGAAGACACAACGCTAGCAGAACGAACCAAACACTTTTTAGAGGAAAGGGAGTACATTAGAAAGCTTATAACAGCCTTAGGATTTTGCAATAAGTACACGGGTGTTGGCTATTACAGGGGGCGGGGGTCAAAGTCGTGCCCCACCACCATCGCCTCCCCCTGATAAATCATGGTAAAAAACAGCTGTCTCTTGAATTTTTTTTAAAAAAATTAGCGGGTAAAGCGGAACCTTTTACCGGAATATTGGGAAGTTTTGTCAGGGTTTTTTCCCTACTGCAAGCAAAGTAGTTGGCTTTAGGGGCCGACACTTATGGACATTTTTTTTAATAGTTGGGTTTACTATTTAGAAATAAAGCCCAAGTAATCCTATGCAGTTAACCCAAAGAACAACGTGTCTTTTCAATTAGGGTCATGCGAACGAGTCCGCGAGTTTGCTGAGTTTTAAATGACTTTGGGGGGTTGGACTTGGGGGATTGTGACTTAATCTTGGGTGTTTTTTTTGTTTGAAAAATTTTCTGGTTCGAATTTTTTGTCGTTTTTCCCCAAACCCTTTTGTTCATTTCCTGCATAAGAATTTCTTATTTGTTATTTTTTCCTATCTGGAGTCTGAGGTCAGAAGGCCTGTATAAAAACCAGTGCCCAAAAGCAAAGCTATTTGATCTTGCGTATTGTAACATGTTTGGGACCTTTGAATACTGAAGGTAAATAACTGTGAATTAAGGCGTCCCCTAAATTGTAAGTATTTTTTTTGTGCGTCAAAGCCCGTAGAAGATCAGTTATGCTCGATCTGCCTGTGCTTTCGAACCCAGCAAACCCAAACTAAGGGGAATAGATCGTTTATTCTTCTATTTCCCCCCTAGTTAGGCCTTTGAAGTGTCAGATAAAGTTGTCCTTGCTGTTTTTGCTCTTGCTCTTTTGGGCCCCGGGCGACATTTTTTAAAGGAGGATTCAAGATATTTATATTTCTGTGCTGCCCGAAAATAAAGGGGGGCCTAAGCCATGATTAAGATCCAACTTTTGTCAAAAAACTGTCTTGTGTTAAAATTTTAATTCGTTTCAGATCCCTTTTAAAAGCCTTCATGTCTATTTGTTGCTGAAGGTTAAACGATTTGTCTTTTAGTAATGGCGCTTGCAGTTCGTCAAAAAACGCTGAAGGTGTAATAAAAATGAAATCTGTACCTGACCCCACCAAAGGATCAGGGTGAGTTAAATGTCAGCTACGACACCCAACCCCGTTGATACAAAACACAGCAAAGTTTAAAAAGGTTTTTGATAAAACTGCAACGATGACTAAACCCCACGCTTTGGTTGTGCTCTTTTTTAATAGGGGGGGGTTTAAAATATTGT
>CM031600.1:63658622-63671122 GCA_018398815.1 Conus ventricosus | reverse complement strand
GAAAAAAGGAATGCGTGAGTGGAAAACGGAAAAACCGGGGGGAAAAAAAACAACAGACAGAGAAGAGGGGAGGAGTTCGGGAGGGGGGTAGGCTCTCGAAACAGGAAGCGGGGAGAGAGAACGAACAGAGACAGAGGATGGGGGGTTTTTAGGTGAGTCTCTGCCCAGGGAAGGGGCAGAGAGATGAAGAAGGAGAGAAGGGGGGAAAAGAACGAACAAGGAGAAAAGAGGAGGGAGGGTTTGGGGTCTGCTTGAGGAAAAGCAGGAGATGGGGGGGAGGAGAGAAAAAAAAATGAGAGATTACTGAGATAGTTGCGGGGAAGGACTGGGAGAGATGTGGAGAGAGAGAAAGAGTTCTAATTTATGAAGAAGAAAAGAAAGAAAAGAAAAAAAGAAAAAAAGCACCATGTCCATTTGATAAAGCAACTAGAAGAGGGAGGAAGAGAGTGCAAGCGTTAATGCGGAGAAAAAAAGGAAACAGATGATGTTATAGTCATGTTTCCCCTAACCGGGGGTTCGCCTAAACCGGGGCAGGTCATTCGCCAAGCAAACCCACAGCCAAACGCCAAAGTCTCCCCTGACCGCGCCATCGCCCAAACCCAGTGCCGGGCGTTGTGTCGTGTTGGGGAAATGACAGTGAAAAGAAAAGAAAAAAAAAAAAAAAGACAGGTTTCGTGATTGTTTGATCACTGGCAGGTAAAGTAAAATTTCTTTTTACCCGGGTTATTTAATAAAGTTTTAGATAATGATTTTGTGAAATTTCAAGGAAAGGGAATTTTTTTATTTTGTTTGATTTATATACATTTGTTCTTTCATGATTGTATATAAAGTTATAGATTATTGGTTTGATGGACGAATGCATGTATTTGATGAGTTGTAACAACTGTGAGTGTTTTTGGGCCCCTGTGCGCTAGTCCTTCCCCCCCTACATTACCGGGTTGACAATTTTTTGGCGACTGCCAGGATATTCGGGCCCCATTTATTAAAATTGTTCATTTCAGAGGGGAAGCGGGGTGGGATTAAAATTTGTAACCCAAAGACAAGGGGTTTGTCTTCTGTATGTTCCCAAAAAGTTAAATCGGTTTCATTGCTTCCCAAGATAGTTAAATAGGCTTGGCATTTCACCCCCAGAGTATCATTTCGCACAGTTTTCCTATAATTCGCCCCATATTTGGGTCGGGCGCGGGGCGTTTATAAAAAAACTACTTTGCCCCAAGCTAATTTATCTTCTAGGATTGTCATTACGTCACTGTGGGGTAACCACCAGTTTGGCTGCGTAGTAATAAAATCTTGTTCAAAAAAAAAAAAAAAAGGGAGATATAAGGCGGAAAAAAAAAACCCCCCTATTGAACAACAATTAGAGTTGAGTGGTAAAAAAAGGGGTTCGCTGGTTGAAAGAGTAGTTATAAAAGAACAGTTTTGTGGTTGGGGCCCCCTGAGTTAACCAACTTTTGAAAGAAGACAGCCAAGACAGCGGGGGAGTTGTTAAGTTCGCAAGGTGTTTTTGAGAGGCCGTTTGGGCACGAAGGTGCAGGGGAAACGGTGCTGGCACAGGTGAGAAGAGTGCAAGGGGACTAGGAGAGTTTTCCCGCAAAGTCTCAAACCCCGTGGTGGGGGAGAAGGAAGGGCAAAGGGAATTTGTGTTTTATTTGTCAAAGAAGGAATGTGGCGGGGTTTTCGATGGGGTTTCCCAAAAGGGAGCAGCCCTTTCAAGAGGTGGATAAGGGCGTCAAGGGAAAAGACCTGCGGGAACCAAAAAGGGGTTCGTCTGAGGGGTGAAGTGCAGCCTATGGCAGCACTGGACAGCAGTCATGCAGGGGTGGAGGGCACTAGTGAGTGGTTCGTTCCGGGAAGAAGGGTGGATTGGCCCCGCAGAGGGTGAAATTTTACGAACACGGTTGTTCATGCGGGGGAGTACAACAAAAGCGGTCGATAAAGGGGGTTTGACAGGGGGAAAACCAGACCTGTACTCTAATCGAAGGCACTGTGAGGGGTTTCCCCGTTTCTTAAATAGAAATAGTACCCTTATTCTCAGGGGATTGTCGCGTTGGTGATGGAAAAAACCCCCCACGATTGATCATTGGAAATATTCCAGGGGAAGGGATCCCGGGGGTCCTGGTTGGGTTTATGCTACAGGGGAGCAGTTCAAACACGGGGCAAGAAGGAGGGGAAAAGGTTGTTAAACCCTTAGTTGTTCCGGGGGAAGTCGGGATAGACGGTCGCCCGAGGTTTAGGGCTGCACAGGAACAAGACCCCCTTTGTCGTGAAGTCTTTGGGGGTTGCAAGAGGTGGAGAGAAAAAAGGAGGTTTGAGGGGGTGAGACAGAAATTTCTTTTTGAAAGGGGGGGGCTGTTGTCCGGTGTTCACCAAGGGGAAGACAGGGAAGGTGACCTCAGTTTGAGGGACCAGGTGTTATCGTGACACGTCATGTCAGTGGGGCACGATTCGTCATGGCGAGTCATCTCGGCACCGGTAAAACGGCGACCCAGTCTTTGATGATTTTTATAGGCGCAGCAGCAATCTGATAGGTGAAGGGACCCGAAAAAAGGGGAGATTTTGTTGCCTAAATTTCCCAAAAATCTACAGGGATGTGTCATGATGAAGGGCTAGACAGTTTGGAGTTCCCAGGTTTTGTTGTCGGGGGCGACACAAAACAGCCGAAGGGGAAAAAGGGGGAGAAATGATGAATTTAGAAGACCCAAAAACCAAAAAAGAAGTCAGGGTCTGCTAGGTTTTTTTGGCTTCTCAGGGGGTTTGTTCCAAATTTTGCTGCGATCACGAGTCCCCTCAGTGATTTGGTCAGGCAGGGAACCCGGAGTGGTCGAGTGGTCAGAGCGCAGACAAACCCCTGCAGACAGTTTGGAAAAACTAGGTTCCCGTCCCATCTTGAAGCTACCGTATGCCAAACCATTTTTGTTGCGGACAGATGCTCCGGGGGGGATAGGTGCATATTGTTGGGAGCATGAAGGGGTCGAGTTTCCCGGGATATGCTAGAGGAAGGGCAAAGGTGAAGAAGGGGACGCAACGGTGGAGAAGGAGTGTTTAGTGTTGTGTGGGCCTGAGAAGTTCCACAAATACTTGTATGGGGAAAAAGTTCGTGATCGGACGGTCATAACCACTCAAATTCCTGGGAGGCGCAGTTGAAAACAGCAGAGTGCTGGGTTGGGCAAGGGACGCACCCCACGGTACCCGGTCGAAATTCCGGTCGACAATGTCGGAGTGACATTAAGTCGTGTATCTACAAGTGCAACTCAGAGGGGGGCGTCATATCGGGGCTTTGTTGATAATAGGTTTATTCCCGTTATTTGATTGGAATGGGTTCATTCCAGTTGGGATGGTTCATATTTTTTTTTTTTGGGGACTTGTTTTATATTTTCTTTGTGAAAACTTTTTTCATGTGGGGTAGTTTTGCTTGGAGCTTTCAGCGCTTGTGTAGTGATGCTTTTTTTGCAATAAGCAGGAGGAGATTCCTCGTGAAATGTCAGGATCGCGTCTTTTTTATTGGCTTTTTTATAAATTTTAAAAGGAGAATGGGAAAACCGCGGTAGGGGGGTTGCATAAGTGCCAAGAGGTCGTTAAGAAAGGTTTTAAATAAAGCAAAGGGGGCACTCAAAGATAACTCTTGGAGTGGTTTCATAATTGTATATTTTTTAATTATAAACCCTTTTTTGTAAAGTATTTTCCAAACTTTGCGCGTTTTTGGCTGTGTGTCAGCAAATTCGGTGTCCTTTTTTGTACGTTTTTTGAGACAATGCGGGCAGGTCTTTTTCAAGGGGGAAATTTTCACGGACAAAAAAAAGAAACAACCTAACTTGGGGGGAAAAAACCAATTGGGGGGGAAACAACCTAACTTGGGGTGGCGCCCGCCTTTTTTTGGAAACCCAAGTCCAAAATAACATTTAAGGGGTCAAAAGACGGCCCATATCGGGTCCCGGCCCCTTAACTTAGTGGAAGGCGCCCAAAACGGGCCGACCCACCCAGTCGTAAGCGGTTTGACCGACGCCTGTGTCCTAGCGAGACGAGCGAGAGCCGAGCTCAAGCCATCTAGCCCTTTGTGGGCCCAAAGTCATTGTTTCTGGACGTGTGGGGCCTACCCAGATCAGCTGGCCCTTTAGATTTACCCGTGTCCCCACTTAAGCCCCACCGCGCCCCTGAAGAGGGAAGGGGGGGGGGTAGTGTGGGTGGGGGGGAAATTAGCTAATCAATTTTAAAGACCAATTGACCCCCACAGAGAGTAAGGGGTGTGAGGGACGTTGATTTGAACTCCAATGGAAATTTGGGGAGACAACCCGGGGTCAGGGGTAAAATATGACCCAAAGGATCGCCCGTTTTTGGACAGATCGGGAAAGAATAAAGGAATGCGTGAGGGGAGGAAAGGCAGAACGGGGGAAAAAAAAAAGAACAGACAGAGAGAGAGGGAGGAGTTTGGGGGGAGTAGGCTCTCGCCTACAGGAGGGGGGGGAGATGAGAACGAACGAGACAGAGAGTGAGGAGGGTTTTTGGTGTATCTCTGCACGAGGGAAAAGGCAGAGAGGGTGAAGGGAAGAAGGAGGGAAAAACGAACAGGAGAGACAGAGAGGGAGAGGTTCTAGGTCTGCTTGAGAGAAAAGCAAGAAGAGGGGGAGGAGAGAAAGAGAACCCAAGTTGAGAGATTCATGAGATAGTCTGCAAGGAAGGACTGAGGAGAATTGGAGAGAGAGAAAAGAGTTTCTAATTTATGAAAAAAGAAAAAAAAAAAAAAAAAAAAAAAAAGAAAAAAACAACCCTTTCCCTTTTTAAGAGCAACTAGAAGAGAGAGAGGAGAAGGAGTGCAATGGTTTTAAAAGCAGGAAGAAAAAAGGAGAACAGATCGATGTTATAGTCCTGTTCTACCCTAACCGGGGGTTTTACCCCATACCTGGCAGCGCATTTGCAAAACAGAACCCCCAACGCCAAAAGTTCACCTGACCCCGGGCCCTCAGACCCAAAACCCCGGCCGGCTTGGGTCGTTTGTGAAAGTGACATGAAAAGAAAAAAAAAGAAAAAAGCAGTGATGTGAATAGTTAAGACACCGGCCGGTAAAGTAAAATCTTTTTACCCGGGTTAGTTAATGATGTTTTAGATAAATGATTTTGTGAAATTCAAGGAAAAAAAGAATGTTTTTTTTTGTTTTTTTATATACATTGTGTTCTTTTTATGATCATTATAGTAAAGTTTTTTGACTTTCTAGTGGTTTGATGTGCAACATGATATATGAATGAGTTGTAAGCAAAAACTTGGGGTGTTTTGGGTGTCGCTAGTCCTTCCTCCAGAATTTCACCAGTTGGCATTCGTATTTCGCTGTAACAAAAATTCCATGAAGTCAGTCGGGCTTTCGAAAAAAACATTCTTGCCACCCAAACCCCCATAAGCTTATGACAGTTTCTTTGCACAAAAAGGAAAAAAATTTGCAGGATTCTCTCGTAGATTTGAAAAAAATTTTGATTTTATCAACCATTCTTTGTTGTGCGTAAACTTGAAATTTCAAAAATGACTCCAAAATCACAAGTCTTTTTCATCTTTTTTTCTGCCGAAAAAAAATTTGTAGCGTAGCGACAAATTTTCAACATTTTTGCTGTCAAATAGGGGTTCCAAGGTCTGGTTAGGACCTTTTGTTTTATTTTACGTAAACGACTTCCTTGTTTTGTTAAATGAAAAAACGAAATGTTTTCAGATGATAATCTCTTTACGGAAACGACTTGATGCTATGAATTACAAATTAAACTTTAAGCAGATTCGATAAAATTATGAATGGACACAAAAAACCCTTTTTCTTTAAATGCTATTTAAAAAAAAGGCAGTCAGTCTACAAAACAAAAACGACAAAAAATGAAATCAAAATTTTGACTTTATATATCCCCAAAAAAAGTTTAGGAAGTAGTTCACACAAAAAATAGGTTATTATTGACAAGATTTATCTTGGGGTGAACATACAAATTTTTGCAAAACCCCTTTTCCAAAAAATATTTCAGTTGTCCGGGTAAAAAACTTCCTTGATGGCCACCTTTGAAAATTTTTTTGTCAATTTTTAATTTGTTGTTTATGCATCAACCCCTTTTGGGACAACGTAGGAAAAATTTAAAATTATTCTCGTCTTTACAAACAGCTTGAAATTTGTATTGTTTAAAATCGAGCTCCCAACTGTGAAAATTACAAAAAACTAAAATATTAACCTTCCCAAAAGACTCTTTTTTAATAAAGCCCCTTTGTATGCATAACGTTATTAATGGAACATCTCCCCAAAAGATTACAGAAACATTTAGAGTCAATTGCCATAGACATAATCATTTATTGTCCATTCCTAGACCACGCAACAATTTATACAAATCCAGTTTCGTATATTCAGGTGGAAATCTGTGGAATAAACTGACAAAGCCCTTAAAAAATACAAAAAATAAAAACACATTTAAGAAAAAATTGAAAGATTATCTCATGAATCGTTAACCACATTATGATACTGAAAAAATGTCCATCCTGTGCAGAAAAGAAATACACTGGTGAAGATATGCACTTAGTGAATGTAACCATATGGACGGCAATGAGCATTGATACCTTTTACGTGAATGGAAGTGAGTGGGTAAAGGGGAGGAGATGGGAGGGGGTAAGACGGTATGTTTACTTCTCTTTTGATGAATGGCCTTGTACACGATTTGATTTTCTTTTCTATTTCTTTCTTTTTTTCATAGATGGCTTGATGTAAAAAAGCAGATATGTTGCTTATTCAATGTTTCCATCTCTAAATACAAATTTTGACTTTGACTTTGACACACACACACACACACACACACACGCACACACGCACGCACGCATATACACAACCTCCCCTCCCCTTCCCCATCCTCCCCGCTCTCCTAGCTGTAATCTACCCTGAGGGGGCAGCAGATGGAATGGAGGTGGTGGTGGTAGGTGTGTGCGTGCATGGGTGGGGGTGGGAGTGTTGTCTGAAGGAGACGATGGTGAGGATTCAGAAAGAAAGAGGACAAAGCTGATAAACGTTGCGAGGAGACGTATGTGTTCGTGTGTGGAAGGGAAGTGTGGTGGGGTAGGAACGGTGGACAGTGGAGGTGGGAGGGGGAGGGGAGGGGTTGGGGCGTTAGGGTGGCAACAGAGCAGGTGGGGGGAGGGGGGGGGGGGAAGAAGTGTCACGATGACCTAGGTTTGGTATCCTTGACCAATCTACCCTGCTCGCATGTGTTCTTTGCTCGCCACTTTCTTTCCTTTTTGTCTTTCTTTTTTTCCCTTCCTTCTTCCTTCCTTCTGTTTTTTTTTCTTCTTTTTCTTCTTTCTTTTTCTTCTCTCTCTCTTCTCTCTCTCTCTCTCTCTCTCTCTCTCTCTCTCTCTCTCTTCTCTCTTCTCTTCTTCTTCTTCTTTCTTTCCTCTCTTTGTTTTCTGCTTCTTTCCTCTTCTTCTTCTTCTTTCCTTTCTTCTTCTTCTCCTCTCCAATCTCTCTCTTTCTTTCTTTCTTTCTCTCTCTCTCTCTCTCTCTCTCTCTCTCTCTCTCTCTTCTCTTTCTTTTTTTTCTAGCCTTCTCCATTTTCTTCTTCTTTTTCCTCTTCTCACCTTTCGTCTTCTTTTCGTCCTTTTTTTTTTTTTCCTTTCTTTCTTTAGGTTCTTTTTTCTATTCTCCTCTCTCTCTCTCTTCTCTCTCTCTCTCTCTCTCCTTTTTTTTTCTTCCTCTTATCTCTCTCTCTCTCTCTCTCTCTCTCTCTCTCTCTCTCTCTCTCTCTCTCTCTCCTTACCTCTTCTTTTTCTTCTTCTTCTGACTCTCCGTCCCCTCTCTCCCTCTCTTCTTTGTCCCTTTTTCTCACTGATTTTTTTTTTAAAGCCTGTGGTTTCTTCAATAGTTTTTTTTTTTCTATCTTCTTTCCATGTTTCTTTCTTTTTTCTTTTGTTGTTGTTGTTGTTGTTGTTGCCTTTTTTTCTTTTCTTTTTTTTTTTTTTTTTTTTTTTTTTTTTTTAACCCGTGTGCATTCTTGTTTACTGTTCTTTTCCTTTCTTTTCTTTGTTATTCCCCTTCTTTTCCGTTCTTCAACAGCGCAGCCAGCACAGTGCTATTACGGTGTTTGCGAGTGGGGCAAGGGGAATAGGTTGGGGGTGGAGAGGGAGGGGTGGGAGGGGGGGGGGGGAGAGGGGAGGGTGTGGGTTTCAGCAGGGAGGGGGGGGGGGGGAGGGGGGCGGTTGGAGAAAGGTGTGTGAGGGCTTGATACCGATCAGCAGATTATTAGCCTGACCTTCAAGCGGTGGAAGTGTGCGCGAACATGCGCGTGTTCCTCTCTTACTACTTTCTGTCTTTCTGTCTTTTCTTCTTTCTGTCTTCATCTGCATTCTATCCGCTGTTCAGGCCTACTACACGTGAAACCAGATGTTAGGTGCCGCTTGGAGAATGACATCCACATCTCCCTCTCATCTCCCCCCCCCCCCCCCCCCCCCCCCCCCCCCCCTGACACTAATGTCAGCGGATGATTTACAGTATCATTAGTGTTAGTGCCAGTATGTAGTTGCTGTTGTTGCTGTCACATACATGCATTCAAGCCTTCCCCACAGAGACAGAGAGAGAGAGAGAGAGAGAGAGAGAGAGAGAGAGAGAGAGAGAGAGAGAGAGAGAGAGTAGGAGCGCGCGCACGCGTTCGTTGTGTATGTGTTGTGTGTGTGTGTGTGTGTGTGTGTGTGTGTGTGTGTGTGCGTGCGTGCGTGCGTGCGTGCGTGCGTGCGTGGTGTGTGTGTGTGTTTACATGTGTATGTGTGTCTCTGTGTATGTCTGTGGGCAAATGAGTGAGCGAGTGAGTGATTGGGAGAGAGAGTGGGGGGGGGGGGGGGGGAGGAGAGAGATGGCCCTGATGTCTTGTAACTCTCTTGGAATGCAAACATAAAATTGCTGAGGGAAAAGAGCATGTGAAGGAATCCTTCTACGCTGAGCATTCACTCAACGCTTTTTGCAATCCTTCCAAGCGAAAAACAACCAGGACCAGCATGCAACGGCTGTTTCGCTCCATTGAGAGTTCATCAGGCTTGCTACTGGACCTTAGTTACCGGTGATGGAGAACGTGAGATAAACGTCCAGCCGAAGTTGGAACCGAGTCGTGGCGATGGGGGGGGGGGGGGGGTGTTAAGTTACAGTTATTTTGCTCTAGTGTAGTTGAGGACGTTTTAAGGGGGGGGGGGGGGGGGGGGGGGGCGTCAGCTCCAATGGCGAAGTCGCGACAGATTGGTTCCCTTTTGTTTTGCTTCGTTTTGTGTCAGAGCCAGTGAGAGCTTCTTCTATGCCTCCTTCCAGTTTCAGCCACCTTGACTTTGGATACGCGTCCATGATGAACAACAGCGTCAGGATGGGTGGAGCCGTCTTGATGACCGCCCATGGATGATGCCATGAGCAAGGCCAACTGTTAATACACCAGTGAATGAATTGGGCCCCGGACTTGTGAAGAACTCTGTGGGTCCTCCTGAGAAAGGAGGCGGGGGTGGGGTTGGGGGGGTTGGGGGGGGATGTGGAGATGAGGCAATGGGTCCGCTAATTTTTGTTTTGCTCCTCTCTTTGTGCGCAAGGAAGAACCCTAAGCGATCTGAAGCGATCAAAGTAAGTGAATTTTCGTTGTTTTATTCGTTTATATATCACTGACGAAGACCTAAGAGGTCGAAAACGCGTTGTGTTTTGTCTTGTGACTCGTTTGTCCACGTTCTCTGGGCGGTTCGCTAACATTTATTTAAGATTTGCTGAAACTAGTAAAGGAAAAAGAACTGTAGGTCATGTGTGTTGTTATCTTCTTCACACTGGTCACTACCTTTTAAACGACAAACTTTAAACTAACTTGAAACTATTCACCAATTACGTTCAGTATTTATGCGGAAAAGGGGGTAATGATGAAGGAAAGAACATAGAGAATGGCCATGTTCTGCAAAAATCGCGGACAATACCACTTTAAAAATGGAATTTTCTCTCTTTTTGACATGAAAATTTCCACTTATGAATAATACAGACTCGCGCGTTTTTTCGCTATGCATTTGACATTCCCAGAAGTTCGCGCTTTTTCGATGGACAGTCTGTGGTTTCCTGCGGATCACTTTGTGTGTGTGTGTCAGTGTCCGTGCCAGACTCTACCGTATTCTGTGCATTGTTTGGCGTTTTGGCTTGGAAACGGAACGCATGCCTGCTCCACCGTTGCTGTAGTAGTAGTACTTCAGTTTTACGTCTGTTCACATCAGTTATATCAGACGAAGAGAGAGAGAGAGAGAGAGAAGAGAGAGAGAGGAGAGAGATGAAGGAGAGAGAGAGAGAGAGAGAGGAGAGATGCATAAATATCTGTGACTATGTAAGTGTATGCTAATGTATTTATCTAAGTGCTTATAAATGTCCCTGTAAACATCCCTGCAACATACCTGCAAACAATCTAAAAGTAAATGTTTAACTGGACTACATGTTAAAGAAAAAACAACATTGAAGGCAAAATTTAAATCTGAAAAGACATCACTCAAAGACATGCCTGATATTGGTGGTAATTGTGTTTGATGAGGTAAACAGTCAAACAGCAGATGCTTGCTGATTATCCTTAGTTCTCCACAAATTACATTTTGCTTCGTTTGTATATGTAGTGGTTAAGATCATCAAGTTTTACTTTAAACAAAATTTCTGTACTGGTACATACTTTGACTTGTAAATGAGGAATGCTGTTTACGTGTTCATGATTAATTAAATGAGTATTTTTATCAGCCACCAAGCAACACGTATTTTTGCAGTGTTTTTTTTTTTTTAATCGGCCCCAGACGGTTTGCATTAATAACTGATTGACTTCGGGTAAAGAAAAGGGTATATTCAATACTGGGGCGCATTTTTCATTTCTGGCTCCTCTCTTTGCGCATCTATCACCTAGCTCACTACCCCAAATACCACAATGCGATGGAATCCAACAGAAGGTGAGATCAGTTCCTTTACATATCAAAAACATGAATAAGATGGCATATTTCATTTACAAGAAAGTTGTTCGAAATGGTATTTGGAAATTTTATGGATTGCAAGACAGACATTGAATCCACACAAATAAACTTTTTAAACATTGATCGTGGCAAGTCAACTAAATATGACAATGCCATAATAACAGCTATCATTTCGGCGACAAATATTGATCTGCCATTTCCGATGGAATATATCTTTTCAGCCTTTTGTGATGTATAACAAAAACAGAACCTGACTGATTATTAGACAATACCGAACCATCTGTGTAAACGTTAAGATGTTGAGGATATTTATCTTGTATATGCGTCTTTACAGAATAAGGTAAAATATTTGATTGGTCAGTTTTGCTCACATCAGTGTGATCAAGATCAAAATGTGCCCTGTTTCTTTCCCAAGCTGGAGGAGAGAATCAAGGCCACCTTCGTTAATGTCTCAGAACTAACTGTTGACTCTTTCAAAAGATTTTCTTTATAAGAACCAATGGTAGAATATGACAAAATAGTCTGAGCTCTTTTTTTTGGATAATTAGATTCAGGTTTTATAGCAATCTCATTTTTGTTCATACCTAAGAACGTTGAACTATTCATTACATATTTGGCAAGTGTTAGCTTTCTATGTTCGTCTAATGGCAAATATTAATTTCCTTATGAGTACTGTAAGTTGAAGCATGGAACGGAAAACCAAAGCATAATTTATAAGCTTTACTATCTATGCTTTGCAGCTTTTGTAGCAAGTGTTTAGGGGCACTGAAGAAAGCCTCTTGCGCATAGCATAATTTTGATCGGATCAGTAATGTGGCTAAATGTTTTAAAGTGTTTATATCCTAACACCCCCTTTGTTTACTGATAATTTTCAAAACGTTTAGTGTTTTTCTAGCTTTGTTCAGAAGGTACTGAATATGACAGTTCCACGTTAATTTAGATGTTAAACATACTCCTAAAAATTTCACTAAAGGTTTGTAGCCAGGTGTGACTGCATCCATTTTAAAAGAGGGCAAATCGCTTGTTTCAGCGCCATTGTTAAATAACACCATATATGTTTTCTCACAAGAAAACATTAGACCATTCTCAAAAATGTATTTTACCAAGACTGTCTAATTCAGATTGGTTAAAGTTTTTTTTTTTAGTTATTAAGTGTTCTTTTAGGAGTATTTTTCCTTATTGAAATATTCATCCATTGCGTAGATCGTCAGCATACTGCACAGCTGTGATGTTTTTGTTTATATGTTTTGCTGTTGTTGTTCTTTTACGATCATGGCCTGGCTTTTGTTCCTATGTAGTGGTGTATCGGAAAACCTACGCTTCAGGGTGTCTGCGAGGAATCTTTCCCTGTGGGCTACAACATGTCGGCTGGAGCCCCTGGGGTGGTTGGCGAGAGCACTTCTTGGCTTGCTCACAGACAAACCTGCTGATGAGAATCGCCTCCATGTAAACAGAAAGGAAATTCTCCTACATCACGCAGGTTGTTTTTTTCCCTAAACGTAGTGTCTAAAAAAAAATTTTAAACAAAATTCAGCACCGATGAAGTGAAAAGT
>CM031600.1:63633622-63651122 GCA_018398815.1 Conus ventricosus | reverse complement strand
TCACAGCCACAGGCCCGGCCGGCCCGCCGCTGCCCCGGCACCGGGCATTCCACAGGCAGCAGGTCAATGTCTAGTCGTCAAGAGGCAACCCACCGGGGAGTCACTTGTATGCATGCCGAGTCACTTCGGTGGTGTTCAGTGGCGCCTGTTCTGATCTAACATTACGCAGGACACCCCACTACTAAGCCCCCCTACTGACGACAATTAATTGCTTAAGTCGCGGAGCCGGCGTGAGTTGAGTCTCCCTTCCGGAAGGGCGCCACCACGTCCGTCCAACGACCAACCCTCATGGACTCGCCGATACCGGTGACCCGACGGAACCAAACCAAGGCCACAGACATGGAGATGGACATCGAAACTGAGGTACCATGAGTGCAGGGCATTGAGGGCCCACCAGAATTTGAGACATTTTTTTTTATGCTGATCGTATGAGAATGAGGATGATTTAAGATGATGTACGGATTTCCATTTCGGTCTCGAGACTACAGGACAGGGCTTGGGCTGTACTCTACGCTTTCCTTTCATAATATTTCCGGCGTCAAAACCAGCCAAGAAGTTACAGGCATCTGCAGCGTTGTCAGGAAATTGAGCAACCTCTCAGAACGCATCATTAAAAGTGGATGAAAGCGGCTGTGTGGTCCCAGTCTTCCCACTGAGTCCGCAGCAAACTCAACTCTGGGTAGGAGCACGGGTCGGCGGCAGAGAAAAAACTCACTTGACTCTGATGGGGATCAGAACCCACGACCTCCCACCGGGTGTCCGCGACGGACCACTTCGCCACAGCGGTTTGGTTTACTTAACTTCTTCTCGCCAGCGTTCTTCTGTCCCGCTGTACAAACAGACACACAAAATACGTGGCAAAAAGTGCTTCATATCAGCAGGCTCCTCCCTTCCCCTATAGCCTTCCCTCCCCCTCCCCATCCACTCCATTTTCCCAATACTTCATCTTTCATTTTTTAATTTTTTGTAATAATTCATGCTAGCAATAATATTTATCGCTCTAGCGCATGTGCACGCACGCGCGACACACAAACAAATGACACACACACATATGCATGCTTGCACGCACTCCCGCGACACAACACACACACAACACACCACACACAGAGGAAAAGTGAGAGAGAGGAGAGAGAGAGAGGAGAGAGAAGGAGAGTGAGGAGAGAGAGAGAGAGAGACGAGCTGAGGACCGTGTTGTGGAGTCAGACAGAAGAGAAGAGAAGAGATAGAATAGAATATGAGACAGGCAGACGGACAGACAGACAAGACAGCAGATAGACGACAGATAGAAGAGGAAAAATAAATGCAGAGAGAATGTGTTTGCGTTTTATTGTGGGGTATGTGTGTGATACTATATTTTATATATATATATATATATAAGATATATTTATATATATACTTGCTGAACAATTAAAATAGTGGGTGAAATCATGTGCAGGTTAACAATTCTTCAGTCATTATAGTAATGGACTTGGCTAAGATTTGAATAAAAAAAAATAAATAAATAAATAAATAAAAAATTAAAAATGAAAAAAAAAATGGGGGGAAAATATATTATAAAATGAGAAACCTTTCATAGCAGCTGAGGGAACCATAGTACTCCCCTGCGAAGGCATGATCTATTTGTATTGCCTGCTCCTAGGCCTTTCGTCGCTGGATCGGACTCATCGGGAGACCGGTGGATTGTGGTCTGTGCTCTTGGTGTCAAATAGAGACACACAAAGTCCATAATTCTGTGGTGTTCTCATCATCCAGGGTTCAAAAAAGAATCCCCCAGCACCCCAAGGCAGCCAGCGAAGGGTAGTAAATGGAAAAAAGGAAAATGTGGAGAGGAAAAAGTGAGTAAAAACTAAAAGCATTATGGCAAACTGTATAAATTGTAGGGGACAATCTTTGAGCCTTATGCTGAGGTCCATTCGAGGGGCAAGGAGATCAAAGATTGGACAGTGTGAGTGGTCAGCTCTCTGTTCAATAACCATGCATTGTGAGTGGCTAGTATTGTACAGAAAAACCTTTACTTGGATCGCCTAAGAGATGCAATCCCCACTGATTGACCAAAACATTATTACTGCTGAACAAGTAAATTAGTGGAGAAAACAAGTGCAGGTTAACAATTCTTCAGTCATTACAGTAATGAATTGGCAAAGATTTGAATTAAAAAAAAAAAAATAAAAATAAATTAAATAAAAAAAAATGAAAAAAATGGGGGGAATATATTATAAATATGAGAAACCCTCACTAGCAGCTGAGGGAACCATCGTATCCCCTTCGAAGCAGATCTATTTGTATTGCCTGCTCCTAGGCCTTTTCGTCCGCTGGATCGGACTATTCAGGGAGAACGGCTGATTGTGTCTGGCTCTTGGTGTCAATAGAGACACACAAGAGGCCATAATTCTGTGGTGTTCTCATCACCTAGGGTTCAAAAAAAAGATCCAACAGCACACCCAAAAGCTGCCAGGAAGGGTAGTAAATGTGAAAAAAGGAAATGTGGAGAGGAAAAAGTGTATTAAAAAACTTAAAAGCATATGCAACAGTATAAAATGTAGGGGACATCTTTTGAAGCCTATGCTGAGGATCCATTCAGGAATGCACGGGAGGATCAAAAGATATGGTACAGTGAGAGTGGTCAGCTCTGCTGTTCATAACCCCAGCATGTGTGTGGTAAAGTATTTGTACAGAACAACGGTACTTGGATCTTCCTAAGAGATGCAATCTCCCACTGATTGACCCTAAACATATTATTACTGCTGAACAATTAAATAGTGGGGAGAAAACAAGTGCAGGGTTAACAAATTCTTCAGTCATTATAGTAATGACTTGGCAAGATTTGATTAAAAAAAAAAAAAAATAAATAATATAAAATAAATAAAAATGAAAAAAAAATGGGGGGGGAAAAATATATTATAATATGAGAATCCCGTCACTAGCAGCTGAGGGAACATCGTTACTCCCCTTCGGAGGCAGATCTATTTGTATGGGCCTGCTCCTAGGGCCTTTCGTCCGCTGGATCGGATCATCAGGGAAGTACACGGTGATTGTGTCTGTGCTCTTTGTGTCAATTAGAGACACACCAAAGTCCATAATTCTGTGGTGTTCTCATCACCAAGGGTGCAAAAAAGAATCCAACAGCACCCCAAAGCAGCGCGAAGGGTAGTAAATGGACAAAAGGAAAATGTGAGAGAGGAAAAAGTGATTTTAAAAACTATATGATTATGCAAACAGTATAAAATTGTTGGGGACAATCTTTGAGCTATGCTTGAGGATCATTCAAGGATGCAGGAGATCAAAAGATATGGAGCAGTGTGAGTGGTCAGCTCTGCTGTTCTATACCCAAGCATTGTGAGTGGCTAAGTATTGTACAGAACAACCTTTACTTGGATCTCCTCAGAGATGCAATCTCCCACGGATTGTACCAAACATTATACTGCTGAACAATTTAAATTGTGGAGAGAAAAACAAGTGCAGGTTAAATTTTTCAGTCATTATGTTAATGACTGGCCAAAGATTTGAATAAAAAAAAAAAATAAATAAATAAATAAATAAAAATGAAAAAAAAAATGAATGGGGGGAATATATTATAAATATCGAGAAACCCTTCACTAGCTGCCTGAGGGAACATCGTACTCCCCTTCGAAGCAGAAATCTATTGGTATTGCTGCTCCTAGGCCCTTTCGTCCGCTGGATCGGACTTCTTCAGGGAGACACGGCTGATTGTGTCTGTGCTCTGGTGTCAATTAGAGACACACAAAAGTCCTATATTTCTGTGGTGTTCTCCTTTCACCAAGGTGTTCAAAAAGAATCCACAGCACCCCAAAGCAGCAGCGGAGGGGTAGTAAATGGGATCCAAACGGAAAATGTGGGAGGAAAAAAGTGATTAAAAAACTAAAAGCATTATGCAAACAAGTATAAAATGTCGGGGACAATCTTTGAGCCTATGCTTGAGGGATCCATTCAAGGATGCAAGGGAGATCAAAAGATATGGAACAGTGTGATGTGGTCTGTCTGACTGTTCAATAACCATGCTTGTGAGTGGCTAAGTATTGTACAGCAACAACCTTTACTTGGATCTCCTAAGAGATGACAATCTCCACTGATTGACCAAAAATTATACTGACTTGAACAATTAAAATTGTGGGAGGAAAACAAGTGCTGGTTAACAATTCTTCAGTAATTATAGTAATGACTTGGCAAAGATTTGAATTAAAACAAACAAAAATAATAAAATAAATAAATAAAAATGAAAAAAAAATGGGGGAGGAATATATTATAAATATGAGACCTTCACTAGCAGCCTGTGGGAACATCGCGTACTCCCCTTCGAATGCAGATCTATTTGTATTGCCTGCTCCTAGGCCTTTCGTCCGCTGGATCGGAATCATCAGGAGAGACGGCTTTGATTGTGTCTGTTGCTTTGGTGTCAAATAGAGACACAACAAGTCCCTAATTTGTGGTGTTCTCATCCCAAGGGTCAAAAAAGAAAATCCAAACAGCACCCCATGCAGCCAGCGAAGGGTAGTAAATGGAACAAAAGGAAAATGTGGAGAGGTAAAAAGTGATAAAATCTAAAAGCATTATGCAAACAGTATAAAAATGTTGGGGGACAATCTTTGAGCCTTTGCTTGAGGATCCATTCAAGGATGCAAGGGAGATCAAAGATATGGAACAGTGTGAGTGGTCAGCTCTGCCTGTTCAATAACCCATGCATTGTGAGTGGCTAAGTATTGTACAGAAACTACTTTTCTTGGATCTTCCTAAGAGATGCAGCTTCCCACTGATTGACCAAACCATTATACTGACGAACAATTAAAATAGTGGAGAAAAACAAGTGCTGGTTAAAAAATTCTTCAGTCATTATAGTAATGACTGGCAAAGATTTGAATAAAAAAAAAATTAATAAATAAATAAATAAAATAAAAATGAAAAAAAAATGGGGGGGAATATATTATAAATATGAGAAAACCCTTCACTAGCAGCCTGAGGGGACATCGTACTCCCCTTCGAAGGCAGATCTATTTGTATTGCCTTGCTCCTAGGCCTTTTCGTCCGCTGGATCGGACTCATCAGCGGAGGAAACGGCCTGATTGTGTCTGTGCTCGTGGTAGTCCATATAGAGACACACCAAAAGTCCTAATTCTGTGGTGTACTCATCACCAAGGGTTCAAAAAAAAGAATCCAACAGACCCCCAAAGCACCAGCGAAAGGTAGTAAATGGAACAAAAGGAAAATGTGGAGAGGAAAAAAAGTGATTAAAAACTAAAAGCATTATGCAAACAGTATAAAAATGTAGTGGACAATCTTTGAGACCTATGCTTGAGGAATCCATTCAAGGATTGCAAGGGAGGATCAAAAAAGATATGGAAACCAGTGTGAGTGGTCAGCTCTGTGGTTCAATAACCAAGCATTGTGAGTGGCTAAGTATTGGACATGAACAACCTTTACTTGGATCTCTAAGAGATTGCAATCTCCCACTGATTGACCTCAACATTATACTGCTGAACAATTAAATAGAATGGGAGGGAAAAAGTGCAGGTTAACAATCTTCAGTCATTATGTAATGACTTGCAAGATTTGAATTAAAAAACAAAAAAAAAAATAATAAATAAATAAATATAAATGAAAAAAAAATGGGGGGAATATATTGTAAATATAGAGAAACCTTCACTAGCAGCCTGAGGGAACCTTCGTACTCCCCTTCGAAGGGAGGGGGGGGGGGGGGGGGGTGGGGAGGGGGGGGGGGGGGGGAGGGGGACTGTTATATTTGTATTGCCTGCTCCTAGCCTTGCGTACGCTGGATCGGACTATCAGGGAGACACGGCTGATTAGTGTCTGTGGCTTGGTGTCAAATAGAAGACACACCAAAGTCCATAATTCTGTGGTGTTCTCATCACCAAGGGTATCAAAAAAGATCCAACTGCACCCAAGCAGCCAGCGAAGGGTAGTAAGGGAACAAGCGGAAAATGTGGATGAGGAACAAATGTGATTAAAAACTAAAAGCATTCTGGCCCAAACCAGTATAAAATGTAGGGACACTCTTTGTGCTATGCTGGAGGGATCCATTCAAGGATGCAAGGGAGATCGTACAAGATATGGAACAGGTGTGCTGGTTCAGCTCTGCTGGTTCAATAACTAAGCATTGTGAGTGGCTAAGTATTGTACAGAACAACCTTTTACTGGTCTCCTAAGAGATGCAATCTCCACTGATTGACAATTTATATTCACACACACACACACACACACACAATATATATATATATATAGATATATATATATATTATATATATATATTTTATATATATATTATATATGTGTGTGTGTCTGTGTGTGTTTCTTGTAATCGTGTGTGTGTGTGTGGGTGTGTGTTTCTGTATTTGTGTGTGGATGTGTGTGTGAGTGTGTGTGTGCTGTGTCGTGTGTGTGTGTGTGTGTGTCGTGTTTGTGTGTGTACGCACGCACGCACAACACACACACACACACACACACACACACACACCACACAACACACACACACACACACACACACACACACCCCAGCAAAAAATGGCATAGTGTTTAAGTGCCAGAGGGCGACAGGAAAGTTGGAGTGTGAGTGTGAGTGTGTTTGTGTGGTGTGTGTGTGTGTGTGTGGTGTGTGATGTGCGCGCGTGCGTGCGTGCCGTGCGTGCGTGCGTGCGTGCGTGCGTGCGTGCGTGCGTGCGAGCGTGCGAGCGTGCGTGCGTGCGTGCGTGAGTGCGTGCGTGCGTGCGTGCGCGTGCGTGGTTGTGTGTGTGTGGTGTGTGTGTGTGTGTGTTGTGTGTAAATGTAATGTGCATGGCACCTGTGCAGGCTCGATTCTTGTTCACATGTACGCACGATATGGTTCTGTGGGCATCAAAAAACTCCCGACAATCATCCCCGCCAAAAGCAGGCACTCACTGAAGTTGCTGATATTGCTGATTAGACATGTATGTCTTCACCTTGACCTTTCCAACAAGAAACGTTGCTGGCCGGCGGGGGGGGGGGGGGGGGGGGGGGGGGGGAGGGGGGGGGGAGGAGGGGGGGAGGGGCAAAAAATGTATCAGTTCGTCTGGGAGAGGAAGAAGAATGGGTGATGAGTGGGTGGCGGGGGGGGGGGGGGGGGGCGCTATGCATAAAGATGAGATGTGGGGGCCTGATGAGGAGGGTATGGCTGACAACCGCCCTGGTTTAGGGGCCCCCCCCCCCCCCCCCCCCGGGGGGGCCCCCCCCCCCCCCCCGGGTTTATACGGTTGAGTGGGAGTACATGATCCTGTCATTATAGGTTTACAGCAGAGAAGAAAAACATGAGTAAGCAAAACAACTATTTTAAAAAAATCCGAAAACGCCTGAACTGGGTGGGCCATGCACTGGTCGTGGCGGAGTATCAAGAAAGGAGCATGAAGAAGGGGTTGGAAAGGGGAGGGGTGGGAGGGAGGGAGCTGGAGAGGGAGGCGTGGAAAGTGAAGGGGGAGGGTGGGTGGGTGGGTCGTGAGCAGGAACGGAAGAGGGGGTGATGGAGATGGGGGCTCGAGGGAGAGTCGATCTCCATCCACACGCCACGAGCCAAGACCCAAATATAAAATGAGAACCAAGAAGGGCACGGAGGAGGGGATGGGGGAGCATGAGAAAACTGATAAGTGGGTGAGGAGGAGGGGTGGGGAGTAGGGAGGGGACAGTGGTATGGAGTGAGAGTGGCCAGGATGGAGAATGGAATCCTTTGGGAGATGGGAGAATGACAGATTTACAAATAAGTTAAAACAGTTTACAGTTGTGGAGTCTGCCTAAACCGTTTTACGTCATCACCGCAAACTTCAATTGACTTCTCCTTTTTTGGAGAGAGGTGGTTGTGGGCGGTGAGGGGATGGGGTGGGAGTACTGTGATGGTAACTAGGATGATGGTCTTGTAACGACGATAGAGAATACAGAAGAAAGAGGACAATGACCGTAGATTGCATCAAGTGTGTTCACATGCACCACGCGTTGGTTTTTGCAATTAAATTTGTCGAGATCGAGTTTTCTCTCTCTCTCTCTCTCCTCTCTCTCTCTCTCTCTCTCTTATCTCTCTCTCCTCTCTCTCTTCTTCAACTTTCTTGGACCAATGTTTCTTTTCTTGGTTTCCTGTTTTCTTTTCCCCCCAACCAATTGTCATCTTTAAACTTGTTCTTTCCTCTTAGGTCACAAGGACGCCGGGAGCATCATCTGAAATAAGTCCTTTTCCTTCTTCTGCGCTTTGTCGTCGTCCCGGCCGTGCAGTCGCACTGCCCAGTGGAGCAAGGGAGCGATAGGGGAGAGCTAAGGAGGGAGGGGAGGGGGTGGGGTCGGGAGGGGGGGGTGGGGGGGGGGGGGAATCTGGGTCTGAACGCAATCAGTAGTTTATTTACCTGATTCAGGTGCAGAAAGTGTGCCACGCACCTGCTTGTTCTTTCTCTTATTTTCCTTCTCCTTTGTCTGATTCTGTCTCTGCTAGACAAGCAGACACGCCAAAACGTGGCAAAGTGCTACATATATCTGTCGCCCCCACCCATCCTTTTTCTCCATCCACAGCAATTTCATTCTACTACTTAATTTAGAAGTTTGATATATTCATCATAAGTATAGGCATTAATATTTGTTGCTTGTGTTGCTGTTGCAACACACACACACACACACCACACTCACGGGGCGGAGTGGGGGGGGGCAGGTAGGGAGACCAGACACTAAACAGACAGCAGTGAGTGAGGGAGGGAGGGAGATGAGAGTGTGCCTGTATAAAGAGTAAGATGAAGAGGACAGCAGGGACAGTGCGTGCATACTGTAGTTAGTGCATGTGTCGTGGTTGCGTGCGTGCGGTGTGTGTGTGTGTGTGTGCGAGGAGCGTGTGGTGTATGTAAACCTGAGAGCGCGTTTAAGCATGATTGTGTATTTGCATGCACCATGGGCATGGGCTTCTGTGATGCATCAACACGCTACAGACAATAGTCTCAAAGCAGACATACAGGTGGTTTTGGACTCGAGTTATCACACACACACGCACGCTCGCACACGCACGCACACATATTTATATATGCTAAACAAATTAAGCAGTGGAGCCAAAAAAGTGCAGGCTAACACTTCTTCAGTCATTGTAGTAATGACTTGGCACAAGATTTGAAAGAGACAAAAAAGGAAGAAATGGGGAGAGAGAACCTATATTATAAATAGAGTATCCCTTCACTAGCTGCCTGAGGGAAACATCGTACTCCTCTTCTAAGGCAGATGTAATTTGTATTGCGGCTCCTAGGCCTTTCATCGCTGGATCGGACTTTCGGGTGACACGGCTGTTTGTGTATGTGCTTGGTGCGTGTCAAATAGAGACAACTCCACAGTCCATAATTCTGTGGTGTTTCACCACCAAGGATTCAAAAAGAATCCAACAGCACCCCAAGCAGCCCAGCGAAGGGTAGTTAGTAAATGAACAGAACGAAGTGTGGGAGAGGAAAAAAAATCTGTAATAATTAAAAGCATTATGCAACAGTATAAAATGTAAGAAAAAAGGACAAACTTTGAGCCTATGCTTGAGGATCCATTAAGGATGCAAGGGAGATCAAAAAGATTGGAAACAGTGATGAGTGGTCAGCTCTGCTATTCTATAAACAAAGCATTGTGAGTAGCTAAGAATTGTACAGAACAACCTTTACTTGGATCTCCGAGAGATGCAATCTCCCACTGATTGACCAAACATTATAATGCTAAACAGTTAAAGCCAGTGGGAGAAAACAAGTGCAGGCAAACAATTCTTCAGTCATTGTAGTTAATGACTTGCAAAGATTTGAAAGTGGAACAAAAAAGGAAGAAAAAGCGGGAGAATATATTATAAATATGAGATCCCTTCATAGCCGCCTGAGGGGAACCATCGTACTCCTATATATATAAATGTGTGTGCGTGCGTGCGTTGCGGCGTGCGTGTGTGTGTGTGTGTGTCTTCACTTGCTTTCAAACAAGGAAAACTAAGTGGGAGGGGGAGGGGGGGGTGGCAACATGTCTCAAAGTCGTCCTGGGGAGGGAGGAGAATGGCCGAGGAGGGCCACAAAGCACGGGGATATAAAAAAAAAAACACCCAAAAAACCGTAAGGATGGAGGACTGAAGAGAGGGGAAGGTTGGCGACCGGCCCTGGCTTGAAGGTTGAGTTGAGAGTCAGACTAATCCCCCCCGGCATGAGGTCAGCTTACAGCAGAGAGAAAACAACATGGAAACAAAAAACCCAACCTGAGAGGCAGACTATAGGTGGCCCACTAGAGTGGGCGGTTGTGGGTGTTGTAGAGGGTGAGTCAAGAAGAAGGTCTCTCTCTCTCTCTCTCTCTCTCTCTCTTCTTCTCTCTCTCTGTCTCCTCCCCCCACCTCTCTCTCTCTCTCTCTCTCTCTCTCTCCTTCCACGTCATCATAATCATCTTGATCATCTTGTTGCTGCTGCTGTGCTGCTTGTGCTGTTGTTGTTGTTACGTTGTTGTTGCTGTTGATGTTGTTGTTGTTGTTGTTGTTTTCTTCTTCTTCTTCTTCTTCTTTCTTCATCTTTTCTCCTCCACCTCCTTTTCTTCTTCTTTTCTTCTTCTTCTTCTTGTTCTTGTGTTGTTGTTCTTCTTCTTCTTCTTCTTCTGTCTCTTCTTCTCTTCTCCTTTGTCTTCTTATTCTCTCCTTCCTCCTCCTCCTTCTTCTTCTTCTTCTTCTTCTTTCTATCTTCTTCTCTTCTTATTCTTCTTCTCTTTCTCTTGTTTCTCCTCCTCTTTTCTTTTTTTTCTTCTCTTCTTCTTCTTCTTCTTCTTCTTCTTCTTACTCTTCATTCTTTCTTCGAAGTTGTTTGCTTTTCCCCAATTTTTTTATTCCTTTTTTTTTTTTTTTTTTTTTTTCAATTTTGGTGGGTTTTTTTTCTCTTTCTTTTTTTGCCCTTTGTTATCTCTTCTCCTAATCTGGCTTTCCTCTTTTCTTGCTTTTCGTCGTTCCCAGCACAGTGCCTCGTGTTGCAAGTGGGACAAGTAAGTGGAAGAGAACGGTGGTAGCTAGGAGGGGTGAGGGGGGGGGGGGAGGGGCGGGGGTAGGGGGTCTAGAGATCCCGATCAGTTTATGACTTGCCTTCAAGGTAGTGTGGAAAGTGTGCGCGCACCTGCTTGTTCCTACTCTACCTTTCTTTTCTCTATCTGCTATGTGACGTGTCGGCTGTGCAAAGCGACATGCAAAACATTGCAAAGGGTGTGTCGTTATGAGAATGCAGCTCCTTTCTTTATCCCCTCCCCAGCAATTCTCTCCCATCATTTAACTTTTGTTAGTTTGATTTACATTAAATTTAGTATTTGTATTGTTACTCCCTGTGTGTGTGTGTGTGTGCCGCACGCGCGCGCACACACACACACTCACACACACACACACACCACAACACACACACACAGCCACACACACGTACGCACGCACGCACATTCACACAGAGAGAGAGAGAGAGAGAGAGAGAGAGAGAGAGAGAGGAGAGAGAGAGAGAGAGGGGACAGACAGACAGACAGACAGACAGCAGAGACAGAGACGGGGAGTTGTGTGTGTGTGTCTTGTGTGTGTTTGTGTGTGTGTGTGTCTGTGTGTCTGTGTGTCTGTGGTGTCTGTCTGTCTGTCTGTATGTCTGTCTGCGTGCGTTGCGTGCGTGCGTGCGTGCGTGCGTGCGTGAGTGCGTGCGTGCGTGCCGGCGTGCGTGCGTGTGGTGTGTGTGTGTGTGTGTGGGTGTGTGTGTGCGAGAGTGTGGAATGTGTGTGTGTGGTTGAGTGCTGTGTGCGAGAGGTGTATGTGTGTTTGTGTAGTGAGTGGTGCGTTATATGTGTGCGTGCGTGCATGCGCAGCGCGCGCGCGGTGTGGTGTGTGTGTGTTGTGTGCGTGTGTGCGCGTGTGTGCGCTGTGTGTGCGCGTGTTTGTGCGTGCGTGCGTTGCGTGCGTTGTGTGTGTGTGTGTGTGTGTGTGTGTGTGTAGTGTGTGATGTGTGTCTTGTGTGTGTTGTGTGTGTGTGTGTGTGTGTGTGTGTGTGTGTTGAGGTAATTCAGACAAACTTCAGGCCTTCCAACACTCCATAGGAGACGCAAACATAAAAACGTGAAAGGGAACGGGAGCACTGAAGGAATTCTTCGACACTAATGACCGCAATGCTTTATTGTTCGTCCAAATAGAGGGTCACCAAGGAAAAGCAGTGATTGCCGTTTCGCTCCATTCACGTTCTTTGGCTTGTTCCTGCATCTTAGCCATTGCTGCCATGATGGATTGCGTCCGAAGTTGCTCCTAGACCGAAAATCGAAGGCAGGGGTGAGCGATGGGGTTTCAGGAGTAAGTTGTTCTCCTTGGTGGTTTTGTTGTTGTTGTTGTTGTTGTTTGTGTCAAGGAGCGGAAGAGGTGGGGGGAAAAAAGGGGGGGGGGGGGGGAATTGCTCCCTTCACGGTGAAGTGGTTTATGTCACAGGGCAGGAAGTATCGTTGCTCTGCCTCTTTCCAGTTCCTAACTAGTTAGAGGGCCATTGATAAAAGCGATGGACGGTGGTGCCGGGTTGTGCAGAGCCTCTAGATCCTTCGCTGACAGATCCCACGGGCTGATGCTGGGGCCTGGTCCAACCGTCCGCGCCAGGAGATGAGAGACTTTTGGACTTGGTTCTGGGCACTGTGAGTCCTCCAAAAGAGCCCGGTGGGCATGGCTGGGCCGGTGGGTGGGTGTGATTGCTAATCTCTGGCATTTCACCCCTTTCTTTCTGAGCCTCTATTTTCCAACCCCACCCCTTTTTGGGGCTGGGAAGGGGGGGGGGGACGGGCGGTAGGCGGGGGAGAGAGTACACGCCTTGGGTTGCCTGCCTGCTTGTCAGGAGCGCCCTCTGGGGGCTCATCATCGTTGTCTTCAAGAAGAAAAAGAAGAACAAAAAGTCACAAATTCTCGCTCAAAATTTGTTTATGTGACTGCCATCCCGTTGGAATTCACGCTAAATTCTTCTGCCTCGCTCGTTCATATCATCTTTTTGTGATTCATTGTTTGACACAAATCACTTTTTTGAATTTTGAAACCGTCTCCTCTTCTGGCATCTGAATGAGCTGGTGTCGCGCACTCACTTCATTTTTCTGTAGGCTTTTCTTCATTTTTTCGCTGTACAGTGTCTTCGGCGCACCACTCTCAGTGGCAGCACGGGGCTGGCTGAGCTCCATGGGAACTCTAGCTCAGTCTGGGTCACAGCCTCCATTAGACGGTCTGAGGCTGTAGTACATACGGATCAATCCTTTGGTGGCAGTGCACGGGCCAGAATTCACCATGTCCTGCGCATTGTTTCCTCTCTCTCTGTGCGTTGCGGTCCAGTGGCGCGTGACTTCTTTGCCCGTTTGGTAGAGTGTGTCGATTCTCTGTACTGCGCTTCTGGCTGCATGCGAGGACTGTTTCTCTGTATATGTCGGCTTGGGCTTCTGAGGTCTGGTTGGCCTCACCAGTCTTGGCAGCTTAAAGAGCACCGGCCTGCTGTTGAGAAGCACTACAAGATAAACAGTAAAGGAAACGCGCTGAAATCGGGTACATCCTCTTGTATGTAGGTGAAGTGTAAAAATAAAAAAAAAGTACTCAATGATCATATTGTGAGATATTTTTAAGTGATACAACGCAATGTGTTCAAAAATCACAGGGTGAAAATTTAAAAGATGCGACCAGCAAGCAGGTATTAAGATAAAAATCAAATGACTAAACAAACACATGTGCCACTAAAATGACATACCGTTGCAGTGAGAAGTCATTATGCCGATTAGTATGTCTTCTTGCTATATATATGTATTAAGATCCAATTCTTCACATCCAGCACTTCGTCATACTGCGTGTATAAATACTATTAATTGATATGAGTCCTTGAAATTAATATAAAAAGAATACTCTCGTCATCTCGCTCGCGCACGCAAACACATCCACCACCCCCACCCCACCCAACACACACATGCGCCAATGCCGTGCAGGTACAAAGAATATCTGAGATGAAGCATTTTTTGGACTGCTGCACCAGACATAACCTAACACTAAACTTGAAAGGAACAACTATCTCTAGATATAAAAGACCCACACTTTTGTAAACAATGCACAGGGAAAATCAAAGTCTGATTCCGAGTCACACACACACACGCACGCACGCACGCACGCACGCACGCACGCACGCACGCACGCACGCACGCACGCACACACACACACACACACACACACACACACACACACACACACTCACTCACTCAATTACTCACATGCATGCACAGCACAAAACACCGAATTAGCAATCAGAAGTTTAGTTTAAAACCCTCCGGCGCTGAACATAATAACCTTTGGCTTTCAGCTTTTCATCTTGAAGTGCTGTTCTACTAGTGGTTTTGAAACCAGTGCGAGACAGGATTCCGACATTGTTATCCCTGACCGTTCTTTCATCTGACGTGGATGTGGACGTTAACAGGTGAAGAGACTTTCTATTGCAGCTTCCTCTGAAGCAGTTGGATTCTGCCAGTGTGTTACCATCTACTAACACAGCCTCACCCGAACTCTGGAGAAACCTACGGCATTAGTGTATCATAGGCAGGAGGCAGGATGGCACAGAACGGAAGAAACTCGGAGGGCCGGGAGGGCGGAAAGTGCTGATCGGAGGAAGCGGGAGTCGGAGCAAGTAGGGCGTACAGTCTTTGGTCGAGTTCAAAACTTAGAAACGAAAGGTTAATCCTATTCGTGATTACACGTTGAAGCTGTCGTGCTAGCAAGAGCTTTCTTATTGCCAGTGAGTGAGTGAGTGTGTGTGTGGTGTGTGTGTGTGTGTGTGTGTGTGTGTGTGTGTGTGTGTGTGTGTGTGTGTGTGTGTGTGTGTGTGTGTGTGTGTGTGTGTGTGCGCGCGTGCGTGTATGTGTGTGTATGTGTGCGAGCGCGCGTGTGTGTGCCCCCCCCCCCTCTCTCTCCTCTCTCCCTCTCCCCCCCCCCTCCCCTCCCACGTTCTTCTCCGGTTTGCATATTATTTGCACACTCTCTGTGTCTGTCTTCGTCTGTGCGTGCGTGTGAGTGTGTGTGTGTGGTGTGTGTGTGTGGGTGTGTGTGTGGTGTGTGTGTGTGTGTGTGTGTGTGTGTGTGTGTGTGTGTGTGTGTGTTTGCGCTTGCTTGCTTACATTTACCCCTGGTTCCAAAATTGGGCGAGTACTGCAAACCAATGAACCATATACAGGATCTCTGACTCGAGGTTCTTTGTGAACTTTGTAGTAGAGAATAAAGTGGCAACCAATAATTATACACACATGCGCGCGCGCATGCACAATCACACACACACACACACACACACACACAACACACACACACACCACACACACACACACACACACACACACACTCAGAGAGAGACAGACATACAGAGACAGACAGACAGAGACAGACAGACAGAGAGTAAAGTGGCAACAAAGAGAGAGAGAGAGAGAGAGAGAGGAGAGAGAGAGAAGAGGAGAGAGAGAGAGAGAGAGAGAGAGAGAGAGAGAGAGAGATTTTCTCTGTGCACTCCTTCCCTTCCTCCCTCTCCAGTTCCGACCCCCCCCCCCCTCCCTCCCCCCCCCTCCCCCCACCTCCTGTATTGTACCTAACATTTCCTTCAGTAACCCAACGCTCAGCTTGTTTCCCTATTCTGGGAGATATTATACGCCCACGTCTTTCTTCTGAAGAGAAAAAAAAAACAAGAACAAAAGGGCAAATAAAGCTCCCCATACCATCCACAGAACGTTATGCACCGTGCACGGGAACAGAAAATGACGGCCGAACATAATTCGATTAGGACGATCTCCTTCTTGATGTTTAGCCCTTAGAGACCCTTTTAACTGATGTCGTCTGCGTCAAAGACGAACTGGGTTTTAAACGGGAAAAGGTTTGTGAGATTTTAAGACTGTTTTAAACGCCAGTCTGGTTATTCATCTCTGTCTCTTTCTGTTTGTATACGCTCCTCAAAATTAGCTAGAAAGCTGAGTTTGTAAGGTCTGTTAAATGTCGTTTCGTCATTCATCTCTGTCTCTCCTGTTTACACACGCTCCTGAAAAGTCGCTTAGGATTTTTTTTTTTTTTTTTGCAGCTGCGTGAATTCAATTTTTTTTGTTTGCGGTGGGGGGGGGGGGGGGGGGGGGTGGGTGGTGGGCGGTACGGTGGGGGTGGAGGTTGTGGCCCTCCAACCTCCTATGTTACCCACTTTCTTCTTCTCTTTTTTTTTCTTCACTTTTCTTTTAAAGCGGGCCTCTATCTTCCTGTTTTTCCCATTCTCTCTCTCTCTCTCTCTCTCTCTCTCTCTCTCTCTCTCTCTCTCTCTCTCTCTCTCTCCTTTCTTCTCTTCTTCTCTCTTCCTCTGTCTCCCCCACCCCCCGCCCCCCACCACCTTCATTGTTTAATAAAAAGACGCTCGCTTGCCGTGCACAATCTGTTTCGCAGTCCGGCTGAACATTTGCTTCTTGTTGATATCAATATTTTGCTACAGAGAACACACATGTCAGTCTGTTAAAGGCAGGACGATGTAACTGTGCACGTTTCTGTGACAGTTGAGTTTCAGCTCTGACGTGATGAGTAGTTGCCCGTTAACATGCCCCTAGATGAGAGTTTCAAAACTGCTTCAGTGTTACTGCCAAAAGTGGAAACACCTGGTCAACAGCAGAATCTCCTTTTTTTTTTAAAAAAAGCCTGCTTGATTTTCACCTGTAATGTTAAACGGATCAGCCCTTTTTTCGGCAATCTGTAATTTTACAGTAGAACTGGATGATTTTCTCCCTATGTTACAGAGTGATACACTTTAGAGAGAGAGAGGGAGAGAGAGAGAGAGAGAGAGAGAGAGAGAGAGAGAGAGAGAGAGAGAGAGAGAGAGAAGAGGAGAATGTGTCAAAGACAGAGACAGGGACAGGGGGAGACAGAGACAGACAGGAGTGGAGGGAAGCAAGGAGAAAGAAAGAGACAGACAGACAGACAGACAGAAATACAGACAGACAGACAGAAATATAGACAGACAGACAGAGACAGAGAGAGAGAGGCTTCTCACTGCACGGCTCCTCACAACAGTCGCTAAGTGATTATCAGCGCATCACCATTTCTTTTTTTAACTGTTAAACTTCCGTCCTTTACTGATGCATATGAATATCTGTGTTAAGCCACGCGATTCACTGAATTCTGTTAGCTTCTCACAACAGTTCTTGGGTGACTATCATCTTTTTTTTTTTACATCTCTGTCCTAGATTGATGCATATGAATATCTGTTTGGGGGTATGTGGTTCATTGAACTGTATGCAGTCTTGCGATCGGTAAGTGATTAAAAGCTGCCTTCACCTTTTGCTACGTGAGTCCTAATGTCATAGTCTAACACCACCAATATTCCTCAACACTTGTATGGTCCTATGTTGCTAAAATTGCCACGGTTATTTCGCAATCATAAGTTGCAAAATTTGTATAAAGATCTACAATTTTGTGTACCACTACGGTATTTCACTTATGTAAATATGCATAAATCAGATGTGGGTTTGAAAGTACTTA
>CM031600.1:63608622-63623622 GCA_018398815.1 Conus ventricosus | reverse complement strand
GGGGAGTACTTGTGTTTGTCCGCAAGTCATTGTCTAAATTTATGCGGAGAATTGAAGTAAAATACGAACACATGGTGGTGCTGGAAGTAGACAAAACTCTATTTAACCTGAACAAAAATGTTTTCTTGATTTGTCTGCACATTCATCCTTATGATAGCAGGTATTGGAATTATGCAGAACATGGATTTGGTATGGAAGTGCTAGAGCAGTGTATTGTTGATCTGTATGAACGGATAGAGGACATTTTTCTTATTGTCAATGGTGACATGAACGCGAGGACGGGTTGTGCAAACGCTGTATCCGCGGCAGTGGATGGGGGCTTTGACGGTGGGATCTGTGTGCAATCAGTGGCGGAGGAAGATCAGCTCTTTTAAAAGGAAATCAGATGACAAACAAAAGAACGCGTTTGGCAAAGAGCTCTTGGATTTGTGTTCAATATTTGATTGTGTCATTTTGAACGGTCTTTGTCGTTTTGGTTTTGATGAATCGCTAACATTTGTTCATCCACAGGTGGTAGCACGATTGACTGTGTAGTAATGTCCAGAGAATTGTGTTTGGGAAATACTGTTCGTTCATTGAATGTTCTTTCCTTTATTGATGCGCCGCATTTCCCAGTATCATTGTCACTTAATGTGCCGGATGGTGTTGCTAGTTCACAAAGTGCACATGATAAAAAATGGATTGATAAACTGATTTGGGATCACAGTAAGGAAGACGTATTTATTGATGTTTTAAGTTCCGCAGATCTGCAACATAGGTGCGGGAATGCTTTTTCTCTTTTGGACGGCAACATTAATCAGGCATTAAAATTATTTACTGAGGTGTTGTTAAAGGCAGGTGAATGTGCATGCAAAAACGGGTTTTGGTCAGAGGGGACCAGCGTGAAGCACTTTGGTTTGATGCCGACTGTAATGTGGCAAAGCTCAGTGCTAGACATCTGCTAGCAATTTCCAGGAGAACTAAGGATAATGATGACAGAGCAAAATATGTTGAAGCTCGTAAAACCTACAAGAATTTACTAAAGAAAAAGAAAACATGCTATAAACGTGACAAAGCCAGACGTCTGGCATCCCTGCATAATAATAGTAAACTGTTTTGGAAGGAACTGAAACAGGGGAGTGGAAAAAAGAAAACTGGTATTTCAAAAGATATAACGACGGATCAGTGGTGTACACATTTCCAACAAGTGTTCAGTAGTGAGGTTAGATCAACAATAATAGACAGGGTGGAGAAAGTCAAGTTGAGAGTTTATTGACTGCAGCGAACTGAACCGAGTCATTTCCGAGCATGGAAGTGTCTGAGCTATAAGAAAATTAAAACGGGGTAAAGCCTGTGGGGTGGATAATATTTTAGCAGAAATGCTAAAACTGGCGGATAAAGTAGCTGTTCATTTCTTAACGAAACTGTTCAACATTCTGTTTGACCAGGGGGGTTATCCAGACCAATGGACAAAGGGAATTATTGTACCTATCTTCAAAAAGGGGACTATAACTTAGCTAATAATTATAGGGGTGTGTCTCTGCTGAGCTTAATCAGTAAATGTTATACATCAATTTTGAACAAGAGACTCGTTGAATGGGTGGATAAACATGACAGGATTACAGAGTCCCAGGCTGGATTCAGGCGTGGATACTCCACAACAGATCACATTTTTACTCTCAATTCAATTGTCGAAAAACTTTGTCAAGGAAGGGTGGTAAACTTTACGCTTGTTTCGTTGATCTGAGGAAAGCGTTTGACTCGGTTCAGCGACAACCTCTTTTCAGCATTTTGACTAAAATGGAATCCATGGAAAATTTCTTATTGCTATTCATGCTATGTACAAATCTGTTTTGTCTTGTGTACGTACTGAAGATGGATTAACCGAGTTTTTTGACTGCCCGGTGGGCCTTAGACAGGGATGCATGTTAAGCCCGATTTTATTTTCGCTATATGTAAATGAAATAGCAGCAGCTGTGGATAGCAAAGATGTTCATGGTATTCAAATCTTGCCTGGATTATCGGAACTTTATCTCCTCTTGTTCGCAGATGACATCGTATTATTATCCAGCACTGCTGTTGGTTTACAACATCAAATTAATACGTTGAACAGTGCTTGCAAAAACCTGTTTTTGACTGTAAATGCGGATAAGACGAAAGTCATGGTGTTTTGAAAAGGCGGATTTTTATGGAAAAAAGAAAACTGGAATCTTGATGGAAATCCATTAGAGGTAGTAAACGAGTACAATTATCTGGGATACTTTTTACAACAAAAATGAGTATAAAGAAAGGAGTAGATGCTCTTGCAGTGAAGGGTAAGAGAGCATGTGTTGACTGTGTAAAACATATAACAAAGTTGAATGACATTTCCAAAGCCTGTTTCTTTCGAATCTTTGATGCTCAGGTGCAGCCCATTCTCTTGTATGCCTCAGAAATGTGGGGGCTTCAAAGGCTTGATAATATAGAAAAAAAATACATTCTTTTGCCTGTAAACGTTTTTTGAATGTACCTACCTCTTCGAGTGCCAAACAAATTTGTCTATGGAGAAACTGAACGCTACCCCTTGTACATAAACAGTGCAGTCAGATGTATACATTATTGGCTCAAGTTATTGAAAATGGATTCATACAGATTACCCAGACAAGCATACTCAATGCTTTTTAATTTAGATGAAAATGGTAAAAAATATTGGGTAACTTTAGTTAAAAACACTCTGTGCAGTCTCGGATTTGGATATGTATGGTTGCAACAAGGTGTGGGCTGTGAGCAGACTTTTGTATCATTGTTCAAACAGAGAATGAAAGATATATATAGGCAAGAATGGGATAAATCTGTAATGGTCAAGGAAATATACCGAAGATATAGTTCGTTTAAAACGAGCTTTGAAAGTGAACGCTATTTCGAATTCGTTGATATAAAATGCTTTCGAGATTGCTTGATAAAGCTACGTCTTGGTTTGCTGCCGATCAATGGATCTTTCTTCAGAAGAATGTTTCAGAAAAATGGAAATTTTATGTGTGCAGTTTGCAATGAGCTTGAAGACGAAGATCATTTTGTAAACAAGTGTGTTCTTTACAAGAATTTAAGAGTGAAATATTTGATTATGAGACGCAGCCGTATGTCAGTTTATTAAGAAATGGCTCTGTTAGTAATATTCGCAAGCTTAGTGTATACCTTTTTAATGCATTGAAGCTAAGACGGGCTTACAACGAAAATCTGGATGCATTGTGAAATCTACAACTTTATGTTTCGTGTTAGACCCCATTCTAGGGGCTGGAGGCCTGAAGAATAATTTTTTTTTGTTCTTTTTCTCTCTCCCTCTTCTCTCTCTCTCCTCTCTCTCTCTTCTCTCTCTCTCTCTCTCTCTCTCTCTCTCTCTCTCTCTCTCTCTTTCTCTCTCTCTCTCTCGTTATACGAGGAAACCTGCTTTACATGTGATCATTTTGATGTACGTGTGTAACGAAAACGAGTCTCAGTGCAGTTCAGTTCAGTGTTTTATTTAACGTCTTTTCATCGCAAGATGATCTTAGACCTTTAAACTGCAATGTACATTCAATTGTACCATCAGCACCTTCCCCCACCCCCACCCCCACAAAAAAGAAGAAAAAAACTATTAAAACACATATCTCAAATGGCTTTTTTCACAATAGTTTTGCAACTGGGGACAGAGCAATAACCAAAGCAATATCAAAAAAGCAAGGGTTATTTACCACACTATCAACATGTTCAGAATTATTTATAAAGATATTCTTCTCCTTATAAGCTGGGGTTAGTATAGGGCATTCAAATAAAAGGTGACGAATTGAGATATTCTCCTGACATATAGACGCTATACCTCGTGAATATTTTGTATTCCATGTATTTAACCGTAATTTATTAATTAATCTGGCTAGATACCTTGGACATGATGGCAGAACGAATAATTTCTCATTAAGATGTTTCTTCCGCATATTCTTTTCCAATCGCAGGATCAAGTCATGCGGAGAAAAATTTAAGACTTTGTTGAAGGGTGTTTTAAAAATTGTACAAGCTCCCTGTTTTGCCAATTTGTCTGCTAATTCATTCCCTTTTAAGCCACAATGTGAACGAACCCAGCAAAAATCAACTGCTATACCTCGGGAAAGTAAACAATGTAATAGATGCTTAATTTTAAAAAGAATATCAGTTCTAATTTTAGAGTTCCAGTGCTTTAATGATTGTAAAACTGATTTTGAATCAACACAAAATAGCACACTTTAAAATGATACTGGCGTGTCATATAAGATATAATTCAGAGCTTTCATAATTGCATATAGCTCTGATGCATAAACTGAAAATTCTCTGCCTAGATAGAAAGACTTTTTGCACATTTAAGGATGGTATAGTGAATCCAGCACCACTGTCAGACGTTTCCATTATTGAACTATCTGTAAATATTTTTAAATGATTTGGATAAGTCTTTTCGAGATGTTCTCGAACTTCATTTACTGGAATATTTACATTGTCATCTTTCTTCAAAGTAGTATATTCATCATCAATTTTTGCGTTGAGATGCTCCCATAGGGGCATTTGAGGAAAAATGGGAACCCTTGAAATTGCATCAATATCAATACTGCATTCATGACATAAGCTCACAAGTGAAATTTCTAATTGGCTCTATGTATGATATATTTTTAGACCTTTTGGGGTATTCCTTGTTGGAATCCATAAGAATTTCAACAGTAGCAGAGGTTTTTTTTTTTACAGATAGGCCTCTTACAACGTATTTGAACACACCCAACGTTCGTTGTTCATTAAGAGGTAAAATGTTTGTCTCCTTATAACATTTCATTGTATTTGTGTGCACTGGAACACCCAAAGCTAATTTTAAAGCTTTACTATCTAAGCTTTGCAGTTTCTTTAAAACGTAGTTAGATGCAGAGAAGTATACTTCCTGTCCAATATTAATTTTGATCGGACTAACGATGTATATAAATGTAAAAGTGCAGTACAGTCTTGACCCCATGGTTGACAACATACAATTTTGAGCAAATTTAATCTTTCCTAGCTTTATCTATCAAATTTCCAATATGCTTTTTCCAGTTCAGCTTCGGTGTTAAAAACACTCCTAAGAATTTGACTGTTTGCTTATATATTGTAGAACATTATCGTCAAGAATAAGGTTGGGCAGAGCTTTTGGGTTTTCGCCATTATTAAAAGCATTAAACAAGTTTTCTCACCAGATAATTCAAGACCGTTCTCTTTCATGTGAGCAGACAATCTGTCCAATTCTCCTTGCTACACTGTCTGTACAAATTTTACTGCCCTTTTATTCGAGTGCTTCCTTAATTAAGTATTAATCCAAATGGCAATATCATCTGCATACTGCACTACATTGGTGGATTTTGACAATGCCTTTGGGAGATCATGTATAAGGATCGTAAATAATAAAGGTGCAATAACAGATCCCTGAGGAATACCCATATCTATTTTCCTGAATGATGAATATATTTTTCCAATTCGTGTACATATATTTCTTCCTTCTAGAAAGTTTTTTATATGATCATACATATTCCCAGAAATACCAATATTTTTCAGTTTATACAATAATCGAGCATGCCAAACACGGTCGTATGCTTTCTTTACATCAAAGAATGTAGCTAATGTACTTTTTCTGCGTGAAAAAACGAGTCTATTCGCTTCCGTGTGTGTGTGTGTGTGTGTGTGTGTCTGCGTGCGTGCGTGCGTGCGTGCGTGCGTGCGTGCGTGTGTGGTTGTGTGCGTGCGTGTGTGCGTGTGCGCGCGCGCGCGCGGTGTGTGCGTGTGTGTGTGTGTGTGTGTGTGTGTGTGTGTGTGTGGTGTGTGTGTGTGTGTGTGAGGAGAGAGAGGAGCATTTTCTTCAGCGGAAATGCCGCATGCAGTGAACAGTTCAGATGTCAGACAGTCTGGATATTCCGGGCCAAACATTTGCAAGTCCACTTTGAAAACATACAAAAAGAGACAACGGGACCACATGAGATTAGGGTACAGAGGAGGAGGAGCATGGGCGGAGGAGAAAGAGAAAAGAGGGGCGGGGGGGGGGGGGGGGGGGGGGGAGGCGGGGATGGGGGGGGGGGGGGGGGGTGGTGGAAGGAAGAAAGACGGAGCGGGAGAAGAAAGGAAGAGGTTGTGGTGATGGTTTGGGGGAAGACACTGAGTGATGGCTGGAGTGATTGCCCGTGAAAGTGTGCGGGAAACTGCGCATTTTCTTTCTTTCTTTCTTTCTTTCTTTCTTCTTTGCGTCCGTCTTTCCTTCATCGTTAGGGCTCACATGCATCTCATGACGTCCTCAGTAGTAGTGTCCCATGAGCAACAGCTGGGTTCAGATGCTAGGGGTACCACCTGAACCGCAACAGACTTGTTCCATACCTACAGACAAGTCAGGGGTGTTGTTGATGCTGTTGGCCATCTATCCGTCATCAATTATCCTATTTTTTGTTTGTTTGTTGTTGTGTTTTTTGGAGGGAGGGGGGAGGAGCAGTATGGGATGGGGAAGGGGGGGGGGACAATAGAGGAACTGTTGACAATGGAGGTCTCTTCTCCGTGTGTCCTGATGTATACTTCATACCAGAGAGGAGAGAGAGAGAGAGAGAGAGAGAGAGAGGAGAGAGAGAGAGAGAGAGAGAGAGAGAGAGGGAGGGAGGGAGGGAGAGTGTGTGCACGCGCGCGTGCCTGTGGTGTTGCTGTAGTGTACATCTGGTGTATGTTGTGAGCATGTAATTGGACTATGTAAATAAGAATGTGCATACTTGGAATTAAATTTACATTTCTCTCTCCTTACCCATTTATATCTCAGCCGTCTTTTGCCCATCATCCCCGTGTCGTGGCGTTTATTCCTTCCACGTGAGTCAAATAAGCAAATTGCCTTTTTTTTAAATTTTGTTTTCTACTTTCGTGTGGGCTGCGGACCAGTTCAGTTCAAAGCCTGCTTGCCCCACACTTTCTACCACAAGTCTTATCATGCGCAGCCAAACTCAGCATCCGTCTGCGTGTATTCATTCTCTATGGATAATTGAAAGTTGCAAATTCTGATGGGGGGTTATTCTTTCATGCATTGATTTTTTTAACTTATTCATTTCGGGGGTCGTGGTAGGAACGGATAGGGTGGGGCGAGGAGGGGGGGGGGGGGGGGGAGAGGGAGGGAACAACATTTCAAAACGTTAAGACTCAGATAGCTCCTAAAAGGACTTTTGCAATAACCTGATTGAAACAAATTTGATTTTATCTCATACTTAACGTGTTATAAATATGCATTGTATAGATAGATAGATAGATAGATAGATAGATAGATAGAGATAGATGATAGACAGATATATATATATATATATATATATTATATATATTTATATATATATATATATATATATATATATATATATAGAATGCTGAACAATTAAGTAGTGGGGGAAAACAAGTGCAGGTTAACAATTCTTCAGTCGTTATAGTAATGACTTGGCAAAGATTTGACTTTAAAAAATTATTAAAAAAAAAAAATTGAAGATGAAGAAAATGGGGGAATATATTATAACTATGAGAAGCCTTCACTAGCTGCCTGAGGGAACCATCATAATCTCTCTCGAAGGCACATTTATTTGTATTGCCTGCTCCTAGGCCTTTCGTCCGCTGGATCGGACTCATCAGGGAGACACGGCTGATTGTGTCTGTGCTCTTGGTGTCAAATAGAGACACACCACAGTCCATAATTCTGTGTGTGTGTGTGTGTGTGTGTGTGTGTGTGTGTGTGTGTGTGTGTGTGTGTGTGTGTGTGTGTGTCGCGCGCACGCATGATTTTGTTGTATGTGTGTGTCTGTACGTATGTGATTGTGTGTCTGTGTTTGTAGATGTGTGTGTGCGTTTGTGAGTGAGTGTGTGTGGTGTGTGTGTGTGTGTGTGTGTGTGTGTGTGTGTGTGTGTGTGTGTGTGTGTGTGTGTGTGTGTGTGTGTGTGTTTGCGTGCTCGCGCGACGCACGTGCTTAATGTACAATTCCCTAAAATTGCCTGTGGCTTCTTGTCTTCTCTCAGTGGCAAATGTGTCGGTCTTTTCGGTACCTCTATACACAGTTACATCTATCGTTTGTTCCGTCACAGCCCCATCACCAATATCTCACAAAGAGCTGCATCAGTATCAAGTCTCATCTAACCATGATACGACCTTACAAGAGGAGACACCATATTACTGCAGTATCACTTCGGATGTGTACGGATGCTTGTTCTTGTAGTTGTTGTTGTTGTTGTTGCTGTTGTTGTCGTACCCTGGCTAAAAGACTCCAGGGATCATCCGAACAGCCAAAGCACTTGAACGCTATGGTACAAATGCATCAGCGAGGGATGAGAACATTACGTGTGTGACCGTTTTTGATTACTGATGCAGCATGCGCAGGACACCACCTACTAAGCCTCTACTGACCACGATAACACTTAGCACACTAGCACCCCCCCCCCCCCCCTCCATCCCCTTCCAGATCAAGCCACTACTATGTCGATCCTACGACATTCCTCTTGACCTCAACGACCCCAAAGACTAAGGGCGATGTCACTTTGGAGTTGCGAAAGAATAGGCAGTGCATTGTTTCCTGTGTTCGCGTCTGACATACCTTTGTACAACAACAACAACAACAACAAAAATGTTTTTAGGCTATCCCACGCGTTAACTTCTTTGGCAAGGTGCTCTAGTCTGGTGAAATGTCTTTCTTGGGATTCGCATCGTGAGTCCATGAACAGCGATGCCTGTATACACGTGACTACGCCCCGCTTGAAAAATCAGATAGCACACGAGAAGTGTACAGACCCGCTTCAAGGTCTTGATATGGCAAAAACTTTGTATCGGGTGAAATAACTCCATCGCAACTTAACCTGCGGGGAGATGTATTGACGACTGAGGGAAACAGGCACAAAGACTGAACTGTCAGATCGGTGATAATTTCGTGTGAGCATCAAGCGAGCAATCGGCGGTGAAAGTAAATGTTCGAATATACAGTATTTGCTATGTTTTGAAACGCTGCTCAATGATCTCTGTCGTGTGATCTCTTTGGAATAGGGTGTTTCACCTGAGGAGTGTTGTGTGTGACATGCGTTGGACGTAAGTTCATGACCGCTATGGATGGAGAGGGGGCATCGTAACTGACGTCACTTAAGAGAGCAGGACATGAACCACTGAAAACCCCTCCTCCTCCCCTTGAATCCTCCCCCCCCCCCTCTCTCTCTCTTTCTCTTTTGATAGTGATCAATACGGTTCATAAATTGATGCCATGAAGTGTCCTTTTAATCTGAGATTATATGACTATGCTGCATCATAATGCTTTCTGTCAGGATATTTCCGACCGCCATCAGGCCCGAGAGATACAGACATTATGCAGTGTTGGTAAAGAAATAGAAGCAACACTCAAGAAAACGCATTCATCAATGGGTGAAACTGGACAATGCAATGACAGTCTTTCCATTTGTGGTGTGTCTCTATTTGACGCCAAGAGCAGACACAATCAGCCGTGTCTCCCTGATGAGTCCGATCCAGCGGACGAAAGGCTTAGGAGCAGGAGACATATATTAATCTGCCTTCGAGGGGGATTGCGACAGTTCCTCATGCAGCTAGTGAAGGGTTTTTATATTTAAAAATATACATTTTTCCAATTTTCCTTCATCTTCAACCCCCCCCCCCTTTTTTTTTTTCTATATCAATTTTAGATCTTTGCCAAGTCACTACTGTAATGATGGAAGAATTGTAAACCTGCACTTGTTTTCACCACACACACCACCACACACACACACACACACACACACACACACACACACTCACACCACACATATATGTATATATTATATTAATATATAATATATATATATATATATATATATATATATATATATATTGTGTGTGTGTGTGTGTGTGTGTGTGTGTGTAGCAAAGTGCCCGAATACCCCCGAATGCCAAGGATATTTCTCGAGCGGAAGACAGAGCTAAACGCAATGACACGACTGAAGTGGAATGTAACAGTTTACTTGCAGACGAACAGTCAGATCGGGTGATAAAGAGGAAGGCGACAGGGAGATTTGGGTGGAGGGAGGGTCTGGGGAGAGAGAGAGAGTGGGGGGGGGGGGGGGTTGGGGGGAGGGGGGTCAGGAGGTCGGTGGTTGGGGAAGGGGAGGCGAGTGGTCGGACGAGGAAAGGCGGATATGGATGACGGTGGGGTGGTGTATGGGAAAGGGGTGGAGGGGGGGGGGGGGGGGGGCAAACGCGTTGACAGAGCAATCTGCACAATGAATCAAAAGTGGCGGCTCTCGTGTTTCATGTCATGGCCATTCGTACACTTGCGCGCGTGCATGAGTCGCGTGTTATTGTTTGTGAGCCGCGTGCTGCTCTCAGCCTCCAGTTTCTTCTTAGTCCCTTTGCGCTAAATGTTCCGCGTTGTTTTCTCCCGTTGATGTTGCATGATAATGAGCACTAAAGGTAACACTAGCATCCTGTAATATTCCTCTCTCTCTTCCTCTCTCCTTCTCTCTCTCTCTCTCTCTCCTTCTCTCCTCTCTCTCCCTCTTCTCATCTCTCTCTCTCTCTGTTGCGTGATAATGAGCATTAAATAACACTAGCATCCTGTAATCTCTCTCTCTCTCTCTCTCTCTCTCTCTCTCTCTCTCTCTCTCTCTCTCTCTCTCTCTCAGTGGAGCAAAACTGCAAACGGTTAATTTTCCTTGTGCAAAGCCTCTCATATCAGGGAATTTATGCAGCTGCAAATTCATAAAGAACAGGGATCTTCCGGGTTCTGTTTTCTGGATTTTGCCCCTGATGCTTGCACCGCTGGTCAGGGGTCAAGCATATAAATGAGAAATTACATGAATTTCTCTCTCTCTCTCTCTCTTCTCTCTCTCTCTCTCTCTCTGCTAGTGTGTGAGCTGCACTCATGTTATTATATCTGTCTGTGCGTGCGTGCGTGGGCGTGTGTGTGTGTGTGTGTGTGTGTGTGTGTGTGTGTGTGTGTGTGTGTGTGTGGTTGTGTGTGGTCTGTGCGTGCGTGCGCGCACGTATATAGTGTGTGTGTAGTGTATAATATATATATAATATATATTATAATATATATTATATTATATTATAATATATATATAAATTTTATATATACATACATATATACAGAGAGACAGAGAACGAGAGAGAGAGAAGAAGAAAAAGAAGAGAGAGAGAGAGAGACAGAGAGGGAGAGAGGAGAGAGAGAGAGAGAGAGAGAGAGAGAGAGAGAGAGAGAGAGAGGAGAGAGAGAGCGAGAGAGAACAAACAGAAACAGAAACAGAAAGATAGACAGACAGTGATGTAAAGAGAGCGCGCGCGCGCGCGCGTGTGTGTGTGTGTGTGTGTGTGTGTGTGTGTGGTGTGTGTGTGTGTGTGTGTGTGTGTGTGTCGTGTGTGTGCGTGTACGTGCGTGCGTGCGTGCATGCGTGCATGAACGCGCGTGCGTGCGTTTGTGCGTATGTACGCGGTCGTGCGAGTCTACATGTAACGGAAATTTATCAGTATGCACCAGTCTGCGACTGCATGGGTTTGTGCGCGCCTGCGTGAACTCATGCGAGCCTGAACATCCGTGTGCTTAGACCTTCCAAAGACACACACCAAAAAAAAGAATCATATCCTGGGAGCCTCTTCGCTTGAAATGAAAAGGGACAGAGCACAAAGAAGGGAACGAGGGGAAAGAATGGAAGATAGAAATAAACAAGCGAAAGATAAGGAAGAGAGAGAGAGAGAGAGAGAGAGAGAGAGAGAGAGAGAGAGAGAGAGAGAGAGAGAGAGAGAGAGAGAGAGAGAGATTTTGAGAGAGAGAGAGAGAGGAGAGAGAGAGAGAGAGAGAGAGAGAGAGTTTTGGAGAGAGAGAGAGAGAGAGAGAGAGAGAGAGAGAGAGAGAGAGAGAGAGAGAGAGAGAGAGAGAAGGAAAGAACGCATGCTGGAAAACACGGAAAGGACGGAAATGAAGAAAAAAGAAGAAGAGACAAAACGCCCCGAATCAAACGTGAACAAACCGAACGCGATAGACAATAAACACTGCAGGTTTCCTCATAACAGCCTCCACGTGTTACAGTAAAACCAGCTCTACAGACTCTCGTAAACATGCCTTCAATCATGTGCTATCATAAACTACCCCATGCTGATTCTCATAAACTTAGCGAAAACCAGAACGACCCCCCCCCACCCCCCACCCCCCAAACAAAAAAACAAACAAACAAACAAACACAAAACAAAAAAGAAAAAAAGAAAAAAAGAAAGACTGATAGATGAAAATAACCGAACCTATGCGACGGTGGCACCACAAACGTTTTTCCCAAATTTACAACAGGGTAAAAGCAAACAAAAGGAATTTTACAAACGTTTTTTGGACATTTTCTCCTTTAAAAGGTTTTGACAGAAAAAAAAAGGGAAAAAAAGAAAGCCGGTAGAAAAAAAAAAAGAACGAAAAAAAGAAAACAAACACGCACGCACGCCCCGCACGCATGCGGGGCGCGCGCACACACACACACACACACACACCACCAACACACACCCACACACACCACACCCCACACGCAGCACGCCGCACGCACACACCCACACCCACACACCCCAAAACACACACCACAAAACACCACACACAAAAAAAATTTTCAACACACAGCGAGAGAGAGAGGGGAGAAAAGGGGGGGGAGAGAAAAAGGAAAAGAGAGAGAGAGAGAGAGAGAGGGGAAAAGGGGAGGGGGAGGGAGGGATGGGGGGGTTTGGGAAAGGGAAAAAGGCGGGGAGACGCAGGGAAGGGAGGGGGGGGGGGGGGAGGGGGCTGAGAGAGAGAGAGAAGGGGGGAAAAGAGAGAGAGGAAGGGCCGGGAGACAGGGGACAGACAGCAACGGACAGAGACGCGGGAAAAACAGCCCCCAGACAGAGACAGCGCAGCGACAGCCCACAGAGCAGACGGGACAGACAAAGGGGACAGACCCCCCCGGGCCCCCCCCAGCCGCCCGGGGAAAGAAAGACAGAAAAATAAATTTCATTTAAAAACAAAATACGGACGGACAGTCGGGCCAAATACAGAAAACCTCGATTTGTTTGGCATGAAAAAAAAAAGGTTACACGAGGGGGGGGGCCTTTTCTTATGTTTAAAATTGTCGGGGGTAAGTCTGGCCTCTTCAAAATTGGTTGGTTTTAAGTTTTTGGCCCTTAATCAAAATGTGGGTTGTAAGGGGGGGCCTAATCGAAAGTCGGTTTTTAAGTCTGGCCTAATCAAAATGTCGGTGTAAGTCTGGCCCCCTCAAAAATGTCGGTGTAATTTGGGCCTCATCTTTAATGCCCTTTTTTGTAGTCGGGCCCTTAATATAAGGTGGGGTTTTAAAGTCGGGCCTCATCATAATGTGGGTTTGAAAAGTCGGGCCCTCATCATAATGTCGGGGTAAGTCTGGCCTACTCATAATGTGGTGTAAGTCTGGCCAAATCATAATGTCGGTTTTTTAAGTCGGGCCCCTTCATCATAATGCCCGGTTTGAAAAAGTTTTTTGTAAATCATAATGTCGGGGGAAAGGGTCTGGCCAAATCAAAATGTGGGTTTTTGAAGTCTGGCCAAATTTCATAATGTGGGTGTAAGTCGGGCCCTCTCATAATGTGGGTGTAATTTGGGCCCTCACCCTAATGTCAGTTTTTTAAGTTGGCCTAATAATGTGGGTGTAAGTTGGCCTCATCTTTAAATGCCCGGGTTTTTAAGTCTGGCCTCACCCAAAAAGGGGGGGTTTGAAAAGTCGGGCCCTCTTTTCAAAATGTCGGTTTTTTAAGGGTCTGGGCCCTCTCATAAATTTTGGGTGAAAGTTGGCCTAATCATTATGTCGGTGTAATTTCGGGCCTCTTTAATAATGTGGGTTGTAATTTTGGGGCCCTAATCAAAAATGTGGGTTGAAAGTCGGGCCCTTCATAATGTCGGTGTAAGTCGGCCTCATCATAATGCCCCGGGTGTAATTTGGGCAAATCAAAATGTCGGTGAAAGGGTCGGCCAAATCATAAGTCGGTTGTAAGTCGGGCCAAACCCTTTGTGGGTTTTGAAAGTCTGGCCCATCATAATGTCGGTGTAAGTTGGGCCTAATCAAAAGTGGGTTTGTAAGTTTGGCCTCTCATAATGTGGGTTTGTAAGTCTGGCCTCATCATTTTGTCGGTGTTAAGTCTGGCCAAATCATAATGTGGGTTTGTAAGGGGGGGCCTCTTCAAAATTTGTCGGGGTAAGTCTGGCCTAATATAATGTGGGTTTGTAAGTTGGCCTAAATATAATGTGGGTTTGTTAAGTCGGGCCCAAAATTCAAAATGTCGGTGAAAAGTCGGGCCCTAACATAATGTCGGTGTAAGTCGGGCCCTAATCATAATGTGGGGTGAAAGTCGGGCCCCTATCATAAAGGGTTCGGTGAAAGGTCGGCCCTCATATAATGTTTTTTGTAAGTCTGGCCTAATATTTTGTGGGGGAAAGGCGGGCCTCATCATAATGTTTTTTGTAAGTCTGGCCAAATTCATAATGCCGGTTTTAAAAGCCCGGGCCCTTCTCAAATTTTCGGTGAAATTTGGGGCCTTTTAATAATGCCCCGGGGTAAGTCTGGCCTAATCTTAAGTCGGTTTAAAGTCTGGCCAAATCATAAGGGTCGGGTAAGTAGGGGCCTTTTCATAATGTCGGTGTAATTTTGGCCAAATCTAATGTCGGTGTAAGTGGGGCCTCATCAAATTCGGTTTAGTCTGGCCAAATCAAAATGTGGGTTTTGTAAGTCTGGCCAAAATCTTAATGTCGGTGTAAGTGGGGCCCTCATCATATGTCGGTGTTAAATTTTGGGCCTCTTTCAAAAATGCCCGGTTTTTAAGTCGGGGCCTAATATAATGTCGGTGAAATTCTGGCCTAATCATAATGTCGGTGTAATTTCGGGCCCCTCACATAATGTCGGTTTTTAAGGGTCTGCCTAATCTTTTTTTGGGGGTGAAATTTCCGGGCCCCTAATCATAATGTGGGGTTGAAAGGGGCTGGCCTAATCATAATGTCGGTGAAAAGGTCGGGC
>CM031600.1:63553622-63588622 GCA_018398815.1 Conus ventricosus | reverse complement strand
TTCTATAATAAATAGAGTAGTATACTACCTGGCACTACTTCTATAGCACAGTAGTATATTGCCAGACACTATTTCTTCGTAAGACTAATATACTGCCTGACACTATTTCTTCCTAAGACTAGTATACTGCCTGACACTAATTCTTCGTAAGACTAATATACTGCCTGACACTATTTCTTTATAAGACTAGTATACTGCCTGACACTAATTCTTCGTAAGACTAATATACTGCCCGATACTATTTCTTTATAAGACTAGTATACTGCCTGACACTAATTCTTCGTAAGACTAATATACTGCCTGATACTATTTCTTCGCAAGACTAATACACTGACTTACACTGCCTCTTTGACACACAGGGATACTGCCTGACACTGCCTCTTTGACACACATGGATACTGCCTGACACTGCTCCTTTGACACACAGGGATACTGCCCGACGCTGCTCCTTTGACACACAGGGATACTGCCTGACACTGCTCCTTTGACACACAGGGATACTGCCTGACACTGCTCCTTTGACACACAGGGATACTGCCCGACGCTGCTTCTTTGACACACAGGGATACTGCCTGACACTGCTCCTTTGACACACAGGGATACTGCCTGACACTGCTCCTTTGACACACAGGGATACTGCTGACACTGCTCCTTTGACACACAGGGATACTGCCTGACACTGCTCCTTTGACACACAGGGATACTGCCCGACGCTGCTCCTTTGACACACAGGGATACTGCCTGACACTGCTCCTTTGACACACAGGGATACTGCCTGACACTGCTCCTTTGACACACAGGGTTACTGCCCGACGCTGCTTCTTTGACACACAGGGATACTGCCTGACACTGCTCCTTTGACACACAGGGATACTGCCTGACACTGCTCCTTTGACACACAGGGATACTGCCTGACACTGCTCCTTTGACACACAGGGATACTGCATGACACTGCTCCTTTGACACACGGGATACTGCCCGACGCTGCTCCTTTGACACACAGGGATACTGCCTGACACTGCTCCTTTGACACACAGGGATACTGCCTGACACTGCTCCTTTGACACACAGGGATACTGCCTGACACTGCTTCTTTGACACACAGGGATACTGCCCGACGCTGCTCCTTTGACACACAGGGATACTGCCCGACGCTGCTTCTTTGACACACAGGGATACTGCCCGACGCTGCTTCTTTATAATACGCTGCCTGACATTACTTCTGTAGCAGACCACTTTACTGCCTGACACTGCTTCTTTAACACACAGGTATACTGCCTGAAACTACTTCTTTAACACTCAGGTATACTGCCTGACACCACTTCTTTGACAGACAAGTATACTGCCTGACACCACTTCTTTGACAGACAGGTATACTGCCTGACACTGCTTCTTTGACAGACAGGTATACTGCCCGACACTGCTTCTTTAACACACAGGTATACTGCCTGAAACCACTTCTTTAACACACAGGTATACTGCCTGAAACTACTTCTTTAACACTCAGGTATACTGCCTGACACCACTTCTTTGACAGACAGGTATACTGCCTGACACTGCTTCTTAGACACACAGGTATACTGCCTGACACTGCTTCTTTGACAGACAGGTATACTGCCCGTGACTGCTTCTTTGACACACAGGTATACTGCCTGACACCGCTTCTTTGACAGACACGTATACTGCCTGACACCACTTCTTTGACAGACAGGTATACTGCCTGACACCACTTCTTTGACAGACAAGTATACTGCCTGACACCACTTCTTTGACACACAGGTATACTGCCTGACACTGCTTCTTTGACACGCAGGTATACTGCCTGACACTGCTTCTTTGACACACAGGTATACTGCCTGACATCACTTCTTTGACAGACTGATATACTGCCTGAAACCACTTTTAGGACAGACAGGCATACTGCCTGTCACTACTTCTTTGACAGACATGCATACTGCCTGACAGTACTTCTTTCACACACAGGTATACTGCCTGACACTACTTTTTTGACACACAGGTATACTGCCTGAAACTACTTCTTTGACACACAGGTATACTGCCTGACACTGCTTCTTTGACACACAGGGATACTGCCTGACACTACTTCTTTGACACACAGGTATACTGCCTGAAACTACTTCTTTAACACACAGGTATACTGCCTGAAACTACTTCTTTGACACACAGGTATACTGCCTGAAACTACTTCTTTGACACACAGGTATACTGCCTGACACTACTTCTTGGACACACAGGTATACTGCCTGAAACTACTTCTTTGACACACAGGTATACTGCCTGACACTGCTTCTTGGACACACAGGTATACTGCCTGAAACTACTTCTTTGACACACAGGTATACTGCCTGACACTACTTCTTGGACACACAGGTATACTGCCTGAAACTACTTCTTTGACAGACAGGTATACTGCCTGACACTGCTTCTTTATAATGCGCTGCCTGACATTACTTCTATAACAGACCAATTTGCTGTCTGACACTATTTCTTTGACAGACTACTATACTGCCTGACACTACTTTGATGGACTAATATACTGCCTGACACTACTATGACGGACCAATATACTGCCTGACACTACTTTGACAGACTTGCACACTGCCTGACACTACCCTGACGGACTAGCACACTCCGTGACACTAATTTGACGGACTACTATTCTGCCTGACACTACTTCGTAGACTAATATACTGCCTGACACTACTTTGACGGACTAGCACACTGCCTGACACTAATTTGACGGACTACTATACTCCCTGACACTAATTTGACGGACTACTATTCTGCCTGACACTACTTTGACAGACTACTATACTGCCTGACATTACTTTGACGGACTAGCACACTGCCTGACACTAATTTGACGGACTACTATTCTGCCTGACACTAATTTGACGGACTACAATACTGCCTGACACTAATTTGAGGGACTACTATTCTGCCTGACACTAATTTGACGGACTACTATTCTGCCTGACACTACTGCGTAGACTACTATACTGCCTGACATTACTTTGACAGACTACTATACTGCCTGACACTACTTTGACAGACTAATGTACTGCCTGACATTACTTTGACAGACTAGCACACTGCCTGACACTACTTTGACAGACTACTATACTACCTGACACTACTTTGACAGACTACTATACTGCCTGACACTACTTTGACAGACTACTATACTGCCTGACACTACTTTGACAGACTACTATTCTGCCTGACACTACTTTGACAGACTACTATACTGCCTGACACTACTTTGACGCACTACTATACTGCCTGACATTACTTTGACAGACTACTATACTGCCTGACACTACTCTGACAGACTAATATACTGCCTGACATTACTTTGACAGACTACTATACTGCCTGACACTACTTTGACAGACTACTATACTGCCTGACACTACTTTGACAGACTACTTTACTACCTGACACTACTTTGACAGACTACTATACTGCCTGACACTACTTTGACAGACTACTATACTGCCTGACACTACTTTGACAGACTACTATACTGCCTGACACTACTTTGACAGACTACTATACTGCCTGACACTACTTTGACAGACTACTATACTGCCTGACACTACTTTGACAGACTAATATACTGCCTGACACTACTTTGACAGACTACTATACTGCCTGACACTACTTTGACGTACTACTATACTGCCTGACACTACTTTGACGGACTAATATACTGCCTGACACTACTTTGACGGACTAATATACTGCCTGACACTACTTTGACAGACTACTATACTGCCTGACACTACTTTGACAGACTACTATACTGCCTGACACTACTTTGACAGACTACTATACTGCCTGACACTTCTTTGACAGACTAGCACACTGCCTGACACTACTTTGACGGACTAGCACACTGCCTGACACTACTTTGACGGACTAGCACAGTGCCTCACACTACTTTGACAGACTACTATACTGCCTCACACTACTTTCACGGACTAATATACTGCCTGGCACTACTTTGACAGACTAGCACACTGCCTGGCACTCTTTCTTTCCGAGGTTAGTATACAACCAGCATCTTTTTTGTCAGACACATGCATTGTTGGATGCTACCATTTTTGTCAAATTAGTATATTGCTCTGACATTTCTTTGTTACATTATTAAGCGGTTCGACACTTCTGCTTTGTAATTGTACGGTGCCTGACACCACTTGTTTGACATACCATAATGCTACCTGACACTCTGCTTATTTATCAAATTTACGTACTGCCTGGCACTAATTTGTCAGACTGACATACTTCCTAACACTATTCATTTGTCAGACTGCTATACTGCCTCATACGTTTTTTGTCAGGCTAGTATATTGCGTGACACTGTACATTTGTCTAACCAGTATACTGCCTGACACTACTTCTTTGTTAAACCATTATACAACCTAACAGTCAGCCTACCTTTTGGCAGACTAGTCTGGCACTTCTTCTTTCTCAGACTGGTATATTTCTAGACACTACGACTGTAGGTTGACTAATGTACTTTCTGATACTACCTCTTCTTTGTCAGGCTGGTTTGTCCTCAGCAGGTAGCATAAAATCATGGAATGCGACGTCTTCATTTTTTCCATGAATGAAGTACACATTTTGGTCTGTAAACAAGCGTTCTTTAACTTTCTGCAGCAAATATGCGTGCACGCACACACATACACACACACACACACACACCGCGCGCGCGCGCGCGCGCGCGCGCGCGTGCGCCCGCGTGCGCGTATCTACTTCCTTGCACAAGCAGAGTTATAGAAAAAGCCCCACATCTTTTTCTATATAGGCCATAAGAAAGTAAAGGGAGGGAACCCATCAACGTCCCGCAGAGAACTAAAGAAAAGAACAGATGACGGGGTCTGGATCGGCCATGTGTAGGCTACTTGAAAGCTTAGAGAACAGTAATCTCAACGACGTTCGCTGGATTGGTCTGCACACAGTGTAATAACTCGTCTGGCAGCATCAGAACACAACACCTCTCCTAGAACCCCCTCCCAAGGCACAGCAAAGAGAGATCTCCCAAAAGGATCACCTGGCACCAGAACCTTAAAAGCAGACTGCACCTGCACCCCAGGATGTTCCAGGACTACATCAGACCATCACTGGTGGCACGTGCTTCAAGAAGGGCGACGGGCAGTAAGTGAATAGGAAAAACAAAACGAAGCTGGGCCTCACATGTTGGCACACGCATTAGGTCTTTAACAGCAGGTGCCCCACTTTCTATACAAGCAGTATAATACAAGATGCATCATTTCTTTGTACAGGCAGTGTAACACAGGATGTCCCATTTCTTTGCACAGGCAGTGTAACAGAAGATGTCCCATTGTGTATGAATGGGCAATATAACAGAAGATGTTCCACTTCTTTGTACAGGCAACGCGATAGAAGATGTCTCGTTTCTTTGTATTGGCAGTTATGTCCCATATCTGTGTAAAGGCAGTACGATAGATGTTCAACTTTGTGTACAGACAGTATACTAAAAGATTCTTTGTACAGGCACCATAATAGAAGATGTTCAACTTTGTGCACAGACAGTCTACTAGAAGATGTTCCACTTCTTTGACCATGCACTATGACAGAAGATATCCAGATTTTTCCTTCAAGCAGATTAATAACAGATACCCCATTGCTTTGCACAGACAGCATAATGGCAGATATTCCACTGTTTTGTACAGAGAGTAAAACAGCTGCCATCCCATTACTCTGTAAAGACAGCATAAAGGAATAAACTATATCTGACTGCTTTGTCAAGGGAATGCAATGACAGATATCCTGTTGCTTTGTCCAGACAGTATAATGACAGAACACCCCACTGCTTTGTGTACACATTAAAATGACAGATACACCACTAGCACTGCTTTGTACAGACAACGTGTGATGGCAGATATCCCACTGCTTTGTACAGACAACGTGTGATGGCAGATCTCCCACTGCTTTGTGCAGACAGTAAAATGACAGATGCCCCACTGCTTTGTGCAGACAGTAAAATGACAGATCCCCCACTGCTTTGTGCAGACAGTAAAATGACAGATATTCCACTGCTTTGTGCAGACAGTAAAATGACAGATCTCCCACTGCTTTGTGCAGACAGTAAAATGACAGATCTCCCACTGCTTTGTACAGAGAGTAAAGTGAAAGATATCTCACACCTTTGTACACACAGTAAACCTATTGATGTTCCACTGCTTTGTATACGTACAGTGTAATGACAGATATCCCATTGCTTTGTACAGACAACGTCATGGCCAATATCCCACTACTTTGTACAGACAGTATAGAGGCAGATATTCTGTTGTTTTGTAAAGACAGTAAACTGTCAGATGCCTTACTTCTGCCACAGAGCCATTATAATAAACACAAAACAGTTCTCCCATTTAGTTTTCTGTACCAGGAGTAAAGTAACAGATGTACAAACTGATTAGTATCTATGACATAAACTGAACAACCAACCGACCAAGCAGACGAACGAACAAACAAGATGCCAGTCTCACCTCTTTATACAGTCAGTATCTGTGCAGCAAAAAGATGTCTCTCTCTTTTCACGGTGCAGGCAGTGTACAATAAACATCACCATCAACATCCTCCATGTTCGTCTGTACAGACTGGTCGAGCAACCCACAGACAAAACAAAACAAACGAAATCTCAGTTCGTAACAATCGACGTATATCAAAACGACATCCCACAATTTATCCTTTTTTTTCTCCATAAGACACCATTATCCACACACACAAAAAACCCGCGCTTTTTCTCTCTTTTTTTCTCTCTCTCTCTTTCTTTTCACTTAAATACAAGCAATGATGATGTGAACAAAATAAACCAAATTAAAAAAAAAAAAAACTCACGTTTTTGTCACTCAAAAAAAAAAAGAAAAAAAAAAAGATGACACGACACATCGACAACGTCGCGTCTTGATTAGTTTCCGGACAAGTGTGTGAAAGCAGCGCAACCATTGCAACTACCTGCCACCCCTCCTTTACCCCTCCTTTGTTCACCACCACCAACACACGAACACACCAAACACAAAAACACAGCAGAGAACGAAGCTGATACGCAGGGGCGTGTGCCACTGTGTGTATATATACATATATATATATGCAGCGAGCTGGCCCGCCCGCCCGCCCGCCCGACGCGGTGCAAGTCAGTCAGCCGCATTGCATGCCATGCAGCAGACAGGAGGAGGGCACAAGAAGAAAAAGACTCTCCCATGGCCTGGCCTGGCCTGGCCTGGCCTGGCCCTTGTCGCGTGGAGAGAGAGAGAGAGAGAGAGAGAGAGAGCGCACCAACCCACTGGGGTGATGTGATAACAGTGGCGCGACACTTGCCTCTGGAGCCCCTCTTATTTTAGTAAACGTACAGAGACACACGTACAGACAGACAGAGAGAGAGAGAGAGAGAGAGAGAGAGAGAGAGGAGAGAGAGGAGAGAGAGAGAGAGTGGGAGGAGACAGGGAGAGAGTAGGGGATGGGGGGGGGGGGGTGCTAGGCGAAGGTCAGAAAGGGGAGAGAGAGACAGACACTTTACATTGGAAGAGAGAGATACAGGGGGTGGGGGGTCGCAGACTGGGGCAGGGGTGGTGAGAGGAGGAAGCCGGGGGGAGGGGGGGGGGGGGGGAGAGAGAGAGAGGGAGAGAGAGGGGAGAGACGCTTTTGACGCTTCAAAATCTCGGGATGACCCCTCAAAATCGTTTTTACTGACAATGACAAAATACAGTCTTCATGTCAAGGGGGCTATCATTAATGCAGCGTCAAGAATTTATGAAACAAAAAATGTGTAATACATTACAAACATGATTCCCGGTATTGATCTATCTGGGAATAATAAAGTTAAAGACAAACAAAAGATCACCAAACGTGAGCCTAAATGGCCAGCCATGACATACAGAGAACCAAAGCACTGTCTCACAGGGAAACAGCAACAGACATTATTTTTTTAACAGACATTATTTTTTTTCTCTCTGATATCATAGCATTCAGCAATATATTTAACAAACAGACGATCGATCCCAGACAGCAAGGGTCCTGGGACCCACCTAGGCCCCACCTAGGTTCTGGCTAGATCCAGCTTGTCCAAGCTGCAGCTAGCTAGAACCTAGGTGGACCCTAGTACCCTTGCTGTAAGGGGAAACATTTCCATCTTCAGAAGATAACAGTTCAATCAAAGTATATGGTCTTTCTGGCATCAAATTAAACAGTTTTGAGAGAGAGAGAGAGAGAGAGAGAGAGAGAGGAGGAGAGAGGAGAGAGAGAGAGAGAAACGTTTTATTCAGCCCCTTCTGGGGAGGGAGAGAGAGGAGGGGGGGGGGGCGGAGACAGACAGACGGACAGACAGACAGACAGGGGGGAGGGAGAGACAGACAGACAGACAGAAACATATGTAAAGGAACAGAAGAGACAGTGAGAGAAACGGGAGGGGAGGGGGTGGGGTGGGGGGGCAGGGAGAGGGCAAAAGCAGAGAAAGAAGCACTCAGAAAGAGTGCTAGGCTCCAGCAGAGACAGACATTGTCAGGCTGAGGAAGTAATGACAGAGGTTTTGATCGAGCAGTTCTGAAAATAACTGGCAACGTTCGTCCAGTCTCTGACTGAAAAGTCCATGTCCTTTTCTTTCTCTTGTGTTTTTTTTTTGTGTGTGTGTGTGTGTGGGGGGGGGGTTTGTTTGTTTTTTTTTTTACCCTCGTTCTGCCTTCAATGTCAATCCATGCGAGAACTAGAATCGCCGACAATCGCGAAGCTTTATTTTCATGAAACAGATATTTGACCGTAGATCTTCTGTAAAAAAAAAAAACAAAAAAACAAAACGTCCTTGACGATTCTCATCAGATTAAAAAAAAAGAAAAACAGAACAAATATCAACAACATTTCGGTCATAGACCGTCTTCAGGGCTTGTGACATAAAAAGAAAAACAAATAAATACGTATAGGAAATGACGTATGAAAATATATTCGTAAACGAACGATGACGTGCTCAAAGGTGTGTGTGTGTGTGTGTGTGTGTGTGTGTGTGTGTGAACAAACAGACACACACTCACACACGCCTTCAGCACGTCATCGCCCGTTTACGTAAATGTTTTCATACGTCATTTCCTATACGTATTTAATTGTTTTTCTTTTTATGTCACAAGCCCTGAAGACGGTCTATGACCCAAACGTTGTTGATATTTATTCTGTTTTTCTTTTCTAAAATCTGATGAGAATCCTCAAAGACATTTATTATTTATTTTCACGGTAAAATGTTTTCTTTCCCCTGGCTCGGCTTTTTTTCCCCAATTGTTATCACATACGGAGAAAGGGAGTGGGAAGGGAGGGGGCTGTTTATGAGGGGGAGGGGTGGGGTGGAGGTGGGGTGGGATGGGAGTGGTGTGGGAAGGGTTTTAAAAAAAAAAGAAAAACAAGATGCGAAGCATATAAACTTATCCCAGTTTTCCAAACCGCTTATAAATCGGCCAAGTGCTTTGTGAGATAAGAAATAAAGGCAAAATAACGGTTTTAACGGTTATTTAACCGATGTACACTTTTGAACCTGGTATTTTAGTCCTCACTGGGCTAAAGCCTGTGTACATACCAAATTTCATCCAAATCGGACAATACGTCAAGAATAACGGTTTTTAACGGTCAAATTTTGAAACACCATACAGAAGTGCCATTTGTGTGTTATAACATTTTTTATATACCAAATTTCATTAAAATCCACCTACATGTAAGAAATAACGGCAGAATAACGGTTTTTTAACGATTGTTTAATCCATTTTCAGCATTACATCACTTATATATGGACAGAGGCTCCGATTTGTCACAAGATCATCCAAACCGCTTATAAATTGGCCAAGTACTTTCTGAGATATTCCATAAAGAAGAAAAACCGTTATATGCCGTTACAACCGTTAGTAACGGCTATAGCGATAAACTAAAACATCGGGCATCATCCGTGGCCCATAATGAACATACCTACAAATTTTCAGAAAGATCGGCCAGTAGTTTTGTCTGGAGCGAGTGGAACACATTTTGACCACGGACACACAGACACACACACAGACAGCATTTCTTCGTTCCCATTCTAAAGTACTCCCTGTTCTATAAGAACTGGGAGTACAAAAAGATGAAGTTCATGAGAATTAGAGTGCCCTCTGGGAAACATCTGCTGAGACGTTCTTTCAGTTGTTTCCCTGCCGTCTGGAAATTTAATGCCAATAATCTCCTGCTTTCTGACATCCATTTTGACTCCCGCCTTGGCTTAAGGCTGTGTCAGGCCAATTGACATAGGCGAGAACACCAAGGCTACATCAAAATGTTATGTTCTGCATATTATGCGGTGATTGTCTTCAGTTGTGACCAGCTCCTATCATAACATTATCAGTCTCCAAAATCCCCAAAGTCGGAGTGTGGCTGCCCACGTGGCGGGGTAATAAAAAACGGTCACACACGTAATGTTCTCATCCCCAGCTGATGCATTTGTACCATAGTGTTCAAGTACTTTAGCTGTTCAGATGATCCCTGGAGTCTTTTAGCCAGGGTACGACAACAACAACAACAATTTCCCTTGCGTGTGTGTGTGTGTGTGTGTGTGTGTGTGTGTGTGTGCGTGCGTGCGTGCGTGCGTGCGTGCGTGCGTGCGTGCGTGCGTGCATGCGTGCGTGCGTGCGTGCGCGCGCGTGCGTGCGTGCGCGTGCGTGCGCGTGCGTGCGCGCGTGTTTTGTTTTTGTACTCCCAGTTCTTATAGAACAGGGAGTGCTTTAGAATGGGAACGAAGAAATGCTCTGTGTGTGTGTGTGTGTGTGTGTGTGTGTGTGTGTGTGTGTGTGTGTGTGTGTGTGTGTGTGTGTGTGTGTGTGTGTGCAGGCGAATAATTCAACGTCTGCACATTATTGACGTGGCCAAGGTTCAAAACAAACAAACACACAAGCAAAAACCAAGGGGTGGCGGGAGACGGGTGGAGAAAGAAAATGAGAACAACAACAACAAAAAGCAGATAAAACTAAATGTTAAACTCTTTACAAGCAGCATACGGGAACCATTGTAATCCATCTTGAAGACAAAACCATTCAAATCGCCTGCTCCGAGGCCTTTCGTTCGCTGGGTCGGACTCATCAGGGAGGCACAGTTGTCTGTCTTTGATCCCTTGGCATGAAATGGAGACACATCCCAGTCTATAATTGTGTGTGTGTGTGTGTGTGTGTGTGTGTGTCCGTCCAAATTACCGACGAAAATTTAATTAATGTGTATAGGGAGGCAGCTCTGTAATGAATGGGTGTGGACAGCACACCACTTCGACCTTGTCTCTGAAATTATGGCCACATGACCTTTTGGAATCCACTGTAGGTTTCTACCTTTCTGAGCGTGGACACACTTTGTATCCGAGATGTTAGCCACGTTCATGTACTAAGTTGAGTCAAGGACTGGTGGGGAAGCCTTGACTGGCCTCACAAATATTTGAACAGAGCTATGCACACCAGTCAATAAACCAGCCAATCACACCCAAGGCCAGCCCCACCCCCCCCCCCCCCACCCCCACCCCCTTCCCCCGCCTCTTCCCTTTCTTCCTCAATCACTCTGCTTGCAGCAACGCTAATCTGCCTCTCTGTCTCCCCACACATGCGAGAGGAGAGTGAGGGGTGAGGGGGGGGGGGTGTCGAAAACAATCTCTCTCTCTCTCTCTCTCTCTCTCTCTCTCTCTCTCTTAACAGCATTGCGTCTCTCTCTCTCTCTCTCTCTCTCTCTCTCTCTCTCTCTCTCTGTCAACCACCACGATGATGAATCATTCATCTCGTACAGGTAGCTCTGAAAGCTGACACCAGAAACAGCTTTCCTCTGTGCCTGTTCATACACACACACACACACATACACATACACACACAGGCGCGTGCACGCACACACACACACGCACGCACGCTCTGACTTTCAAAGACACACACACACACCACACACACACACACCACACACACACACACAATACACACACACAGGCGCGCGCACGCACACACACACACGCACGCACGCTCTGACTTTCAAACACACACACACACACACACACACACACACCACACACACCACAAAACAAACACATGCGCGCGCGCACGCGTACGCACACACATACGTTGACAACCTCCTCCCCACCCTCGCCTAATCCATTCATTCCCACTTGTTCTTCCCGTGTACTATGGAGTCTTCTATCCAGACAAAAATAAATAAATGATTACATGATAAATACATACATGCATATATATATATACATATATATTTATATATATATATATTATATATATATATATATATATATATTATATATATATATATATTGTTTGGTCAATCAGTGGGAGATTGCATCTCTTAGGAGATCCAAGTAAAGGTTGTTCTGTGCAGTTCTTAGCCACTCACAATGCTTGGGTTATTGAACAGCAGAGCTGACCACTCAGACTGTTCCATATCTTTTGACCTCCCTTGCATCCTTGAATGGATCCTCAAGCATAGGCTCAAAGATTGTCCCCTATATTTATACTGTTTGAATAATGCTTTTAGTTTTTCAGCTACTTTTTTCCTCTCCACACTTTTGCTTTGTTCCATTTATTACCCTTCACTGGCTGCTTTGAGGCTGCTGTTGGATTCTTTTTTCGAACCTTGGTGGTGAGAACACCACAGAATCATGGACTGTGGTGTGTCTCTATTTGACACCAAGAGCACAGACACAATTAGCCGTGTCTCCCTGATGAGTCCGATCCAGCGGACGAAAGGCCTAGGAGCAGGCAATACAAATAAATGTGCCTTTGAGAGGGATTACGATGGTTCCCTCAGGCAGCTAGTGAAGGGCTTCTCATATTTATAATAATATTATATTCCCCCATTTTCTTCATCTTCAATTTTTTTTTTTTTTTTTTTTAAGTTCAAATCTTTGTCAAGTCATTACTATAACGACTGAAGAATTGTTAGCCTGCACTTGTTTTCACCCACTACTTAATTGTTCAGATATATATATATATACATGAATAAACAAATATGAAATAAAAACAAAAATCACCGAGAGGAAATTTGCTGAGTTCGACCGTTTATGCCTAAATGTAAATAACAATATAAATAACGCGTTTGTCTTGAATTGCACAAAGAGAGTGATCACTGAAGCCATGACAATGCACGAATGGCCTGAAGTCTTCGACCCGTTTGGAACTGGAAAACCCGGATAACACTGTGACACCTGTACAATTGAAAAAGGAGGCCGGGGGTGGGGGGGGGGGGGGAAGGCAGAGGGGGGGGGGAGGGGGGGCAGGGGGATGTGAATGAGGAGGGGGTTGAGTGCGGATGTCGGGGAGGGTAAGAGAGAGTGTGTGGAGGAAAGAGAGAGGAAGCTGTCTGTGGGTTTCCTCTCAGTTTTTCCCCAAAGTGGTTAAAAGGGCATGTGCACTCAGAGCGAGTTGAAGTGCCCAAAATCAAAGGGAGGCTACCCTTTCCTTGAGTGATTCGCCTTTCGACACTGCGCCCGTTTTGATAGCGCAGACTGGTTCCAAAACGTTTGTCGTAATTTCTCTGTTACGGCCTACTGCGTCACGCATGAAGTTTGTTCTATTTAGACGTATCCGTTAGTGGAATTGCCCACTTCTGTCCCCACTGCAAAGTTTCGTTTGATCCCATTTACCAAGGCAAATTTATTATTCTGTGATTACTACATCAATTTTTAGCTCTTATTTTGTGAAAACAGGATTGCTGCTGAATTTCCTGTTTCCGTGCGGTTCACTCGCCTAATTCACCGTAAACGATAAATGTTGCTGTATGTGGACAGATAAATTTGTTCGGGGCGAATCTTTGATCTATATTTAGTGAGATTTTTATCATGGGACACTCTCCTGCTCTGCTCTGTAGAACTTGCATCAAACGATCATGGCAAGCTGTGAAGTTCAGATTTGTTGCCAAAAACCGGCTGCAGTCATACAGTGGATAGCGTCGCAGATGTGTCAGCGGAAAGATCGTGGGTTTGATTCCCGGCAAAGGCTTTTTTTTTTTTCGTGGTATTTATCGGTCCCGACCGAGTCCTAACCGAAAAGAGTGTGCTACCGGCTCAAATGAGACGACTGGAAACCACACGATCATATCCACTTAACGGATGTTTCTCTGACAGTGCTGCTAAGATTTCCAGACCAACACTACAAGTGTCTGTATCTCTTGGGGCTGGTTGACACCAGGATAAAGTATGAAAAAGAAAGAACACAGCCCTGCCGGGTAATGTGACCAGAATGGCGCTCCGCCACAGCATCGTCTGCATGATTCTCATCTTCATGTTGAACCATTTCCACACACAGTCTCAAATTCCACGTATCTTCATATCCTGCGTTCGAGGTGACTTCATGCACTTTTCGACTTTCACTCCAGATCTGTGCTTTTGAGGATTTCATGTTAAACTCGTCACTGTCGGCAAGCTTAAGGGGATTGTCTTTGGATGGACAAGGTATAGTCCCTTCCGGAGGGTGGCGCCTACATAATGTGGCTCCGCGACTCTGTAATTATTGTCGTCAAGAGGCGGAGGGGGGGGGGGGGGTGAAAGGGGAGGGGGGGGGCGAGGGGGAGGCTTGGTCCGTCGGTCGGTGGAGCTCTACTTATACTGAACTCAGAACAAGCACGACTGAACTCTAAAACGAACTGAGTCAAGACAACTTGATATTGGTTGCTCTCTGTGTTTGCTGGGGCTACGAGAGGAGAAACGTGGATGTGGTTGTGTGAGGGAGAGCTGGAATAAGCGGTGAGGTAGGAAGGCCACTGATGAGGCGTCTGGGATGATGTGGCAGAAAGGCGCGTTGCAATGTTTGCATTAAAATTTAAAAAAAAAACATGTTTAGCGTATGCTTGTTAATCTATAAAGCAGTAAATCTCAAATGATTTCCGACATGAGAAATCTTGTAGTGTTGAAATTGTTGTTGAAAACATTACTCCCAAATTTACGGCCTTCACAATTGTGGTGAAATCATGCAGTACGTGGCTGGAAAGGTTTAATTAATAGTTATGGTGCTGTAAGTTTGGTCATCGCAGTATTTGATTTTTTTTTTTGTCAATAAAGTTAGTGTTAAAATGTCCACACACACACCACACACACACACACACACACACACACACACACACACACACACACAGAGAGAGAGAGAGAGAAACACAACAGACTTGTTGCATAAGACTCGTTTTGTCGACCACTTAAAACAATAAGTGCATTTCGTTGAAGCAGGTAATTCCATATTGCACTGTGTAACACGAGTGTCAGCATTACAAAAGCCTCAGCCAAGTCAAACTATCCAAACTGCCTTCAAGCAGGTACCACCCTCCACTTCCCTCACCCTCCCTACCATTCCACCCTCTTCCATTAATAGTTTCACCCACTGTCTCCTCTTTCCCTTTCCTTTTCTTCTTTTTTTTTTTTTAAATTTTTTTTTTAGTTCAGCTGCAAAGCTTCGCTTTTATCGTAGCGTATATGTGCGTGCGTCTCTGCATACGTGTGTGGGTTTTTTTTTATTTTTATTTTTATTTTTAAATGTATACAATTTTGAATACGTGTGTGGTGTGTGTGTGTGTGTGTGTGTGTGTGTGTGTGTGTGTGTGTGGTGTGTGTTATTTTTGTGTACGAACGTGCGCGCACGCGCGCATGCACGCGCACTGTGTGTGTGTGTGTGTGTGTGTGTGTGTGTGTGTGTGTGTGTGTGTGTGTGTGTGTGTGTGTGTGTGTGAGAGAGAGAGAGAGAGAGAGAGAGTGTGTGTGTGTGTGTGTGCGTGAGTGCGTGCGTGCGCGTGCATGCGTGCGCACGTATGTGTCTGTCTGAGAAAGCGCAAAATAGTTTCTGTGTGTGTGTGTGTGTGTGTGTGTTGTGTGTGTGTGTGTGTGTGTGTGTGTGTGTGCTTACTATACAGTTTGCGGTGCATGTGTGTGTGTGTGTGGGGGGGGGGGGGTGCGTGTGTGTGTGTGTGCTTACTATTACAGTTTGCGGCGCGCGCGCGCGTGTGTGTGTGTGTGTGTGTGTGTGTGTGGTGTGTGTGTGTGTGTGTGTGTGTGTGTTGTTTGTGTGTGTGTGTGTGTGTGTGTGTGTGTGTGTGTGTGTGTGTGTGTGTGTGTGTCCACAATAATCCAAGAGAATGGTCGTTGCGCCTTAACTCTCCCTCCCTCAAACTAAATGAACATGCTACTAAATTGAGCACCAAACGTTTCAGAGCCCGTCCAAAGACAGGCTGCAAGTGCCCAGACTAGAGACAATGATCATCATCAAGATGTAAGTATACTGTCTTACACTACTTTCTGAACGCAAGGTACACGCCAGTTCGCTAAATAAGAACATGCAAGCGATGGTTTCTACTGAGGGTACAGAAACATCGCTTTTGGAATTCGGTAAGTCTTGCAAAAGGAACGCTAAAAAAGCTAGACTGGTGGTGGGAGAAAGGGAGCGCCGGCATAGGTAGAGGGAGGTTACACTGCTGCAGGGTAAAAGAATTAGATCAAAATTATATTTGGGGTGCACCAGGGCTAAACAAATCTTTCCAGCATTTTTTTTTTCTGGCGAGTATGTATGAACACCTCATCACCACGCACCTCTCTCTCTCTCTCTCTCTCTCTCTCTCTCTCTCTCTCTCTCTCCTCTCTCTCTCTCTCTCTCTCTCTCTCTCTCATCGGAGTTCGTAAGACGCCAATGCAAAAATATACAATGAATTTTGCATTCGAAATCTCTCTTCTCTCTCTCTCTCTCTCTCTCTCTCTCTCTCTCTCTCTCTCTCTCTCTCTCTCTATGAGTGTGTGTGTGTGTGTGTGTGTGTGGCGTGTGTGTGTGTGTGTGTGTGTGTGTGTGTGTGTGTGTGTGTGTGTGTGTGCGCGCGCGCGCGCGCGTATGTGTGTGTGTGTGTGTGAGTGTGTGTGTGTGTGTGTGTGTGTGTGTGTGTGTGTGTGTGTGTGTGTGTGTGTGTGTGTGTGGTGCATAAACCAAATTAAAAGCGAACGAGTTTTAAAAAGAATTTACACTAAGTCCACCCGACAACAGGGACAAACAAATTCCAAGACAAAACTCGACGTGCTCCGATTTCTTAGGCCTTCTTCAGGCAAGATAAACGAGATTCACTACAATGAATACGAAGAACGAGTCATCACTTGTCTTCTAAAATTCGGCGCAGGAGGGCGTTGAGGTGGGCGTTGATTTAACGCCCATCTTCTGCCGAATTTGAGAAGATAAAAAAGTGATTGCTATGTTTTTCGTTGTCACTGTCCTGCATGGTGTGTATCGTCTTGGAATTTGTTTGTCCCCGTTGTCTGGCGGATTTAGTATAAATTCTTTTTAGAATTGTTGCAGTTTCCTCCTGCGGTCCCCTCACTTTCAAACTAAACAGCGACGGACGTTTGAAAATGGGCTCCGTACAAGTTGCTTCCGTACTCCGAAAGCTGGCAGTATACGAACCCTGGATTTTGCGGACATCTCCATGAAAGAACATGCCTTCCTTAGAGTTGAATTTTCGCTTCAAATGTCCTTGTTTCCTGCCGACTTTTATCAACGAGATATGTAAAAAGGCCAACAAGTATATCGCAATGTGCCAAGGGACTCTGAAACTGAAGTCGCCGACAGACGGTGACATTGTAGGTTGCCTCCTCACGTATTTGTTCCGGGGCAGTTTTCTACTACGATGCGGCGACGTCGAACAGAACCCCGGGCCTCGGAAGGACAAACCTGTATTACCAGTGGAACTCGGAGATCCAGCACTGAGAAGACTGCAGCCGCTACTACCAGCATTCTCCACCCCAACCCGTTATTGAACCGACCAAGCAGGATTCAATGTCTATGCTTCAGTGTCTGAGTAACAAATTTGACAACCCACTCAAACTATGAGAGAGATTATTACTGACATGAAAGATGATATGAAGCACATCAGAAATGGTCACGATGCACGTGCTGAAGAGGCGGATACAGGACAGAGAACTATAATATGTCTGTTCTGGCTCACCCGCTCTCAACCGGCCTTGGCCGGATTCGAGCTGCCGAGCCAGAACCAGACATATTATAGTTCTCTACCAAGTAAGACTTCAATAACCAAAAAAATAACGACCCTACAAACAAACATATTGTGTAGGATTATCCGTTTTCAATACTAATTTACTAAACTTTTTAGATTTTAGTTTTTGCTTAATCCTATGTTTTTCCTGATCGTTTTCAATAACATCATTTTCGCGCAAACATTCTTCAAATGAGTCTCTGTCTTTCATGTGAAATAACACTACAGTCTTTAATTGTTATCTAAAGTCTTTTAAAACTGAGTTATATTTCTGACATAAAATCCACACACTTTTTCCCAGCATGTCTTCCGCTAAAGGCTAGTTTCGACAAAGTTTTTCTTTTTTTAACTATGTCTCTTTCTGCCGAACAGTCATCTATAATAAATAGTGTCTGCGTTCCCTCAAACAATCTATAAAAGTGTTCTAAACATTCACTCAGTTTATTGCTGGGATCAACTAAAAATATGTTATCATCAGTCCATATAAACCTTCTATCATGATATGCTTTGTTCCATTTAAGTGTTGGGCAGAAAATCACAATATGATCAAAATTATAACGATAAACTGTTTGTAACAGGTCAAGGATAAATATTGTTTTTCCACAACCAGTTTGTCCACAAATTAATGAACAATGAGGGGTTTTTGTTATAAAGTTTAACTGCTCCATAGTTTTATAATAGAATTTAATCTAATCCAGTTATTGTTTTTATCATGCCCTCTGTTAAAACTTGTTCAGTATAATAAAACCCTATAAGACCTAAATGTGTAAGATTAATCCAATTTAGTTCTGTAAGATTGTTTCTATTTAGACTAATATTGATTTTGTTGCTTGTTGTTATGACCTTAATATCCTCGCCATTGTGAAGAACGACGACAGTAACTTTAAGTTTTTCAACGTCTAAGTTTTGCCAGCTAATTAGAATTCCTTTTAGAAGGACGTCACTAACGCCCACAACCCCATCCCTCTTTACATCTTTTAAGACAGAAATTTCAAATATCATTGTGAACGTGTCTCCTAATTTCATTTGTGGAATGAATTGTAATTTTGTAGAAGCATCTTTTAAAACCGTTTCTCTTCTGTGGAGGATGTACTGTTTATTCCCGTACGGCTTTATTTCAATCTCTTTCCGACTATTGTCATCTGGCATAAGACTTACATGTAAAGGGCCAGAGTTGAATGCTTTTCTGAAACTTTTTTGACGGCCAAAAAATGTAAATGGGCTTATGAATTCAAATTTTATTTCCCATTCTAAATATGGTTCTAAATGCCATTTGAGGTCAGGTTTTCGAACTATTTTATATTCATACTGGCCAACATTATTTGCTTCTAGATTGCGCAGTTGCTCTAGTTTAGGAAACTTTTTGTTGTCGCCAACCTCTTTGCGTTTATAATCACCATCTTTAGTGTACTCAAAACCATACAAAGTGCCTATTTCACCATTCTGTTCAAAGTCCGCAACGTCTGCAAGGTCTTTTAATTCTAAAGTTATACACCTCACAGGCGCTAATGTAACTCCCGGTTCTTCTGGCCCACGCGACATGTTTTAGTACAACGTATTATTTTATTTCCAAAACAATGTGCAGTTATCACATTTCACGACTTTCCCCGTTTTGTCTGTGATTTTTATATTAAATGATCCGACCCTCCCACAAACTAATTTTTTAAACTGTAAATTAGGGAATTGTATGATTTCATAATCGCAATATGCAGCTTTCCCTGACGGAAGAGCTCTTAAAACAGTTGAGGGCCTTCCATCATGTAAGTTTTCATCAGTGCTCAGCTCATCCAAATGAACATAGAGTAATGAATGTAATGCAAGATCGAGCGGATTTTCCCCTCATAAGTAGTTTTGGTTGGTGTAACTCTAAATCTATGATTGTTAGCTGCAAAGCCTAACATTTTAGCTAGCTCTTTATCAAAATAGTAACCTGCTTCTTCTTCAGACTTGAATAATAACATTGTTTTCAGATTCGCATTGTTAAGTTTGAGAGTAATGTCAAAGTTACTCATTGCTTCTTTTAGTGAGCAAAACCCGTAATAACCATCAGGTATTGTTAACTGGCTAACTTTGGCCCCTGTTTTGTCAACTTTTAGAATCTTATTATTATTTAAGGATTTAGTAATATTAAACCATACGACTTTGTAAAATATTTCATGGAGTGCGACCATTTTGGTTCCGCATTCGTTATTAATAGCATGTTCTAAAACGAAGGACGGTCTTGAGTTGTTATTGTTACAAACATTTTTTAAACGAAATAAAAATGACTGCATTTAAATATACTGATGCAAAATATTCTGCTGGGCCGCACTACAATCTTAAAAACATAACAACTGATACTCTTGTCATTTCTGTGACTCAGTCTGACACCTTTCAAGTAAAGGTTAGTACTCCATTGAAGAGCTATCTTAACCTCCTATTAAAAAAGACTACATCGCAAAAGTGTGGTTCAGTCATCCGATGCAGTTTTATCAGAACCAGTTAAACTTTGCTGTGTTTTGTGCAACAACTGGGTGTGGAGTATCGTATGCTGATCATCTAAATCATCCTAATCCTTTGTGAGGTCAGTGTACAGATTTCATTTTTATTACACCTTTAGACGTATTTTGACTGAACTGCAAGCGCCATTACCAAATGACAACCGTTTAATCCATTCAGCAACCGAATAGACATGAAGGCTTTTGAAAGGATCTGTAACGAATTCAATATTAATGTTAAGACAGACTTTAGACAAAAGTCAGATCTTAATCATGGCTTAGGCACCCCTTATTTTTGGGGCGTGCACAGAAAGTATAACTATGACTGGAATCCTCCCTACACATCTTTCTCTTCAGGCACAACTGTTCACCTTGGGTTCATAGAGCAAGAGCATAAAACAGCATGGACGACATTTATCTTAGACACATCTGAGGGCCTAACTAAAGCAGGAATAGAGCGAATAAACGACTCTGTTCGTACTTACGTTTGGTGTTTGCTAGGTTCGCAAGCACAAACAAGATCGAACATAACTGATCCTTCTACTGGTTTTGATGCACAAAAACAATACTTAGCAAATTTAGAGGACGCCATTAATTCTACAGTTGATTTACCTTCAAGTATTAAAAGATACCAAAATGTTTTACAATTTGCAAGATCGAAAGTAGACTTTGCTGTTGGCACTGGTTTATACATGCTGCCTTCTGACCTCAGGCTCCAGATAGGAACAATAATAAACTACAATAATGAAATCCTCGTGGCAGGCAATGAACAGAAGGTCGGAAAAAAACGAAATAAATTCTGAGCCTGTTATATTGCAAGCAGTAAACAAACAAGATGTCCCCCCAAGAATAAGTCATCCAATCCCCGCGGCCCAAAGCCCGAAGACCGTTGAAGAAGTCAAAAAAAATAATGACCATGAATATGAAAAGACAGCGATTGTTCTTGGATTAACTGGCCTAGGATTACTTGGTCTTTATTTTACTAAATATTAACCCGACTATTAAGAGAACTAAGGCCCATAAGTGCTCGGCCATAAAGCCAACTACTTTGCTTGCAGTAGACAAAAGCCAGCTAACAACACCCCCTAATATACCCGGTAAAGAGTCTATAGCTTTACTGGCTACTTTTTTTAATAAACCCGCAAGATGATCAAGCTGTTTTTTTACCCATGATTAATCAGGTGGAGGCGATGGCGGTGGAGGCACCGGCCCTTGACCACCCCCCCACCCGTAATAGCCATCACCAGTGTACTTATTGCAAATCCTAAGGCTGTTATAACGCTCGCTAATGTGACTCCTTGCTCTCTAAACAGTGTTCTTATTCGTTCTGCTAGTGTCGTGTCTTCATATAAAATTCTTTGGATAGTTTCTCTTATTCTGCTCACTTGAGTTCGCAATTGTTCTCGGTTAGTAGACAACACTTCTAGTCTTGCTGATCTCTCTTGTTCAAGATCTTTTAGTCTTTGGGTTATTCTTTCTTTAATATCAGGCCCTAAGTTGGCGTCATCAGCCTCAACAAGTTTTCTTTTTCTCTTTTTATATGCTCATCTAGTTCACTAGTTTTGCTAAATTGTTTGTTAATTCGCCTCTGATGCTTCTCAAGCATGATCAAGGGCCGCTATTTCCCGCATAGGCAATGGGGAATCATTAATTGTTTTTAACGCTGTTTCTTCTGAAAAACTGGTTTCTGCTTCTATTACATTTATTATTTTGTCTGCTGTTTGACTTAAATCTTGAAGTTCTATGTTTTGCATTTGGTTATCTGTTGCGAGATCTTGTAGTGGGTTTTGTAGTTTAGCAACTGCATCCCTATCTAATATCGGTCTAACAAGGTCAAGGCGATTTCGATCGGCAACTTTAAGTCTTTGTCTAATTGTATTCATGCCTACAAACTTTGATGGGTCTCGTTTATCTGTAAGCTGAACAGGTTCTCCTTGATCGTTTTTCACATACAAATGGCCTTTTTTATCTACTTCAAAACCAATAGGAAAATCAGGAGATTCTAGGCCTAAACTTTTGTAAAATGATTCAACCTTACTTAATGTTAATTTATGCTGACTTTCTGCTAATTCATACATCAATGAGTGATGCTGTATCAAAGGAGTCACTTCACTCATGTCGTCTCCAGGATCAGAAACTCATAATCTTCATCTTCTCTGCCTTCCATGTTTCTTTAATAATAAACTTTTTATTTTGTTTTATAAAAAAAATGTCAAAAAACATATGGCTCGATTCTTGACCCGCATAGAAGATTGAAAGAGCCCTTTGGCGTGAAGGGAAATAAACGGAATATTACTGTTCCAAATAATCCATCTACTATTGATGCAGATCAAATTCTTACTGTCAAATTTCCAGACCTAGGAGCGGATGAAGTGATTGTGCCAGGCTCTGCGCGACTTACTTTCAAATAGAACTCGAATCAGCAACAGCCCCAAACAGGACAGTTGTCCAGAATCTAGGACGGGCAATCGTTAAGAAAATTTCTATAAAACTTGAGGGGCAAGAAATATTTTCTTTACACAATGCAGACATATTTTTAACCTATTCTGATCTATGGCTAACCGGGAACGAAAGGGCTGACTTTGCGTTTCAAGGAATCGAAAATGAAGAAGCACTAAAACATAGAATAGGCGCCGCAGATGTTAAAGACGGCAAAAAGTATGTAGCTGTAAGTTATGCGTATGGAAATCGCTTTTCCATCCCCTTGGATTTTGAGTTGTTAAGTGCGCATGCGCCATACTTTCAAGGAGCATTAAAAGACAGATTGTCATATGAACTAACTTTTAATGAATACAAACGTGTTATCAGATCATCAGACACCGAAGCAAAGTACAGCATTTCTGACATCGCGTTAGAGTTTGACGTTGTTAGCAACCCTAACTTAGCGAGGCTGATTGAGCAACAATATCAGTCAAAATTAGCAATATATTACGAAAGAGTGATTCATCATACAAACATATCCCAGAAGCAGGGCAGACGCTATATGGAATTTTAGTTTTAGTGCTGCGGCAAGATCGCTTAAAGGTATTTTATTGCTGTGTGAAGATGAAGAACCATTCAAAAGAGGAAGTGAAAAGTTTATTAATCCTAAAATAACGAAAGTACAATGTTCGATTGAGGGTAGCCCTAACCAAATCTACGCTAGCGGGCTTAAACCTTATCAGCATTTTGATGAAATAAGAAAATTGTTCGGAGGCGGGAGGCATAGAAGTCCAACAGTAGACCTTGTGTCTAAAGATCTACACCTTCACAGTGTTAGGCTTGATGATTATTTAACAACAAAATACGGTTTATGGATTGACCTAAGATCGACAGAGGATAATCAGTTGCATGGAAGTGGGAGAACTGTTAAAGACGGAATAAACATTCAAATTGATAAAGAAAAAGATGGCGATAAACCAGTTAATGCACATTTGTTTTTAATATATGATGCGCAGCTGAATATTCAAGATAACAGATTAAAAGATAATACAATACTAAATTATTTTTTATTTTATAAAAAGCATGTCTGTTCAGGTTTATCCAAATGTGCCTACAGCGCCAGAGTCGCCAAGAGAAGAGATAGCCCCGGCATAAAAACCTTCAGATTAACCAACATTACACAAATGCTACAAAAACTAGAGCAAGACCTTTCAAAATACAGCAAAACCAAACGAAGGTATTCTGCTGCCTTTAATGCTGTTACATATGTTAATACGGGAGCATCGACTTTGAGTGCACTATCGGCAGGAACGAGTGTAGGTCTCTTAGCATCAGGCATAGGCGCACCTGCAGCTTTACCTCTAGGAGGTTTGTCTTTAGCTCTCGGCCTGTGTTCATTAGCTGTAGGTGCTGCTAGCAAAAAAATAAAAAATAAACTCCAAAAGCACACAGCTATAGTTCAACTAATAACAGCTAAACTTAGTTCCTTTAAGCTGATTATAAATAAAGCGCTAGTTGACTCAAACATCACGGATGAAGAATTTAGTCGTTTACAGGCCGATTTTGATGACTACAAAAGACAAAAGTTTGATCTTCAAGAAAGGCAAGGACAAGTTTTTCTCAACAGCCAGACGCCGAGCAGATAAAAAAGGAATGCTTAAAAAAAGTAAACGAAACATTAAACTCTGTTCTAAACAGCTCACATTAACAACACCAAAAGGTGTTTATACTTTAGTTTATGAGTCCAAGCACAAAAAGACCACCGATATTGATTAATTATTTTTTTGATTTAAATAAATATTTTGAGTTAGAAAAGAAACTCAACATGGATAAGACATATGAAGGACCAGACGAATTGTTTGAAGCAATGCAAGAAAATTTATCAAGAGCACTGAATGATATTGATTAGAAGTCATTGATCCAGCAAACGTACGGGCAAGTGTTGGTCATGCTATTTCTCAAGTTCCAGGCAAACTAACAATAGACCCGCCAGTTAAAGTAATGTTAGCTGTTTTAATCGACTATGTAACAATAAATGAGAAAATCTAGAAGTTTGGGTCTCAACTAAAACAGCAGGTTATTCTTTCTCGTAATGACTTAACACCCGGTTGGGCAGACCAACTGCTTACACAGTTTGATGTGGCCGCTGAAGAAGCCAAAATGAGAGGCTCTGGTTGGTCAGAGGGCGAAGTCTTAGAGATCAGATTAAAACAGTCTAAGTATGCGCCGATTGTAGGCAAGTCTCACATTCACTACCTCCAGCATTAGTTGCAAAAAAAGCAGTTCTAAACATAAAGAATACAGACAACAAATGTTTTATGTGGTGTGTTCTTGCAAGGCTGCATCACGCCCGCAAAAACGCAGAAAGAGTGTCTAACTATTGGGATTACATTAATGATCTTAACTTCGATGGAATATCCTTTCCTGTTGGTATAGACAAAATTGATCAGTTTGAAGAACAAAACAAACCAATAACTGTTAATATCTACACATGGGATGAGGAAACAAATCTACAGCCTATGAAAGTGTCCAAGAACAGCCCAACAATAGGCGAACCAGACAAAAATCATGTTGACTTACTGCTGATGCTTTCACCAGCGGGGCTACCACATTACACATTGATACGAACAATGAGTAGATTATTGGCGCATACTTCAAAAAACACTAACAAACAAGAATTCTGCAGAAAATGTTTAACAAGAATTCCATCTGTGCAAGCTGCGAGTGAACATATAAAACATTGTATTAAACCCAGTTGACTGTAATACAGAACTAATTACGCCCCCACCCGGATCTAAAGTTAGTTTTAAGAACTGGAAAAAACTGCAAATTCTCCATATGTTGTTTACGCAGACTTTGAGTCGCTTATTGTTCCTTATGAAGGGCCAGCGCCACAAAAACTTCGAAAAACAGTCTTAATGAGTAATCATCAGATTTGTTCATTTGCCTTCATCATTGTTAGGTCGGATGGCGCTCATTCAACGCCAGAATTATACAGAGGACCAGATGCGGCTAGAAGATTTTTACAGCGCATGCAAAAAGTGCGTAATGATTGTTCTAATAATCTGAATTATTGAAATCATAATGTCGTCTGAAGACCAACAACAGTATGACTCAGCCACACATTGTTGGATTTGTGGTTTAGGCCTCTCATCAGACGCAGAGAATCCAACAGTAAGAGACCATGATCACATTAGTGGAAAGTTCAGAGGAGCAGCACACAGTAAATGCAATCTTCAACTAAAGTTTTGAACCAAAGACATGGAAGCTGCCTATATCTTTCATAACTTGCGAGGTTACGACTCTCATCTTATAATGAAAGCAGTGGACGATGCCTTCAGGGTGTCATGCATTGCACAGTCATCAGAAAAGTACATGTGTTTCACTTTAAATAACATGTCTTTTTATGACTCTATGCAACACATGATGGGATCATTAGAGTCACTGGCTATGTCCTTAAAGTCCTGCCCAATAACGGAAGAATATTTTGACCCAACGCTTGTTAGAAAGGGCGTTTACCCTTATGAGTACATGAACAGTTGGCAAAGGTTTGACGAAGACACACTTCCTCCTAAAGGCGCGTTCTTTTCTAGTCTTAGAGGAAAGGACATCAGTGATTCTGATTACCAGCATGCTCAAGATGCGTGGCAGAAGTTAGATTGTAAAACAATGGGAGACTATCATGACTCCTACTTGATGGCTGATACATGTTTGTTGGCGGACGTCTTTGAAAATTACAGAAAGACTTGCATGAAACATTATAGCCTGGATCCCGCGCATTACATTTCTGCGCCCGGGATGAGCTGGGACGCTTTCTTAAAGTTTACTGGAGTACAAATTGATTTATTGTCAGATTTACCAATGATTCAGATGATTGAAAACGGGTTGCGTGGGGGAATTAGTATGGCATCGCATCATTACTGTAAAGCAAACAACAAATACTTGGACGACTATGATCCGAGTAAAAGGTCTAACTATCTCATGTATTTAGATGCAAACAATCTGTATGGATGGGCAATGGCGCAATCACTTCCATTACGTAACTTCAAGATGTACACAGAAGACAATCCGAAAAACATTCAAAAGGCATTAAAGTGGTTGGGCCAGTTTGACGCCAGGTCAACAGCGTGGGTTCATTCTAGAAGTTGACTTAGAATATCCTCATGAACTCCATGACCTCCATAATGACTATCCATTAGCGCAGAAAGTCTAAAGATGAATCCAAGAGAGCCGCCTAAACTTGTGCCTAATCTTCGCGGCAAAAAAAATTATGTCTGTCATTACAGACTTCTACAATTTTATTTAAGACATGGTTTAAAGTTGACAGCTGTTCATCGTATAATTGCTTTCGATCAAGAACAGTTCATGAAACCATACATCATGAAGAACACTGATCTCAGAACTAAATCCACAGATGCTTCAGAAAAAGACCTTTTTTCAAGTTAATGAACAACAGCTGTTTCGGAAAGACTATGGAGAATCCGCACAAGCGCAAAGATGTCAGATTGGTCACCAGAGAGAACGAAGCAATTAAGCTGACTTCAAAACCAAATTATCAGGACTTTAGAAGATTTCATGATCAGCTTTTTGGCATAATGATGAAAAAAAAGAAAGTCAAATTGGACAAGCCTGTATTTATTGGGTTTACCGTTTTAGAATTATCAAAGCTTTTGATGTTAGAATTTCTTTATGACTACTTTAAACCCCTGTATCCAGAGTCCAGAGTACTTTACACAGATACAGATAGTTTTGTTATAAATATCCCTACTGAAGACATCTATAAAGACATGGAAATCGAAGTAGATAAAGGGCATGCAGGATGGTATGATACATCTGATTACCTAAAGATTTGCCTTTGCATTCAATTACTAACAAGAAGGTTTTAGGAAAGATGAAGGATGAATTATCTGGAAAGGTGATCAAGGAGTATGTGGGGTTAAGGTAAAAAATGTACAGTATTTCGAGCCAGGAGAAAACCATTAAGAAAGCAAAGGGAATATCTCGCAGTGTTGTGCAGTCAAACATATCACATGACAACTACAAAGAAGCATTGTTTGACAATAAGACTTTTCATCATGACAACGTAAAACTACGATCTAATCTACATGAGATCAACACAACGGTTGTAACAAAGAAGTCATTAGATAGAACAAACACAAAACGTGTGTTTGTTAATCCAGAGTTTTCATATGCAATCGGGCACTGGAGAACAGCGTAATTATATATCTTCTTCGGGTATATATTCAGGCCCATATTTTTCATCAACTTTATCTATAAAATCAATCATATCATCCTCCAATTCAGACAAATTTTTTCTCATGTTTGCTTGATGCGCTTGAATATTTTTTATTATATCAAGATATTCTTTATTCCATATTTGATAGTCAAAATTTGGGATTTTGGGCTGTAGGTGATCTGGATGCATTGCTATGTGCTGATGAACCCTCGCAAATGTTGCACTAATAGCAGAACTCAAATCAAATGATTCCCGTATCAGTTCGAAGGTCTTTTCCTTTACCATTCTTGTTTCGTTCTGCACTTCCTTCTGAGCTTCCATTTTAAACTCAAATATATTTACGTAAATTAACTAAGCAACTGGAACTGTGTCTGGTGGAATTATCTGCAGTTCTTCCTTCACAAAAGATCTTGAGGAGCCGGTTGTTTTGTTGTGTCAGTTTCTCGTAAATAATACACGGGCGGATTCATTTTTACAATTCTTTTTATTTCATATGGATCAACACTCCAAACTGGATCGGTTGCCCTGATGCGAGTGTCCCCTTCTGCTTCCCCCGGTAAATAAAGGTACCTTACTTTCAAACCAAACGGCAATAGTTTGTTGGATGAAGACTCTCCTTCAACAACATTTATTGTTTTTCTTTTGATTGCTTGTACGGGTTTTAGCCCTTTAAATTCTTCATTATTCATTGCGCGCAAAACTGAGGGCAGTCTTCTAACCCATTCTGTGTTGCGAGAATTGTCAATCAGCTCTCTGTGATACTGGTAAGAAAAAAGTCTTTCGGCTAACTGTTTGTTAAAGTTTTCGACTAAAGCCTGTGATCTGTGAACTCCTGGGATGCCTCTTTTAATGGTAACTCTATGTTTAACAATAATTGATTCACTTGGCCTTTAAATTCTTTTCCATCATCGACTTGAATCATGCGAGGATAAGTTAGCGGGCCTCGTTGGTATATCAGTTGTATGGCAACAGCAACAGCAGAAGCACCCCTTTTGTGTTAATGGTTCCGCATCTTTGTATCTTGAAGCTATGTCAATGACTGTGAGTGCGTACTTAAATCTTTTTCGTCTAATCGTATCAGAGGGTAAATATAGAAGATCCATTTGATGGGTGTCGTTCGGTATTGCGTTCACAAAGTGTGGTCTCTGTATTCGTCTAGATCAGGTAAATAAATTTGCCAAATCGCTTGTTTAGATTAACCATTCCTTTGCTGTTTGTTCACTGACTCCCGCTGCTTCGCTTAGCTTTTTAATTGCTGTGATTCCTTTCCAATATCCTTTTGGTGAATAATAGATTTTGTTCATTTTTATTCAGCCAATATTATGCGCAACAAAATACACAACGGTCATACCAAAGACAATAAACACGATTTCTTGCATCTTTTGTTTTTCTGATGGTTGATAAAAGTCACTGAATTTTGGTGGGGGCAATGTCTCGATTGGTTTGCCTGTTACAAGATAATATTGTTTTATTGCTTGATCAACGTCTTTAAATGTGTAAGCTGCATGTCCCTGTTTTTTCAGTGTGTCGTTAATAAAATCTAACTGCTCGATTCTGCTTTTCATAACGATCTTGTGCTGCAGCTAGTTGCTCCACAGCTTTGTTATGTCTTTTTCTCTCATCGTCATCCCGTAGTTTACTAAATGCGTAATTACTTCCGCTAAAAGCAAGCGCATTCACCACAGCGCCACCTATCATCATTACGAGTGAAGCCATTTTTTATAAATGTATTTTTTTACATATTTATATTCTCTGGAATTATTCCTTGCTTAACTAGAAAATCTTTCGTAGCGAATGAAGCTGCAATAATAGCAATTAGCTTTGCTGAATCCTCAAAGTCTAGTTTGCCAAGATCTGCTGGTTTCATTTTAACAAGCCTTTACCAAGCATCGTGTATCCTATACTTAGGCCTCCAATAACAGCAGAATGGTATACAAGGTTGGCAATAGTTTTTTCGGCGCTCATTTTTAAAAATAAAATAATTATAATTAATAAAAACATGAACACCGATGATCTATTAAACCTTCCTGAACTTATGATTACAAATGACCAGGTTGATGACCAAGCTATTATGCCCAAAAAGGAGAGGCTGTATTCTTTGGCAGCATGTGGAAAAACAAAACAGTTCCTCGGAACTGAATTCAGCATAGAACAGATACAACAGATGGCGCCACAAGACATTTTAAAGTATCACAACAGGTATGAAGCGCAGCTGGGGTCGAGAATGGTAAAAAGTGTTGGGCAAACGGTTCTTAGTTTGTACACTAAACTAGTCAGCAGATTTGCTCCCATTGATTCTGAACAAGATCTTACGTATGATTTAACGCAAGATCCAGTTTTAACAAAGTCATTAGAGTCTCTAAGCTGTGATCTATATTACAGATTTGGAACATTGTTATCGCCATTAATCATGGGATTAATTACTTTTAATCATATAGATTTTATTTCCCTTCAAAATGACCGAGCCAGAAAATCAGCAGAATCAGAAAACACTGAATCAGGTGGAGAAAGTAACCAAGCCAGAAAATCAGCAGAATCAGAAAACACTGAATCAGGGGGAGACCAGTGAAAAGCATCCTCATCCTGGGCGTGTTAAAGCAGGAAAAAAATTAGCAGAGTGGAACAGACAAAAAAAAATTAATGTTACAATCACAGAATATAAACTCATAATGAAAACATAACACCACCAACGCCAACAGTTGATCCAATGCCAGCTCCAAAATAAGAGCAAGTTAATTTAAGGGCACCAAAGTCTTCATGGAATATTGAACTTAAAACAGTTGTCATTTTTGGCGCCATTGCTGCTGCTGGGGCAGTTATTACGGTTATAAAATATATAACCAATGGCAACAAAAACAAAAGCAGCCAAAAAATCTGAACCACTAAAAGAAGAAGACAACAGCACGCCAGCACCGCCAATAACCAAAAATAATTTTGATCCATTTAAAATGCAATAATATTTTAATTTAAATTTAAATTTAAATTTTTTTGATAAAAATAGATCATGGCGGATTATTATTTGTTTAAAATGATGAAGTCAATAAATAAAGACATGGAGTCTATAAAAGACATTTCCATAGACCAGAATTGTAATTGCTTAGGATGTAAGAACTTCATTAAGATCTATGCTGACCGATTTCACACCAAGGGCGTTAAGCAAGACATCCTCAACGATGACGCGTTTTTTGAGGCGTGTGTGTACTATATTAGACATCTACTATTTAAGATAAAAACATAGATTGTATTTTTTTTAATAATTATAAGATAACTTGAATAAGAACTTGGCTGTACTTAGAGGATGACTTAGTTATGATCTTAGGTTAACTTGGTAAGAACTGAGGATGACTTGAGGACAACTTGAGTAAGAACTTAGAAGTAACTTGAGAATGACTTGAGAATAACTTAAGTAAGAACTTGTGAATGACTTAAGGATGACTTGTGAATGACTTGAGGACAACTTGAGTAAGAACTTAGAAGTGACTTGGAGTGACTTGAGTTAAGAACTTGTGGATGACTTGAGTGTGCATGCGTGGGGTGGGTGGGGGTCGTGCGTGCGTGGGGTGGGGTGGGGGGACGTGCATGCGTGGGGTAGGACAAAACAAACAACAAACACAAACAAACAACAAACAAACACACAATAGACAGTCCTGGGGTGGGGTGGGGGACGTGCGTGCGTGGGGTGGGGGTGGGGGTGTGCATGCGTGGGGTAGGACAAAACACACAAACACCAACAAACAAACAAAAAGCGGAACTACTAGGACCACTTCTTGCTTTGTGACTAAACAGGTTGTGTCCCGCGCGCAACCTCAATCAACTAGGTCAAGTGAATGTTGAAAAAAGAAACAATTAAAAAATGTTTAAAAAAAAAAAAAAAAAAGAAATTTGTTTTCATTGAGAATCCAAAGAAAAAAAAAAAAAAAAAAAAAAAAAAACCTAGGTCAAGTGATCACATATGATCACTTGGCCTAGTTTGCCGCTAAGCTTTGCAGGTGCTGCCGCGCTTTGCAGGTCAAGTGATCTGAGCAAAATCCTTTCAACCACTTGTAGAAATCTCGCTATTCAGAACTGCACTATGGGTATTTAACTCTCGCTTTACAAATCCAACGATGCATGAGTGGAGACCGCTAGATTGCTCTGAATGCTTCTATTGAAATCTCTGGGGAGTGCTGCGCTTCACTGCATGCCTTTAAAAAAAGAACAGCCTGCATAAGCCAATCTCTCTCACCTGCAGTGTGTGTGTGGATTTTATGTCAGAAATATAACTCAGTTTTAAAAGACTTTAGAGAACAATTAAAGACTGTAGTGTTATTTCACATGAAAGACAGAGATGCATTTGATGAATGTTTGCGTGAAAATGATGTTATTGAAAACGATCAAGAAAAACGCAGGATTAAGCAAAAACTGAAATCTAAAAACTTTAGTAAATTAGTATTGAAAACGGATAATCCTACACAATATGTTTGTTTGTAGGGTCGTTATTTTTTTTGGTTATTGAAGTCTTACTTGGTGGAGAACTATAATATGTCTGGTTCTGGCTCGGCAGCTCGAATCCGGCCAAGGCCGGTTGAGAGCGGTAAGCCAGAACAGACATATTATAGTTCTCTAGGACACAGAATGCAAAGCCGACTATCTGGAAGGACGCTCAAAGAGGAACTACCTGATTCTCTATGGACTCCATCGTAACAGAACAAGACATGGTCAGAGTGCAAACTCGGGCTGAGGCAAGACTTCCAGTTTGATCGTGCTTCATCGCTTGAATGCCAAGCCCAATTCATCGATCATTGACCGCTGCATTTTCTACAAAGACGAGGACCAGATTCTTAGAGCCGAACATAATCTGAAGGGCAGTGAAAGAGTTCGTTGGTGAGGACTTATTCTTCCGGGTCAGAAATGTGTGCAGGTCACTGTGTCCTTTTCTGAAGAAATCCAAAGGGAAGGGTAAACGGCCATCCACGATTTTCGATCATCTCCTTATTGAGAGAAAAAAAGATATCTTGGTGAGGGACAACGTCTTAGAGAGTGTAAGTAGGGGAGTGGCCATACCTTTGTGTGATATCAGCAGTAAAATCTACAGTGCACTTATGAATAACAGACTTCAAGAATGGATAGAAGAATAAATTTGACAGGCGAATATTAAGCGGGATTTAAAAGAGGCTAATCTACAGTTTATTACAATACTGTACCAACATTAATACAAAAGCAGTTTTGCTTCGATCGGAAAGTGTATTTCCCTTCATTGATTTTGAAAAGGCGTTTGATGCTAAGCAGGGAGCTTATTATGGCCGATTCTTTTGAGAAATGGAATTAAAGGCAAGGTGTACAAATGTGCTCGTGGTATGAACAAGTATACTTGTTTGCGCTCAAACGAATCTTAGGCGTCGACTTAACAACACATAACGATTTGTATTGAGAAATGAACAGGTACCTTATTTACAAGCATTCTGTTACAAAATGTATTAGGTTCTGCTTAAGATTAACGAGAATGATCGAGAGTAGATTACCCTATAAGGCTCATCGTATGTTTGATTTGGCTGACCGTGACGAAAGAAATTGGGCCTCAAATGTTCGTTGTAAATTATATATGTATGGGTTTGGTTATGTCTGGCTGAACCAAGGGGTTGATGCAATTAATGATTTTCTTAGAATCTCTAGCGATTGACTGACTGCGTATAGATGGGAAGAATGTAATTTTCATGTGAGTAGTTGCAAAAGATTCAATGTTTACAGGTCCTTTTGCACCATGCCTGGCGTTAATACCTATCAACTGCTGAATCTGGACAAGCTGTTAAAGTGTGTGACTACTAGACTCAGACTGGGTATTTCTTGCAGTGCACTATTGTCCTCACCGATCCCATATAAATGCAGATATATTATGCCAGCTTTACAGAGAGGATATAGAAAATGAAGTGCATTTTGTGTTATGTTGTCCTGTCCTGCAAAAATTAAGAGCTCGGTATATGCAAAGTCCCATATTAGTTTAGATTAGCACTTCTTTTGGTATACTCATGAACAACCAGTCAGAAATTTGTTGATTTATTCATCTGTTAAAAGCATTCAAATTGCGGTCTTTTATTTTGTCTTACGATAGTTTCTCAACGTTTGTTGGTTAAGCCTGTGTGTAGTTGCTACTATACGGTGCTTCTAGGACTCAGTCTGCTTGCACCTCTTCATGAGGGGCAATGGCCTAAACACGAATATATTATCTTCTCTCTCTCTCTCTCTCTCTCTCTCTCTCTCTCTCTCTGTCTCTGTCTCTGTCTCGACTCTCTCTCTCTTGACTCTCTCTCTCTCTCTCTCTTCTCTCTCTCTCTCTCTCCACCCGAACCAACGATAATTAAAAATGCACGCTAAATGCAAATAACTATCAGTTTAAGGGGGCAAAGTGACACCCCACTGAGGCAGCGGTCGTCCCATTCCACCCTCCACTTCCTGCCTCCAGTGACAATCACCTGTGACGCCACCCATGATTTCACCGCGCAAGTCTTTCATTTACTCTTCAACATGACAAAGGGAAACGATTATGTTTAGCATGGAAAGGTGTTCCGGATATTGGGGGTGGGATGTGGAGAGTGGGGTATGGGGGGAGGGTAGGGGGGGGTGGACTCGTTTAAAAAGGCAGAAGATATTGGCTGCAATTCTTCTTCTTTTCCTGCTTCCTCTTCTTCCTCTTTTCCTTCTTCCTCCTCCTCCTCTTCTCTTCTTCTTCTCTCTCTCCCTCTCTCTCTCTCTCTCTCTCTCTCTCTCTCTCTCTTCTCTCTCTCTCTCTCTCTCCTCTCTCTCTCTCTCTCTCCTCTGTTCGTTCCTCGACAAGAAATGCAAGATTTACCGACGGTAAA
>CM031600.1:63528622-63533622 GCA_018398815.1 Conus ventricosus | reverse complement strand
ACACACAAAAAACATCAACAACGATGGAAAATCGTTTCGCGAAGGTACACAGCGCATGTTGAGAAGTTTCCATATCGTATATGGTTCGTCACGATCAGTTTTTTTTTTTTTCATCTGAGGTAAAGTTATTTGCGCTTACTTTGGTGACGTTGTCTGCGCACGTTCTAATAATCATGTGAGGTCACATGTACAAGTGTGTGGTTTAGAAATGGAAAAGTGGAAGGTTAGTGTATGTAAGTCTGAAATTTCCTTTTGTGATCGTACAGAACACAATAATAATATCCTACCTTTTTCAGATTCATCCCTTTCTCTTCTTTGTCCCCTGTTTCTCTTCCTTCTGCTTCTTCTCCTTCTCCTCCTTCTTTTGCTTCTTCTGCTGCTGCTTCTTCTCCTTCTTCTTGCACCTCCCTGTCTTCTTCTTCTTCTTCGTGGATAACTGGATCGGATAAAAACAAAACCATCTTAGGTTGCTTATGAAATGTACAATGTGAAAATAAACGTTCGACTTTGTCTTTTTAACCTAACTAGGTAGTTAGCTCGCTTACTAATCTATCTATTCACAACTTATTCACTCACTGTTCGAATGCTACCCTACATTCCCCTAACGTGACCCAAGTGATAGATGAACAAACCGGGCGACTGACTGACTGTATAGCTAGCCGACCAACCCTACCAACCAAGTCACTGACAAAGTGGCTACATTTCAAGGCCACTGTAGTTCGTTTCAGACTCATGCTTCACGGATCCTGAATGGACACAAATCAAACTGGACTTGAAATAATCGAAAAATACTGTAAAATGGATCAATGTGTTGATATTATGGGCACATCATGCGCGTGCGCGCACATACAGAGAAGCTCACACACACACACACAAACACACAAACACACACACACACACGCACGCACGCACGCACGCACGCACGCACGCACGCACACACGTACGCACGCACGCACGCACGCACGTACACACACACCCGCGCGCGCGACGTGCGCTCGCACACACAGAGACACGCACACACAGACACACACACACACACACACACACACACACACACACACACACACACACACACACACGATTCTGTCAGGGGCAGTGTCGTAACAACGGAACCAGTCCGACATGCAACTCGGAAACAACCCCTGCGAACAAAACCATGGCACAGGAAGTATTCCATTCTGTGTAAGGTATTAGTTAGTACCCATGTCGATGGATAAGCATGTTTCAATGAGTTTTGTTGTTTGTTTGGTCATTTTTTTTTTTTGGTGTTGTGTTTTTTGTCGTTGCCTCTGTGTTCTTACGCTGACTGGGAAACCTCTGCTGCCAAAATTAACGGTGTGACAGACGGGGGTAAATCGTCCTAGGAGAGGGGAGGAAAAGACCTTTCTCACACCACGCGGATGTCGGTCTCATACATCTATACAAGTTAATACGTGTGTTGGTAACAGGACTCGCAGGCTCGTTGACCTTTCGAATGGTACCTATGATGGCCAAGGTCATCTGGATCCTCTCGGATTTTACGAGATGCGTCTGCGCATGCTCTTTCTTACCTACTTCAGGCTTCCCGGTCTTCGATGTTTTCGTGTGTTCTTCCTCTGTGCTTTACGTTCACTGAGGCATAAGACGCCCTCTGTCTTCGTTATGTAACATCGAACCGTCCATGAAGACGATGGACGAGTGAGCATTGCTGCAAGGATTGTTAAACACTCTTGACTGGGTGAAAATGCAGCTTAGCGTTCCCTTCTTATAACCTGCGAAGTTAGGTCAAGCTGTTCCATTGACCTAGTCCTACATCATCCCACTTTTTTTTTAATGATCAAGTAGTAAGAGAAGCAAAAAGGGGAGCAAAGGATTTTTTTCTTGTAATTGAAGAGTCAATCACCTATCGTCTTACAAAGAAATAAGTAATAGACTGGATGCTTCCATTTACCTTCAGAACTTCATTAAAGGATTACGTCAGACTTTTTTTTCGATGCAGACCTACTGCAAGTTTTAGTTTCAGTCTTTTATGTAATCCGTTATAAACCGAGTACAGCCCTAATATCTAGTGTATCTATCTTAGTGATGTTACTGTTCAGAATGTCATTTTTTGACTGTGAGTAAACTAATGAAGTTTTTTTTTTTACGTAAAAGTGTGCCATCTACAGTCACCAACAATGTCAATATCTTTTTGTTTTCAATTGTCGGATTTGTTATCATTGTTCCTGGTTAAATTAACGACGTGTTTTGCACAAAAGCCATAAAGTAACATACTGTATAATGATACTTTAGATCGCTTTAGACGGTTCCTTTTTTATCCCCAGTTGCATCTAACCACCACATTCACATGCTGTCCAAGTCTCCTCTCCTCTTCCATCCATCCCCCCCCCCCCCCCACGCGCTTCTAGCTTTCCTCCCCCTTCCCCATCCCCGGTCTGCTTGGGTTTTGTTTGGTTTATTTTTTGTTGCTGTGTTCTTGTTAATAAGAACATTTTACTGTGAAAATTATATTTTTGTTGTTGTTGTTAGAAATCTACAATCATCTGTATGTTCAACAGCACTTTAAACAAATTTCTTCTTTCGTTCGACTTGTTGATGCCTTACGTACAATAAATTTCTTCACATGAAAACATCAGTATTGCCAGAGAAATAGAAACATGCCGATATTCATTTCTTTGAACGGTATAGCTGTGTAGCTCCCACGAGATGATAGAAAGAAACCCTGCATTTTCAGGTTTAGCTTCAATGCAGACTGCGTTTCTATGCCAGTATAAGAGAAGACTGGAAACACGGTCTGTCATAAAATCTGCCCGACTATGCCTGGCTTTACGTGACCTGATACCACACACTGGCACCGAAGCGTCACCCACCTGCTAGGAGATGAACAATGGAGAGGATCAACACCTTCAGCTAGTTGGAGTCCCACTGCGTTCATTGAGAGAGGAAAGAGCCACGGCCAAAGATGCCAGTGGGATCCAGAGAAGTACTGTCCTCCACTGCCAAACCAGTCAGCAATTCTGCACCACCCTTGTAAGCTTGCGCTCAGTTCACATAAAAGTGCAAGCACGTATAGGGCATTCCATGAAGACGTCAAGGGACACAGCTGCTCCCTGGCAGATGACCACCAGACGCCACACAACAAAACCTCATGGGACGGCCCCGTGGGTTGTACCAGCCAATATTTCATGACCGCAGAACCCATCGGCTAAAGACGCCACCACCAAGCTAATGCTGCGCGTATCCTGCAGCCTCACTCGTTGCTGTTTCGCTGAAGGTGGAAACGGTACAACTCCAGGCATAGCTAAGCTTTCGCTACATGGTCTTACGTGTGCCCTCTGAAGAGGATCCCTGGTTGAAGTCTTTCCCGCTGTCAACAGGACTTTCCGTGTGGCAGTGGGTCTTACCTCACCGTCACTGGGCCTTTCCCCAAAGTCGGCCAAAAGGCAGACAAGAAAGAGGTACACTGAAAGGTGCCAGTGGTACCAAGAGAAGTTATAAGCTTTGTGTATGCTTCCTGTTCACAGGTTGGCTGTTCCTTTACCATACTTCACACTCGGTAATGTGAAACCGTCGTGTCTGAAGCACATACACACACGGGTGGTTTGCGGCAAGCAACGGCTGCATGCAGACTGTAGGCTGACCTCACTGAGCAGCGGACAAGAAGAAGCGGACACTGGTAGTTACCTGAGAGAGCGGCCCCTCCAAACAAACAGGTTTCTGGCCCAGAAATGGCTAGTTGCCTACGCGACAGAACGGGACTCCAACGAAAGCGAGCAGCTGGACTGCGAGGCGACATACCTATCCTCTACCCTCGTCATCTCTGAACTGACCAATCGCTCAGGGGCTTCTAACGACCCGTTGGGGGAAAAAAACTGGAAGAGAATATCACGCGACAGAACGTGACCGTCATTAATCAAGCCAGTTCAACTGGGATAAACGGCCTGACATGCAACACAGCTTCGGTTTCTGTGACCTCAAAAGATAAGGGGTTAACTGGGATTTGTTCAGAATCCCGCCGTGGGTGGAGCTAGTGAGGGATTTTTCAGGATCAGTTGCATCCCTATCTTCTGGATCTTCTGTTACAGGGATGGCCCTTTTTCTATGCCGATACTCTATGGCAACAGACATGCAAAAAATCACGTTCACGTTGTCCATAAAGCTGTAAGTTTGCCAGACACGAACGCAATTATTCAGAGCCGAAAATAACGGGCTGGGTGTATTCGTACTCACCAACTGGCCTGTTCGAACAGGTGAGAGCGTTTACATGTAAGTTACAGTAAGTTTGACTTTGGATGTTCCTGTTTAAACTAGTTACGAAGTTTTGGGTGTTCAATATCTCGCATTGTTTGCAGCTACATGGATGAACCTGTACTACGCCTTCTCTCTCTCTCTCTCTCCTCTCTCTCTCTCTCTCTCTCTCTCTCCTCTCTCTCTCTCTCTGCGCGCGGTTGTGTGTGTGTGGTGTGTGTGTGTGTTTGTGAGTGTGCGTGCGTACGTGCGCGCGTGTGCGTGTGCGTATATGTGTTTGTGTGCGTGCGTGCGTGTGTGAGTGTGTGTGTATGTGCACGCGTGCGTGCATGCGCGGGCGCTGGTGTGTGTGTGTGTGTGTGTGTGTGTGTGTGTGTGTGTGTGTGTGTGTGTGTGTGTGTGTGTGTGATGTTTCTAGGCTAATCACTCTGTTGTTTGTGAACGGAGTGCTTAAATTTTCGTTTTATTCGAAAGACAGACAGACAGAGAGAATCTGAGACTTTATGAAAACGTTGGTACTTGCTGAGTTGTTGCGCTCTTTGAAAGAAATCGGTCGTGATGCGGTTTCATTCGAGGTTTGTTGTTGTTGTTGTTGTGCTGTTGTTGTTGTTTTTACAAATAAAACAATGCCTTTTCTTTTTCAAAACAACGCCCTACGATGGCTTCTGAAGTGATTAGGTCAAGGGAAATCGTGTCTTCACTTTTTCACGTAAAATACAGCTTCAAAGATGGCTTATGATAGGACAAGAACCGAGAAGGGTAAGGACAAGTAT
>CM031600.1:63513622-63516122 GCA_018398815.1 Conus ventricosus | reverse complement strand
TCTCCTGTTGTTCTGTGTGCTCTGAGACACGTCTCCTTGTTGTTCTGTGCGCTCTGGTTGTCATTTCTGCTGTTCGTTCTGTGTGCTCTGGTGTCATTTCTGACAGGCGATTTGGTGCCGTAAGCAGCATGTGTTCGGAGGTTAGGGCCTGTCATTATTTCGCCGTGGAAGCAAGAGTTACCTACTGTTTGTTATTTACTGTAGTATCTTTTCTGCCTCTTTCATGACTGATCTGAATTTACAGAGTAATAAAGCTTGCGCGTGTGTTCCTTATGACTTCTCTCGGCATGTAACAGACATATCAAATGTATATTGACAAAATTCAGATTCGGTGTTGTTTCGGCCATTTCATACACTCTAATTGTAACAAGCCTTTCACAAAGGAACACAAAAGGAAATCATCACCAGTAGGCGCCCATCTACACGCCCAGCAACATCAGTTCGAATATGACAACATCAGCGTTCTCGACCGTGACGATAGATGGTTTCAGCGTGGGATGAAGGAGGCTATCCATATTGCCGCCAACAACCCCACACTCAACCGGACGGGGGCAGACATACCTTGCCATCGGTGTACAACACCCTCATTGTTCAGTCACACATGACCAGGGTTCGACCCGTGGTCGTGTGCACTGAACTGCAGTTCACTCAGTAGCAACACCACCGCTGACGAAGACGGACGGAGGTCTGTCGAAAGCTCCAAGTGCTATTCCTAGCTGAGTGACCTGTCTAAATTCGGTAGTCGTTAAGCCTTTTCATGATCGTGATTTCATATGTCCACTCTTGTCATGAAGAAAAAGAAAATGAGGTTTATTTTGTTCTGTCTTGTCCTGACATGCAAGTTGTTTGACAGGAACTAATTCCATGGAAACACAACACACACACACACACAACACACACACAACACACACACACACACACAACAACACACACACACACACTCTCTTCCCCTCTCTCTCTCTCCTCTCTCTCCTCTCTCTCTCTCTCTCTCTCCTCCTCTCTGGGTATATGCAAGTGTCCGTGTACGTGAGTGGTGCATTTGTGTGTGTGTGACATTAAGAGAGAGAGAGAGGCAGACAGACAAACAGACGGACACAGACAGACTAACAGAGACAGACAAATGGACAGGCAGACAGAGAGACTGAGACATACACAGACAGACAGAATGACAGCCTTTAATGACAACAGATTTGTGACCCTAACGTCTTGGGGTAAGCACACTGTCTTAAAGACAGTAACAACAAATCAGATCAGTCATTTACGACTCAGCAAAGGAACGTAGCAAACATTTCTCAGTGTACCAACATTCATCCATTAAAAACAAGCAAAGAAACAAAAAACAAAAACAAGTGTAGGTGTATGAGTCAAACTAAGCTACACACAAAGAGTTAAGGATCACTTTCACAAACATTCATAACTGTCAAAATAAGAAAGTCAATGCGTTGAAGTTTGGCCAACATTTAATTCCATTCTTTAGTGATAACGATACACAATTGCCTTCATTCTCGAGCAATCGTTTGGTGTGTACATTTGATTAAAGTGGGTACGTATCCAAATTTGATTTCCCAAAGTCATTGAAATCACAAGACAGGGCATATGATGCTCCCAAAAGCTCAGTAATGCGTGTAACCACCATGGCTGTTCTGGCACTCGACGCGAGTCCTCATCGAGTTGACCAGGTTGGTGAAGATCCTCTGTGGAAACGCCTGCCACTCAGCCTGCAGCATCTGGTAGAGGTGTTGGGCATCCCTGGGAGGGGGGGGGCTCCTCACTTTGCGATCCAGCTCATCCCAGAGGTTCTCAATCGGGTTGAGATCGGGACTGCATGCTGGCCACTCCATTCTGTTGACTCCAGACTGCTGCAGGAAGTCGTTGACCACCCTTGCCCTGTGGGGGCGAGCGTTGTCATCCTGGTAGACAGCCCTCGGTCCCATCTGCTGCAGTGTAGGCACAGCCAGCCGTCGAGGGATCTCATCCCGGTATCGGATGCCAGTCAGGTTACCCTGTACATGATACAAGGGTGTTCTGTGGTGAAGGCTGAAGGCCCCCCAGACCATTACAGAACCTCCACCAAAGGCCACCTTTTCTTGGACAGTGGCGTCAATAAAGCGTTGCCCTGGGCGCCTCCAGACCCTCAGTCGGCCGTCGTTGTGGTGAAGGGTGAAGCGTGATTCATCACTGAACAGGACCTGGGACCACTGCTGACGTGTCCACCTCACGTGACGTGCGCAGAAGGCGCGGCGTGCTGCCCTATGGGCTGGAGTTAAGTGTGGCCGTACTGCTGGGCGACGAGAACGGAGATTAAACCCATGTAGGCGGTTCTGTATGGTCTGCTGGCTGATGTTGATGTTAGTAGCCACCCCGAACTGCCTTTGAATGATGCTGGAAGAGGCTGTTCTTGTCTGCAGGGCTTGTCGTTCAATGAGACGATCGTCACGTGGGGTTGTCTTCTTCGGTCGACCAGATCTGCGTCTTTCAAGGACAATCCCAGTGGCTGTGA
>CM031600.1:63478034-63493034 GCA_018398815.1 Conus ventricosus | reverse complement strand
TTTCCGCCCTAAAACAGAACACCCAGAACGTATTCCATAACGGGGAAATTTTCTTGCTGAAGCACGAACTTTACACAAAAATCTGAAAAAATAGCACATGGCCGAAATAAAAGACTTCTCAACAAAGTCTCGAATGCCAAACAACAATAGAAATTTGAAAATACCATCCGTAAAAGACAAAGTCGTGAACTTGCTTACAGGTTTTCGAGTCGTTGCCAAAGAAATGTGGGTAAATCGCGGATGATGGTACGTTGTACGCCGTATTGTATTCCGTGTATTTCGCCTCGGTCGTGCATCGTGAGGGGGGGGGGGGGGGGGGGGGGGGGGGGGGGGGGACCGACTGGACCAGAGGGCGGAGTAATAAGCGTTTCCCTTGCCAACCTTGTCTCATAGCGTCTCTCCCACCACGTAGATCACGTGCGCCCAGTAGCTGTCACTCCCACTCCCCTGGTTGAGAACCCCCCCCCCCCCCCCCCCCCCCCCCCCCCCCACCCCGTCACGCTTTACGCCTTCGTTCCTCCGGGCCCCTTTGTCTGCTATAGCACTTGTGACTGTCTGCTTACAGTGATTGTTGGACCCGGGTGGTTGTCGCTTTGGCATCAGCGTCGACGTGGTAAAGAGAGAGAGAGAGAGAGAGAGGAGAGAGAGAGAGAGAGGTAATCGGAGAAACTTCCTGAATGCCAGTGTTGCTAGAACCGGGAAAAACCAAAGTAATATTTTTTTCTCTCTTGGCCTTTTCCTTCTGCCTCCGTCCCACCCACGTTCCTGAGTTGGATTTTTTGTTGTTGAAGAAAACAAAGAAACAGAGTGTAAACACAAGCCAAGTCAGACAAAACAAAGGCTTTAAGAGTAATACAATGTCTCTCCCAAAGTTCCCGAAAGATTTCAAAATGGATGAAGATGGCGGCGAACGAACAAAATTAGGAATAGGTTTGTTTAGAAAAACCGCCAATGACATTGACAAACAAACACATGACAAGACACGATGCTTTAATCCAAAATTTTTTCTTTCCGGAAAAAATAAATCACATTTAACCCTGTGGGACAAAACAAAACAAAAACGAAAAACGAAAAAAGAATGAAAAATGTCTATCTGTGTTGGCCATGTGGTGCGGAGGCGGAATGACTGGGGCCAGGGGTAGGGAGAGGAAACGGGGGGGGGGGGGGGGTTGCGGCGGGGGGGGTTTTTGGATGGATGGGTTGTTTTGTTCCTTTTGGGATGGTGTGATTCTTTGGGGGTTGGGATAATGGAATGAAATCGGAAAGGGGAAAGGGGGGGGGGGGGTTGAGGAAAAAAAAGAGGGGGGGGGGGGGGGTAAAAAAAACAAAAAAGTTCATAACCCCGGGTTTCGTACACCCGGAAGAGTAGGGGATTGTGGTGGTTGTTTGTTGGGGGATTGGTTTGTGGGATTTCCACCCTTGGATGGGGGGTTGGTGGGGGGTTTTGTTTATGTGGGTTATTGATGGAAAAAGAACTGTTGCCCGGTGTATTACCCAATATTGGAAAAAAACTTAGTTAAACCAGAACCCAAGAAACCCGGGGCAAAAAAACATTATTAACTTTTAAACCCAAAATTTTTAAAATAAACCCCTCCAAACCCCCCCTAAACCCCAAACCAAACCCCCAAACCCCACCACCATCATACACACCCCAAATTTGGGTTTTTTTTTTTTTTAAAAAAAAAAAAGGGCCCGGGGGGGGGGGGTTGGGGGGGGGGGGGGGGGGGGGGGGGGGGGGGGGGGGGCCCCCCCCCCCCCCCCCCCCCCCCCCCCAAAAAACCCCCCCCCCCCCCCCCCCCCCCCCCCCCCCCCCCCCCCCCCCCCCCCCAAAAAAAAAAAAGGGGGGGGGGAAAAAGGGGGGGAAAAAAAAAAAAAATTTTGGGTTTTGGGGAAAAATTTTGGGAAAGGGGGGGGGTTAAAAAGATTTTTTTGGGGGGGGGGGGGAAAAATTTGGGTTTGGGGGGGAAAAAAAAAAAAAAAAAATTTTTTTTGGGCCCCCGGGGGTTTGGGGGGGGGGGGGGAAAAAAAAAAAAAAAACCCCCCCCCAAAAAACCCCTTTAACCAAAACCAAAACCCCCCCCCCCCCCAAAAAAACCCCCCCCGGGCCCAAAATCCCCCAAAAAAAAACCCCCCCCCAAAAACCCCCAAACCCCCCCAAAAACCTCACCCCAAAAAACCCCCCCCAAAAAAACCCCCCCCCCATTTTTAAACCCCCCAAAAAACCAAAAAAAACCCCCCCCTTTAAACCCCCCCCCCCCCCCTTTTTTTTTTTTTCCCCCCCCCCCCCTTTTTTTTCCCCTTTTTTTTTAAACCCCCCCAAAAACCCCCCCCCCCCCCCCCCCCTTTTTTTTTTTCCCCGCCCCCCCCCTTTTCCCCCCCCCCAAAAACCCCCCCCCCCCCCCCCCCCCAAAACCCCCCCCCCGGGGGGGGGGGGGTTTTTTTTGGGGGGGGGGGGTTTTTTCCCCCCCCCCCCGGGGGGGGGGCCCTTTTTTTCCCCCCCCCCCCAAACAAAAAAAACCCAAAAAATTTTTTTTTTTTTTTTTTTTTTTTTTTTACTGTCCCAATTTTTAAATGTGATTTTTTTTTTTCCCCCCTGAAGAAGAAACCCCAAATGGTTGAAATGCTCGGGATTGTCCTTTGCTTTGTTTTCCCCCAAAGTCATTGGGGGTAATTCTAAAAAAAAAACTCTATTTTCCCAATTTTGTTTTAGAAAGAGAAAACTTTTTTCCCTGAAAAAAACTTTCTTTTTTTTTTTAAAAAAAATGACAAAAACACTGTTTTTGGGAAAAAATTTTTTTTGTTTTAAAAAAATGAAAATTTGGAGGAAAAAACAAAACAAAAAAAAAACAAGAAAGAAAGAAAAAGGAAAAAAAGCTGGGGGCTTTTTTGGGGTCATTTTTTCTGCGTCGCAAAAAGTCTAAGAATTCAAAATACCCGGCCAAAAGAAATATTAACAGCTGGGGTGAACCTTTGTTGGAAAAAGGAAAGACAAGCAAGCAAAAAAAAGACAGACAGAAAAGACAGACAGACAGACAACAGAGAAATAGAAAGGAAGAAAGAAAGAAAAAAAAAAAAAAGGGAAAACGCATTAAAAAGTTTAAACGCCAAAAAACTATACCCCAAACCCCAACCGCCGCGCGGGCAACCCAAAAAAAACCCAACAAGCAAAAACCAAAAAAAAGAAAAACAGGGAAGGGGCACCAAAAAACCCACACAACAGGCACACATACACACACCAAAACCCCGCGCGGCGCGCCAAAGATACAAAAAAAAGAAAACCCAAAAATACGCAACACCCCAGCGCGCGCGCGGCAAGGCCAAAAAAACAACACACAAAAACATAAAACACCCCAAAACAAGGCAGTACAAAAAAAAGGGACACACATGTACCCACACACGCACACCTAAAGCGCGCCAAAATACGCAAAGTTTCCCCCCCCCCCCCCCCCCCCCCCCCAGGAAACACAACGAGAAGAGAGGAGAGGAGAGAGAGAAAAAGACAGACAAAACAGACAGAAAGACAAAACAGACCAAAAAAAAAAAAATGAATGGGAAAAAAAAAACTGACTGACCCGACCCGACTAAAATACAGACAGAAAAAGAACAGCTGGGTTTTCCCCATTCAGGGCTTGCCGTGGGGGAATGTCCCCCAAAACCAGTTTAAGCGAAGGGCCCGAAGAATTGGGGAAAACACAACTGCCCCGGGGGGGGGGGGGGAAAAACAATGTGACGGGGAAATTTCCTGTCTGGCAGAATACACATTGGGCTCGTGACAAAACTTTTCCCCAAACCCGCCCAAATTTTCCCATTGTCTTCTCCAGCTCGTAAGTTATACATGTCTTCGCAGCGTAATTGAGACAAAAACAAGTAAAGACAGGGGGTAACAAATCAAGAAGAACAACATCGAAGAAAGAAAACTAGAAATAGAGGGAGGGAGGGAGATAAACGAAGAAGAAGAAGAAGAAGAAGAAAAGAAGAAGAAGAGACAGAGAGAGAGAGAAGAGAGAAAGAGTGGGGACAGAGACAGACAGAGACGGGAGAGACAAAACAAAAGATAAAATGGGGGGAAGGGGGTGGAGTGAGTAGTTATCGAAGGTCAAAGAAAAGGGAAAGAAAAAAAGAGAAAGAAAGAAAGAATAGGAGAGAAGAAAGAAAGAAAGAAAAGGACAGAAAAGAAAGAAGAAAAGACAGAAAGATAAAAAGAAAGAGAGACAGACAGACAGAAAGAGAAAAAGATAGAAAAAGGAGAAACGAAAAGGAAAGTAGAAGTGACACAAACAATGAAAATGGAGGGGGTGGAGTAGGGGAGGTGGGAGGGGGTGGGGTGGGAACAACAAAACTCAAAAAGTTCAACACCATGGAAACTGTTTCTTTACTTCTTCGTCTGGTGATGAAGTAATTAAGTCGTTGCCGTGAGAGAAAGAGTGAGAAAAATGTTGAACAAACAATATCCTGAAGAAAAAAAAAGTGAACACAGACACAGACATTCTGGTGAGATTACCTGTAACCTGAAATAAGTGCCTCCGGTTGTGATGTCAATTGGCACCCGGTAATTTCAATTCCGAGAAAGTATGAGGAAAATAAATCAATACAGAATCATCCTCTTCTCTTTGCTCTTTCACTTTATCTTGTGTTTTGTTTTCTTCCTCACTATGAAGCACGCTCGTCGTGTGTGTGTGTGTGGTGTGTGTGTGTGTGTGTGTGTGTGTGTGTGTGTGTGTGTGTGTGTGTGTGTGTGTGTGTGTGTGGCGCGCGCGCGCGCGTGTTTGTATTTGTGTGTGTGTGTGTGTGTGTGTGTGTGTGTGTGTGTGTGTGTGTGTGTGTGTGTGTGTTAAGGATGCGCGCGTGCGTATTTGTTTCTGCGTGCGTGTGCGTGCGCGGGCGTGAGTGCGTGTTTGTGATGCGCCCGCTTGTGTACATTTGTGTATGTCCGCGCGTATGTGTCCATCTGTGTGCGTGCAAGTGTGTGAGTGCACACACGCGCGTGTGTGTATATCATCACCGTGATTATTTGTTCCGTGTGTGTTTTTGTGAGTGTGAGCGTACTTGCATGAATGTGCGCGTGTGCAAGTGGGTATATGTGTGTGCGGGCTTGCCTGCGAACCCGTGCATGTATGTGAGCATGCGCGCGAGAGAGAGAGTGAGTGAGAGAAAGAGAGAGAGAGAGAGAGAGTGAGAGAGAGAGAGAGAGAGAGAGAGAGAGAGAGAGAGGAGGGCGGAGGGGGGGGGGGGGGCGGAACAACAAAGTGAGGAGTGGACAAAGAGAAGGAGAGGGAAACCGAGCAGCAGACTAACGTCTGTGAGTTTTTCACACATGTTCCCTTCAGCACGCAAACCTGCCGCTTAATCAAAAGAAACTGGAAGCCGGCACAGGAGAGCACTGACCTCCGCCAAGGTCGAACGGATCCCGGATCCGCTCTCTGACCCAAACCGTCACAACGGATCCGCATCAAAATATCACAAGTTCGTTTTGGATCCCACGTGCCATGTTTCCACCAAGTTTCGTTGATATCGAATCAATGATGTCAACGAAAGTTGGTGGAAACATGACACGTGGGCACACAGTTTTTATATAAATCTTGCTGAGAGTCCAATAAATCAGCGAACGCGGTTTATTGGACTCTCAGCGACTTGAAGAAGGAATCCAAGAATCCAAGACTCTCAGCGATCTTTGAAGAAGGAATCCAAGAAAGCCTCGGTCTGTCTTATTTTAAACGATAAGCACCGAAATGGACGGATGTCGGGGTCGGGAATGGGTTTGAGAATGGTGAAGAGATTCAGTCAGTTTATGAGGACAAAGTGATGTGGAGAGGAGGAGAGATGAGAAGGGTGTGGAAGAGGAGGGTGCTCATTTCGAGGGAAGACGGGGAGGGATCGAGGAAGATGAGGGAGATGAGGGAGAGGAGGTGAGGGAGAGGAGGGAGTCTGGTTATAAACCCCCCCCCCCCCCCAAAATGATTGTCAGTGAGGAGACTCGCCAGCTGGTCTTTGATCGTCAACCAGCTGCAGCAGCTGTGGCCGAAAAAAAGGGAGACGAAACTGCTGAACTGGAAGAAAGGAGAAAAGAAAAGAAGGGAAGAGAGGAAATAGAAAGGGACAAGAACAATAAAGAGTAACTACCATCCTTAAGTGATTGGCTTGCAAGGTGCTCTCATCGTGAACACACACACGCGAGTGCGAGTACGCATGCACGCACACACACACACACACACACACACACACACACACACACGCACACGCATGCACGCGCGCACACACCACACCGCGCGCGCGCGCAAGCACACACACACGCATGCACGCACGCATGCACGCACGCACGCACGCGCACTCACGAACGCACTCATGCACGCACATACGTATCGCACGCACGCACACACGCACACACACACACACACACACACACACACACACACACACACACACACACACACACACACACACAGTGAGGCGCCCGCGTGCATACGTTGTGGACGAAGAAGGGTGTGTGTGTGTGTGTGGGGGGGGGGGGGGGGGGGGAGGTGTTATAGAACGAGACGAGAAACTGGGAGAAAGTGGAGAGAGGGGGTTTGGGGTAGGGGGACTGAAAGCAACTTTTTGTTGTTGTTGTTGTTGTTGTTTGTTCTATTTTGTTCTTCTTTGCGTTCATCATTTCAACTTGCGAACAAGCGTACCTTTATGACAACATTGTGTTTCTCGGAATGTCCACAAAATCAATGACATTGATTTTCATTTAGGAATGGACACTGATAACCACCAGAACTACCACCTCCACCATCCTTTCTGTGCCGGTCCCTTCCCCCACCCCTTCTGCCAGTATCATAACTCATTTCTCAACAAACAAACAAAAAGAGAAGAAAAAACTTACATCCCAGCGACAATCATGATATTATACTCTCTCTCTCTCTCTCTCTCTCTTCTCCTCTCTCTCTCTCTCTCTCTCTCTCTCTCTCTCTCTCTCTGCCACACCCACACCACAAACAAAGCGATAGTGAGAGAGAGAGAAGCGCGCACGCACGCACGCACACACACAACACACACAACACACACACCACACACACACACAACACACACACAAACACACACACACACACACACACACCACACACACACACACACACACACACACACACACACATACACACACACCGGAGAGACAGACAAACAGACAGACAGAATGACAGACTTACAGACAGACAGACAGACAGAGACAGTAACTTGGGCAGACAGACAGATAACAGGGAAAGTGCATCCCCAAAGCCAAACTCATCTCCCAGAACAAACTGTGCCATGTCCCTGCGGGCCGTGTGTCCACGAAGCGTGACCAGGACATGCAGTCCATCAGTCAGCCCACCCTGTGGCCCGCCTGCAGACATGGGCCCAGGATTAAGCCCGTGCACCCATTAAATAGTGCAGCATCTGCAGTTCATTCTGATTGTTGGGTTGTTGTTGTTTTTTCAGTTACTGTCAGAGTCACCAACACCCACAACACACACACACACACACACACAGAGTTGGCAGACAAAGAGAGACAGAGACAGAGAGGAAAGAGAGACAGACGACGGCCAAAAGGAGGACACGAGGAGAGAGAGAGAAAAGAGAGGAGAGAGAGAGCTTACGTCAAAAAGTCTCGGATTTTTGGACAATATTATTCGTTTTCGCACGCGCAGCCGCCGCGCATGCACACACACACACACACACAACACACACACACACACACACACACACGCGCGCGCGCGCGCGCGCGCGCCACACCCTCTCTCTCTCTTCTCCTCTCTCTCCCCCTTCTCTCTCTCTCTCTCTACTTCTCTCTCTCTAGTCTCGCGATTTTTATGGCATATAATATGTTTCCTTCTACAACCACAACTACACACCGCACGCGCGCGCCGCAGCACGCACGTGCACACAAAAACCAAAAAACCCCCCCAACACAAAAAACCCCCAACATCCAACAACCAAACACAAATCCTCGTTGAAATGCTGCTTTTTTGGTTGTATGGGCTTGGGAGAGGGGGGGCAAAAGGAAACAGGAATGTCTCGAAGGGTTCCGGTAAGAGGGCGGTGGGGATGGGGGGGGTGGGGGGGGGGGTGGGGGGGGGGGGAGGAGGGGGCGGGGGTGTTGGTGTGGGGGGTGGGGGGGTTGGGGGGGGGGGGGGGGGGGGGTTTGGGGGGGGGGGGGGGAGTGGGGGAGAATGATGTGTTCAGCAAAGTGCGTCTGTCTTTGTTTCATGACTTTTTGTTTTTTTTCGTTCTTTCTTCGTTTTTTTCTTTTTTTCCCTATCTCATTTTCTTTTCTTTTTCTTTCTCTCTTTTCTTTCTTTTTTTATTATTTTTCTTTCTTTCTTTTCTTTTTTTTTCTTTCTTTCTTTTTTTTCCTTTCTTTTTTTTTTTCTCTTCTTTCTTCTTTTTTTTTCTTCTTCTTTCTTTCTTTTCTTCTTTTTCTTTCTTTCTTTTCTTCTTTCTTCTTCTTCTTTCTTTTCTTTCTTTCTTTTCTTCTTTTTTCTTTCTTTCTTCTTTTCTTTTCTTTTCTTTCTTTCTTCATCTTCTTCTTTTTTCTTTTCTTTCTTTCCTTTTCTTTTTTTTTTTCTTTCTTCCTTTCTTCTTTATTACGCCTCATTGAGTTCTTTGTACTTTTGTGCCCGAAGGAATGAAACAGACGGAACTTACAAGAAATAAGCAAACAACAGCAGACACACAAACAAGTCCAAAGTTGCGCTCGCTGCACGAAACTAACAACACGGAAAGTTTTGGGTGTGTGTGAGGGTGGGGGGCCGGGTGTGGTGTGGTGTGGTGTGGTTGGTGTGTCCCGTGGGGTGTGCGTGTGGTGTGTGTTGTTGTGTGTGTGTGGGGTGTGTGTTGTGTTGTGTGTGGGGATATGTGGTGGTGTGGGGAGTGTGTTATAGGTCCCTTTGACACCCGAGCGGATCCCGGCCGGAGCGGTCCCGGCCCGGAGCGGATCGGGTAGGCGGAAAATCCGGCATGGAGCGGCTCTCGGTAGGAGCGGCTCTGGGAAAGGACGGCTCTGGGGTGAGGGAGCGTCTGCCGGAATGGAGGGGGTTTTGTGTGTGTGTGTGTGTGTGTGTGTGTGTTGTGTGTGTGTTGTATGTTTTTTCATTGTCCAAACATTTATGGGTTATATCAATATAAAAGCTGATGATTGGCATGATTTGTAGTGAAGATCGGCGAAATGAGAAATCGGAACTCTTTCGTAGGTTAGAGAACCCTATAAGGAAAAGTCCATGTATCTTTAAAAATGCTCTCACACAAAGCGCAATGCGCCGTAGCGGAAATAAAACGAGTTTTGACAGACTGTCCTTGATGTGGTATAAGAGAAGCCACCTTTCGTGTTTGAGAAAGAGGTGTCAAAGGAAATCCAGAAAGTTTAAGCCAGGTGATTTTTTACGCGACGTGTGTTAGCCGTCTCGATTATGTAATCTGTTAGGCAGGGGTTAAGGCTTCCACGCCTGACACCACACCCGAAACCTGTCTTGGTGGTTGATAGATCGATAGCTTGGGCGATGGAATCAGCCCAATTTTGACAATGTGTGAAAGTCTTGGAGCTATATGATGTTAAAATACCGGTATAAAGATAACACGGTGGTGTTGATTATCCCCACAAAGTCATGGATCCTAGAGGAAGCATCCTTTTACCTGTGTGATTGCGGGGCCATCTGGAAGCGAAAAACAGTAGGGTCACTCAGTTTTTGAGACACTTGTGGAGTGTGAGCCCGGTGCCTGAAGAAGTGATTTGGGTTTGGTGAATGGCAACCCGGTTTTAAACAGTTGAATGGAGTGACTTTTGTAGAGGATCCCGAACCTGGACACACTAGAAGGTTCGAAAGCGCGTCTTGGGGTTTGGGAAACGTCTCCATGAGTGAGACCGTGTCGAGTGCTAATTTGTTTTAAAGGGTAGTCCCATCGTGATTGAGTTTTATGTATTTTGTACAGAACCTGTTGGAAAAAAAAAGGGACAGCGGACCATCAGTTTGAACAGTCACATTTGGTGGTGTTTAAAAATCCTGAACGTTTCTCAAATTACTCATTAGCCAAAAGAGTATCCTGGCAAGCTGAATATGTACAGGGTCATTAGGATGGGGACTTTACGTCCACACGGTTTTGGTGTTGACCTCCGCAAGAGACGCCGGATCATCTGGGCTGAGGACCCAAATTTTCCACCTGATCTCAAGTTGTGAGTCCAGAAAAAAAGAGCCAGCCATGTCCGCCGGAATAAAGAGGAATTACCTATGTGCGTTGTTGTGCTGCCAAGCTTCAGTATCAAGCCGTTTTGAAGGGCATCCCGGACCTGATCACGTTTGAGCGAATGCTCTCTCAACATTTTAAAAGGGCATGTCCGTCTCAGCCCCGCCAGAAGAGACGTTGTGAAATACAACAGAGTCTACGCTCTCTGGCCAAGAAGGAACGTCTCTGAAACGTCGTAAGCAATTGTGCAAAAGGTGGATTTCTCGGGCCCTTTTGAAACCAATTCTGGCGTGATTGGTGGTCTGCTGGGGAATGGACAGCACACACTCCATCATGGAGCACCGAAGAGATGGTGTTGTGATCCTGTATGCTCGATGTGGTGAGCCTACAGGACCTCCAGTACCCGATCTTCTGAGAGCGTGAGAGTCTGGACGAGCTAAGAAAACTTTGACAAAACTGACCTGAGTGTGGACACAAGTCACGGTTGTATCAGCAGCTTGATGAAGATTAAGACGCGCTACGATTTTACATAGCCCCTGGGAACCGTGAGATTAAGGGACGCCCGGCCGCTCGGAGCCTGTTCTGAAAACAAAAGTTTTTTGAATAAAGAATTATGGACAGTGTCCCTAGATTTTTAAGAAGAAGGTGAACGCTTACTTCATCACATAGAGCAAAACCCTGAGCTTGTGGGGAAAAACGGGGTGAGATTGAGTACCAGGACGGGTGATACCCGAACCAATGTGGTCGACCTCATCAACGATGTATGAGAAAGAAAAAACTTCACCCCCAAAGGGTTGGGAAAACTTTGCAAGCGTACAAACAATCTAACTTTCCCTCAAGACTTGGTGGGTACTCCTGCCGGTGGAAATTTAAGGTGGGGAAAGCGCCTCCGTCGTCGTTGCAGCGCGCGCAGCAGCGCAGCAGCAGCAGCAGCAGTCATCACCAAGCCTCGCATCGCTATCAAGGACCATTCTTACCCTGGAACCAATGCTCGCAGAAAGGAACGCCCAAGGGAAACCCAAAATCACGGGCATCAGGTGGGAACATATTAGAGATGAGGCGAAACGAAATCTGAATAAGATCTAGCTCAGATATTTTATGAACCCCAACGTCCTGGAGCCTACGGGGGTGTTGATGCCTTGAAAAATGCCTCACAACTGAAACGAAATGTCGTGAAAAGACTGGCTGTCTTACCAAGTGCCTATACTCTTCATTAAACCTGTACAGTATAAAATTTCCTCGTCGTCGCGTCATCGTGGGTGGGATCGATCATCAGTGGCAAAGGCTGACCTCATTGATTTGAGAAGTTTGAAGAAAGCCAATGATGGCTTTGTGTACATATGACTTGCATCGATGTCTTCAGCAATATGCCTGGGCTGTTCCAATAAAGAACAAGACGGGGAGACGTTGGTGTCGGCTGTTGATGGCATTTTTTATCAAGGGAGGAAACCGTTGAAGCTGCAAACGGATAAAGGGTCAGAATTTTGGAACAGAGTGTTTCAAGCTTTTTTAAAAGAGCATAAGGTGTATCATTTTGTGACGGAAAATGACGATATAAAGGCATCAGTAGTGGAGCGTTTTTATCGCACACTGAAAGAAAAGCTATGGCGTTACTTTACCAGACACAACACGGACAGGTATGTGGAAGTGTTACCGGGTCTGGTGGAGGTTACAACCACTCCTTTCACCGGAGCATCAAGCGATCACCAGTGGGGGTGACTAGAACCACCCCGGAAGATGTTTGGCAAAACTTTGTACGATTCGCCTTGACCACTCCATCCCCATTTCCCCTTTAGGCGTCGGTGACCGAAATGCGCATCATTAAAACACGAAGGAGTTTTAAGAAGGGTATAGCCTTCATGGATGAAAACTGTTTACGGTGAGCAGAGTACAACGCACAGTGCCTTTGACGTACGTCTTAAAAGACGACCATGGGATGAACTGAGAGGTGCGTTTTATGTCCAGGAGCTGCAGAAAGTAGGTGAAAAGGAGGGGTATCGGATTGAATCCATCCTAAAACATCGCCGTGGACGGAGAGGACTGAGAGAGTATTTAGTGAAGTGGTACGGATACGACTCATCATTTAACTCATGGTAATCCATAGTTGAATGATGAGTCGTTTCCGTACCACTTCACTAAATAAATCTCTCAGTCCTCTCCGTCCCCGGCGATGTTTTAGGATGGATTCAATCCGATAAAACCTCCTTTTCAACCTACTTTCTGCAGCTCCTGGACATAAAACGCACCTCTCAGTTCATCTCCATGGTCGTCTTTTAAGACGTACGTCAAAGGCACTGTGCGTTGTACTCTGCTCACCGTAAACATTCTTCACTCCATGAAGGGATAAAACCCTTTCTTTTAAAAATCCTTCGTGCTTTTTCTGATGCGCACTCGGTCACCCACGCCTAAAGGGGAAATGGAGGATGGAGTGGTCAAAGGCGAATTTGTACAAAGTAGCCAAACATTTCCTGGGTGGTTCTAGTCACCTCCACTGGTGAACGCTTGATGCTCCGGTGAAAGGAGTGGTTGTAACCCTCCACCAGACCCGGTAACACTTCCACATACCTGTCCGTGTTGTGTCTGGTAAAGTAACGCCATAGCTTTTCTTTCAGTGTGCGATTAAAACGACTCCACTTACTGATGCCTTTATATCGTCATTTTCCGTCACAAAATTTATACACCTATGCTCTTTTAAAAAGCTTGAAAACTCTGTTCCGAAATTCTGAAACCCCTTTTTCCGTTTGCAGCTTCAACGGTTTTTCCCCCCTTGATCAAAAATTGCCATCAACAGCCGACACCAACGTCTCCCCGTCTTGTTCTTTATTGGAACAGCCCAGGCGTATTTGCTGAAGACTCGATGCAAGTCAATATGTACACAAAGCCCTCATTGGCTTTCTTCAAACTTCTCAAATCAATGAGGTCAGCCTGCCATGATGATCGATGCCACCCCCGATGACGCGACGACGAGGAAATTTATACTGTACAGGTTTATGAAGAGTATAGGCATCTTGGTAAGACAGCCATTTTTTTCACGACATTTCGTTTCAGTTTTGAGGCATTTTTCAAGGCACAACACCTCCGTAGGCTCCAGGACGTTGGGGTTCATAATATAACGAGCTAGAGTCTTATGTGCAGATTTCTGTTTTCGCTCATCTCTAATAGTTTCCCACACTGATCGCCCGCTGGTTTGGGTTTCTTGGACGTTCCTTTCTGCGATGTCCCTTGGTTCCAGGGGTATGAATGAAGGTCCTCTTGATAGCGATGCGAGGCTTGGTGATGACTGCTGCTGCTGCTGCTGCTGCTGCTGCGCTGCAACGCGACGGAGGCGTCTTCCTCCCATAAATGCCCACCGGTCAGGATGACCCACCAAGTCTTGAGGAACGTTTTGATTGTTGTAACGCTCTGCAAAGATTCCCAACCTTTGGGAGTGAATTGTTTTTCTCTTTCTCAGTACATCGTTGATGAGGTCGCCCATTGGTGTCGGTATACCTGTCCCTGGTACTCAATCTCACCCCGAGTGTTCCACACAGCTCAGGGTTTCGCTCTATGTGATGAAGTAAGCGTTCAGCCTTCTTCTTTAAAGTCTTGGTACACTGCCATAATCTCTTTATGCATACTTTCGTTTTCACGAACAGGCTCCGAGGTGTCACAGGTGCTGTCCCTTAATCTCCACGGTTCCCAGGGGCTTATGTCTAAAATCGTCAGCGCGTCTTAAATACTTTATCAATGTCTGCTGATTCAACCGTGACTTGTTGTCCACACTCAGGTCAGTTCTGTCCAAAATGTTTTTCATTAGCTCGTCCAGATCTCTCACGCTCTCAGAGATGGCATGGGGTACTGGAGGTCCTGTTAGGCTTCACCACATCGAGCATACGAGGTTCCAAACCAACACCATCTTCTTCGTGTGCTCCATGATGAGTGTGTGCTGTCAAAATCCCCCAGCAACCACCAATCACGCCAAGAATTGGTTTCAAAAGGGCCCCGAGAAACCACCCTTTTGCACAATCTGCTTACGACGTTTTAGGACGTTTCCCTTTTTTGGCCAGAGAGCGTAGACTCTGCTTGTATCTACACAACTGTCTCTTCTGTGCGGGCTGAGACGGACATGCCCTTTAAAATGTTGAGAGAGCATTTGCTCCCAAAACGTTGATCAGGTCCGGTGATGCCCCTTTCAAACGGCTTTGATGACTGAAGGCTTGGCACCGCACAACAACTGCAGCATAGGTAGATTCCTCTTCATTCGCGCGGACATGGCTGGACTCTTTTATTTCTGGACATACACAACTTGATGATCAGGTGGAAAAATTGGGTCCTCAGCCGCAGATGATCCGGCGTCTCTTGGCGGAGGTCAAACACCAAATAACCGTGTGGGCGTAAAGTCGCATCCTTAAATGAAATCCTGTACATTACTTCAGCTTGCCAGGATACATCTGTTTGGTAAATGAGTAATTTGAGAAGCGTCCCCTAGGATTTTTAAACACCACCAAATAGTGACTGTTCAAATGATGGTCCGCTGCTCCTTGTTTTTCCAAACAGGTTCTGTACAATATACATAACACTCAGATCACGATGATGACACCCTTTGTAAACACTTAGTCACTCGATCATCGGGCTCACTCATGAGATCGTCCCAAAAACACAAGACGACGCTTACGACCTTCTAGTGGTGTCCAGGTTCGGGAGGCCCTCTACAAAAGTCATCCATTCAACCCGTTGATAACCGGGTTGCCATTCACCATAGCACCAAATCACTTCTTCAGGCCCGGGCTCATCATCTCCACCAAGTGTCTCAAAAACTGAGTG
>CM031600.1:63470534-63473034 GCA_018398815.1 Conus ventricosus | reverse complement strand
ATTATTATCCGGATCAAACACAGAAGACAGAATCTTGTGACAATGCGCCAAATCCGATTTCGCCGTTACGTTCGTCAGTCTTCAGTTTCCTGTCAGTTCAAGCTTGATTTTCATTCAATGAACCTATTAACTGTTACGATCATTGATATTAGTACCACCTCCTGAATAATTTCTTTTACATATAACTGACATCCTTGTCGCCAATGGTAAGTTTCCTGCTTCACTGGAGCACGCATAGACAGTAGATGCAGAAAAAAAGGGGGTGAATTGTTCGTTTGTGGTGCGACACTTTACACAGTGATAGAGGCATGTCTCGGGGTCTAGAAACAGCGAGGGGCCAAGCTCTAAAGGGTTGTAAAGAGAAAATGTAGGACGTTTTTTGTTTGTTGTTTTTTTAAAGTATACCCCCAAAACGCGTTTTGGCAAGGTACGTACAGTAGAAACAATACTGTCTACCTACTGGTCTCCCAGGTAACAAGCTCGGTATGCTACCCCTTCTCCGTGGGTGTACATATCCCAGCATTCTGAGCATTAGCGTGGCATCCGGTATCAAAATGATGCCATCTATAATAATAAACACTGCAGACAGGTTCCCTCTCACTCACAGCAGCAGTAACTGGAGAGGGTTAGTCGGAGACGTGAAACGTCAGTGGAACACACACCTTTATTACTTTTTTTTTTCTCCCAGGGTTATTTCTTCGTTTGAAACGTCTCCTAGTTATATGTGGCGTCTTTCATTAGCTGACCGAGCAGGTGCCCGCGAGGCGGCGTAACATAGAGAATAGCAAGGGAAAGATGGCACATCTCCTTGGGTACACTATGGATGACGGTGGGTCTAGCCGGGGAACGGCTCATAAAGATTATTATAATGAATACTTACATAGCGCCTATTCTCGGCTAGAGACCAAGCTCTAAGCGCTTTACAATCCACACTCGTTTACACAACGGGCTGCCTACCTGGGTAGTGCCGACTGAAGAGCTGCCAGCTGGCGCTTCATTCAGTCGTTTCCCGTGTCATCCAGTCAATATCGTCCAATATCGTTCACTCAATATCCTTGCTTTCCTCCATTCTTTCAATTTCTCACGCAGGGTGCATGCTGTGTGTAACGTGTCATCCATACCAACGGCCAAACTGGCCTACTCTTCCGACAGTTGGTGATGGGATTTTACGTGTGTGCAAGATGTTATGCGTCCGTTCACACACGGAACCTCGGTTTATAGTCTCATTCGAAGGACTGTATGGGGAATGGAGTCAGAACCAATGTTAACTCCGAGGGAAAAAATCCCCCTGTACCGAAATTCGAACCCGTAACCTCAGGATCAAGAGTCCGGCGCTCTACCAACTGAGCTATTCCGGGTAGATGTGGGGCAGTCGACGATGGAATGCTGCCTGACTGCGATTACCGTCCCCTAGGAAACCATTCTTTTTGGTTGGGGGCATGATGGGCACCCTTCTCGGGTTTGGATGAAAAATGCCATCTCGGCCGTACTCAGCGGTGCATCATTGAAGGGACTCGTGCAGCGCTTCAGCGACTTTCGTCCTGCTCTCTCTCTCTCTCTTTGAGGCGGCCTCACGCGTCACCGGACCATAGCCACCCGAGCTTCATGCTTCACACACACACACACACACACACCGCCTGGTGACCCTGAAGACAGACCTGTTGGTGAAGGGAAGGCGGGGGGCGGGGAGGGAAGGGGGGAGGGGGGGAAGAGGTGAAGAAATCCGATGTCAACTTTCAGGCGACCAACACCACAAAGCGAACCGGGGTTCACACGGACTCAGTATACACTGTCCCTAAGGGCCTCCTCCGACCAATAAGACGTTAATCTCAACCTTCGATCTCGCTCGACTTTCAAGCTAAGAATGATGTTGGCCATTAACTTCAAAGAAAAAATGAGTAGTAGCTGTGGTAGTAGTGAGGAACGTCGTCGTTCTTCAAGACTCACGATGCTCTACAGAATCCGCTTCGTGTGAGATGTGTGGACTGAATCCCTGGCCATCCAGTAGCAGACGCCATCACAGTCAGCAGTACCAGCACACTTCATGTCGCACCGACTTCCGCAACAATTTCCTGTTGCACACGAGCGCACACAGATTCCCTCCCCCCCCGCCCTCATAGACTGAGAATTATGTCCCCTTCCCTTAGCACTTCGAGTTCAAGCGTGATGAGGAGAGCCAGTCAGTCAGATTTTTTTTTTTTAACTTTTTTTTTCGACGCTGCGGACATTCCATGATGAACCCTCTACATGTCAATAATTGTAAACCATGACAGATGGGCATTGGAAGAAGAAGCACGCACGCACTCATACACACAACACAACACACACACACACACACACACACACACACACACACACACACACACACACACACACACACACACACACCATAGCGATGGCTTGGGGCCCAAACCGTATATCTGGAAAAGAGCTGTTCTGAGAAAAAATGGAGCTGAACATTTTGACAAATTATTGCTGTGCTTGTATGCTTAAAAAAAAA
>CM031600.1:63458034-63465534 GCA_018398815.1 Conus ventricosus | reverse complement strand
AGGAATCGTTAATGAAGGGATTTGACCTCACAGAGGAAGGATTCAGAAAGAAATTTCGTTCAGCTAGATTGCAAGCAGGTGAAACGTACATTCAGTTTGGTGCACGTTTAGATCACTATTTTGATAAATGGTTAGAGTTGAGCGGTACGAAGAAGGAGTTCGCTGAATTGAAAGAGCTAGTTATGAAGGAACAGATTTTGTCAGGTTGCGGCCCTGAGTTAACTATACATTTGAAAGAGAGACAGCCAGAGACAGCAGGAGAGTTGTTGAAGTTCGCAGAGGTGTATAGAGAGGCACGTTTGGGCACTAAGGTGCAGGAGAAACAGGTGCCAGCACAGGTGAGAAAAGTGCAAGGAGACCAGGAGAGTTTTCTGCAAAAATCTGCAAACCCAGTGGTGGGGCAGAAGGAAGGGCAAAGGGACATTAGGTGTTTCATTATGTCACAAGAAGGGACATGTGGCGAGGGATTGTCGCATGAGGTTCCAGAAGGCAGCAGCCTTGCAAGAGGTGGATAAGGGTCGTCAAGGGAAACGACCTGCAGTGGAACCAAAGGGGATTCAGTCTGAAGAGGGTGGAGTGCAGCCTATGGCTAGCACTGGACAGCAGTCAGTGTCAGGGATGGAGGGCACTAGGCTGAGTGGTTCGTTACCAGTGGAAGAAGGGTGGATTGGCCAGCAGAGGGTGAAAGTGTTACGAGACACTGGTTGTTCATGCGGGGTAGTACGAACAACGCTGGTCGAGAAAGGGGATTTGACAGGGCAAATCCAGACCTGTACTCTAATCGATGGCACTGTGAGGGAGTTTCCAGTTGCTAAGATAGAAGTACGTACCCCCTTACTTCTCAGGCGAGTTGTCTGCGTTGGTGATGGAGAAACCCCTTCATGATTTGATCATTGGAAATATTCCAGGGGCAAGGGATCCAGGGGATCCTGAGTTGTTGACTGCTACAGGGGCAGCGGTTCAAACACGGAGCAAGAAGGAGGGAAAGGTTGATAAACCGTTAGTCGTTCCGGCAAGGAAGTCAGGCATAGATGTGTCGCCTGATGAGTTTAGGGCAGCGCAGGAACAAGACCCTTCGCTCGTGAAGTCTTGGGAGTTGGCAAGAGGTGGAGAGAAACAGGAGGTTAGAGGAGGTGAGACGAATTTCTTGTGAAAGGCGGGCTGTTGTACCGAGTGTTCACAAGGGGAAGACAGGTAAGGTGACCACTCAGTTAGAGGTACCAGCAGGTTATCGTGACACTGTCATGTCAGTGGGTCACGAGTCGCTCATGGCGGGTCATCTCGGCACCAGCAAAACAGCTGACCGAATCTTCGATGATTTTCATTGGCCAGGAGCAATGGCAGACATCAAGCGTTTCTGCATGTCATGTGACGTGTGTCAAAGGTCAGCCACAAGAGGGGTGAAGAGGAAGGCTCCTCTTAAACATCCCCCTTTAATTGACACACCGTTCAGGAGAGTGGCTGTTGATCTGATTGGCCCAATCGCGCCCTGTTCCAAAGGTGGGCACAGGTATGTGTTGACGCTCGTGGACTACGCGACCAGATACCCAGAAGCAGTTGCATTGAAAGGCGTAGATACGCAACAGGTCGCTGAAGGGCTGGTAGACATCTTTTCTCGCGTGGGTGTGCCAGCACAAATTCTCAGTGACAGGGGGTCACAGTTCACCTCAGGCGTGATGAAGGAGGTCAACAGGCTGCTAGGGATCACACAGCTTCTCACTACCCCATACCACCCCCAATGCAATGGCTTGGTGGAGAGATTCAATGGTGTGCTGAAGGGCATCTTAAAGAAGCTCTGTGAGGAAAGGCCAGCAGATTGGGACCGCTACATTCCAGCGGCACTGTTCGCCTACAGGGAAGCCCCTCAGGAAAGCACAGGCTTTTCGCCATTTGAGCTGCTGTATGGGCGGACAGTTCGGGGACCGGTGTGCATTCTCAAAGAGCTGTGGTCCGGAGAACAGGAGTCCGAAGAAGTCAAAACCACATATCAGTATGTGGTAGACTTACGCAATAGGCTCGAGGAGACATGTAAGGTCGCAAGGGAGAGTTTGCAGGAGGCTAGGGTCGTCCAGAAGAAGCAGTATGACAGGAAGGTGAGGAAGCAATTCCTCAGGGTGGAGATCAGGTCCTGTTACTGCTTCCCACGGATCACAACAAGCTGCTGATGCATTGGAAAGGACCATTCACCATCACTGAAAAGGTCGGTCGAGATTACCGAATTGATGTGAATGGAAACCCAAAACTTTTCCATGCAAATTTCCTCCGCAAATATATTCAGCGTGAGACTCAGCACATAGGCGCAGCAGCAATCATTGATGAGGTGAAAGAGACCCAGCAGAAGAAGGGGAGATTTGTTGCCTAAGTTTCCAGAAGAGTCATACAGGGATGTGTCACTGTATGAAGGGCTAGACAGTAGGAGTTCCTAGGTTTTGTTGTCGGAGGCGACACAAAGCAGCCAGAAAGGGGAAAGGTGGAGAAGATGATGAATTCAGAGAGACCAAAGACCAAAACAGAAGTCAGGAGTCTGCTAGGTTTTATTGGGTTCTATAGGGAGTTTGTTCCAAATTTCGCAGCAATCACGAGTCCTCTCAGTGATTTGGTCAAGGCAGGGAAACCGGCAGTGGTCGAGTGGTCAGACGCTGCAGAGCAAGCACTGCAGACGGTGTTGGGAAAGACTAGGTTCCCGTCCCATCTTGAAGCTACCAGATATGTCCAAACCATTTTTGTTGCGGACAGATGCATCAGGTGGTGGGATAGGTGCAGTATTGCTGCAGGAGCATGAAGAGGTCGAGTTTCCTGTGAGGTATGCTAGCAGGAAGTTGACAAAGTGTGAAGAAGGGTACGCAACTGTAGAGAAGGAGTGTTTAGCTGTCGTGTGGGGCCGTGCAGAAGTTCCACAAATACTTGTATGGGAAAGAGTTCGTGATAGAGACAGATCACCAACCACTCAAATTCCTGCAGGAGGCGCAGTTGAAAAACAGCAGAGTGCTGCGGTGGGCAATGGCACTGCAGCCCTACAGGTACCGAGTGCAGTACATTCCAGGTCGACAGAATGTCGGAGCTGACTATTTAAGCCGTGTAGTCTAGCAAGCTGCAACTCAGAGGAAGTCAGTCATATCCGGGGTGCTTTGTTGATAACATGTGTTGATTACAGTTATGTTGATTTGATATGGGTTCATTCCCAGTTGGCTATGGTTCATATTTTTTGTGTGAGACTTGTTCATATTTTCTTTGTGAGACTTGTTCATGTGAATGTAGTTATGCTTGGAGCATACAGTCGCTTGTGTAGTAATGCATTATTTGCAATAAGTGAGGATGGAGATTCCTCAGTGAAGTGTCATGGATCGTGATCATATTATATTGTGCTTTTCATAAGAATTGTGATAAGGAGAGATGGCAAATCCGCAGGTAGGGGAATTGCATAGGTGCGCACAGAGGTCGTTATAAAATGAGTCGAAATAACGCAAGAGTGCACGTCAATGATAACTCATTGGAGTGGTATTCACTAATGATATATGTTATAATTTGTAAACCGGTTGTTGTAAAGTATTTTTTTTAAAAACTTTGCACGTGTAGCTGTGTGTCAGCAAATTCGGTTGTTGTTTTTTTTGTACCGTTGTTTTGAGACAATGCGGAGCATGGTCTTTTGCAAGGGGGAAATTGTCACGGACAAAAAAATGAAACAACCCAACTTGTGGAGTCGCCAGCCAATTTGTTCGGACATAAGCTTGAACTCAAACATTCTAGGCCCCACATAGACGGGCCCATGGTTCGGATCCGGCCAATTAAGCTTAGTGGAGAGGCTTCACGGAGACGGTCCGACCCACCCAGACAGACTAAGCCGTTTTGACCGACGCCTCGAGTCTAGCGAGACGAGTCGTAGCGCCTGGCTCAGACTCATCTGGCCAATTTACACTGACCGTGCCCACGACTTAAGCCACACGGCGCCAGTTAAGTAGGGAAGGGGGGAAGGTAGTGTGTGGTGGGGGTGAAATCTAGCTAATCAATTAAATGACCAATTGACCACCACAGAGAGTAAGGTGTGTAGGCGTGACTGTCATGATTTGAATATCCAATGGAATTAGAGGGAGATAACTTCGGGTAAAAATACTGACCAATGGTACTCGCCCTTGTTGGACAGATCGGAACACAATAAGAGGGATGAGAGAGTGAGAGGAGGGGAGAACGAACAGAGAGACAGAGAGAGAGAGGTCTGAGTGTAATCTCTGAGGAGAGAAAAGCAGAGAGATGAGGGGAGGAGAGAAGAGAACCAAGTTGAGAGATTAGCATGAGATAGTCTGCAGAGGAAGGACTGAGGAGAGATGTGGAGAGAGAGAGCTGCTAACTAATGAGGAGGAAAAGAAAGAAAAGAAAAAAAAAAAAAGAAAAGCAACCATGTCCATTTGATAAGAGCAGACTAGAAGAGAGAGAGAGAGAGAGTGCAATGCGTTAATGCAGGAAGAAAGAAAGGAGAACAGATCGATGTTGATAGTCACTGTTCTATCCTAACCGGGGGTTCGACCTCATACCTGGCAGCGTCACTTCGCCAAGCAGAACCACAGACCAACGCCAACAGTCTCACCTGACCAGGCGCCATCAGACCAAAACCAGTGCCAGCAGTTGTGTCGTGTTGTGAAAGTGACAGTGAAAAGAAAAAGAAAAGAAAAAAAAAGACAGTGATTCGTGAATAGTTAAGATCACCTGGCCAGGTAAAGTAGAAATCTGTTTATACCCGGGTTAGTTAATGATGTTTTAGATAAATGATTTTGTGAAGTTCAGGAAAGAGAGAATGTTTTATTTTGTTTGATTCCATATGCATTGATGTTTCGTTCTATGATCATGTGTAGTAAAGTTATAGACTTTACTAGTGGTTTGATGTGACGAATGCATGATATATGAATGAGATTGTAAGCAAGCTGTGAGTGTGTTTGGGCTGTGCGCTAGTCCTTCCTCCACTGACATCACCCGAGGTCGACAATATATATATATATATATATATTATATATATATATATATTATGTCAAGAACACTTTATTATCTTCAAAGAGAAATTTAGAGTGGCCATAAAAACAACAAATGACAAATCACGTGTCACACACACACACGCGCATACATCTATATATATATCTCTCTCTATATATATATATATATATTCAATTATAAACAAACCTTGCTCTTATGTCTTAGATTGAAAAAATAGGGGGAGATATGCATTCATATCTGCAGTGGTAGTAATTCTGCCTATCTAACAGTATATGCTTGAAAGGGTGGAGAAGGAATAGACCTAATAAGTGCTTCTCAAAATGAACCTTCAGCAAGCTTCCCAGGGGAGACAATCTTCAATGGGGAAAAAACTCACTAACACATAACTCTTGATCAGATATCGGTATTTCGAAAGCTGATTGTTTCTCCTCAGTGACCGCGGGAAGTGGTAACTTGACTCCTCTGCCTTTTTGGTTTTAAGAAGAATGCTATCCCAGAAAAAGGCTGGTGTGCAATAACCATAGTATGTTTTTTGAGTTTTCAAAAAACCAACCAAAGGTGCCATCCTAAGAAGCGAAAGAAAATAATGAAAGAACAAAGCAAGCTACATTTTCTTGTGAAAAGTAGAAAATATAAAAAGATAACCTCTTAAGACAAGTGCTGAGGGCCAGTTCTTGGAATGAATCCGCAAGGGACTAAATTATAATAGACTAACAAATTCCAAGGATAAGTAACCGAGCACCATTCCAGCAAGCTTTCTGAACCGGATCTTACTGAAAGTTTAGTTATGATTCTGGAGTTTCATGGAAATGGGAACAAAACTAATTTTGGTTCTATTTGTCTTGAATTTTGGAATTGGAATCTTCGTCCAGAGGGTAGAACATTGCAGTTTTTTTTGAAAGAACATGAGAACTGTCGGCAGCAATGTTCACAGTTTTTTTGTGTGACTCGACATTCATACAGTTTATCTAGCTGTTCTTCACACACACACACACACACACACACACACACACACACACACACACACACACGTGTGGGTTTTTTTTTTTTTTTTTTTTTTTTTTTTGGGGGGGGGGGGGGGGGGGGGGGGCTTTGTCTAATAACACTTATAGCGAATAAACGTTAAACTAAAGAACATACACACACATTTGTAAAATTGTTAATTTATTGATTTGATAATTCAATTGTCCATTGTTACTAGTTTATCTATTCATTTATATAATTAGGATCAAGGTGGGGTACATGACAATACGTAGGACAAAAGGGATACATTTTTATTCCATTTTTTGTAAACCTTGTTACAGACATATCCACTTATTCTCATTCACTCACAAACTCACTGTTCAATTTTTGTTAACCTTATTACAGACACATCCACTTATTCTCATTCACTCTCAAACTCGCTATTCAAATTTTGTTAATCTTATTATAGACACACCCGCTTACTCTCATTCACCCACAACTCACTATTGTCTGAATCACTTTCAGTGGAAGGACACTAAATTGAAGAACACACACACACACACACACACACCGTTTGTCAGTCCAAGGTAAGCAACTGCTAAATTTGATGTTCTTGGCGTTTGTAGTTACCTTTCTTGCATTCACATGTTTTCTATCATGTGATAGGCCTGTGATAGGCCTGGAAAGCAACCAGAAAATCGAGTTCTGATGTTTAACATCCGGCGCGTTTGTTAAATGAGCTCGCACTTAACATATCATTGTTTGCTGAACGACGTTTGGAAGCAAACCACACTAAGCACGACATGATGAGACGCGTGAGTATACAGATTATTTAGCATTTTTGTTCTTAAAGTAGATGTCGATGGATCATTCAACACCCATCTTGCGCCGAATTTGATTAAGCGATTGCTCGTTCTGAGTGTTGTTTATCTTGCCTGAACAAGACCTAAGAGATTGAAACGCGTCGTGTTTTGTCTTGTGATTCGTTTGTTCATGTTTTGTGGATATATTACTTAAACTTTTTACAGATTTGTTTAGATTTCCGCCTGCAGTCGCCTCTCACTTTGCGACTAACCGAGTGAAGTGTTACTGTTAGTCAGCATTTTGAAAGCAAATCAGTGTTGTGAAAAATTGAACACATTGTCAGATTCACTAACAAACACTGGTGGCACGACCATGTGATTATTGTCCGTTTGTTGAATTCTAGCTCGACTTGAAACCAAAGCACCACCCGATCTATTATCGGACAGTAGATATTGGTGCATATCAGTGCAGTCAGAAATCAATCTAAATCAGTGGTGTTTGAACGTAATGGTGGTTTTAAAGAGTCCCTCCCACTTCTTGGTCCTTGCTAGTGGTCATGCAGCAGTCTGGAAGACACCCAGCCCTGGATGGAGATGCTTGCCAATCTGTTTTAGTTATCAGTAGACAACACTTTGACTTAACTAATGTTTTGCTGAATTAAGCCTTGAAATAATAATAATAATGGTTTCTAAACTTTCTTATAGTGCGTAATCAAACGAATTTCTCTAAGTCCTTTACAAAGTCATACTA
>CM031600.1:63433034-63453034 GCA_018398815.1 Conus ventricosus | reverse complement strand
CATTTCTACATTTAAATCGGAGTGTTTGCCGGCACTTCAGTCCAGCAAAAGATCTGCTGTGGTGCATTTTCATTTTAACATTTAAATCAGAGTGTTTGTCCGGCACTTCAGTCCTCTCCCAGACACCAGCTACCACCTCTGTCCCCTGGGCTATAACTTGTATAAGCAACATTATCTTATCTTATCTTACCCTTGCTCCACTTCTGTCCCATTCTTTTCTGATCCCCATTATCGTCGCTACTGTTCATCAGTACCATCATTGTTTTATTTCAGTTATTGTATTGTGTTGTTAGATTCAAACGTGAACTCGCAGCTGGAGATCACGGGCACACAGGTGTGGCAGCAGCCAATGGGTGTGTACTACTACCTGAAGACCTACTGTGACAGTCAGTTCACCTGGGCCGGGGAAAACATCAATCTGCCATCACCCCTTCTCCATCACTCAGCTCTGATTGTCAACGTCTGGACAAGTGAATTTTTTTTTATATATGAAAATTGTTTTCTTGTCTTAAGAGTTGTTTTTTTTTTCCCATTTGATAAATAGCATGAAGCATAGGAATGAATTTCTGTGAATGTTTCTGAACTGTCTGGGGGCCGGAATAGCTCAGTTGGTAGAGCGCCGGACTCGTGATCCTGGGGTTGCGGGTTCGAATTTCGGTATAGGGGGATTTTTCCCTCGGAGTTAACATTGGTTCTGACTCCATTCCCCATATAGTCCTTCGAATGAGACTATAAACCGAGGTTCCGTGTGTGAACGCACGCATAACATCTTGCACACACGTAAAATCCCATCACCAACTTTCGGAAGAGAAGGCCAGTTTGGCCGTTGGTATGGATGACACGTGACACATAGCATGCACCTTCCCCGAAGATGGAGTATGGCTGCCTTAATGGCGGGATAAAAAAGGGTCATACACACAAAACTCCACTGCCTGGCTATACAGGGAGTGTCCGCAGGAGTATCAGCCTGCGTACGCAGAAAGAAAGAAAGAAAAGAAAGTACCAATAGATTTTTGGTTCGGTGCTGTCCAGGTTTCGCTACTACCAGAACGTGTGCACTGTCAGCTATTCCTCTGTCTTCTGGAACTGGACACGCTGGGAGCGCCACCTGGATTGGATGGCGATGAACGGCATCAACCTGCCCTTGGCGTTCACTGGACAAGAAGCCATCTTCCAAAGGGTAACTACTCTCCTTTGTTCTGTTGTTTTTGTGTCATCGTGGTTATTGTTGTGCATGTTGATGTGTTGATTTTTATGATTTGTGTTTGTGTTGTCATCGTGGTTATTGTTGTGCTTGTTGAGGTGTTTAATTTTATGATTTGTGTTTGTGTTGTCATCTTGGTTATTGTTGTGCTTGTTGATGTGTTTGTTTTTATGATTTGTGTCTGTGTTGTCATCATGGTTATTGGTGTGTTTGTTGATGTGTTTATTTTTATGAATTGTATATTGGGTTCTGCATCTCGAAATGTAGTCTTCTAAGAGTTCAAAAGTAGATAGACAGTTGTATTTTTACTTTGCGTCTTGATCTCAGATGTATAAGTGAAATTTTTCTTAGAGGGAATTCCTTGTTTTGGGTACAGGTAAAAAGGGTGTTCCTTATTGGCTGTGTAATTACTGTGAATAAACACAACAGTGTAGGGTTCAGAAGTACTTATCGGTGTAATGATCCATGATACAAGAAAGACAAGTATGCGTGCAAATGACATGGAGGCACTTTGTGTTGCACATGTTGCTCATGATATAGTGCTGTGTTAATACTTTATTGTTCTAGTTATTAGAAATAACCGCCTCTTTTCTGGTTTCTAAAACGAATAATGAATTGCAGTGAATCTCCATGTGTGTATCTATTTCATGTTTGTGTTGTTGTTATTGTTATTGTTGTTTTTTCACTTCAATAAAGGCTCTCTTTCCAGATTTTACATCACAATAATCACATAAATTCAACAGATCGAGATGCAGAACACAGGGATCACAACAAAATTATTAGATACATTTGATTCAATATACCGCGTACGTTTACACAACCATATTTGCTATGATGTAGATTAACAAGAAGAGAAAAGGGCATTGTAGTGACAAAAGTATTAAAAGAAAAGTAAAATGACTGCGTATGTGTTAAATTTTCATGTTGTGCTCTGTGTCCATCAGACTGTGTACAATGCATATTAAGTTGGGGGGGGGGGGGGGGGGGGGGGGGGGGGTCTAAAAAATGAACAATGATATTTCCATTATTAATGTAAGCGTGATTTTTTTTTTCTTTAACATCATCATCTCTCATTTTGGTTTATATATATTGATGATCTAGGTTTTAATGTTATTGATTCTTCATATGCATTCATATGCATTCCTTTTCAGTTATACATGGAAATGGGGTTCTCCAACAAAGACATGGAAGAGTTTTTTGGTGGGCCAGCTTTCCTTGCATGGTGAGAATGAGACAGATTGTGCTACTGTTGGCATTTCATAACCTACAATTGTGTGTGTGTGTGTATGTAAGATTGTGTAATGCTGTAATCAGTTATACTTTTCTGTGTGTGTAATGTTGAAAGAAAGGACAGGTTGAGTTACCCATACACTACCATGAGTTGAGTTTTACTTTACATCCTTGTTTTGTTTCTCTCTGTGCATCTGTTTAGCTCTCTCCCTCTCTCTCTCTCTCTCTCTCTCTCTCTCCTCTCTCTCTCTCTCTCTCCTCTCTCTCTCTCTCTCCATTTGCTCTATTGGACAAATGCTCTCTCTCTCTCTCTCTCTCTCTCTTCTCTCTCTCTCTCTCTCTCCTCTCTCTCTCTTCTCTCTCTCTTCTCTTCTCTCTCTCCATTTGCTCTATTGGACAAATGCTCTCTCTCTCTCTCTCTCTCTCTCTCTCTCTCTCTCTCTCTCTCTCTCTCTCTCGGTCATCTCCACTCTCTCTCTGTCTCTTTCTTCTGAGGGCATGGTGTTAAAAAGCTGTTGGCTTATCCATTTCTACCTTTGAAAAAACATTCATATTTATATTTGTATTCTCTTTCTCTTTGCTGTGACTGGCTGCCTGCTGTTGATGGGGTTATAAACAACATAAAACTGAAACACTCTCTGTCTCTCTGTCTCTGTCTCTGTCTCTCTATCTCGATCTCTCTCTCCCCCCTCTCTCTCTCTCTCTCTCTCTCTCTCTCTCTCTCTCTCTCTCTCTCTCTCTCTCTCTCTCTCTCTCTCTTATCCTCAAACCCTGTTTCTTCTTTCATGCAGTCAAATGATACGCTCACAATGATTCTGTCTTCCCATTGTTAAATCATGTACAGATTACACAGGGTTTTTTTTTTAATGGACTTGTTTGTTACATGTATGTATAAATGTAAGCTTTATGTACGAACACATGTAGACATGTGTGCACAAATATGTTTCAAACTTCTGTTGTATGAAAAGTAATTCAGGAGTTCTATTTTCTGCTTTCAGAAGATATGACATATCAGAAAAGGACCAAAAAAAAAAAAAAAAGGAGCTTTGGGGGCAACTTTGATGTTATTCTCCATTCACTTCTAATACCTTCCTTTTGGCGCAGAGTCATGTGTTTGCCAGTTGTTCCACAGGTGTTAAGAAAGTGTGTTCACATCTGAATTTGTACAAGTGAAGTGTAAAGCACTTACTTGTATCAGGACATCGGACCCAGCAAATGCTATTTTCAGGTCTTCACTTGCGTTGCTGAAATGTTGGTGTTCTTATCAATCCTCCTCGTACTTCAAGTGGGTAAAGGGGGGTTGGGGGGTTATATAATTTGAATTTTAATCTATAGGGATATTGGCTTTGGTGTGTACAGGGCACGAATGGGGAACATCCAGGTGGGGTGGTCCTCTGCCTCAGAGCTGGATCATCGAGAAGCTGCTGCTGCAGCATCAGATCCTGCGCCGGATGCGCAACTTTGGCATGATCCTGTCCTGCTGGCTTTGCCGGCCATGTGCCTGCGGCCATTGTAAAGTGAGTTTGTGTGTGTGTGTGTTTGTATGTCTGGTGGTAAGAATGTGCGTTGGTGTGTATCAGGCCTGTACATATGTATACTTATTTTTTTCTATTTTGTACACCACAAAAAAGATACACAATACAGGACACTATCAAACCATACATGTGATGAAAATATTGCAAACTCGCTGTGGATGTAAAAGCCAAATTTTTATACTTTTTACTTGTAAGATGGGCCTCTCACACTACAAGTTGAGATCTAAAAGAAAGTGACTTGTTGGTTATAGTTGTCTGTGCGTACAGTTAATATTTGATCATATATGAAGCAGAAATCTCTTTGTTAGGTAGCCGACAGCTTTAAGTAGAAACTGTTAAGAGCGAAAAAAAGAATTTCCCAAATATACAGTTTTCTTGAAAATACTTGTATTGCATCATGAAAAATACTACAACGGCAAATGTTGAGTGCAAGGAAATGCTCGTTGTCAAGACGGGGTGTCCCAACTGTCCGAACCACAGGGAGGTAGAGTCAGGCACCCGCACCACACTCACCGGAAAGCACAAGAACCCGGGACGTACACACAAATAATATTTATTACACAAAACAATTTTTTAATCACGCTCACCCCTTAAGGGGGGGTTGGGAAAAATAAAAAAAGAGAAAAAAAGACAGAATAACGGGAAAGTGGGGAAAAAAAAAGAAGATTTGGTTAACAAGAGGCTCCCTAACCCTTTGGGGGGGGAAAAAACCCAAATGAAAAAAAACCCCCAAAACCCCAGGGTTTGCCGCTAATCCCCTTTCCTCCCCCGCTACTATAAGTAAAAGTGAGAAAAGAAAAAAAGGGGAACAAAAAATAAATCAACAAAAACAGGGCCTCATTCAGATAAAAAAAAAATTTTAAAAAAAAAAAACCAAAAAAAAAAACCCCCAAAACAATCAATTCAATGAAAAAGAAAAAAAACCCACAGAAAAGCACCCTCACGCTCACATGACAAAAAACAAGATTCATTACTATCTTTCGGAGAGAAGGGGTCCCCAAAAAAAAAAATCCATAAGCGGGCGTAAAATTTTTTGTCTTTACCCCCGGGGCCCCAACCCGGTTTTTCCTGGAATTTTCCCAAAAAAGTTTTTGAAGAGGGGTCACAAAACGCAACCTGGCTGAGGGCCCAAATTAAGGGCCCAAACCAACACAAAAGGGGTCATTCGAAGGGTGGCCGAACAAAGACTGGGTCACTGAAGGGGGGCCCAAAGAAGACAAGGTCACAGAAAGGGGCCCACACAAGCCCGGGGGCCCACTTTAGAGGACCGAACTAAAATACGGGGTCACGGAAGAGTGGCCCCCCAGTAAAAGACGGGGGCACTGAAGAGGGGCCCACAAGTGAAGACGGTCACTGAAGAGGGCCCAAAAGTGAAGACGGTCACTGAAGAGTGGCCCCAAGTGAAAAACAGGGTCACTGAAGGTCCCGGGCCCGCCAATGAAGACTGGGTCTCTAAAGAAGGGCCCGCCAACGAAGACGGGGCCCCGGGAGGGGGTTGCACCTAAAGGGGGTTCGGGTTTTCCGGGATCGCGGATCGATGTTTAAAAAAAATATTTGGATCCCCCCCCAGATCCCCTCAGAGGGTTTTTAAAGTCAAAAGGCAGGGGGGATCGCCACGCCCATGTGCGGCCAAGGGGCGACAAACCCCCCAACAAAAAAAAACAAAACAAGCCCTAAAGCTTCGATTAAAATTTTGTTTCAGCCCGTTGATTGTACCGGTCCCGTTTGTCATGAGGAGGTAGTACAAAAGGTCAGTGGGCAAGACAAAAAACCAAATCGAATAGGACCCACAACATGTCAAGTTGGAGATGAAAAAAGGGGGGTTTGAAAGGAGAAAGAAAAAAAAAAAATCAAAAGGTAGAATTAAGGGAAGGGGGGAAAAAAAGACAAAAAAAAACAAAAACCAAAGTAAAGCCAAAGCAAGTGATATCGAAAAACCCCGGGCGGTAAGAGTGGGAAAAGAAAGGGAAAGGTGTCACCAGGAAGGGAAAAATTTAAAATTGGGGGGTGGGAAAAAAAAGGGGGGGAAGTCAGTTCGTAAGAGTAATGTCCCCACACATTTCAATTATAATAACCGACATAACATTTAACTCTAGGGCTGTCCTTTTTCCGCCTTTGTCTTTTTCCTCTCACTTTTTAAATGAGGGGTTTGGGGCCCTAAAACTTTCCCTTGCTTACCTCAGTAAACTTTTCAAATTAATTTAAATCAGAAATTCCCAAAAAATTACAGGGAAAATTGGCAAAAATTGCTACTACAGAATTTTGGCTTAAAACCTTCTTTTAACTTCCCCTAAGAAATTTCTATAAAACGGGGAAAAAAAAAAATATGCGAACAAAAAACATAGGAAAAGGGGAACCCAAAGAAAAAAATTAAGACTCGCGGCCACCCCCCTTTTTGCGCTTTGACGTGACGACAAGGCCCAAAACGGGAAGGGGGGAAACGGGGTGATAGCAGGAAAATCGCCCCCCGGGAAAAATTTTAAAATAAACTATATAAAAAATAAAAAAAAACTCTGAAAACCCCAAACCGTTTTACTACAAACAATTTGCCTTTTGCTCTTTGTCGTGACCGAAGTTTAGTGGGAATAAAAACCCGAGTAAAAAAGATAGAAATGTTTTCTACCAAGAGAGTTGAAATAATTTGGAAAAAAAGTAATTTGAAACAAAGAATTTTATCATGGGGCGACGAGAACGCGGGGGACTCAACTTTTTAATTTCGGGGGGGTTACAAAAAAACTTACCAACAGCCTTGTGGTGGAGGCCTAGTCGGCGCCCCCAACAAGGGAGGCGTCCTTTCCCAGGAACCCCAGTCCCACAGCAAAGGGGGAATACCAGCAATAAAGCTGAACCAGGGAAATTTTGGGCCCCGAGGGGGAGAGGCTCTCCGAATGTAGAGGTTGACTTGAAAGTGCCCTGACAAACTCGGTTTAAAGCCGGGCCCCACCCCCCGTAAACTAAGTTATGGGGCCCATTGAACTCCCTGAATCTCTCAGAACATGGCCGAGGCCAAAACCACTGCAAGGGGAAAGGGAAAAGGGGGTTGAACAAGTATACTATAGGGGAAAGAACGAAAAATCTGGGCTAAAAGAAAACCCAACTAATAAATAAAAAGAGGAGGTTTTTATTGGGAGGGGGAAAGGGGAGGGTAAAAAACCAGTATCCCCCGATGGGGGGCGGATATCTGACCGTGCACTCGTACGCAATTTTTTTTTTTGTGCATATTTTTTTTGGGGGGGGGGGGGGGGGGGGGGGGGGGGGGGGGGGGGGGGTTTTTTTTTTTTTCGGGAGGGGAGGCACGGGTTTTTGGGGGGGCGGGGGGAAGCCCGAGGGGGCAACCGGGGGGAAAGGAATTTTTGGGGGGGGGCCGCCCGAGAGGGGGGGGTTTTTTCAAAACCCCCCCCATTAAAATTTTTTGGAATTATTCTTTATCTTTGTTCAGGGAAAAGTTGGTTGACATGACTGCATTTTCGGGCCAGGCTGGGTTTTTTTTATTGATCCCTTGGGGATGCCCGGGGTTTTGGGGCAATTTTTTCAACAATTTCGGGGGGGTTTTTTTTTCTTTTTTTTATTATTCCTTTTTTTTTTTTTTTTGTTTTTGTTTTTTTGGTTTTTTGGTTTTTTAAACAAGTAAATTTTTTTGGGTGTTTAGTTTTTGTTGTTTTTTTAGGAAGGTGGGTTATGAAAACGGCCCCTTTTCATTTTTGTTTTTTTTTTTTTAAAAAAAATTAAATTTAAAAGTTTTTGGGGCTTATAAAAACCCGGAAGGGTTTTTTTTTTTGGGTCCCTTGTTTTTTTTGTAAAAATTTTTTTTTTTTTGGGGGTTTTTTTTTTTTTTGTTTTTTTTAAGTTATTTTGTGCTGTTGGTGAAATGCCTTGTGAATGTTGTGGAACCTCCTTTTTGCCTGACCTCACACAGCCACAGGCACTCCCAAACCATTGCAATCATCAATGTCTGTGCTCATTTTGTCGAATTTTGGACGACTTTCCGATTCCCATTCTCTCCACACTACTGACTGAATGGATCAGTTCAGTATCTTTAATGCTGTTTTGAAAGTATGACTTTCCTGCCTTGACTGATTTGGCAATTGAAATTGCACTTTCCCCTTTTGCACTTAATTCTGTTGATATACAGTTCAAGATTAGTGCCTTTCTTATTTGCAACAATGATAGCATTTTGCATAACGATCTTTATGATGGAAGGTAGGAAAGGCTGCAAGAGAATGAACTCTTGTGTTTACTTGGGAGATTGATATTCAACTCTTGCACTCTTTTTGCTGCACTTTTGGTCATTTGTTGGCCACTATTTTTCATGAAAGTCGTGTGGAACCCAGATGGTCTGTCATAAATCAGGTGCAAGTGACAGTCCTTATACCAATTTAATTCATAGTGAAGTAGGTTTGTCATTTTTGCTCAGGTTACATTACAGAAGGACTCGTAAGGGAAGTAGGAACCGGGGCACTCTAGAGTTTTTCCAAATTTGTCATGTGATCGAAAGGGGAAGTTGACAAAAATGTTTGATCCAGCTTGGCCTAAGGTCTTGTTAGAGCTTGTCTTGTAATCCACTGTGGAAGACATGTTGATGTAAGTGATTGTATTTTCAATATGTGTGTATGTTTTGTTTTTTTTAAGTTTTGTCTTGTCATCTAAATGTGAAATGCTGTTGGACATGCTTTTTTGTGGAGTTATGTAATGTGTGGGGAAAAGGACACGGTTGACATGCTTCTCTCTCTCTAATTTGTCATGTGAGTTAAGTGGGATGTCATGTTGACATTTTTTTTTTGGCTTCAGGTTTATCTTGTAATGTATGTATGTATGAAGTCCTATTGGTCAAGAATGTTCCCCTTCAAGGATAGCTATGATCTTACTCCTTTTTGACAAATATTTTTTTACTTCAGGTTATTATCTCTTATGTAAATGGAAATTCCAGTCAATTTCTTTTTTCAAGCTTATCACAGGGGTGCTAATTTTCCGGAATGTTCCGGAAATCGGTTTTACGATTGCTGAAAAAATAATCTCCGGTTTTGAGTTTGTTTGGAAAGTCATTTCCGGACTGGAAAAGCAGGGACAAAGAGATTTTATAGCAGACGATAATAGGATCGTTGCAAGGGAGATTATTTGACCCAGCCCTGTGCATTTTACGATTTTTGCGTATAATCTCACGAAATTTAATACAGCTATACGATTGTACGTTTCAAAACCAAATTGTAAGAAATTTTGATGAACGAGCTTACGAAAATGCGCTGAAAAACGAAATCCGGCCGAGTCAAGAGTCTGGTCCAACTTTTAAAAGTTCCGATGGCGCATGCGTACTTCCTGCCTCTATGAATGCATTCAACATTGCTTCTCACTCGCTTCAACTCGCGCGCATGAAACGGACAACGAAAATTCAGATTCATTGGTAGAAGCTGTGACCCAAAAGAAAAAGAAATATGAACAGAAGTACAAACCAGCGTATCATACTATATTTCAAGTTCATTACTGCGTCAAAGAAGGGCGATACGTTCGCACACAGCACCACGTGTCAAATCGCGATTGCTACAGTGGTCGCTTTGACATTCAGCAGCACATCAGTAGCAAAAGCCACAAAGGAAACAGTGATTCTGGAAAACGGTAGGCAATGAACATTCAAAGCTTTTTTTTTTGTGAAGTCGAGTTCTGCAGGCACTTCTGTTGAGAGACTGGAACATCAGATACTCGCGGAGAGGGACAAAAAGCTCCAAAATCCCCCCCCCCCCCCCCCCCCCCCACCCACCCCGGCCCCAAAGGAGGCTTGAAAACGGAACGATACATCTTCCACAACCCAAACCGTACTTTCTTCTTCTTCTTCTTCTTCTTTTTTTCCTAAAATACTGGTTCACTCAAACGAGTAGGTCACCAGCGCGCATGTTAAAAAGTAGAATAAAATAACATAAAACAGTGCGACTCAGACTGTTGGCCCTGGAGCAAACTTGGCAACAAGGGGTCGCATCGATATTCAATAAAATATCTGGGAGTATGGGGATGTTTAACCTGCCCGTGATCGCAGTCTTGAAGTAGACTATTATGGCACACGGGTTGCATGCATTGTGTATTTTCGTGTAGCGGTACTCCCCCGTCTTAGGACATGAGCATCGGGATCTTTAGAGTCGTGTATGATCTTTAGTGCATGTAAGTTGCAAAGAGTTGACAGATGCCGACGCGATCATCTGAAACGCGGTAGGCAGGCCTATAACGCTAGGCCTATCAGTGGGTTTCTGTTTAGTAAGCTTATCTAGCAGACGACCCCAAAGCGACAGTGGCTTGTGTCTTCTGCTGGTGCGTTGCTACAATCAGCTTTTTTGACGTCACGGGTTCCACAGTGCAGACGCGGTGCTAATGTTCGCGGCATGTAGCTGACTTACATTTTCGCTCATGCTATCTATGTTAAAATGTTCCCTTTATAGAAATTCATTTGAAGAGTGGGGCAATAATGATGAAAATATTATTACCCAAATAAATATAGGTACATACATGACGGATTGCGAACATGCGAACATAACAAGCAGCTTGGGGAACAGCTATATGCCGAGTTCTTGAGTAGGATAGATTCCTTTTCCGCCTTGTCTACACCCCCCCCCCTTCCTCATGTTGGCAAAGGTCCTTTTAAACTGATATTAAAGGTCATTTTTTGGCCTCATCCCCATCACCTGGGAACCTGAAGGAGCTGGAATCACCAAAGTCTGAAATAAAGTTCATCATAATTGTTATGCTCTTCAGAAAGACTGGTTAGCTTATCAACAGTGAAAAAGTCCCCATCGTAGCATATGAAAAATAGATTACTTCAAGATTTTTTTTCCATTTTATGTCCATCAGTACAGTAAAACGTGAAGAGAGAGTTATTTTAAAGTGTTATAAAAGAAAATTCACATCAGTTAATGTTCTTGTTAATTTCTGAGCAAAGGTTTTTGCCCATCAGAGGATACTGGCAAGGAACTTGGATTAGTTTGACAATCATTGATTGTTAAAGAAGCCAATTTAATGCATTTCATGAAAATAGGCCTACATCTTTTATAGTAATAAATTTTCAGTGTTTCTAATGTTGGAATCCATTCAGTATTGTTTCCTACGCAGCTACTTTGCGCTGCAAAAGCTTACACATTTTACACACAATTGTACACATTTTTGACCAAAACCTACACATAGAATTTCTGAGGGGTAACCAGGTCTGTTTGACCTCCGACAGTGACGTCCTTGGTTGTAAAAACGAGGTTTTTCACTTCGGCGTAGCAGCATGCAGCTCTTGGTGCAAATGACAACTTGTCACAAGCAACTTTGTCAGCTAGTTTGTGTGCTTTGTGTCTTTCAAAAACAAGAGTACAAAACCAAACAACATGAAGGTGTTACCGCCGGGGGCAGATATTTCTACAGTTGAGATAGGTGTGAAAAACAAGTGGAGGTGGGATTGGTTGCAAGATCGGAACAGCGATGGGGTATGTCATGGCGATTGGTGTGAAAAGGTCGAGTCGCGGGAGTTTGTTTTTGCGTGCCATGCAACAAAACATTACTCTATGGCTCAAGTGGGAAAAAAAGCCTTGCTTTCTATGCAGAAGATGTGGATCATCGGCGCAATTTGAAGTCTGTCCGCCAGTCTACAAAGCTTGATGGAGCTTCCACAACTACCGTTACGCAAGACGGTATGGGAGACAGGAAAGCAGAACTGAAAGCAGTTGTTTGTGCATTTATTGCCGAACATTGTCTGCCCTTTTCTTTGGGGGAGATCTTGTTGCGCTTGCTAAGAGGTTGCTAGTGATGACAAAGCACTTGGTTCTCTCTCTCTTTCTCGTGGTAGCACAACTTACACCACTGTACATGGAGTAGCACATGCTATGAAGAAGGAATGAGTGCAAAGCTGTCAGACAGACACTTTTCTTTAAATATTGACGAGGCTACAAATAGCAATAATGACAAGATTGTGAACGTGCTTGTTCAGTATTATGATGTGGAACTGGGAAAAGTTGTAGCAGAACACTTAGGGTCAAGAGAAGTAAATGTTGCAACAGCAGAAAATATCTTCAATGCAGTGTCTGGCATTCTATCAGAAAGAAAAGTCGACTGGTCTCAAGTTGTTTCGTGCTTGATGGACAATTGTAATACAATGAGAGGCAAAAAGGGTGGAGTAGAGGCTTTGATCAAAAGCAAAAAGACGGGAAATTCATTATTCACACTTCATGTGCCTTAACTACAATCTGATACCAGATCAGCAACGTAAGTATTCATAGTGTTTGTGAAAGGTGTTAGTAATGAATCGATGAATGTTGTTAATTTTCAGGTTTACAAGAATTTGAAACTTATTTTATAGATTGGTTTCAGGTTTTGGGTTCAGGAATTTTTTGGTTCAGGTTTCGGAACTCTTTGGTACTATCACCCTGTTATCATGTGATCAGAATGGTAAGTCCTGTTGACAAGGTTTTCTTTTGTAAGATGATTTGTGATTTAAGTAGGAAGTCTGTTGATAGTTTTGTTTTCTTCAGTTGATTTAAATGAGAAGCCCTGTTGACAAAAACTTTTTTGTGTGTGTGTTTTGGCATATCTTGTGATCAAAATGGGAAGTCCTGTTGACAGTTTTTTTCGTTGTCAGCTTGTCGATGCTGTAGAGAATAAGCCTTGTTAACAAATTTATGTGTGTGTTGTGATTTCATTATTTCTTTTGATTTTCTTTTTCAGCACCTACCTTTTAGACTTCGTGACCCTTTGTTTGAGAAATTTGGATCAAGATTCATTAACTGGTTGGTTGATTTTTTGTTGGTATATGTGTTTGTGTGTGTGTGTGTGTGTGTGTGTGTGGGTGTGTGTTTGCACGGTGCCCCGCTTATGTGTTTACCCAGCTTGGGATTTTTCAAGTTTGGCATTTTCATTAATGTTGGGGAAATTTGACTTCGCTATATGCAAATTTTAAAAGAAGAATGCTACCAATTAAAATAAAACCGGCTCATTTGAGTAAATATATGCCATCAGATAAAAAAGAAGAATGTGGGGTTAAGTGAATGTCGATGTGAAGTCAGTTTTTCTCTCAGTATGTGGCCAGTGATAAAAGTATGGTATTTGAGAAGTTTACTCTCTTTTACTCCGTTTTGTTGGTTGTCGCAATGGAAGGGGTTTTTGGTTGGTATGTTACAATGCTGACAGCTTCAATGAATGACCCCAGATAAAGTAAGTCCAAGTGGACACTTGTGATTATAAATCAAAATAAGCAGTAAGCTAAACCAGCCCTGAGTAAAAATGAATGGATAAAAAAAACTTGAAGTGTACTTAAATGAAATAACACAGTTAGCCCAAGGGAGCATGGAGGCTTTTACTGCGGGGAATGTCTTTTGGCCCCAAAAAATTGTGAAGCCAGTTCTTAAAGGAAATGCACCAAGTCGTTTTCAGAAGTAAGGCGGAGTGAATCTTCATTCCCCATTTTATTAATTGAAATTACATTGAAAGGGGTTTTTTAACGCGCTGTCGGGGGGTTTTTTTTTTTTTTTAAATCACCTGCCTGAAAAAGGGGACGTGTTGAAGAAAAATGAACCTTTTTGTGTTTGTTTTCAGTTCCACAGTCCCTGGAAAGTGAAAAAGTGTTGAGGTTAAAAAAAAAAAAAAAAAACATCCCAATTTGTGTTTTGTTTTCATTTCCCCACGCATCCCGGGCCTCGCAGGCAGAGCTGTTTTCAATGCCATGGGAAAAAGAGACCCTGACCCATTGGTGGAAAAAAAAACCTGTGTCTTGGACGCGTTTGGACTGTGTTCATCATCTAAACCCTGTGGCATATTTAAATGATGTTTTTTCCAAGAAATGTTTTTTCCAGTGTGTGAAAGTGTTGGCACTCACATTTTGGCCATATCAGATGCTTCAACTTGCAAAGCCTTTACATGTTGCAAATATGTGTGTTTGAAAACACTACAAACACACAATGCATGCACACCACACACCCCCCAAAACCACACACACACCACAAAACACACAACACCACAAAAATGACCCTTGTATACCCCCACATTCATAACTTAAACTTCCTCTCTCTCTCTCCTCCTTTTTCCTCTTCTCTCTCCTTCTTCTCTCTCTCTCTCTCTCTCTCTCTCTTATCATTTACATTGCCTAAAAATTTAACATCACTGCCAAAAACAAAACATGAAGATGCATATGAATCTGTTTTCTAACTGCACCCCTTAAAATGAACTCCCTTTCCATCCAATGCACGAGGTTTTCCCACGCTTTCAGGCTCAAACATGCAAATAGAACTGAAAAACGCACATAACACATATTCAAAGAATCACATTTGTCCCAACAAGTTCTGTGAGTCTGCTTGCCCCAAAAAAGTGAGTTTAGCATGGAAGCAAATATTCCGCTTTATTTTCCACGACAATCTTTCTGTGTGGTGTGTGTGTTTTGTTTTTGTCTGTCTGTCTGCTTTTGTCTCTCTTCTTTTGTTGTGTCTGTCGCTCTCTGTCTCTCTTCTTTCTCTTCTCTCTTCTCTTTTCCCCCCCCCCCCCGCCCACCCTTAAAACCCAATTCCCTGTTTTTATCTTGTTATTAATCATGGGGTTCAGTTTCAGCTTGCGAATGTTGGAGATTGGTTTTCCAAAAAATTTGATTTTCCCCCCCTATACCTTTTTTTTTCCTTTTGGTCTGTCCCTTCACCTGCCCCACTCCATCGACCTTTCACTCTTCATCAACCCCTTTACTGTCATATGAAAGTTTGTTTTTTGTGTATAAAAACATTTATCATATGTCATGTCATTTTTTTTTAAAATTTAAAATGAGCATGGTTTTTCCCAAAACTTTATGTGGGCAGGCTGATGCGGGGCTGGCTGTTTCTGAATGCGGCTTTGGCGCCACCCCAGATCAACGCCCTCGTGAACTCTTTTACCCGGGTAAAATTCCGTTTCCTATGTGTATTTCATTTCGTGAACTAAATTCCCATGCGGCAGGGTGCGTGTTTGGACTGGCAAGAAAAAATAATTTTAAAGTTCCTTTTTTTTCCTGACCAGGAGTTCGCCGTCACGCTACTTTATTGAAGACCATGAAAGGAAAAAGACCTAACCGTAGAATGAGTTTCAAAATCCCGTTGGGTCCTGTTGATAAGAGTGGGGTAGATTATCATTTTTAAAGAACCAGCATGCCCAAAAAAATGACTTTGGGATTTTGTGAGGGAACCAGCACCAAAATGGCTGTTCCCTGGACATCATCATTTTGGGAATAGCGTCTTTTTCCTTTTTGTTGTTCGCCAACTTTCAAAAAAAATTTAAAAATTTTTTTAAATTCAGCCCCTTGGCATCATTCCACCTGTTCAAATACGTAACTGCCCCCGTCCCGAAGGTTTGGTGGTTGTTTCTCTTCAAATTATAGTGAAGTTGATGTTACTGGTATGTTTTTTGCGTCACATAAAATTGGAGCGAGTAAAGGGAAACCCTGGAATTTGCTGTTTTAAAATTGTTGGAAGGCTTTCCCGTTTTTAGAAGATGTTGCTGGTGTTGTTCAGTGTGTCCTGTGTCAGATCTTAGCCGCAAATATTATGAAGCAGGAGCAAAGAAGTTAAAAAAATTGGGAAAGCGTTCTTTCATTTTTTTATTATAGCCAAAGTCTTAAGAGTTTTCTTTAAAAACAAGAGAAAGGTGTGGATCTTTCAGTCATTCTGCTTGGGTCGGTGGGTAATTAAAGCAGGTACGTGGTCTTGCAGAAACAGTGTTTGATGTGATATGATGCCCATGACGGGGTCGGGGATTTTTCGGATTGATGTCGGATTTTAAGCGATTTACCTGCGCACCAACTCCTATTGGGGGCCCCCCTTTCTGGTGCATGTGCCAACTTTGGGGGCACCATGGAATTTTTGGCCCCTTTGACAAACTCTTTTGTGGTGAGAATGTGTTTTGTGGGTTTGGGGGGGGGGGGGGGGGGGGGGGGGGGGGGGGGGGGGCCCTGTGCACAGTTTTGGGGGAAACCAGGGAAAACTTTTGGGTGCCTTAGATATTGGTAAAAGTAGTTTGGTTGTGTGTTTTGGGTGGGTGTGTGTGTGTGTGTGTGTGTGTGTGTGTGTTGAGAGAAAAAAGAGAGCAAGCTAGCATTGTTAACAATTTGTGGCCCTTGGTATGGTGGTGCTTATGCGACCTGTTTAGTCTCCCTTTTTGGCGTAGAATTTCTACGTTTTTTTGACCCCAAATACGCAAAATCGCATTTAGGAACCGCTACGCATTCGAATTTCGCCGGTAGTTTTTCGAAAATGAGATTTTGCATGTTGCCGTTTTTTGCAAACTTGAGCGCCATAAGGAGCCTGCACGCTGCTCTTCCTGGGGGCCGCCCGCTTGTTAGTTACTTTTTCCTTTTCCAAAAATTTTTTGGGGGGCAGGTTTGGGCCTTTTGAAAGCGTTCGGGGTTTTCTTTTTCGTAAAATGGGGACATTTTCGTCGTAGCGTTAGTGATTTCCGATTTTTCTCCCAGCAAAAAAAAAAGAGGAAAAAGTTGCCGATCAAACCTTCTGTTCTACCTCAACGCCCCCGGCCTTGTTTTTTTCCAAAAGAGGGGGCTTTATGCTCTTGCACTTTGTGCGGGGAAAGTTTTCTCGATCAAAATGGGGCATGTTTGCTGCAAAGGGGATTTTCGAAAACCGAACTAAAAGGCTTTGGGGGGTTTTAAAGCGGAAAAGCAGTCACTCTGGTTTTTTTTTTGCAAACCCTTCCCCTTCGGCGTAAATTGTTCAAGAAAGATTTATGAGGGGGAAAAAGCCATGTTTTCCCATCTGGGGTACAGAACAATTTCCCCGCTGCTGCTGCTGAAAGTTTTTGGGCGGTGAAGGCCTTTGTCCGAATCGCTTCAAAAAAAGTAGGCCCCTGGGGAAGTGGATAGGGCAGTTCAAGGAGTGTCTCTGGTTGGGGGGGATTGTCCCCTCCCCATAGCAGTAGCAGTGCCCACTGTGAGGTCTTCTCCTGTGTGGGAAAAACCGCACAGACCAGAGAGCCGTTGGCAGCGCCCGGAGACCCTGCGGCCCTCGAAGTCAGTGCCCGGACCCTCAAGATGCTGTGAGGAGCTGACTCAGGGATCTTGCTGCATAAAGAGGCTACGCAAAAAACTCAACCTTTAAATACCTGTGAAATGTGTAAATATGTATTATTGGGGTTCTTGACAATTAATCCAAACGGGAAAAATAATACAATATGTATAGGGGGGAATAAACTGGTTTAGTGTTACATGAATCAGAATATTAAACTCAATGTTGGATATCAAACAGTAAAGGTGAGTTTATTTTATTTTTTTTTGCCCCCAACGGCGTCACAAACACACACACACCCACACATCATAACGCAATACAACACCCCACACACAACCACCCCACACACACACAACACCTTTTGCATTTTTTTTTAGTTTTATGTGTGAAATATTTTTTTAAGAAATACATTTTGTGCGAAAATTTGACTCCATTTGCATGGCTGGGACTCCATTTTGGTCATTGAATACAATTGGTCTCAAAGGGGGGGTAACGGTTTTTACTGTAAACAAGCTTCGTGAGGTGAGAGTGAGCGTGTATGCATGATATAGGTTGAAAAATGATAGGTTGTATTAAATTTCATTTCTGGAAAGAATTTAGTTGTTACTTTTCCCCCGTAGCTAAAAACAAAATTTGGTTTAAACAGAAAAAAAAATTGCGAAAATAAGGAAGTAAAAACACATAAAGCAAGCTGCCTGCACTACCATGAGTCATTGCCTGCAACGCTGCACACCAGCACACACCACAACATAACACAACACAAAACACCCCACACAGCACCACAACAACACAACACACACCTGCACACACACACCAACCACCACCAACAACACACACACCACACCACTTTCAACAAAACACACACACACACCACACACACACCAACACACACAACAAAATAAGAAAACCCAAAGAAAGTCCCTTTTCATGGCCCGATGTGGGAAAGGAACCTAACATTCATGCAAGACGGGATGGTCCCCGTTTTTAACATGCGCAGAAGGGCCACGACCAAGCCAAACAAATTGGATTGCTTCGTGTGCAAAATTGCAGGAAAGTTTTTAACTGTTTTCAGGGACCCAGTTTTGGCCACATTTCATGGCCAAATTCCCCCCATGGTGGGTCTGGGTCTGACCTGGGGGCATCTTCCAGAACGAGGTATTACGAATCATGTGGAGAACACTGGGGCCTAAGCCCCGTAACTACTGCCGGTGAGGTGTGGGCGCTCGTGGGAGGTTTTGGGGGGGGGGGCCCCAGTGGTGTTGTATTTTTTATTTTTTTCATTTCTGTCCAATTTCTGACCATCTGAAAAATTTTGTATGTTTTTTTTTTGTTTGTTTTTTTGGTACCAAGCTCAATTGTTTGTCCAGTTTTTACTATTGAAATCGCTGGGTGGTCCTTTATGTACCAGGTTCCCTGTCTTGTTTTAACTAATGACCATCTGAAATTGTGGAATTTGCTCCTTTCTCGTATATTTCCCTCTGTCTTGTGACTTTTGACCAACTGAATCTGTTAAATGTTGTATTTTTTCCACCTTATGTATTGTGCAACTTCATGGGTCTGAAATCACAGATGTTTTCACTTTTTTCCCGCCGACATTTGCCAATTTTGACTGTCTAAAATCTGCTGGATGCTATTGTTTTGTTTAGCCAGGTTTCTTTTCTTTTCCACTTTCAGACTGGAAAAGCTGTGGATGTTGTCCTTTTTATTTGAGCCGGCTTCCTTGTTGTGTCCGATTTTGCCATTAGAAATTTGGGGGATATTGTCCCTTTTTTTATTAGGCCAAAAGTCTTTTCCAGTTCTCTTAAGACGGAAACCCGGGGTGCTGCCTTCTTTTTTTTTCCCCCAGTTTTTAGAACGGAAATTTCAGAATGGGGGAAAGAAAAAATGTGTTGTCGTCTGTGTGTCGTCCCCGGGTAAAAAATTTTTCCCTCGCTCCAGACCCAAAATTCTGGGCAATCTTTCTGAAATTTGTGGGTGTTTATTATGGGTACGATGATGCCTGACGTTTTTTTTTACCCGAATAGCCGTTAAACGGCAAAATGAAATCTTAAAAAAAAAGTCGTAAAGGGAATAACCACGCACTGTCGAGGGTTTTTTTTCCACTAATGGAAATTTCTCCCCGTCTGTCACTGTATGGGAGTACGTTTATATGCTTTTCATCTTGTTATTTTTTACGAGTCTCCTATCTTGTCCAATTTGGGGGCCATTGAAAACTGTGGATGTTTCCCCATTTTTCTGCCCACATTTTTCCAACTTTCTGACTGTCTAAAAACTGCTGGATGCTATTCCGTTTTGTTTTGCCAGGTTTCTTTTCTTTTCCATCTTTCGACTGCCGAAAGTGCTGGATGTGTCCTTTTTTTTTTGAGTGGCTTCCTCTGTTGTGTCCCACTTTCTGCCCCTTAGAAAAATTTCGGGATTTGTCCTTTTCTTATTAGGCTCAAACTGTTTGTCCGTTCTCTTTCAGAGGAAACCTGGGGGTGCTGCCTTTTTTTTTACCTCAGTTCTTTGAAAAGGAAAAATATTCAGAAGGGAACGAAGAAATGCTGTCGTCTGTTGTGTGTCGTCAGGGTCAAAAATTTTGCCCCTCGCCCGACAAAATTCTGGGCCAAACTTTCTGAAAAAATTTTTAGGGTGTTCATATGGGTTACGGATGATGCCGACGTTTTCTTTTACCAGAATAGCTTAAAACGGTAAAATTAAAACTTAAAAAAAAAGTCCGATAAGGGAAAAAACCACCGCACTGTCGAGTTTTTTTTCTTCCCTAACTGGAATTGTCTCCCGTTGTACTGTACTGGGGGTACGTTTTTTGTATATGTTTACATTTATTATTTTTTACCCGAGCTCACTATTTTGCCAATTTCGGACCATCGAAAAATTTTGGATGTTGTCCTGTTGTTCCCGGTTGTACTGTTTGGTCGTCCCCTTGATACCTTTTTACCCTGTTCGCCCCTTTCCCTTTTCCAAAGATGATCATACTCTTCCCCCCCTCTTGTGTGGGTTTCTTTTATGAAAAGGAAAAGGGAAAGCTGGCACGGAAGGGGACATGAA
>CM031600.1:63407352-63432034 GCA_018398815.1 Conus ventricosus | reverse complement strand
CCAAAAATAAAAGAACGAAGCACGTGCGACAGGTAAAAAGACAGGCGAGAGGCCGATAGACAAAAAGTTCGAGAGAAAGTTACGGCCACCGTGATTGCGGGAATAGCACGGGCGGTGGAATTAGAGAGAGAGAGAGAGAAAGCAAACGAAGTTGAGCTGAACTATCCCAAAGGGTGCAACCGCACCACAAGCCACACTAAGGGACGGGTACACGACAACAGCAACGACAATAAACAAATAAGTAATTCCGCCACCCTAGGTGGGTCGAACGTCGTGGGCCCCTCGTGACAAACTCGTGACAACAATACTGGATCCGTCCCAGACCCCCTCAGACGGTTCTAGTCGAAGGCAGGAGGGATCGCACACGCCCAGTGTGCGAGCCAAGGTGCGCAAAAACCCCAAGAACAAAACAAAACAAAACAAGCCCTAAAGCTTCGATTAAAATTATGTTTCAGCCCTTTTGATTGTACCGGTCAGTTTGTCAGTGAGGAGGTAGTACAGAGGTCAGTGGTCAAGAACAAGAAACCAAATCGAATAGGACTCCACAACATGTCAAGTTGGAGATGAAAGGGTGGTAGAAAGGAGAAAGAAAAAAAAAATAGTCAAAAGGTGATAGATTACAGGAAGGGGAGAGAAATAGACAAAAAAAACAAAGACCAAAGTAAAGCCAAGAAAGTGATATCGAAACCGGACGGTAAGAGTGGGAAAAAAAGAAAGGTGTCACCAGGAAGGGAAAGTAGTTGAAGGTGGAAAAGAGGAGGGGAAGTCAGTTACGTAAGAGTAATGTCGCACACATTACATATTATAAAAACCCGCCCATAACATTTCAACTTAGACTGTCCTTTTTCCGCCTTTGTTTTTCCCTCTCACTTTTGAAATGAGGGGTTGGCCATAAAACTTTCCCTTAGCTTACTCAGTAAACTTTGCAAATTATAACTTATGAAATTCAGAAATTTACAGCATAAATTGGCAATATTGCTACTACAGAATTGTGGCTTAAAACATTCTTTCAACTCCCATATGAATTTACTTATAAAACGGAAAGAAAAAAAAATATAGCGAACAAGAAACATAGGAAAGGGCAACCAAAAGAAAATATTAAGACTCGACGGCCACACCCTTCGCGCTCGACGTGACGACACAGGCAACACGGGAAGGGGAAAGCGAGTGATAGCAGGAAGGGATCCCCCGGGGAAAATTTAAGATAGCTATATAAAAAAAATAAAAAAAAACTCTGCAAACCTCAAAACCGTTTACTAACGAACAATTCTGCCATTGCTCGTTGTCGTGACCGAAGCTAGTGGCGAATAAACCCGAGTACAAAAAAGATAGAAATGTTCTTCCCAAACGAGAGTTGAAATAATTTGAAGAAAAGTAAATTGAAAAAAAAGCATTCTTCATGGGGCGACGAGAAACGCGCGACTCAACGTTTTAATTCGGGAGTACTAAAAACTTACCAAAAAGGCTTGTGGATGGAGAGCCCAGTCGGACGCCCAAAACCCAAAGAAGGATGGCGTCCCGTCCCAGGAAGCCCAAGTCCCACAGCGAAGGGGAACTACCAGCAATGAAGCTGAACCATGGAAAATTCTGGCCAGAGGAGAGAGAGCTCTCCGAACTGTAGCAGGTCTGCTTGCAAGTGCTGACCAAACTCCGGTTTCAAGCCGCTGGCAACCTCCCTAAACTAAGTTTTATAGTCGGCCCACTTGAACTGCCTTTAATCTCTCAGAACATGGCCGAGGCCAAAACCACGTGCAAGAGGAAGGAAGGAGGTTGAACAAGCTATACTACTAGGGGAAAGAACGAAAAATCTCGGGCTAAAAGAAAACGCCACACTACATAAATAAAAAGAGGACAGGTTATATTGAGGATGGGGAAAGGAGGAGGGTAAAAACCAGTATGAAACAAAAACGCATTTGGGGCAGGATATCTGACCGTGCACTCGTACAGCAATTTTTGTTTATAGTGCATAGTAGTGTGTGTTGGGGGGGGGGGGGGGGGGGGGGGGCTTTATTCCACCCTCACATTCATATTTTAAGTCAGTGGATGGATTCTTCTCTGCTGTATATGTGTTCACAAAAGCATAATGTGTCTGTTTTTAACCATTTGACTGACCATGTACGCAGTGGTACATAGCAATTTTTTTTTGTCATCAGATACCTCAGTATGCATGTCACACGTAACTGTTTTATCAGGCATTTCTCAACAATTCAGGGTGTGAGTGTTCACACCGTCAGTCAGCTACCTGATCCATTTACATCAACGTCCATGACCCGTTACAACCAACTTGAGCACAGTGGAATTGATTTGCAGTTGAGTCTCCCACCAGCCTAGTCAGTCCTGGTTTAAATGTTGGCTATGAGCAGGTGACGGGCTGATTTTCCAGGCCTCATGGCATGGCATGTTTGTTCAGGTTGTATCCTTTGGCCAATGTCACCCCTCTTGGAAGTTGGGGACACTTTAATTCAACATATTCTCGGTGAGTGTCTATATGTCCTTTTTCTTTGATTATTCCTTGTTTTTGTTTTTTTAGTTTTTGTTTTGTTTAGGTTGGTTTTTTGGTGTTATTAGAAGCGTTCTTTGAGTGAATTCTTGTTATTGCTGGTTTTGAGTTCTATTGTTTTGTTTGAGGTATAGTTGGTTGAAATGAAAACTGGCCCTTTTTCATGTTCTAGAGATGTTGCATTTAGCCATTATTCTTGTAAGGAAAAGTCTATATGAAGTCTTGAAAAAATGTTTGTGGACTTCAGTGAGGGAAGCAAGCAGGAACTGTTTCCTCTGAAATCTTGTTAACGGATGCAGACTTACGTATTTTAACTGTACAAACAAATGAACTTTTTTGTGGGAAGTTTTGTTTTTTTTTTGTTTTTTTAAGTTATTTTGTGCTGTTGGTGAAATGCCTTGTGAATGTTGTGGAACCTCCTTTCTGCCTGACCTCACACAGCCACAGGCACTCCCAACCATTGCTCATCAATGTCTGTGCTCATTTTGTCGAATTTTGGACGACTTTCCGATTCCCATTCTCTCCACACTACTGACTGAATGGATCAGTTCAGTATCTTTAATGCTGTTTTGAAAGTATGACTTTCCTGCCTTGACTGATTTGGCAATTGAAATTGCACTTTCCCCCCTTTTGCACTTAATTCTGTTGATATACAGTTCAAAGATTAGTGCCTTTCTTATTTGCAACAATGATAGCATTTTGCATAACGATCTTTATGATGGAAGGTAGGAAAGGCTGCAAGAGAATGAACTCTTGTGTTTACTTGGGAGATTTATATTCAACCTCTTGCACTCTTTTTGCTGCACTTTTGGTCATTTGTTGGCCACTATTTTTCATGAAAGTCGTGTGGAACCCGACTGGTCTGTCATAAATCAGGTGCAAGTGACAGTCCTTATACCAATTTAATTCATAGTGAAGTAGGTTTGTCATTTTTGCTCGGGTTACATACAGAAGGACTCGTAAGGGAAGTAGGAAAACCGGGGCACTCTAGAGTTTTTCTCCAAATTTGTCATGTGAATCCGAAAGGGAAGTTGAAAAAAATGTTGATCCAGTTTGGGCCCTTTAGGTCTTGTTAGAGCTTGTTTTGTAATCCACTGGGGAAGACATGTTGATGTAAAGTGATTGTTTTTCATATGGGGTGTATGTTGTTTTTTTTTTAAGTTTTGTCTTGGTCATCAAAAATGTGAAATGCTTTTGGGACATGCTTTTTTGTGGAGTTATGAAATGTGTGGGGAAAGGACACGGTTGAATGCTTCTCTCTCTCTAATTTATCATGTGAGTTAAGTGGGATGTCATGTTGACATTTTTTTTTTCTTTAGGTTTATCTTGTAATGTATGTATGTATGAATCCTATTGGTCAAGAATGTTCCCCCTTCAAGGATAGCTATGATTTTTACTCCTTTTGACAAATATTTTTTACTTCAGGTTATTATCTCTTATGTAAATGGAAATTCCGTCAATTTCTTTTTTCAAACTTATCATGTGATCAGAATGGTAAGTCCTGTTGACAAGGTTTTCTTTTGTAAAGGGTGATTTTGGATTTTAAGTAGGAAGTCCTGTTGATAGTTTTGTTTTCTTCAGTTGATTTAAAATGAGAAGCCTGTTGACAAAAACTTTTTTTGGTGTGGGGTTTTGGCATATCTTGTGATCAAAATGGGAAGTCTGTTGAAGTTTTTTTTCGTTGTCGCTTGTCGCATTTCTGTAGAGAATAAGCCTTGTTAACAAAATTTATGTGTGTGCTTGTGATTCTCATTACTTTTCTTTTGATTTTTCTTTTTTCAGCACCTACCTTTTAGACTTCAGTGACCCTTTGTTTGAGAATTTGGATCAAGATTCATTCAACTGGTTGGTTGATTTTTTGTTGGTATATGTGTGTGTGTGTGTGTGTGTTGTGTGTATGTGTGTGTGTGTGTGAGTGATGTGTGGTGTGTGTGAGTGTGTGTGTGTTGTGTGTGTGTGGCACGCGTGCACTCGCTTATGTGCATACCCATGCTTTCGGATTTTTCAAGTTTGGCATTTTCATTATATGCTTGTGGAACATTTGAACTTCAGCTTATATGCAAAGATAATTAAGAACGAATGACTATCACACTTAAATAAAACCAGGCATCATTTGAGTACATACTCATGCCATCAGATAAATAAGAAAGAATGTGTGGTTCATGTGAATGTCAGCATGTGCAAGTCAGTTGTACTCTCAGTATGTGGTCCAGTGATAAAAGTAGAGTCATTTGAGAAGTTTACTCTCTTTTCACTCACGATTTGTTGGTTGTCGCAGATGGAAAGTGAGTTTGGTGTGGATCATGTCTACAATGCTGACAGCTTCAATGAAATGACACCCAGATCAAAGTAAGTACCAAGTGGACACATTGATGACTTATAAATCAAAATAAGCAGTAAGCATAAACCAGACACACTGAGTGAAATGACATAGAGATAAAAATGAACATGAAGCTGAGAGAACAGGAAAACCTTCATTCTAAGCCACTTGCTCCTCCACCGAGTTTTTGGGCGAAAGTGGCCTAAAAGCCGCCTTTTCCTGTGGCGGAAGAGAGAGAGAGAGAATTACCGGCAGACAGACAGACAGACAGAGAAGAGAGAGACAGAGAGAGACAGACAGACAGACAGAGAGGCGGGCAGACAGACACACACACACACACACTCTTTCTCTCTCTCAATTAAATGACATAAAATCCGCACACTTCTTCTGACTAATTTCCACCTACAAACTTTGTACACGGGGCTGAAATCTGATCACTTAATTTACGGCTCGCGGCAGTTTGCACCTAGCCTGTCCTGTGTAAACGAAACACACTCAGTTGGGTTGCACCACATTGCATCAGATCGAGGCTGTCGACGTGGCACGACCGGGGCTGTCATTGTGTTGGAGCTATTGAACAAGAAGGCTGTGTTTTCACTGCGCTCTGTTGTGGCCACTGTGTTTTAATTGTGTTATTTTAAAATGGCTAAAACGTTACTGAAGAACAGGTTTGTTATTCGAGGCCATAAGTTTTACTTTAACTGCATGTTAGAGTATTTGTTGAAAGAATTAGTTGAGTCAGTCAGTGAAGGCAAGCCAACTATTCACATGTCTGCCCGCACAGCGGGGGTGTGTTAACACGTTTCCTCGCTATACAGCGAGAGTCGCCTCTTTCTCTGTTCTTCATTGCGCTTAACTGGTAGTTGTCTTGAAGGTTGGCGAAGCATGTTGTGAAACCGGAGAGTTTGTTGGTTCAAGGAAATGAAACAAGATGTAGCTATTTTTTAATACGTGTTTGACTATTGATGAGATGGTTCCTTATCTAATAAATGGCGCTGCATTGTTGAAAGTCGGCTGAAGCAAAACATCCATTACGCGTTGATTGTTGGGAGCTGGCTTGAGACAGCTAAAGCCACGTTTAAAAAACATGGCGTTCATTCTTTTTTCTAATTCTAACCAGTTCATCTGCCTTTAAGTGTGCCCTTATGCAACTGAATGGCGATTTCGAATGTTCTGGCAAACAAACTAGATAGGGTTAGGCAGACCTTAGTACATCTACCAGTATGGAGAGGAGTAGTGTGTGGCTAGCACTATCTTCATATAATGCTTCAAATATACAATGACGGATGTACTACAACCTACAAAACTATGTGTAACAGATAGGCTGACACGAGGCCGAAACTTAATCGCTAGCGAGACGCGCGGCCTCGTTCACACAGCGCACGGCAAGCGACCAAAAAATCAATAAAGCAGGAGACTGGGCTTGCCAGGTGAGGGGTGGGGGTGGGGGGGTGTATTCATTTCAGGTTGACAGCGCCCCAGGTGTCGTTAGCGCGGGTTGTATTGTCATTGAAGGTGTGTGGTGTAGTGAGAAGATATTTACCGGGTTTTGTGCAGGTTGGTTTTGTTTATAATATTTTGATCATGGCAGAACAAAGACAGTGGGAGATTTCTAAGCTGACAATACTTGACGAGCATGTTGAGTACCATGCACAATTTGTTAGTGCTTTGGATGAGTTGAGAGCGGCAGGCCCTTCATATTCTCGCAAACTAAGAGAGATTGCTCGTTTGTTGAATCCATATGCTAAAAGGTTTTCTACAGTTGGTCTTTCTTTCATAGAAGTCTACTCTATGAGGAAGGATTTGTATTTAATGTTTTCAAGCAGTGAGGAGATAGAAATTATTGGACTACTCCCACAAGAACCAATTCAACTCCAAACACACTCCTCTCAAGTCCGCAGCAGTGAGAGAGAACCAGCGCTTCACCCTGAGCGGTCAAAGGTCACAGTGGCAAGCCGTTTCTTCAGCGCTCTACCCTAGAGCAGTTAAAGGTTACAGTGGCAAGCCGTTTCTTTAGCGCTTTACCTGAGCGGTCAAGGTCACAGTGGCAAGCCGTTTCTTCACTGACGTAAGATCTATTTTTAGATACTGCTTATGCAGGAGCGGTAGGGGCTGTTTAGAGTTGGCTGCTTTAGCAACAGTGCGCGCGCACTGTAAGACGGCTAGAAAGCACCCAAGCAATACTGGGTCAATCAGGCGAGCTCGCCTGTTTGACCTAGAAAGCGCACGAGCTACTACTGACGTAAGATCTATTTTTAGATACTGCTCATGCAGGAGCGGTCGGGGCTGTTTAGAGTTGGCTGCCTTGAATTTCTACTAAGCACTTCATGACTTTGTATATATTGCTGTGATTACTGGCTTCACTGCTTCGCTTCAACGTCCTGCTTCAACTTTTTTGGCTGCCGCACACACACGCACGTCCCCCCCACCCCACGCACGCACGTCCCCCCACCCCCACCCCACGCACGCACGTCCTCCACCCCCACCCCACGCACGCACGTCCTCCCACCCCACCCCCCTGTGTACACCACACACACTCCCACCCCCAAGTCACCCCAAGTTCTTAATTAAGTTTTTAATTAAGTTACCCCAAGTTCTTAATTAAGTTTTTAATTAAGTTACTTCAAGTTCTTAATAAGTTCTTGATTAAGTTTTTAATTAAGTTCTTGATTAAGTTCTTAATAAGTTCTTGATTAAGTTTTTAATTAAGTTCTTGATCAAGTTCTTAATAAGTTCTTGATTAAGTCATCCTTTAAGTACAAGCAAGTTCTTATTAAGTTATCTTATAATTATCAAAAAAATACAGGCTATGTTTTTATCTTAATAGTAGATGCCTAATATAGTACACACACGCCTCAAAAAACGTTGTCATCGTTGAGGATGTCTTGCTCAGCGTTTTCTGCATAGATCTTAATGAAGTTTTTACAACGAAGCAACCGCATTGATTACAATTCTGGTCTATGGAAATGTCTTTTATAGACTCCATGTCTTTATTTATTGACACCACCCATTTTATAATACGCCATGATCTATTTTTATTAAAAAAATTTAAAATATTATTCCATTATAAATGGATCAAAATGATGCTTTGTTATTGGCGGTTTTGGCGTGCAGTTGTCTTTTTCTGTATTTAACGGTTCAGGTTGTTTTAACTTCTTTCGTTTTCTGTTGCATTGTGTATATATTTTATAGCATAATAACTGCCCCCAACAGCAGCAATGGCGCCAAAAATGGCAACAGTTTTAAGTTCAATATTCATGAAGACTTTGGGGCCCTTGTATCACATGGAGTTTTTTATAGCTGGCATTGAATCAACTTGTTCTGGCGTTGGCGGTGTTATGTTTTCATAATGCTGTAACATTAATTTTTTTGTCTGTTCCACTCTGCTAATTTTTTTCCTGCTTCAAACACGCCCAGGATTTTTAATGGCCTTCACCTGATTCAGCGTTTTCTGCTGATTTTCTAGCTTGGTTACTTTCTCCCCTGATTCAATGTTTCCTGGTTCTGATGATTTTCCAGCTCGTTCATTTTGAAGGGAAATAAAATCTATATGATTAAAAGTTATTAATCCCATGATTAATGGCGATAACAATGTTCCAAATCTATAGTATAAATCACAGCCTAGAGACTCTAATGACTTTGTTTTAAAACTGGATCTTGCGTTAAATCATACGTAAGATCTTGTTCAGAATCAATGGGAGCAAATCTACTGACTAGTTTAGTGTACAAACTAAGAACCGTTTGCCCCACACTTTTCACCATTCTAGACCCCAGCTGCGCTTCATACCTGTTATGATACTTTAAATGTCTTGCGGCGACATTTGTTGAATCTGTTCTATGCTGAATTCAGTTCCGAGGAACTGTTTTGTTTTCCCACATGCTGCCAAAAGGGAAAACAGCCTTTCCTTTTTGGGCATAATAGCTTGATCATCACTTGGTCATTCATAAGTTCAGGAAGGTTTTAGGCTGCCTTGTAGCTGTAGGAGATCATCACTGTTCATGTTTTTTAATAATTATAATTATTTTATTTTATAAAAATGAGCACCGAAAAAACTATTGCCAACCTTGTATACCATTCTGCTGTTATTGGAGGCCTAAGTATAGGATACACGATGCTTGGTAAAAGCTTGTTAAGAATTAAACCAGCAGATCTTGGCAAACTAGACTTTGAGGATTCAGCAAAGCTGATTGCTATCATTGCAGCTTCGGTTGCACGAAAGATTTTCTAGTTAAGCAAGGAATAATTCCAGACAATATAAATATGTAAGAAAAAAATACATTTATAAAAAATGGCTTCACTCGCAATAATGATAGGCGGCGCTGTGGTGAATGCGCTTGCTTTTAGCGGAAGTAATTTCGCATTTAGTAAACTGGGAATGACAGCGAGAGAAAAAGACATAACAAAGCTATGGAGCAACTAGCAGCTGCACAAGACGCCTATGAAAGGCAGAGACTTGAGCAGTTAGATTTTATTAATGACACACTGAAAGAACAGGGGCATGCAGCTTACACATTTAAAAATGTTGATCAAGCAATAAAACAATATTATCTAGTAACAGGCAAACCAGTCCAGACATTGCCCCCACCAAAATTCAGTGACTTTTATCAACCATCAGAAAAACAAAAGATGCAAGAAATCGCGTTTATTGTCGTTGGTATGACCGTTGTGTATTTTGTTGCACATAATTTTTGGCTGAATAAAAAATGAACAAAAACTATTATTCGCCCAAAGGATATTGGAAGGGCATCACAGCAATTAAAAGCTAAGCAAGCAGCAGGAGTCAGTGAACAAACAGCAAAGGAAAGGTTATCTAAACAAGCGATTTGGCAAATTTATTTACCTGCCCCTAGACGAATACAGAGACCACACTTTGTCAATACAACTCCAAACGACACCCATCAAATGGATCTTCTATATTTACCCTCTGATAGGATTAGACGAAAAAGATTTAAGTACGCCCTTACAGTCATTGACATAGCTTCAAGATACAAAGATGCAGAACCATTAACCAAAAGAGTGCCTCTGCTGTTGCTGTCGCTATACAACTGATATACCAAAGAGGCCCACTAACTTTCCCTCGCATGATTCAAGTCGATGATGGAAAAGAATTTAAAGGCCAAGTGAATCAATTGTTGTTAAAACATAGAGTTACTATTAGAAGAGGCATTCCAGGAGTTCACAGATCACAGGCTTTAGTTGAAAACTTTAACAAACAGTTAGCCGAAAGACTTTTCTCCTACCAGTATCACAAGAGCTGATTGACAATTCTCGCAACACAGAATGGGTTAGAAGACTGCCCTCAGTTTTGCGCGCAATGAATAATGAAGAATTTAAAGGCCTAAAACCAGTACAAGCAATCAAAAGAAAAACAATAAATGCTGTTGAAGGAGAGTCTTCATCCGGCAAACTATTACCATTTGGTTTGAAAGTAAAGGGACCTTTATTTACCGGGGAAGCAGAAGGGGAACTCGCATCAGGGCAACAGATCCAGTTTGGAGTGTTGATCCATATGAAATAAAAGAATTGTAAAAATGAATCCGCCCGTGTATTATTTACGAGAAACTGACACAACAAAACAACCAGCTCCTCAAAGATCTTTTGTGAAAGAAGAACTGCAGATAATTCCCCCAGACACAGTTCCGCTTTAATTAATTTACGGTTCTCCAGTGCCCAATTGCATATGAAAACTCTGGATTAACAAACACCCGTTTTGTGTTTGTTCTATCTAACGACTTCTTTGTTACAACAGTTGTGTTGATCTCATGTAGATTAGATCGCAGTTTTACGTTGTCATGATGAAAAGTCTTATTGCCCAACAATGCTTCTTTGTAGTTGTCATGCGATATGTTTGACTGCACAACGCTGCGAGATATTCCCTTTGCTTTCTTAATGATTTTCTCCTGGCTCGAAATACTGTACATTTTTGACCTTAACCCCCATACTCCTTGATCACCTTTCCAGATAATTCATCCTTCATCTTTCCTAAAACCTTCTTGTTAGTAATTGAATGTAAAGGCGACTCTTTAGGGTAATCGGACGTGTCATACCATCCTGCATGCTCTTTAGCTACTTCGGTTTCCATGTCTTTATAGATGTCTTCAGTAGGAATATCTATAACAAAACTGTCTGTATCTGTGTAAAGTACTCTGGACTCAGGATACGAGGGCTTAAAGTAGTCATAAAGAAACTCTAACATTAAAAGCTTTGATAATTCTAAAACGGTAAACCCAATAAATACAGGTTTGTCTAATTTGACTTTCTTTTTTTTCATCATTATGCCGAAAAGCTGATCATGAAATCTTCTGAAGTCCTGATAATTTGGTTTTGAAGTTAGCTTAATTGCTTCGTTCTCTTTGGTGACCAATCTAACATCTTTACGCTTGTGCGGATTCTCCATAGTCTTTCCGAAACAGCTGTTGTTCATCAGCTTGAAAAAGTCTTTTTCTGAAGCATCTGTGGATTTAGTTCTGAGATCAGTGTTCTTCATGATGTATGGTTTCATGAACTGTTCTTGATCAAAAGCAATTATGCGATGAACAGCTGTTAACTTTAAACCATGTCTTAAATAAAATTGTAGAAGTCTGTAATGACAGACATAATTTTTTTTGCCCCAAAGATTAGGCACAAGTTTAGGCGGCTCTCTTGGATCCATCTTTAGACTTTCTGCTGCTAATGGATAGTCATTATGCAGGTCATGGAGTTCATGAGGATATTCTACGTCAACTTCTAGAATGAAACCACGCTGTTGATCAGGCGTTTAAACTGCCCAACCACTTTAATGCCTTTTGAATATTATTCGGATCGCCGCCTGTGTACATTTTAAAGTTACGTAATGGAAGTGATTGCGCCATTGCCCATCCATACAGATTGTTTGCATCTAAATACATAAGATAGTTAGACCTTTACTTGGATCATAGTCGTCCAAGTATTTGTTGTTTGCTTTACAGTAATGATGCGACGCCATACTAATTCCTCCACGCAATCCGTTTTCAATCATCTGAATCATTGATAGGTCAGACAAATAAATCAATCTGTACTCAGTAAACTTTAAGAAAGCGTCCCAGCTCATCCCGGGCGCAGAAATGTAATGCGCAGGATCCAAACTGTAATGTTTCATGCAGGTCTTTCTATAATTTTCAAAGACGTCCGCCAACAAACATACATCTGCCATTAAATAGGAGTCATGATAGTCTCCCATCGTTTTACAATCTAACTTTTGCCACGCTTCTTGAGCATGCTGGTAATCGGTGTCGCTGATGTCCTTTCCTCTAAGACTAGAAAGAACGCGCCTTTAGGTGGAAGTGTATCTTCGTCAAACCTTTCCCAAACTGTTCATGTACTCATAAGGGTAAACGCCCTTTCTAAACAAGAGTTGGGTCAAAATATTCTTCTGTTATTGGGCAGGACTTTAAGGACATAGCCAGTGATTCTAATGATCCCATCATGAGCTGCATAGAGTCATAAAAAGACATGTTATTTAAAGTGAAACACATGTACTTTTCTGATGACTGTCGATGCAATGACACCCTAAAGGCATACTTCTATGCTTCTCTAATTATAGGTAGAGTAGCGTTAACCTCGCAAGTTATGAAAGAGTTACTGGCAAGCTTCCATGTTTAGGATCAAACTTTAGTTGAAGATTGCAGTTGTTATGTGCTGCTCCTCTGAATTATCCGCTAATGTGATCATGGTTCTTACTGTCGGATTCTCTGCGTCTGATGGAGGCCTAAACCGCAAATCCACATGTGTGGCTGAGTCATACTGTTGTTGGGCTTCAGGCGTCATTATGATTTCAGATAAATTTCAGATTATTAGAACAGTCATTACGCACTTGCTGCATGCGTTTTAAGAAGTATTCTGCAGCATTTGGCCCTCTGTATAATTCTGGCGTTGATGAGCGCCATCGACCTGACATGATGAAGGCAAAATGAACAAATCTGATGATTACTCATTAAGACTGTTTTTTCGAAGTTTTTGTGGCGCTGGGCCCTTCTAAGGAACAATAAGCGACTCTGAAGTCTGCGTAAACTACGTTTGGACTTGTTTGCAGCCGTTTCCAGTTCTTAAACTAACTTTAGATCCTGGGGGGGCGTAGTTAGTTCTGTCTTACAGTCTACAGAACTTTTACAATGTTTCTTATGTTCGCTCGCGGCTTGAACAGATGGCCCATTTTTTAAACATTTTCAAAAGAATTCTTGTTTGCCTTGATTTTTAAAAGGGGGTTTTTTTTGGGTTTTTCCCTTTAGTCTCCCTCATTGTTTCGTTTTAAGGTGTAATGGGGCCCCCTTTGCGGGGCAAAAAACATTAGGAGTAAGCCCACATGATTTTTTTGGCGGGGTTCGCTATTTTTGGACTGTTCTTGGAATTTTTATTGGCGCCAAATTTTTTTTCCTCATCCCATGGGGTATACATTAACGGGTTTTTGGGTTTTTTTGTTTTCAAACTGATAAAATTTGGGTTTCTACCCAAAACAGGAAAGGATTTTCCATTAAAAGTTAAATCTTTGGGTTTTGCCGATGGGTTAGTAAATCTTTTGCGTGTTCGGGGGACTTTGATGCACCCCTTGCAAGAACCCCACCACATGAAAATTTTGGGTTGTCAAAATTTTTTTTGTTTTAAAACTGCCTCTTTAAAACCAACCCCCGGGGTTGGGCGGAATTGTAAGCCTTCCCCTTCAATGGGTTTGCTTTACTTAGCCTGTTTTAATCTAATCTTTTAGGACTTCCCCCTTTGACCAACCAGAGCCTTTTCCTTTTAGTTCTTCAGCGGCCCCTTTAAAATTTTGTAAGCAGTTCGTCTCCCCAAACCGGGTGGTTTAAGTCTTTTGAGGAAAGAATAGTCTGTTGTTTATTTTTGAGCCCCCGACTTTTTGGATTTTTTTCCCTTTTTATTTTTTATAGTTTTTTTAAAACAGCTTTAACATTATTTTAAAACTGGCGGGTCTTTTTGTTAGTTTATTTGGGAAACTTGAAAAAAAATTGATGTTAGCTTGCCTGTAGTTTTTTTGGGTCAAAAAACTTCAAAAAATAAATATCATTCATTGCTCTTGTTTTAAACGCTCTCTCTCGGCTTTCCCCTTCAAAAAATTTCGTTTGTCCTTCATATATCTTAGCATCCCTGTTTTCTTTTCTAACCCAAAATATTTTTTTAAAATTTAAAAAAAAATACTTAATCAAAATCAATATCAAAAAGTCTTTTTGTGTTTGGACTCTTAAACAAAAGTTTAAAACCCCTTTTTGGGTGTTGTTAATGGGGAGTGTTTAAAACCCAGAGTTAATGTTCTTTTTACTTTTTTTAAGCATTCCTTTTTTATCTGCTCGGGGTTGGTGTTGAAAAAAAAACTTTTTCACCGCCTTTCTTTAAAGGGATAAAAAATTTTGTTTTTGTAGTCATCAAAATCGGCCTTTTAACGTTTTAAATTCTTCATCCGTGAGGTTTGGTCGCTAGGCTTTATTTTATTATCAGTTTGAAGGAACTAATTTTTAGCTGTTTTTTGTTGAACCATAGCTGGGTGTTTTTGGATTTTTAGTTTTTTTTTTTTTTGCTGCAGCCCCTACGGCTAATAAACACGGGCCCGAGAGAAAGAAAAACCTCCTAGGGGTTTAAAGTGCGGGTGGGGCCTATCCCCCCCGTTGCAAATAAACCAAACCTTTTCCCGGGTGTAGAGCGCTTATAGTCGTTGCCCCATTTATTACTTTATGTAACGGGCTTTAAAAAGGCAGCAAAATTTCCCTTTTTTGGGTTTTGTTGTATTTTGTTTAGGTCTTGCTCTAGTACTTGCTGCTTTTGCGAAATTGTTGGTTAATCTAAAGGTTTTTTACTTCAGGGGTTTCAAATTAAAAGCAGAATTGCCTGCTTCTTTTCCCTTTTGGTGGCGCTGTAGGAAAATTTTTGGGGAAAAACCTTTAAAAAAATTTGGTTTTTTTTAAAATAAAAATAATTTAGTATTTTTTATCTTTTAATCTGTTATTTTAATATTCAGCTGCTTTTTCATATTTTAAAAACAAAATGTACTTTAAGCGGTTTTTTCGGTTCTTCTTCTTTATCAATTTAAATTGTTTATTACGTCTCTACACCCTCTCCCGCTTCCATGAACTGTTTATCCTCTGTTGACCTTGGTAACCCCTAAACCCGTTTTCCCGTTTTTTTAAAAATTAATCATCAAGCCAACATTGTGAAGATGAAAACTTTGGGACACAAGGTCAACTGTTGGTTTTCACCTCCCGCCCCCCCAAACATTTTTCTTATTTCATCAAAAGGCGATAGGTTTAAGCCCCCCAGCGAAATTTTTGGGTTTGGACTCCCCTCTTTTCAAAACATTGTACTTTCGTTATTTTTTGGGTTTAAAAATTTTTTCCAATTCCTCTTTTGAACGGTTCTTCATCTTCGCACAGCAAAAATACCTTTAATCGTTTTTGTGAGAGCCTTTTAAAAAAATAAAATTCCCTATTGTGTCTGCCCTGCTTTTAGGATTTGTTGTATGATGAATCAATCTTTCGTAATAAAATTATAATTTTGAATGATAATTGGTGCTCCCAAACTGCCTTGCTAAAATTTGGTTGCTAACAACGTTTAAAAAATTTTAAAGAGAAAGGCAGAAATTTCTGTACTTTTGCTTCGGTGTCTGATGATTTGGGTAACGCGTTTGTATTCATTTTAAAAAATTTGTTCAATTTGACAATTTTTTTAATGTCCTTGAAAGTTTGGCGGGATGCGCTTTTAAAAAACTTTAAAAACTAGGGAATGGAAAAGCGGGTTTCCATACGCAAAAAATTTTCAGCTGCCTTTCTTTTTGTTGTCTTTAACATCTGCGGCGTCTATTCTGTTTTTTTTGTCCCTCTTCATTTTTGATTCTTGAAAAGCAAGTTTAGCCCCTTTTATTCTCGGTTAGCCAAGATCGGGTGGTTAAAAATATTTCCCGTTTTTGGGAAAAAAAATATTTCTTTCCCCCCAAGTTTTACAGAAATTTTTTACGATTGCCCCCCCCAGATTCTGTAAAACTGTTCCCGTTTGGGGCTGTTTCTGATTGGGGGGTTCTATTTTGAAAGTAAGTCGTGAAAAGCCCGGCCCCAATCACTTTTATCTGCTCCCGGTCCGGAAATTTGACGTAAGAATTTTTATCTGCATCAAAAGTAGATGGATTATTTGGGGAAAAGTAATATTCCGTTATTTCCCCTTACGCCCAAAAAGGGTTTTTTCAGTCTTTTTATGCGGGTCCCAAAAATCGAGCCCTTTGCATGTAAACCCTTTTTTTTTTAAAAAAAAAAAATAAAAAAATTAATTTTTTTAAAAAAAACATGGCAGGGAAATTTAAGATGAAGATTTGAAGTTTTTTTATCGTGGAGACGAGAGGGGATTCCCCTTGGGAGGGGGATCGCCGGGGCTTCTTTGGGATGATGAATTAGCAGGAAATCGGGAGTACATTACCAAAAAAAATTTGGTATAAATTTTAAAAGAAAAATAAGGTCGTTTTTTATACCAAAGTTTAGGTCAAGAACCTCCCCAATTTATAGCCCCAATTTATTTTTGAATTAAAAAAGGGTCTTTTTTTTGTGGAGGGCGACCAAGGAACAACTTGTTCGCTTACAAATAAAAAAGACCCATCAAAGTTTTTTTGCCCTGGGTTTTATTAGAAATAGAATCAGTTGAAAGATCAAAATCGCCCCTTTGGGCCCTTTTTAGGACAAAATTTAAAGGGGGGAGGAGTTTTTTAAACTCCCCCAAAAAACCTGCAAGAACTCCAACAGTTTTAAACCCAAAAGCAAACATGGAACTTTTAAAAAAATTTTAAAAACAAACAGCAGTGGGAAATTTAAAAAATGTAATAAAGCGAATCAGTTTTTCAGAAGAAACAGCGTTAAAGACTATACAGACTCACCCCTACCCCTGCCCAGAATTATTTGCCCTTGATCGTCTTTAAAAACCCTCAAAGGGGAATTAACAAAAATTTAGGGAAAACTAGGTGAACAGATGAGCATTAAAAGGGGAAAAAAGAAAAAAAATCGTTGAGGTGATGACCCCAAACGTAGGGGGCCCGATATTAAAAAAAAAATTAACCCCCAAAGGGCTAAAAAATTTTGAAAAAGGGGAGAAACAGAAAAATAGAAGTGGGGAAAATAAATAACCGAGACCAAATTTCGAACAAAAGTGAATTTGAATTTGAGAAACATCCCGGGAAAATTTTTTTTATGAAGAACAAGCTAGCAGGGAAAGAATACGAACGTGTTTTGAGGGGCAAGGAGGGGCACATTAGCAAGCGTTTTAACGCCCTTTGGTTTTTAAAAAAGTTTCACTGGTGATGGCTATTACAGGCGGGGGGGAGGTCAAAGTCCGTACCTCCGCCCCCCATCCCCCTGATAAAAAACATGGGGAAAAAAAAAAGCTTGATTATTTGCGAGTTTATTAAAAAAAAAATTTTTCCGGGAAAACTAAAGACTCTTTACCAAAGGGAAAATTTGGGAGAATTCGTTAGCTGGGCCCTTTTTTCCCCTGCAAAACAAAGTAGGGTTTGGGTTTTTGGCCCAGCAAAATTATGGGCATTTGTTCTTGTAATTGTTGGGTTAAAATTTTTTTTTAAAATAAAAAAACCAAGTAATTTTCCCGGCCCGTTAATCCAAGAACAAGCGCTTTTCTTTTTTATTTTAAAGGTTTACGCGAACAGGTCCGGAGCTTTGCCCGAGTTTTTAATGCCTTTGGGGTTTGGGGCTTCCCGGGGTTGGAAGGGCTTTAAACTTGGGTTTTTCTTTTTTTGGGTTTTTAATATTACTGGCTCAGAATTTATGTTTTTTTTCCCCAACCTTTTTGTTTTATTGATGTATAAGAAAATTTATTTTTATAGTTTATTTTTTGTTTCCCATCTGGGGGTCTGAGGGCAGAAGGCAGCATGTATAAACAGTGCCAACGCAAAGTCTACTTTTGAAACTTCGTTTGGTTAAAAACATTTTGGGGACCTTTTTAATTTCTTGAAAGGCAAATCAACTGTTAAAAAATAGCCGGGCCTCTAAAATTGCCAAGTAATGTTTTTGGGGAAACAAAGCCAGTAGAAGGAACGTTATGGCCGATCTTTTCCCGTTTCTTTCGCCCCTAGCAAAAAAACCAAAAAGTAAGTTTCGAATTGAGTGTTTATTCGTTCTTTCCCGCCCTAGTTTGGCCCTTAGAAATGTTAAAATAAATGTTTGTTCCATTTTTTGTTTTATGCTCTTGCTCTATGGCCCGGGATGAAACAATTTTGAAAGGAGGTTTCAAAAACTATTTTTAAATTTTTGTGGTTTGCCCCCAAAAAAAAGGGGTGCCTATGCCAGATCAAGATCCCCTTTTGGTTTTAAAATCTGTCCCTTTATGTTAATTTTTGAATTCGGTTTTGATCCTTTCAAAAGCCCTTTATGTCTTTCTTTTTGTGAATTGGGGGGAAACGATTTGTCATTCGGTAATTTGGGGCTTGCAGTTCAGTCAAAAAAGCTTTAAGGGTGTTTAAAAAGAAAAGAATTTTTGTTTCAATGACCCCACCAAAAGATCATGGTGTTTTTAAAGTTTGGCATACGCCACTCCGCACCCAGTTGATGACAAAACACAGCCAAAAAATTTTTTTAAAAAGGTTTTTTGAATTAAAAAATGCATCGGAGGGGCTATACCCGCTTTCTGGATGTGTCTTTTTTAAATTTTTGGGGGGGTTTAAAATAGTCCAAAGGGTACTCCCTTTTTATGAAAAGAGGCGTTTTTGGGGCACAGCAATGTCAAAAAGTATCAGTTGCTTTTTTTTTAAAGTTGTTTGTGCGGCCCCCCCAAAAGAATTTTGCATTTAGTTTATTTTAATGCACTCATTTTTATTTCGTTTTTAAAAAAAAGTTTGTAAAAATAAAAAAACCCCGAAAATCCTTGTTTTTAGGGAAAATTTTTTTAATTTAAAAATTTTTGGGAAGCAGAAATTTGGGTTTGGGGTCAATTTAAAAAAATTTTACAAAGTGTATGGTTTAATTTAAACCCGAATCCAAGAGGAATTTAAAAAGATTTTAAAAAATTTAAATTTAAAAGAGGCCAATTTGTTAGCCAGTTAACCTTTCCTGATGGTTATTTCGGGGGGTTTTTCTCCTTTAAAAAAAAACAATGGTAAATTCAACATTATCTCAAACTTAAAAAATGCAAAATTTTAAAACCCAAAGTTAAAAATTCAAACCGGGAAAAAGCAATTACCTTTTTAGTTTTAGGAGCTTAGGTAAAATGTTTGGCTTTGCAGCTAACAATAATAGTTTTGGGGGTTTTAAAACCCGACGAAATACTTTTGAGGGGGAAAAAAACCGCTCAATCCCTTTCATTATATTCATTACTCTATGTTATTTGGTGAGGGGCATGGTGGGGAAAAAATTTTATGATGGAAGGGGCCCCCCCAAATGTTTTAAAAGTCTTCCGTCAGGGAAAAAGCGCATATTTGGGTTATGAAATTAACAATTCCCCAATTTTCAGTTTAAAAAATTTGTTTGTGGGAGGGTTGGTTTATTTAATTTTAAAAAACAAAGGGGCAAAGCGGGGGAAAGTTGTGAAAGGTGATAAAACCTTTCACTTTTTTTTGGAAATAAAATATTACGTTTTCTTTAAAAAATAATGTCCGGGGGGCCAGAAGGGAACCGGAGTTCATTAGGCGCCTGTGAGGTTTTATAAAAATTTGAATTTTTAAAAGACCTTTTCAGACGTTGCGGACTTTGAAAAAATGGTTTTGATAGGCATTTGTTTTGGTTTTGAGTACACTAAAAATGGTGGGTTTTAAAAAGCAAAGAGGTTGACGACAACAAAAAAGGTTTTTCCTTTAAATTGAACAACTTCGCAAATTTGAAGGGAAATAATGGTTGGCCAGTTTGAATATAAAAAGTTCGAAAAATGGGCCCCAAATGGCACTTAGAAAACCCTATTTAGAAGGGGGAAAAAAAATTTGAATTCATAAACCCATTTTCATATTTTTGCCCTCAAAAAAGTTTTAGAAAAAGCATTCAACTCTGGCCCCTTTTCATGTTTAAATCTTATACGGCGAAAAATAGTCGGAAAGGGAAAATTTAAATAAAGCCGTATGGGAAAAAAAACGTACATCCTCCACAGGAAAAAAAAAACAGTTTAAAAAAAGCTTCTACCCAAAATTTCAGTTCTTTTCCCAAACGAAAATTTGGGGGACCGTTTTACAAAGTTTTTTGAAATTTTTTGTCTTTTAAAAAAGTGGGGAGGGATGGGGGGTTTTGGGGTTTTGGATGAACCCTTTTAAAAAGGGAAATTTAAAATTTGCTGGGCAAACTTAGACGGGAAAGTCTTTTCGTTTCCATGTCGTTCTTCACAATGGCGGGGGGATATTAAGATCATAAAAAACAAGCAACAAAAACACTGTTGGGTTAAAATTTGAAAACCCAAACTTACGGACTAAATTGGATTTTAAACTTACAATTTTTGGCCTCAAAGGGTTTTTTTTATACCCGAACAAGTTTTTACGGAGAGTATGTTAAAAAAAAATAACTGAAATTTGATTAAACTTGTTATTAAAAAAATATGGAGCAGTTAAACTTTATGGAAAAAAAAAATCCTCTTTTTCCCCATTAATTTGTGGGAAGGGGTGGTTGTGGAAAAAACAATATTTATCCTCGACCCGTTACAAACGTTTTTCGTTTTTAAAAATTTAAACATATTGTGGTTTTTTGTCCCAAACTTAAAAGGAACAAAAACATATCATTTAAAAGAAGGTTTATATGGACAGTGATGACATATATTTAGGTTTAAACCCAGCAAAAAACTGAGTGAGTGTTTAGAAAAAGGGTTTTTTAGGGCTGTTTTAAGGAAAGCCCGGGGCATAAAATTTTTTTAGTTGGGCTGTCGGGAAAAAAAGAGACATAGTTTAAAAAAAAGAAAACCCTTTTTGAAAAAGCTTTCGCGGAAAAGGGTTTTTGGGAAAAATTTTGTGGATTTTATGCCAGGGAAAAATAAACCCGGGTTTTTAAAAGACTTTAGGGGGGAAAAAAAGTTTAAAAAATGTAGTTTTTTTTCACATGAAAGGGCAGGACTATTTGAAGAAAAGTTTTTCCCCGGGGGGGAAAGATGGGTTTTTGAAAAAAATAAAGGGAAAAAAATTTGGATTAAAAAAAAACTGAAATTGAAAAAATTTTGTAAATTAGGGATTAAAAAACCCGGGTAAACCCGGACAGTATGTTTGTATTTTTTAAAGGGCTTTTTTTTTTGGGTTATTGAAGTCTTTCTTGCCAGAGAACAGTAATATGCGCTTGCGTGTGTGTGTGTGTGTGTGTGTGTGTGTGTGTGTGCGTCTGTCTGCCCGCCTGTCTGTCTGTCTGTCTCTCTCTTCTCTGTCTGTCTGTCTGTCTGCCGGTGATTCTCTCTCTCTCTCTTCCGCCACAGGAAAAGGCGGCTTTTGGGCCACTTTCGCCCAAAACTCGGTGGAGGGTGAAAGTGGCTTAGAATGAAGGTTTTCCTGTTCTCTAGCTGATACTTCAATGAAATAGACACAGATAGACCAAGGAAGCATGGAGGCTATACTGCGGTGGAATGTCTTCTGGATAGGTCAAAGTAAGTGTGAAGCCAGTTCTTCAAAGAAATGACACCCAAGTCGTTTTCAGTAAGTAATGAGCGGAGTGAAATCTTCATTGCTCACTTATATTATATTGTTAATACATTGTAATGGTTATTTAACCCCCGCTGTCAGGGTGGCTTTTTTTTTTTATCATCACCTGCCTGACAAAGTGAGACAGTGTTGAAGTAAATGAAACCATGTTTGTGTTTGCTTTCAGTTCCACACAGTACCTGGAAAGTGATAAAGTGTTGAGGTTAAAAAAAAAACAAAAAAAACATACCAATTTGTGTTTGCTTTCAGTTCCACGCAGTACCTGGCCTCAGCAGGCAGAGCTGTGTTCAATGCCATGAGGAAAGCAGACCCTGATGCCATCTGGTGAGAAAATAAACCTGTGTCTTGGACAGCGATGTGACTGTGTTCATCATCTATAACCCTGTGGACATATATTAATGATGTGTTTTTCACAAGAAATGTATATTCCATGACTGTGTGCATAAGTGTTGGCACTCACACTTGGCCATATCAGCATGCTTCAACTTGCAAAGCTCATTTACATGTTCGCACAATATGTGTGTTTGCACACACTCACAAACACACACATGCATGCACACACACACACACACACACACACACACACACACACACACACACACACACACACACACACACACACATGCACACACTTGTATACTCACACATTCATACACTTACTCTCTCTCTCTCTCTCTCTCTCTCTCTCTCTCTCTCTCTCTCTCTCTCTCTCTCTCTCATACATTCATACACTTGCCTAATAATTTAACATACACTTGCTCAGAAACAAACACATAGAAAGATGCATATGCATACTGTGTTCTCAACTGCACCGCTCTCAAATGAACTACCTTTCCATACCAATGCACAGATGTATCCACACATTCAGGCTCAAACATGCAAATAGATACATGCACATACGCACATATTCAAAGACTCATACACATTTGTACACACAAGTTCTGTGAGTCTGCATATGCACCAATAAAAGTGCATGTATTAGCATGCAGACAGCTAAGTATTCATGCTTTATCTTCCACTGCACAACTCTTTCTGTGTGTGTGTGTGTGTACATGTGTTTGTCTGTCTGTCTGTCTGCTGTCTCTCTCTCTTTCTGTCTGTGTCTGTCTCTCTCTCTGTCTCTGTCTGTCTCTCTCTCTCTCTCTCTCTCTCTCCTCTCTCTTCTCTCTCTCTCTCTCTCTCTCTCTCTCTCTCTCTCTCTCCCCCCTCCCCCCTCAGCCCAATCTCCTCTAGCATTTCATCTTGTTATTAATCACTGGGTTACAGTCTTCAGCTCTGCGAATGTTGGAGACTTGGTCATCTATAAATATTAGACTTTTCTCCCCCTATACCTTTGTTTCCTTGTGTCTGTACCTTCACCTGCCCCACTCCATCGACCATCACTCTTCATCAACACTCTCACATGCTCATATGAACAGTTTGTGTATTTTGTGTATAAAAACACTCATATGTCATGTCATTTTTTTTTTATAATAAAATGAGCATGATTGTTCCCAAACTTATGATGGGCAGGCTGATGCAGGGCTGGCTGTTTCTGAATGCAGGCTTCTGGCAGCCACCCCAGATCAACGCCCTCGTGAACTCTGTACCCCGGGTAACATACCTGTTTCCTATGTCGTCATTCTCATTTACAGTGCAACTAAAATTCATGCAGGCAGAGGATGCAGTGTTATAGAGACTGAGACAGAACGAATAATCAATATTAAGTTCCTTTTTTCTTCACTGACCAGGAGTCTCGACCGTCACGCTACTTCTATTGAAAGCACCATGAAACGGAAGACCTAACCGTAGAATGCAGATTCACAAATACCGCCTTGAGGTCCTGTTGATAAGAGTGGTGATGTAGACTTCCATCATATTTAAGCATACCGTGCACTGCCCAAAAGAATGACATTGTGGACGTTTGTGAAGGGACACCAGCACCAAAATGGCTGTTCCTGGCACATTCATCACTTTTGGAATAGCGATCATTTTCCTCTTTCGTTGTCTCGGCCTAACTTTCAAACAAAAGTTCAACTGTTTAAATTCAGCTCCTTGGCATCATGCCATCCTGCTTCTAACACAGTACACTGCTCCAGTACCTGAAGAGTTTGGCTGGTTGCTTTCTCTTCAAATTAATAGTGAAGTTGACTGTTACTGGTATGTTGTTTGCGTCACATGAAATTGGAGCGAGTGAATGTGAACCCTGGAATTGCTGATTTTAAATGCTCTGGAACGGTGTTCCTTGTTTTTAGAATGACTGTTGCTGGTGTTCGTTCAGTGTGTCCTGTGTCAGATCGTTAGCCTATTACCGCAGCAGGACGCAAAGAAGTTAACAACATTGCTGAAGCAGTTCTTTCTCATTTTGATTTATTATAGCCTAAGTCTGTAATGAGTTTTCTTTCAAAACAAGAGAAAGAGCTGTGGATCTTCCAGTCATTCTGCTTGGGTCGGTGGGTAATTGAAGCACTGGTACGTGGTCTTGCAGAAGCAGTGTTGTGATGTGAGTATGATGCCCATGACAGGGTCGGATGATCATTCTGGATCTGTTGTCGGAGCTGAAGCCGATTTACCTGCGCACCAACTCCTATTACGGCCAGCCCTTCATCTGGTGCATGCTGCACAACTTTGGGGGCACCATGGAACTCTATGGCGCCATTGACAACATCAATGTGGTGAGAATGTGTGTGTAGCGTTGGGGGGCTGCTGCACAGTTTTGGTGGAACCATGGAACTGTCTGGTGCCTTAGACTACTTGAGTGAAGTGAGTATGTGTGTGTGTGTGTGTGCGTGTGTGTGAGAGTGTGTGTGTGTGTGTGTGTGTGAGAGAGGGAGAGAAAGAGAGAGCAAGCTAGCACTTGTTACACAACTTTGTTGGCACCATGGTACTGTGTGGTGCTTACTGTAAACACAGCTTCAGTGAGGTGAGAGTGAGCGTGTGATACATGATATAGGTGTTTATAGAGTTGTATTAATTGCATTTCTGGAAAGAATTTAGTCTGTTACTCTTTCCCTAGTAGCTAAGAACAAACATTTGAGTTTAAACAGAAAAAAGAACTTGCAGAAAATAAGGAAGTAAAGGCACATAAAAGCAATGCTGCCTGCACTACCCATGAGTCATTGCATCATGCACACGCCACACCACACACACATACACACAACCAACACACACACACACAAAACACATCACACACACACACACACACACACACACACACACACACCACACACACACACACACACACACACACACACACACACACACACACACACACCA
>CM031600.1:63387163-63399859 GCA_018398815.1 Conus ventricosus | reverse complement strand
GGAAAGGGGTATGAGAGGATTGCTTGAGGTGGGGGGGAGGTAGGGTGATGGTTTGTGTGTTGGAAAGGGTTGCGCATGGTCTTTTTGTGTGTGTGTGTGTGTGTGCATGATGTGTGTGTGTGTGTGTTGTGCTTGCTAAACGTGTGTGTGTGTGGGCATGCTGTGTGTGTGTGCAGTGTGCGTTTTCATGGTTGTGTGGGTTTATGGCGTATGTGACTGTCTGGTGCTTGCTCTTTGCTTGTTGATGTTTCCCGGGAAAGGAGTGGTCATCCTTTGTCGACTTGACGTGGACTAAAGTTTGAATTAAGTTCACGTGCTTATGTTGCTTTTTGTTTATGAATGTCCTTAGGATCTCTGAATATCCTAAAAAGAGATATGGCTTCACTAGTGCAGAGGTTGACAAAGCGTGGCAGCTGTTGAAGGTACGTGTGTGTTGATGTGTGTGGGGGAATGGGGGGGTGGGGCTGAATTTATGAAATATTAGATCTGAGATTAATTGTGTATGTTTTTGTGTGAGAATTGGTCGGAGACCCAGAAAAAGGTTAACTGCGAATGTTTTGTTTGTGTACACCACATTGTTGGCAAGAGACTTTATTCTTCCCCATTCCTCAGCAAGAACTCGGACATTCACTGTTAATGAAACTTTGTTGAATATGTTGCCACTTTATATATATCAAACCCTTAAAGACATGCAGACCAGTCTTTAGGGGTGTTGAGTAAACATAACGTCAGTGTGCATTTTAAAACCCGTCCATTTCAAGCAGGGACTATGAAACTGTTCTTATTAGAGTGTTAAGATTTACATGACGTCGGACATAAACACTTCACAGCAGACTCCATGTAAACCTAGTTCAGGGATGTCCCACCAGATGTGATAAGTGTTTGAGTTCCTGAAAGAGAGAAACATTTTTCATTTGAGATTTTTATAGAAAAAAGTCTTTAAAGCAGTTGCTCTTTAAAAGAGGACTCGAGCTCTTGCCAAAAGCATAAGTCACCAGCGAGGTCTGTCTGATTGATACTCTGGGCAGGTAGATCCTCCTGTTGAACATGTTTGACTGCATGTATGAAATTTTTGATGATATGATTCATTCCTTTTAGAAAGTTGAAATGATTACTGGTGACGGATTTGTTTTAAATGAAATTAAGGGATCACCAGGAGTGTTGTGAGGGGAGTGTACCAAAAAAAAAATATATATATATTGCTACTTTTTTTTTTAATGTCTGTTGTCATCTCCAAGATAAGTACAAAATTCAGACAGGTAAGTGAACTTTGCTTTGACATACCTGACAAGACAAAAATTAATATTGAGAAGCAAAAAAAATGCTACTGTTGACGTTGTAAAAATTCATGTATAGGTTTGTGCAAAGCCAAATTACTATTTTTGATGTAATTGCGTATGCTATAGTGTTGAAGATAACTTTGTGTATGTGTGGGCACAAATGCTGTGTGCTTGCAGACATGTGTGTCTGTATGCATGTACACGTAAATATGAACGTGTATTTTCAGACCTGTTTACCCTTACGATTTTGCCGTAATTTTTACGGAAAAAAAGGAAATTATGGGAATTACTCCCCCCTCCTCCCCCCCCCCCCCCCCCCCCCCCCCCCCCCCCCCCCCCCCCCCTCCCCAAATTACGAGGGAAAAAAATCAAAGACAGAAAATCGTTAAACGCAAAGTTCCGTTTGCTACCGTTTCGGTCAAAGATGGCGACGAAGCTGTCTTACGCGCCAACGACCGTCTCTTCCAAATCTTCAAAAGTTTGCGAAAGTATTGCAGTTATGAAGATTATGGGCTTTTTTTTTTTTTTTTTTTTTTTTTTTTTTTTTTTCAAATTACAGGTTTTTGTCCGAGATATTACAGGTACATGAATTCGGGGTAAACAGGTCCGGTGTTTGCATGCGTGCGTTGTGTGTGTTCGTTTGTGTGTCTGTGTCTGTATGTGAGTGTGAGTATGTGTGTGCTGGTAACTTTTTAAGAAAATGATAGCTCTTAAAGAGTGATTCTTAAAGTTTCATTATTGAAATAAGGGAGAAGGACACTGCTGACAAAAAAAGAACCATTATAATGGCTGTAAAGTGTCTCTGCCCAGTACCATGGTGTCAGACAGGGTTTGTTATCCTCCATAGAACCAAGAGAAATGTGTGTTTGAGGTAGCCTCTGAAGTTATTCAAGGCCTCATGTGCCTTCATAGTTATCTTTCTCAGTTTTTCTTCCCCCAAGAATTTTCATGTTGTAAAAGTTATTTCTAGATTTCTGTTTTTTGGTGAAAAGTTAACAAATTTTAAAAGTAATTCCATAAACGGGACTTGGGAGTTTTTTTTTTTTTTTCAAATTATAGGGTAAGGTATTGCAGAATGGATTTAAAATAAGTCTGTTAATAGCAGGAACTACATACACTGAGCTGCAAGATTTTATGATTTCTCTTGTGAGCATAGGTGCCGTATGTTCAGGTGGTTGGGGATAAAAAGTGATTTGCTTTCAGAGCCTCTGATATCACACACGCACGCACGCACGCACACGCGTACGCACGCACACACACACACACACACACACACACACACACACACACACACACACACACACACACACATATATACACACACATGTATGCACACACACACTCACACATACACACACACACACCCACATACACACACACACACACGCGTACACCACACACACACACACACACCTTCTCTTTCCTCTGGTTGCAGAATTTTGACTTATGAAATTGGCCTTTTGAATCAATAAAGCAGTTTAGTATGCATCTATTTTTAGGTTCTTACTTTTACTTATTTCAGTCATGTATGCCCTAATGCCTTGCTTCATTTGCCATAGACACGCCACCTATCGAATGATGACAACATCCCCTACTGGACAGGCTTGAAACTGAGAGATGTCCAGAGAGTGACAGTGGACAGAGTGAAACAGGGAAAACTGGTTGTTGGATCATTTGTGGTGCTCCCACAGTCAGCCAAACTTTGGGACTTATGATGATGAATTCCTGTTAAATGTTTTCTGCAGCTTAGGCTGTAATGTCACATTGCAAAAGTTGAGTCAAGGAGCCCAAAGTTAGTCCTACAAATGTGCGAAACAGATAATTCCCTCAGATTAAAAAAAAAAAAAAAAAAGACAATTTTCTCTGTTCGACACCACATTCAGTTTTTTCAAAGGTTGAGTATTAAATCCCCTCCACTCTTGTTTGAGGGATAAGTCCATTTCATATCGCTTTCAAGCTGGGGCAAAGTTTGAGTTTAGCTGCAACCTCCACAACCTACCCTGCCCCATTTCCTTTTGAGATAACTCAAACTAGGCTTGTCTTTTTCAACACTTACCGTATATTTTTACCAGCAGCGGGTCATTAGACTCCTGATGCCTCTGAAGTTCTGGCATTTGTGGATACTTGCTCTGGCATTTGTGGATACTTGCTCTGGCATTTGTAGATGTTTGTACATGTGTATGAACAGAAGGTTGAATGTTGTGAACATTTCATGCTGATACTCTGTGCCGCTGAGCAGGAGAGCGTTTACAACTACACTAACCACACAAGGGCGTACCATGGCAAAACTGGCTTTGTCAGGAGACCTACGGTCAAGCGTCATGTTAAAGTGCCGGTAATGATGCACATTGCATTCAAGTGGGGAAGGGGAGCCATCAGCATGAGCAGGCTTGTCGGAAATTATCTCTATCACTTTGACCTGAGTCTTTCAAGTTTGTGCGCCTGAAGTCAAATTAATGTAGAAATGTATGATCAAGTTTGAGTAGTTTCTAACATGACCCAGTATCATAGCGGTAGCTGGAAAATGATGGATCCGATCTTTTCCGTGATTCTTCATTTTGTATAATGTTGTGTACATTGATTTAACCCAAATGTTTTTTTTTGGTTTTTTTTTGCTTTGTGTTTTTTTCATTTTGTGGTAAATGCTTAGCAAAAAGGTATTGCTTATTTATTTGAGTTATATTTTTTCTTGCCAATGCTGAAGAGTTCAGCTTTATTTGGGAATGCCTCATTTTATTTCCATTTCCCAGCATAAGTATCTTCACTCAGTTTATTTTTCTGTTTACACCCTGCTTACACTAAACAAAAGTGAAAGTGAAAATAGCAGTGCAGCGCCCCCATAGCTCTGCCCAGTTAACCTCCCCTAATGCCATGAATACTGTGTTGCCAGCAGGTTAACATTGGTTTCAGTGCTCAACTTAGTAATTGTTAAAACCTCTTCTTTCTGATGGTTCTGTTTATCTTTATTGATGCACACAACAGCTGAACAAGGACCATTCCTTTGGTTATGCATTTCTTGCACTGTCAGCTATCTTATTTTTTTGGGGGGGGAAAAGGAATTATTCCTGGTGTTTACAGTTATGATGTGAACATACATGTATATTGTTCACAGAGGGATATCGTGTACATGTATGTGTGCATGATTGGTCAAGTCTGCCGTGCCTTTTCTTCTTCGTTCACTGGGCATGTCACTGCTTTTGTAGAGTTAGTGAGACCTCGAATACAGAATCGGTTTAAATTTGTAAAGAGCACAGAAGACTACACATACTGGTGTGCAACCAAACTGCGCCTTACCTACCCTCTATGAAAATACAATATTTGTCTATCAAAAGAATTAAATATTTTTAAAAAACAAAGTCACTCTAACAATAAAATGTTGCTTCTTTTTCGTTTTTTGACAAGTCCTTCCGAGGTGTGATGCTGAAACAAGCAAAGTTTTCATTATCAAAGAGAAGGATGAATACCACATCCTAAACAAAACAAACTAACAAACATTTTGAGTTGTACCTTTTCTTGTCATCATTGTCTGATTGTACAGCATTACAGGTTTTAGGGGAAAGGTTTTTTAAAGAGAAAGTTGACTCTTGGCCAACGAAACAACCTGAAAATAAAAACAGGCTGTTCTCCCTGGAAGAGCATGTTTTCATAGTTTATGATATTTTACGTTTTTGACTTTGGTTCTCTTTCTTTCATAACTTTTCAGAGCATTCATTTTCCTATAGAATTTTTTTTAGTTGTTTTGTGTATGCCAAGTCTAAGCACATCTGCTGATTCCAGAAAGGATGACAGGTTGGGTGCCATTTTATCTATCGTGAGAATTGGAGGGGGAGTGTGGGAGAGTGGTGATTGAGTGTGTGTGATGGAAAAAAAATGCATTTTAACCCACAAAATGCATTTCATATATTCGGGACATTTCCATTTGTTGTGGGTTGACAAACCCTATGAGCCATGGTACTTGGTGGACAAACTGTTTAGAAGTGACGGGGTTGTGGAGATGGTATCACAAGAAGTATGAATGTTGACCCATTTTCTTCTGTTTGTCCCTTTCATCTCCCATTGTGTAGTTGAGTGTATATAATTGCACGAACTCTCACCATGACAACGACTATACCATGATCACGGAGCGACCGCAGCTGTACTATAACATAATGAGTGACGTAAGTGCTGTTTGTTTTTTTTCCATGCCTCTGCCTGTTCATCCAGTTTTCTGTTTGTTTTTCCTGTGTGTGTTTTTTTCTAGTCAAGTGTGTATCACTGCAAGACAGGCCATGAAGATTTTGACACTGTGCTTATCACCCGACGGCCGCAGACGAAGTATAACGTTAATGATGTAAGCGTGCGGAGGAATTTGGATGTAGCTCTGTGTCGTAGTTCCGTTTTGCGCTGTTGGGAAAAAACAGTCGTACGCTAATTGCATATGTAATCAAGTTTGCTGTTTATGCTAATGGTGATTCCCATAAGGTCTCGTGGTGATGTCAGGAGGTTGTGCAGGGTATATAATAAAGAGAGAGACCAAAGTGACCTGATTTTTGTCTGTGTATTCCTCACTTCTCATATGATGTTACAAATAATTTGTTATAATAGTAGTAGTAATTCCATGCTATCGATCAGAAGTAGTAATACTGTGCTGTATTTATGAAAGTGTTTCAAGAATATGGGGTGTTTAATCTATGAACTCACGATTGGATGGGAGGGAAGTTGGAGCTTTAACTCTTTAGTTCGGGGGGAAAAAGTCTAAAGTTCAGCTCATGATTTGGTGCGGAGGGAAGCTGGAGATTTGACTCTCTTTTTTTTTTCTTTTTTTTTTTTTTTTTAAGAAAAAAGCCAGACAAAGTCGACTGTATTCTCCCAAAAGCTGTGTATGTTTAATTGTGCTCTGTACTAATTTATTATTTCTGTTAGTAGTGTGTGAGTTCTTTTTTTTCTTACCCCTTCTTCATCATTATAAGCATGATGACTTTGCTTCACTTTTGCTGTGTCGTATTTCTTAAGTTTTCAGGAACATTTATCAGTAGCAGGTGAATCAATGTTTCATAAACCTGGAGCACATTTAGGAAAAAAGAAAGTGTATGTAAAAAGAAAAACTGAGTTTGAAGAGACTGTGTCTAAAGAATGGTTTGTCTTGCAGAACTGATAATTGTTTTTTGGTAATCTATTGAAATCAACCGCTTTTGCACTTTATTTATTCCTCAGTGAAATGTAACATTAGTGCTAGATACAGGAGAGCAAAACTTGACTGTTCAAAATGTACTCAGCTTTAGTGTATTGTTGTTTTTGTTATCATTGTCTTTGCTACTTACGTATTACTGCTTTGATTTTAGGGGTTTTAAATGTTCATTGCTCAGAGTAAAAAAAGAAATTGAATGAATAGAAGAAATGAATGTTAAAACTAATGCAGAGAGGGAGAGGTAGGTGGGGAGAAGAGAAAGTCGGAAAGAGGAGAATTAATGCCAATCACTTGCCTGAAATGAAAGCAGTGACTTGCCCTCGCTCACAGTGTGTCAAAACTAATGCTGTCAGCTGGTATGCCGTGCCATGTGCGTAACGCCACTCACAGTCATAATGCATGTTGATGTTTTTCGTTTGTGTTTTCCATTTGTGTGGCGTATGTCCTGCTTTAGTAGTCTGCTTTCAATTATGCATGCGCTTTTCCTTGTTAGAAAGAAAAGTTATTGGTAACAAATGTGTGGGTTTTTTGTTTGTTTGTTTGTTTGTTTTTCCCTCACTACTGCTTGTCTTTGCACTAACCCCCCCTGCTCATCTCCCATCTTTCATTTTTGTATGTGCCTTGATTTTCATGTTTTCCGAAATGCTGATAAACTGTTTAAAACTTTGATATATGTCAGAATGTGCATGTTTCCACTTTGTGTCAGACATGACATGTTTGCAAATTTTCTCAAAGTTTACAATCCTCTTTTGTGTGTGTGTGTGTGTGTGTGTGTGTGTGTGATTTGCTTTTCTTGAGTCTCCAACTTTGAATTAATCTATTCTGAAAACAGATTTAATATCATGGATTTTAACTGTGATTTAGATTTTGTTGTTGTTGGCTGTTTTTTTCATTCATCTTTCAAACTTCTAGTTTTGTTTGTATTTTGGAGATAGACTACTTAAATGTTTTGTTGTTATTTTCAGTAACATTCAGATTGTGTGAAAAGCATGTTTACATCACACCTTCGAAAGTTTTAATGTGACTTTTTTGTAATTGATGATTAAGTGTCATGGTTTTAGAATTTAAAGTTTCATTATAATCAGGCTGTTTGCATGTAAAAAAAAAAAAGCATTTTAATTTGATGTGACTGCACCTTAAAACAAAAAAAGAATGCTTTCAGTTTGGTGCGATTCTTCTTCAATTCTTGGATTACTGTAGAGATTGCAATACTGCATTTGAATCATGACTGTTCTCAAATTATGTTAAAAAAAAAATTAAAAGAGTATAGTTTTTTTTTTATACAAACTGCATTGAGGGTTCAAATTTTCACAAATTTTATTTTTAAAATTCTCTGATATATGTCTTATGAGGTATATTCAGATTTATTTATAACTGATCTGGAAAAAGTATGCAGGAGCACCCATTTAGCAAATGGTCCAAACAAGGTTGCTGACCCAGTTTTAAATCAAGTGATAAATCTTCTGACAGGTTGGCTTGCATGTGCGTTCAAGCTGACTTTGCTAACTCATTTGAACTGACCTGTTCTGAAAAAAGAATCAGAAGCATATAACTTTGATCATTCTTGCCCAAGCATTGGTAGTGGTCATTCCTCACATCAGTTTGTCACTAAATTTGTCAAAATGATGTGAGGTTAAGATGGCAAACTATTTCACTACTTTGAATGTGGGGTTGCTGCTATAATTGAAATTGTTAATTGAGGAATGTCTTTCTGCTTTTGTTGTGGTTAAGTTCAACTTCACGATTTTTGTCTAATGATGCTACTTACCTGTTAGCTCTAATGGACCAGAAGTCAGGCTAATGGACTCTCCTGCATGCCAGTCTGAAAGAGCTAGGTGCACAAGTTGTCTGGCTGTGTCAGCTGCAATTCAAAGAAGGAAAGTGTTCTCCTGCAATGTCCGCTTTGGTGATAGTTTAGTCTCAGTATCATGTTGTTGTCAGGACTTTCAAAACTGGCCTTCCAAGTTATCACAGTTTAGCCCTAATGTGTTACATGTGTTATATGTATATATTAATGATTGAAAGGAGTGGAAATAGTTTGTATAATGAAATAGAGTTGGATCAGCAAGGCTTTGGTCAATGGAGAGGAAAAGGGAAGTAGGGGGAGAGTTTTGAGAAACATTACATAATCATTGTCATAGTGAACTACAATAATCATTGGTGAACGACTTGGAGAAATAACAGCAAAATACTGCTGTTTGGGCATAATAGATTTTCATGTAACCTTTTCAAGGTAAAAGGGTGGCCAACTGACTTCATTTCTTCTTCTTCTTCTTTCATATCTGCCCGCTTTCATCAAGTTGAATATCCTGGCATTATATACAAATTTTAACATCAGTCTTCATTTTAACGTCAAAATCAAATGAATAGTAAAACCCAAACATTTGTTAACACAATTAAAACTGGTGAGCCTTAAAACGGCAGACAGTGGAGGGGAACACTTTCTCTCTTTCAATTCTTGATCTATTTGATATGTTCGTTTTTAAAATGTAGAGGCCGAATATACATTTTTTTAAAATGCAGAGGCCGAATGTATGCATGAGCAGTGAAGACATTTTAAATGACGCAGTATTCTGCAAGGAAAAAAATCAAACACAATGATGCATTTCCAGCTGTGGTACGACCCTAACCAGTTGCTGGCAGCCTGGGATAACCTGGTGCTGGCAGCTGACCAGTTTTCGCCCAACGAGCTCTTCCTGTGAGTTTGCCCATAGAAAGATAGTCTGATGTGTACAGTTTAAATGACAGTGATGGTGGTGGTGCCAGCTGCGGTGATGATGGTGGTGATGAAGATGGTGGTGGTGGTGATGATAGATTTTCTGTATTGATTGTGGTTTGATGGGATGCTTTTTCATTTGTATGGTTTTGTTTACAGGGTGTTTTTTTTCAATCTTGATACGGTTCTATGTAGTCAGCTGGGCAATGAACAATAAAGAATAAAACTGTTCTTGCCACCATAGTGTATTGGATAGTGTTGCTAGCTTGAAGGCTGCAGTTTCATCATCAATGGCATTTATTTTTTTTATATTGTCAGCTGTGGATAGCTCCTATTCCCAGACTGCTGTGGGGGAAATAAGAAGACTGGAACCACACAGTCGAGTTTCCCATCAAATTGACGGATATTTCTCTTAGCGTGTTTTTCCAATTTCCTCACTAACACTTCTGTATCTGTTTCCTTGGCCTGGTAGACACAAGGAAATGTTATGCAAAGAGATGTAGAGTACAGCCCAGAGATGTAGAGTACAGCCCAGAGATGTAGAGTACAGCCCTGTCATGAAGTCTCACACCAGAATGAAACTTTGTAAGATGATTTTTGTTGTCTTTATCCTCATGGATACCATCCATGTTGTAAGATGATCTTTGTTGTCTTTATCCTCATGGATACCGTCCATGTTGTAAGATGATCTTTGTTGTCTTTATCCTCATGGATACCATCCATGTTGTAAGATGATCTTTGTTGTCTTTATCCTCATGGATACCATCCATGTTGTAAGATGATCTTTGTTGTCTTTATCCTCATGGATACCATCCATGTCCTGCATATGTTGGATCAGAACGGGCACCGCTAAACACCACCTGAAATCACTCGGTAGCAGTGCAGTGTCTTCTCCAGTGGGTTGCCTGATGATGCACTGATACGATTGCTCCCCATGGACTACCTGTAACTGAGCTACTGCAGGATATGTTATGTGTAGCTGCTTATGGGATAGCTGGAATGAGCGCCGTAAGAATAGTGCTGCTTCAAGGGCACAGAAGACGAGACAAACATAAACAAAAACAACCCACAACCTGATATTTCGTTACATTCTCCTGTTGAATTTGTTGCTGTCCACTTTCAATGTATATGCCTTGACAGTGCAGTAAACAGGACAGAAGGACTGCTTCCTTGGCAGTTTTTCACTGTCTTGCAATGTTAGGTACCAATACTCTTGCCTTTGGCGCATAATCTGAAAGCGGAAGTGGTGTTTGTTTCAGTTATGACTTGGTGGACGTGACTCGCAACAGCCTGCAGATTGTGTCTCTGATTTACTACACTGAAATCATCAACTCTTTCGACTCCAATGACACAAAGGGTGTACAGTGAGTGTTTTAGCAGCGCTACGATCATATCTCAAACCCACTGATTGCTGCTGAGAAAAAAATGTGTGTTAAATGTGTCACTTTTTTCAGGGCCCGATGAGAAAGAGATCTAAATTTGAGTTGTTAAATGCCGAAGGTAATTACGATCAGTTTTGAACCTGCAAGAGACAATTAAAAGTCAATAGTTCTCACACAATGCATAAATCTGCTTCTCTCATAGTGTTTTTTAAATGCACTGGTTTGGGTTTTTAAAAAAACCTTTTTGTTCCTTATACTATATGTACCGATACATTCATAAATACTGTATGCATCAATGCATTCATAAATACTATGTACACCGATACATTTTATAAATGTGCATCATGAGGTAGCTGTATCTTCATAGTTCTTTTGACATCATATGGTGTATGTTTTGGTGTCTGTTGGAGTGTGCCTGAAATGAATATTTTAGAACAAGAAAAAGTTCACTTACCAGTGAGAGACTATAAAATAGGTTTTAAGTTCAGCTCATCAGATATCAACTGTTAATCATGACCTCTTTCACATGGGAAAGAGCAACCCTACACAGTTTCAGTTTCGTCAAGGAGACGCCACCACTGGCAGACTAGACCACGCTTGCGGACTAGTACATATATGCAACACTCATTTGCTAGGCCATAATGCCACAATGTAAGGAGACTGAACGAATATTTTCAAATACAAATAAAGAAGTGAAGAGCTGGGATGGGGCCAGGCTCCATGTCAAGCATTCAAGAGATGTCAGACATACACACTATGCCGGCACATGGGTCAGTGCCTACTGAATGTTTTTTGCTGTCCGACGAATTTGTGTATGCTGGTCTGATTTTGTCAAGGCTGGCCAGTTAAAGGGCTATGAGGAATGTTTGTGTGAAGCATGCAATTTTTTTTTTTTTTTTTTTTTTGTCAAATGAGTCTGATATGGGTAGTTGTTGGCACTTCATTATTCATATACGTTTGGCACATATATGAGATTATCGTTAAAAAAAAAAAAGTACCTTTTTCCGTGGTAATTATTCAGCATCTAGCCATTAATATGTTGCTCCAAAATTTGGAAAATGAAAACTGTAAAATCCAACAACAACAGCACAAAAAAATGTTTTGTTAGGAAACTGACTAAAATAGATATGTCTTTCTCTGTGTCTGTAGTGTCTGAGTCTCTTTGCTGAGCATAAAATGCCTAACTACTATGTTACATAACAAAATACCACAATTATATATCAAAAACTATATTATGCAGCAAAACAGCTGTATTAAAATTATCTACAAATTTGTTTCTAGCGCTTGGCTATATGTTGCTCCCCAAGGGGTTGAGCACTTGTAGAATTATTCTAGGCTTTTTAATCATACTGATCTATATATATATACATATACATATATATGCAACGAATGGCAACAAAATTAAAAAAATGAAAAAATCTAAGGGAACTCTGTCATCTCACCATGAAATTTGCAGAATGGCGGGGCAGAAGATGGTGGACCTGCTGAGCGACATGGAGAGGCTGCTGGCATCGGACCGACATTTCCTGCTGGGCAACTGGATCAGCGACGCCCTGCAGTACGCCTCGGACATGGCAGAGAGCTTTCTGCTGCAGAACAATGCCCGCAACCAGATCACCATCTGGGGCCCTGACGGGGAGGTGAGCTCATGACGTAGGTTTTGGAGTGCAGCCAGAAAATTCAGATATGTCCCACCTGATGTGATCTGTGAATTTCTAAAAGAGATTAACTCTTTTCATCTGATCTGAGATTTTACGGAGGACAGATTTTTTAACAAAATTTTTGGTGTGTTTTTAGAAGGTATGTTTTAAAGGGTTGTGTGAATGAGGGTGTTCTTTTTTTTTTTTTTTGTAATGACTTGTGAGTTGACTTCAGTGTGGTGACAGTCCTAATATGGTGCTTTGCAGTCGGATGGGCTATAAGCAACCTTACCTTACCTTGCCTTACCTAGTCAGAAAATGCCCATCAGAGCAGCAGTATTTTGGTTCATCCGACTTTTCCCATGCATAGAGAAATGATCGAAAGATGGTGGTCACAGGTTATGTTGACAGTTGCTGAAAATATTGGTAAACAAAAGAAGGAAGAAATTATCAGGATTGAAATTACTGACTGGGAGAAAGAAGAAGAGAAGGGAAAAGAAGGACCAGAAGG
>CM031600.1:63379811-63387063 GCA_018398815.1 Conus ventricosus | reverse complement strand
TAAAGGGTAAAATGATACAGTTAAGATATTTCTGCTTCGCCCAAACAAGGGTATGCAAGGACCAGTTTCCCAGAAATAATGACTTTCATTCGAATCCAAAAACTTAACAAATTTTTTATCATCTCCAGTAATATATTGCATTTGCATGCAATGTTAGTACCCTGGATGCAAACATTTCACTCAGTCCATTTTTTTTCTCTTTTTTTTTTTTTCTCTTTTTTTTTCTTTCTTTTTTTCTTTTTGCTGTTTCATCCTGACCCCTGACCATAATCACACATTGCCTGGTCCCATCGCAGTCCCAGCACTAGCAATCCAGAGCGAGAATTGATATCAAGTTGTGAAGAGGCAACCCACCAAAAGAAACACTGCACTACTGTCAAGTCACTTTGGGTGGTGTTCATTGGTGTCTGTTCTGATCCAGCATACGCAGAACTCCACCTGTTAAGCCCACTAGTGACCACAGTACTTGTTTAATGCTATAGCAGCGTGAGTGAGCACACACACCCCCTCTGTAGGGACCACCACATCCCTCCAGTGACAGTCCCTATGGAAATGCCAGTATCGGTAACCTCAACATGAACTGATCAAGGGCACAGAAGAAGAGAGGAAATCGAAACTGAGGTCACCATAAAAATAGGGCATGAAGGGCTACAGAATTTGAAACTTCTATGTTGATCGATGAGGATGAGGATGATGAAGATGATGCTATGGGGGGCCATTCTGGCATGATACTGCATGAAAGAGCTATACTCTATGCTTGCTTTAATAATGTATCCTAGGGTCAACCAGACCCGAAAAATACAGACACCTGCAGTGTTGGTCAAACAATGGGAGCAACACTGCCAGAGGTGCATCCATCAAGTGAATGAATCTTAACTGTGTGGCTCCAGTCTTTCCTGTGGAGTCTATAGGCTTGGTTCTGGGTGGGAGCTTGTTATGGGCCAAAAAATCCCACGAATATGAATGGCTGTGATGGGAATTGAACCCACGATTCCCAGCCAGGCAATCTATAACACTAACCACTGCACCATAGTGGCTAATACATTTTTTTTAACTTATGTATTTTGCAGTAACACTTGAACTGTATGACCTCATGGCTCATGGGATGTTGCATTGCATGGACTAGTCAGCATGCAGTGATGCTTGATCGTTGCACATGAAAATCTTATGTCTGTTCATGTTCACATTATCATACATAGTGTCTTGATATTTTCTGTTACAGATTGTGGACTATGCCGCTAAACAGTGGTCTGGACTCTTCAAAGAGTGAGTGCCGCTTGCTTCAGATGTTATGCTGTTGCATGTGTGGTTTAAACATGCATAACAGACTTTTATTGACATATGGTTTCATTCACAGACATGGATGCAAGGCTTAGGCAACAAACGTGTACATGCGCATTCACACACACACATACATGCACACACACACACACTCACACACTTACATTCTCATGTGCAACCATACTCAAGAATAGTACACCATGATTGATAGATTTATCAGATCAGTCAAGTTTTTAAACTATTAATGGATAGAAGGATATCCACAAAAAAGAGGGGTAAGACGAAAACTGTGCAGCTCAACCATAAGTTGTGCTTTATGAATACTTTTTTTTTAACGCAAATTTATTTAGAAAATGCTATAAATAATACATTTCTGAAGAAAGAAAAAAAAGAGTATAAAAAAGCATGATAAGAGATTTTGGATTGGTAAGAAAAATACATAAGTTTGGGTTGTTTACGTTCTGATTTGGTAAATAAAAGCATTTGATGTGGTTAACATTTTGATTTGTAATGAAAGTGAAGGTGATGTGAATGATAACGTTTTCCAGTGGTAAATAATTAATGAAACCAGTAAACTTTTAATGTGATTTATGAAAAAGTATGTGATGTGGTTGCTTTCAGTTACTATGTTCCACGCTGGAAGTTCTTTGCTGACTGGCTGGTGCAGGTGATTCAGAATGTAAGTCGTACATTTTATTATGATATATGGTTAATAGAATATTTAATATAATTATTAATGTGCACTGGGCATTAGGGTTCTCTTTGTTTCAGTTTTTTTTTTTTCATTTAAAATAAATGTTGAATTATAGGATATTGAAGTTGTTGTTATTGTTTTTGCCCTGTTGACAGTAATCATCATCTTTAGATGCTGATGTGTGAATGTACACTAAACATAGTGTGCACACACACACACACACACACACACACACACACACACACACACACACACACACACACACACACATGCTTGCACGTACGCACACGCACACACACACACACACACACACACACACACAAATAAATCCCAGCAAGGGTTACATAAAATGACATTTTAACGGAATTATCTAATAATGTATGAACGTTAAAGCAAGGATGTTATGTGAAACCACCAGGAACGGAAGAAGGAACAGCGTTTGGTATGTTGACTTATCGTGTCTGATGGACTGTCACAGAAAACCAAGTTTGACGGGGGCAAGTTCAACCAGCAGATCCTGCAACATGTGGAGCTACCCTTCACCTTGTCTCTCAACCTCTACCCAACTCAGCCCACAGGTAAGCAACTTTTTTTTTTTTTATATAGATTTTTTTGTTTTGAGGCCAGTTTACATTTTCCTTACACTTACCTGTCCAAACTGATATTGTTTATTTCCCACGTGGCATGACTCGACACCTTACAAATCAGGAACTGCAATTTAAGATGAGAAAAAAAGAAATTTAGTGAGAGCAAAGGAGCTAACTGGGCCTCCTGACTTTTAAGAGAATCGAGCGTAATCGACCATGGCACTGGATCTTTATCATGCACAGTGAAGTTATGTTTTCTTTTTCCTTCATATCTTCATTTGGGATCTCCGTCTCACTCTATGGGTAGGATTTGTCTTTCTCTGTTACTTTTGACCTAGGCTCTGGGTGTCTTGTCTCATACAGTCAAGTAGGTTTTTCTTACTCTGATTCTTTTTTTCGTGACTTGGGATTTCTGTCTCCCTCTCCATCCGTGTTAGGTCTTTGTTTCTCTGATTCTTTTACCTTTGCTAATGATTTCTGTCTCACTCTGTCCATGGTTAGATTTTTTTTTAGATCTGCTTCCTCTACCATGGCTCTGGATTTCTGTCCTACTCTGTCCACAGGTAGGGGTTTTTTTTATCACTTTTCTTTACTTGGGCTAAGGATTTCTGTCTCAAAGAATCAACAGGTGTTTTGGTTTTTTTAAATTATTTTGTTTTGTTTTTGTTTTTCACTTCCCTGTTTGCTTTACATAGGCTGCTAATCTACGCTTATGCCATACAGTCCCCAGGCATTTTTGTCTTGCTCTGTTTCATTTACCTATGCTTTGCCTCCATACTTCACACATCCCTTCTCTGAGCTCTTTCTCTCTCTCTCTCTCTCTCTCTCTCTCTCTCTCTCTCTCTCTTCCCTTCCTTGGATACCTCATGGCTTTAACGCTGATCAATACAATGTTATAAAAAAATCATTTTACACACCACACACACACACACACACACACACACATCCGTCTAATATCACTATGTGGATAGACGTTAAATTGAAGACAACAACAACAACACACACACATACTCACAATTATTACTTCGAAAACAAAATGGCATAATTACACAAATTCACAAACTGCATTTTTTTGTTTCAGAGGTTGTTGAATGGCACTGCATTTTGAACAAAACAAACATATGTTACTTGTGCATCATCACTGTGTGTCTGTATATGTGGATACACTGCACATACAACTTCAAGGGAATATTTTCCATGTGTCTCAACAGGTGACTCGGTGGCTATTGCCAAAGAACTCCACACTAAATACAGGCAGAACCACACTGGTGACATCCTTCGCAAGCTGGCTTTCATCGCCGCCAAGGCTCCTAACAAGCATCGCAACCCATTTTCTCCGTTCTCATGGCAACAAAGGGGTTACGATCACGACCATCACAACCTAAGCTCTAACAGGAAGGAAAATGTGGAAGCTGAAAAGCAGAATGCAGAGTGGATGAGCTACTGGCAGGCAGCAGGCGGGACCCTCTGTTTCAAGAAAGGAGCGTCAAGAAGACTGTCGTGATTGTTTGAAAAAAGCATTCAGACAAACAGGAACGGAAAAGAATTCATTCCAAGCTATTGTAGTTAGTGGGTGGGAATATATGCTGCCATGGGAGCTTGATTCATCTGGGTCGAGTGTAGTTTGTGTGTGTGGGCTTAACCAATCTACACGTGTGTATTGAGTGTTGCTGTACCTGCTGGTGTTTAATTTTAATATCTGATTCTACATAATCCTAGTCTTTCAAATTTTGATCATGATGATAAGGTTTTGTTAGGATTTTTTTTTCTTTTTGTTTAGTTTTTTTTTTTTTTTTCTTTTTGATTAACGTTTTTACTTGTTGCGGGCTGGCAGTTCCTGAAAGGGAAAGAGTTTTATGGAAGATTTGCTTGACTAACTTTGAATTTTTAGTTGTATTTCATTAACTGATTCTTTGACAAATTTCTACAATTGTGAAAATGATATGTATATAAAGAGAGATTATCGATGATGAAAGTCTTTCTTTAAAAGCAATCATAACAGTATGGATTGTGATTTTTCTGAGTTTTAATTTCTACTGTATCAGCTGATAGTATGTATGTGCATGCTTTGGGTATTTTGTTTGTTTTTGACGTTCAGAGGAAATGTGTTTTATAAAGTCGGGCCTGTCTGATCGATTGTTGCACCTTTTTGGTAGCTCCAATTTATGATAATCTTTGTATAACATGTGCTGCCTTTTTTTTTTTTTTTTTTTTTAACTATGCTATACCTGGAGAGGAACAGATGCCTGTTTATAGCTGGATTGATACATTCAAGCAAGAGCACAAATTTGCAGCAGAGCAACTGCTTTACCCTCAACAAAATCTCATCAGCCATAGCATACTTCTCCCCAAGTCCTCTGCTGCTTTGTGCCCAACAAGCTTGTATTATTTCAAAGTGTGTATGTTGATATCATGTTAACCAGCAGTTCTTACAACTTGGAGCATTTTGTTTGAATTCCGTTAAGAAAATCGGTCATCTGGAGAACAGGATTTGGAGGAGCAAAGGCGTGTGTACTTGTCTGTGTATGTGCATGTGCGTGTGTGGTGCTATATGGTGGATAGGGTTTGTGGATGATTTGTGCAACTGTTCAGCGAAGAAAACCAGTTTTTATTTGTTCACTCAAACATGATTATACCTGTTCATGGAGTGTTTGACCATGGTTTTTTAGTGTGGTTCTTTTCCCCCGTTATATCTAACGGTGTTTACTTTTTTTCTTTTTTTACTTTCATACGTAAACAAGTTATGTCTGTGTAATTCTGCTATTTCAGCTGTCCTTTTGTGTGTGTGTGTGTGTGAAGTTGAGTGTGATAACCTTTTAATTTTTTTTTTTCCAAACAAAATGCTAGCTTAACCAAAGATGACTTGTTGATAAGATTTTTCATCCACTTACTCCATAAGACGGCATGACATTTTCTTGAAAATTACGATAGTTAACTTACAATGATTACTTCAAAATTTGATGGAGACATGTTTAAACAATGCTATGTGCAGATATCACAAACATTGAGTCTTGTTTATCAAGTTAAACCTCGTGTATTTGCTGTATTCTTATTTTGGAAAAACAGTTCGCAGTACATAGGTCTTTGAAGAGTTTTGGAAAGTTTGGGAAACTGAGCTGTCATCTGCATGGTCTTGAATAGTCTGGGAACCGTTGAAAAGGCCCCAAAGATTTGGGAAGTTTGACTAGTCGCTCAACAAATGGAGCACATAACCAATACAATGGAAATATTCAATTAAGATAGATATGTTTCACAGAATTTAAAGTAAATTAAATTCAAGTTCATCTGATGCAGTCAGTCATTGTTTTCTAACCAGTATCGTAAGTTCAGAGTTCTTTCCTTTGATTTATATCCACATTTCCTCTCTTGCAAGAGCAAAGGAGAATGAATCTGCAATGCCTGGTAATTAGCTGGTTTGGCGACATAGAGCGTAAAGGGAAAGAACTCAAGTCATGGCTGGGGGAAAATGTTCACATATCGCGTACGGATTTTTGCTTTCTCTGCAAAACTAACAAGGAGCAATTCTCAGACACTGCAAAGAGAAAACTACTTGCACTGTGCACTGCTGTAATCTGCATTTGTTTGTCAAAATGATACTTTTTCCCTTCAAATATAGAAAAAACAATTTTTTTGGCTACAATGTTGACTTTCACTGAAAATACATCAATCAGGAGGTTAGTGAGTGGTCTGTGTTAACGTTTGTAATGTGGGGGAATCCAAGTGTGTGGAACATGAAGAATGGGAAATGTTTTGGGTGGGGGGGGGGGGGGGGGGGGGGGGGGAGGGTTCAAAATGATCTTCTGCCTGTGAGCCCCAGTTTCATTTGGTCACATACCACAATATACTTGTTGGATGATTTAACCCCTTCAGCCCTGACATGACAAGTACCTGTGTAATCTTCCCAGCTCGGGCATCTTTGAGCTGTTCAGCTGAATAAACATGTATTTTCTGCAACTGTGTACATTCATATGGCTTTTGTGTTTACATACTGAAAATTAATGGCAGGGATCTTCCACTATGATTTCATCTAAAACTTGCCTCTCTGCAACACCACACCACTTCATTGGCTCATCATGTCAGAAGAAAAGAAAAATAAGGAGAAATTCACTAAATCATTATAAGAAGGAAACAGCTTGAAAAAAAAATACTGTCCCTGCACTTATTACATATGAGCCAAATAAAAATTGAATGTGTGAAAAGTGAACGAAGAATGATGCCCAACCTCTGGTCTGACACGGGTTGTCATATACATTTGTATATGCTTAACCAGAATTTGGGCACTTAGCAGAAAGAGTGAAAGAAAGCAATACTGACATGCACATGCTTGAGTCATTGCTTTTGGGTATTTTGGTTTGCATGCAGTTTTGATGAGCAAGTGATCTACTGCGCATGCTGTTGTCACCAAGAAAGTGACACATTTGGGTATTTTAATGGTGGAAGTATGCTGTTAATATGTAAAAATGCACTGCTGCATACAGGAGAATCTTTGTCGTAATTTAAGAGTTCAGTTCTGTCTCAAATATGTCCCATTCATCTACATAACTGTTATTGGACAGGGAAGTTGCCGCTGTCCAGCACAGTAAGTCCCACAAATCATCGTACTGTCACAAAGGTTACGATTTACGAGAATTGTTTGGTTTCAAACTTGTTTCCACAGCACAGTAATAAACAATGCTTCTGGCAAAGAAAA
>CM031600.1:63364811-63374811 GCA_018398815.1 Conus ventricosus | reverse complement strand
GTGGGTTAGATCAATTTTTGTTTATGTAGGTCATTGGGGATCATTCAGCCTCTTGTAAATGAATGCAATCCGTGCGCGCGCGTGTGTGTGTATGTGTGTGTGTGTGTGTGTGTGTGTGTGTGTGGGGTGTGTGTGTGTGTGTGTGTGTGTGTGTGTGTGATAGTAAAGCACAAACTGCTAATTAGAGCTGTAAATCCATGGTTTGCTCTTTGCGTTTATGTCACCTTGGGCATTCCAATTTTGTAGAGCTATTCGCTCTGCATGAATGTGCATATTCTCTCTCTCTCTCTCTCTCTCTCTCTCTCTCTCTCTCTCTCTCTCTCTCTCTCTCTCTCTCTCTCTTTTTTTCCCACGTGTGCACACACACATGCGCGCGCGCGCCACACACACACACACACACACACACACACACACACACACACACACACACACACACACACACACACACACACACACACACACACACACGTACCAATGCGAAGAAATGCGAAAGCATAAAACGGACACGATTCTTCCCGTCAATAACTTCTAAACACACACAAAATTTGAAATTTCAGGTTGTGAAGGCTTCCTCACCTTGAAGTTTTATTCCGTATGCGCATTTCTCATCAGCGTTTGGAGTGTGAGCTAAAATAGTGTGGAAACACACACTGATAGTGGCGCAGTTAAGGTAGTAAATATCAGTGAATCATGCACTTCATAGTAGAAGCATTCCATTTGGCATGTGGGTACCTAGACCCTTTCTGAATGATATGAGAGAGGGAAACACAATGGGCGTGACCTCTGGAGGGCGTGGCCATACATTTAATTAGGTCAGTGTGTCATGTTCTTTCTTTTTCATTTTTTTGCACAAAACAATGCATTCTTGCAACAAAAAACTGCTTTAGAATAACGCTGAGTATGTATTCGATGAGACATATGAAGACAAGCCTATATTGAAGCTAACTTGTAAGACTCTAATAAAGTAGGTCATTTAAAAGTAGGTCAGAGTCCTTAAAATCTTATTGTTTTGTTTTGTTTTTACATTTTTTTGGCTCCAAGTACTTTGCAAAGTTCATAACTGACAGTGATTACCTTTATAGCAGAAAAAAATGATGTAAACTTATTTTTGAAAGTGAAAACAAGCATTTTGTCACTTAAAAAACAAGTAGGTCAAGTATTTTTGACTACTTAATGGCTTATCTTTACATGTTTTGGTATCAGATTTAACCAATTCAGCTGCTTCTAGAAGGGAAAGATGGTGTTTCAAGTACTTGACTGTGTCTATACTTATTGCCTAAATTGACAGACTGTTGAGTTGCCTTTTTATATCGCAAGATTTGACCTATTTAGGACTCATTTGCTATCAATATACTCTGTGGTTTGCTCAATCTCTTTATCCAGTTGGTCTTCGAACTCTGTTACAAGTCGGGATATTTCTGGTTCAGCAATCATCCAGCGTCTGAGAGCACCAGGGTTGTTTGTAAGACCAATGGCGCCGCCTTCAGCTTTCACAAGGGCGTTACATTGTTCATGAGCCTGGTCCAAGGCGATTGCTGAAAATGTATGTTTTGTTTTCCTCACAACAAATGCCCCAGAGCAGAACCATTGGAATACGTCAGGGTGGTTTTCTTCCAGCACTGCCAAATCTCGGATGTGAACTGCCAACCAGCGAGCATAGTTGACATGATTCATGGCAAACATCCAAGGTACCAACTTCGTCAGGCATTGGACATACATTTTGAAGTGTCCTGTGCGGATTGCATAGACAAGCTGAAAAATACATAACTGAAAGTCCAGGGCCGTAGTCCAGTATGCAAACTGTGGCTGTTCATCTGCCATCTTCATGCTCCAGTCGTGGAAACCCAAAAGAGTGCTCGGGTCTGACTCCAGAAACTTTGTGTATGCACGCCACTGCAAAATGTATAATGCAGCTGCCGTAACTTGGTGGGCATGCCTTGTTCTGGTCAGATGAGCTGCTTTGACTAACGACTCAGCAATACCAGAGGATGCAATTTCGGCTAGTGTGATGGCAGTATTTCCATCCTGAACCCTTCAGTTAGTCCCCAAGCGTTTTGAAAGCTGCCATTTCTATGTGATGGCCTCCTAGCATGATGACAAAGTGTTTCTCACCAAATGTGACTGGCCAGCACCACTGAATTTCCTTTGCCAAGGCAAACCGTGGCTGGTCCATGCCAAGCACAGGTGTTTGTCCTGGATTGAGGTGTTGGGTGGCTGCTTTTACCAGAGTCATGACATGTCTGATTAGGGAAGTGGAGTGTGCATTGTCCACAAGGAGAGGTAGGAGTCCAATGATGGCAGATGGGATGTTATCTTGTAGCTGAAGAGATGCATGATAAGCAGCCCATGAAATTCCATCTTTATTGTTCACAGGCTCTGTCTCCAGTGCTGCTAAGACATGTTTCAACCAGGCATACTCCTTGGTGCAGCTTTGAATCTCAGGACTGATGCCTGGCTGATTACCTCCTGGTAATGGAGGCACCAGATGTTCCTTGTGTGGGTCAGGCACAGGAAACACATTGGTGTATTCAGGTGGCAACAAAGGAATAGTGCGATTTCGGCTGTTTGCTCCATCCTCGATAAGTGGCCTCTCTTGCTGTTCACCATCATCTCACTGAGTCTGTGCTGAACGAGGGAAATGCTACTCCCATGGAAAGAATCTGATGAGGTCGTTGAAGTGGGATTGTCTATATTGTCAACTATACCAGCTACAAACAAACCCTTTCTCATGTTTGTTGGTACACCAACTTTTACCTCCTCAAATCGTCTGCACACCTTGTGTGCTATCTCAGATGAAATTGACATCACCCTGTCATAACAAATCCCAGGTCCAAGATCAGAAAGTGTGGTTATGAGTCCCTTCTTTCTTTCTGCGTGCAATTTCAGACCAAGATAAATTGGTAGAGAAGTTTCTCGGTCTTTCTTGGGGCGCTGAAATTTTGTGTCCTTTGCAATCTTTCGACAATTGAAAACAGTCGGTTGGGAAAGAGTGAAAACAGCTTGTCTTTGAGGGTTTGCATTATACTCTGATCAATATATGTTCGGCCATCAAGGATAAAGCTCATGAGCGCTTTCAGAGATGCTGGAACTGACTGTTCCTGGCAGTTGTCTTCAAAGACTCCTTTGAATTCCCCTTGTCCCTTCAATATGTCTTTCCTATGATCTGGGCTGCTTTGACCAATTGAAGAGCATCAGAATCAATAGTGCACACTTTTTTTTCAAAGCATCACCCAGGTCTTTGTCAAACACAAGTATGACGTCTCTCCCTTGATATGCATACTTCAGATCTGGTATGGCTGCTTCAATCTTTTTTCTTAGGCGTGTAGCATGTACCTTTTCGTCATTTAAACCAAAATGTGAGAGACGAGAAGTATATAGACGAAGTAGAAATGTCATGCCAAAGACAGGGGCTGTTTGGGGATTATCTCGGAAGCTTTCAATATAAGCCACAACCTCAGCAAGTGCAATAGCATGTGCTGTTGATCTGTTTGTTGTTTCTTCTGATTCTTGTGCCAGGTTTGCTGGTACACGTCTGCAGAAGGCAAAAAGGCATTTACTGTGATAATGACAATCCATTGCCATCATGTCTTTGACAGCAAGTTTTGTGGGTAGCTCTTGATCGTTCAGTTGCTGAGCATGTGCACGAACTTTATCATCCAGGGGCAAAGTAAGAGCTCGATGAAACCCTGCTGCACCGGGAGAGCCATTGCAGAAAAAGCATGTTGGCCCTAAGCCCATCTCATCTGTCTTACAGCTAGATTCATCAGTAAGTTTCCGTGTTTTCACAGGACTGGGTTTATCACTTGCTGGCTTTCATTTCCTGTTTAAAACAGTGTTGCTTATTTTTGCACGACAGGATTTGTGCCAAGAAGCTTTGTGCTTCCTCAAGGTCTCCTCAAAACAAGTTCCTTCATCCAGTTTAGACAATGGAATAGAAAGTGGGGACTCACCCAACTCCTGAAAAGCTGTCAAATTGTAAGCAACGTAGGTATACCCTGCTCCATCTCCTTTTGCTCCCTTTGCTGGGCATATCAAAGGCGCTTTGCTTAATGGGTTCTGGCACAGAGCGCACAGATTCCAGTCAACTGTCAAGTCATCAACTTCTTCAGAGGGAAATGGTACACTGGGGTCGTCTATCCCCTTATAGTCACGAGACATCGCCACTTTCTGACTGCCTACAGACTCGGAACTGCAACAAAGACAAAAAAGCAAAACCTGAGTTTTGACGCCAATGGATGACCATACAATTTGCACTGATCAGTTTTGATTCTGCTATAATGACAACCAACTTAGCAAGTTCACAGAACTGATTTTTATTTCTTGTTTTATTATTTGAGCATTTATCATCAATACAATTAAAATTCATGTTGATACGAGCTTATAATTGATATTGTTCTTGTAAAAAAGAACTGTGGCATTTGTGGTCAAACAGACACTGGCAGTAATATAAGAAAAAAAATACAAGAATCGCTTTGGAATTCTGGCTGAATGCAGTCTTTATCTTAAGAAGAACAACGTGAATATTTCTAATATCTAAAAACCGATTTTTAATCATTAAAAGTTAAAATGGAAATAAAAACTGGATTAAAATAATGTATGTAAACTCACCAGCTGTGGAAAGGTTTTTTAGTCACAGTCAAATAGCTGCATAATGCTGAAAGCCGCTCCAAATGCGCTCAAACTTGATTTTACAAAAAGACATCAAAATCATTACACCAAGAATGAAACAAAGCCATTCGCACGCGTGATGGCCACGACCGGTGATACATTTTTTTGCACCCTCGTTGGAATATTTTAACCATGTCAGTCTTATATGTATTTTTCCCTGATTACAAGTAATGTACATAGACATTTCTGTTCTCAATTTTATTTGATGTTCACATGTCTCAAACGTTATTTAAACGGAAGAAACTTAATAAAACACCAAGTGAAACGTGTTTACTTTTCACGTGGTTGACTCGTCTGACTATACACCGCTAGCAGCGATGACATCGGCATTGGCGGTTCTTTGCTAAAATGGGCTAGATCATTCCTCGTTGGGAGAACGCAGAAAGTTGTTGTGGAAGGGTCGTCATCCCATTGTAAACCAGTCTTGTCAGGTGTACCACAGGGAACTGTTCTGGGGCCCTTGTTTTTCTTAATTTATATAAATGACATAAGTAGAAATCTCTCTCCTGGAACTACTATAAGGCTTTTTGCAGATGACAGCTTAGTATATAGAACAATCAGAAGCAAGAATGATACACGCATTCTACAAGAAGATCTAAACGCTTTACAAGAGTGGGAAAGAACTTGGAAAATGGAATTTCATCCCCAAAAGTGCCAAGTGTTGCGTATATGTAACAAACGCTCACCAATTAGATCAGATTATTCTATCCATTAATACTATTCTTAAAGACACTAATGCTGCCACGGCTGTTCAGAGCAAGTTACTTAGTTTTGAGTCGCAGGGGAGTTTACAGCTGCAGAGACCAAGCTGTGAATGCAGGTGAGGGAAAGGGGTGTTTTCTGCAGGCCGCTCCCCACCAGCCAGCTAACCGCACTGTATTCGGCCAACTGAATGTCATCTGTGCATAGCTGGTCTGGCAGCAATGCATTCGGCAAGGTTGAGCGGCCATTACAAATGGGGCTGTAGGTTTGATAATTAGTTATTGTAATGAAAAATGTAATATATCTGCACTATTGAGATGACTGAATTGGCGAATTCCCAACAATTCTTTTAATACCAAACTCGACTGGGTTTATTTTTCTGTAGATAACATAGATGCCGCATGAAAGCTTGTACGCAATTGGTCAGGCAATATTAGAACAATGACAACAAACACAATATTGTGCAAAAATGACATCACTTTCTGGGAAGTTAATTTTCCATAGTTAAGTAGTACACAATTTGATACATGCCTCTGCTCAGACTACAGCAACAAAAATATATTGGATTACAAATGTGTAAAGCCTTGTTTGTTTGCCCTTTCACTAAGTGTCTCAATAAGGACGGAAATGTAAAGCTGTGGCTGCAAAATATTTAGGCGTGATTATAGATAGTCGTCTCAAATGGAAAGAACATTACAATTTAGTATGTAAGAAAGCAAATAACATCTTAGCTTTCTTATACAGGAATATCAATGACTGCCCCCAAAAGGTTAAAGACGACTGCTACAAAACACTGGTTAGACCAGTACTGGAATATGGTTGCTCAGTTTGGGATCCTTACCATCTAAAGGACATTGATAACCTCGAAAAGATTCAGAAGAGAGCAGCACGGTTCGTAACAGGGAACCACATCAGAGAAAAGTTAAAGGGGAATACTAGGAAGAACATGAGGAAATTAGAATGGAAACCCTTAGAAGAGAGAAGAGCTTTTATCAAACTTAACATCTTCTTCAAAGGCAGAGCTAAAGTAATTGATATTCCAATGGAACAACTAGTATTGAATAAAAGTAGCACCAGGAGTGGCGGTCAATGTTATACCATACCTGCATCAAATATTGACAGCCACTTACATTCTTTTTATCCCAGTTCTGTACGGCTGTGGAACTCACTGCCGGGTGCCATCAAGATTGCCACAAATGCAATCTCATTTAAAAAAACAAATTGATACGACAGTTTTGAGATCTGCATATTGACGATTTTCTATTTTTACTTCCCCAGATATTTTACTGTTACCTGGGCCTGAATTTGGCCATTGCTTTTAACTTCTTGAATATCGAGTGCGACCCCTTGTTGCCAAATTTGCTCCAGGGGGCCAACAGTCTGAGTCGCAATATTTTATGTTATTTTATTTTACTTTTTAACATGCGCGCTGGTGACCTACTCGTTTTTGAGTGAACCAGTATTTTAGGAAGAAGAAGAAGAAGAAGAAGAAGACAGATCTAGAGCAGGCGCGAGTCTGCTCCCCGACCGTGGCAGCGGGATGCTTTGGCTGGTGCTATGGTATTCTGATTGTGTCAAAAATTCAGTTATTGAAAACTTTGATCGATCACTGCTCCTAACACAGGGGTCTGTGATCGTGTTTCCCTCTCCAGACATAATCAGCATGGCTCATAGTATCATTGTGCAAGAGGAAATGTTTCTACTGAAAAACGCAAGATCATAAATCTTAACTCCTCCACTATGAGTCAGTCCATTGGGGGCAGACTGGTCTTGGATCGATAACAAAACAAGTGGGTGAAAGGAGCGGCAGTAAGCATGACAGTGGGCAGTGAGTGTTCGCATGTTATCAACCATGGCCCAGCCTCTCTGGAGTCTTGCACACGCAGAGACACACCACACGTACACATGGAAGCGTACACACACACACACACACACATACACACACACACACACACACACACACACACACACACACACACACACACACACACACACACACACACACACACACACACACACATGCGCGTACAAGACATACCGAAGTACAAATGAACACACACATACACACACACGGAAGCAAACAAAAGGAGACTCTCTCTCTCTCTCTCTCTCTCTCTCTCTCTCTCTCTCTCTCTCTCTCTCTCTCTCTCTCTCTCTCTCTCTCTCTTCCGTCTCTTCACCTCAAGCAGTTAAAGGTTGATAAAGGCATCTGTATAATTACTCATCAGACGCGTGCGTACGGGCAGCCCCTCCCCCTCCCCGCCCTCTCTCTCTCTCTCTCTCTCTCTCTCTCTCTCTCTCTCTCTCTCTCTCTCTCTCTCTCCTCTCTCTCTCTCGCTCGCTCGCTCGCTCGCTCTCTCTCTCTTCCAGCCTTCAAGCAGTAAAGGCATCTGCATAATTAGTCATCAGACGCCTGCGTGCGGGCAGCCCCCCCCCCCCCCCCCCCCCCCCCCCTCCTGCCCCATATATGCACATTTCGATGTACGCTTCCATGTCCCCCCCCTTCCCACACCCTCCACCGCACCTTGCCCCGCCCCCTTTCTTTTTCCCTTCCCTTCACACACATACACATACACGCGCATCTTTGACGTGCTTGCGTATATACACGCATACGTGTGAACTTTCAACTCTCCCTCTTAAAAGAAAAGGGTTGAATACTTAAGTCGAACCAGACTCGATCTTCCCTGTTTTTTTTTAAGGGGAGGAGGTGGGCGGGCGGACGCCAGGAGGGTAGGTTTTCCATAGAGATCATAATTATGGCATTCAGTCACATGCGGTCTTGTGAGCTTAGTTTGTTTTTTTTATATTACCAAACCGACCTATGTGGAGATATTATTTCAAACCTAACCGCCGTCTGAAATCAAAGATATCAACCGTAATCGGTCTTGTCCAAAATACGGTGAATACTCGTTTTTTCACAAAGGCTTCGGCATGTTTTGTTCATTGCTATCGCGCTGGCATTTCTGTTCTTATACTGTAGTTCAGCAGGTTCCCACAATAAATCGCTGACAGCCCTACTACAGTTCTGAAACAATTCTTGATCTTCATTGATCAGTGCAATGACATTGACGTCAGTCGTGACGGTTGACCTCTTCCAATAGGAAAGCCGACGCTGTGCCTGTACTTCCACCACTGGAGAACTCCACGTTAACGACGATCCTAAATTTCCAGAATACATTAGGCGATCTCCTCTCTCTCTCTCTCTCTCTCTCTCTCTTTCTCTGTTGTCTCTGTCTGTCTCTCTGTCTGTCTGTCAGTCTGTCTCTCTCTCTCTCTCTCTCTCTCTCTCTCTCTCTCTCTCTCTCGCTCTCTCTAACACTCAGTTAATGGCAATGACAGCGATTGACATGCACTGGAACATTGTGATGTTGCGTTTGTAGTTTTGCTCTTTGTTTTCATATCGCTCTCTCTCTCTGTTTCTCTCTCTCCTCTCTCTCTCTCTCTCTCTCTCTCTCTTGTGTGTGTGCGCTGACTTAGGACCATCGAATTACGCAGATCTCAACGTTCATGGAACGCAAACCAAAAGATGGGGCGCGGACCTGTTGTGGAAAATACTGGTGGAGGGACTAAGTGATGTCTCTGGGCTCTACTGCAAGGGGATGTGACGCCCGCTGGATACAATGCTGGCTGGCTGTTTACGGCTAGACCAGGCCCACCACCTTCACGGACAGAACTCGCTTTGCTCGGAAACCGAATGTATGAGTTGGATGTACTGAACCAAAGACAGTGCAGTGGTCTGTGTTTCTCGATATATTCAACCTCCTTGAGGTTTGACAACGCCAGTAAGATTGTGACACACCTCCCATAAACATGAGCAATTTTAACTGGGATCGCTCGTGCAATTCGTGCAGGCAGTTTTGTCTCCCTGTCAGAAGAATTTTCGAACATCCTCTACAAGAGCAGGAAAGAAGATGGCGGAGATCGTGAGCAAGATGATCGAGATTCGCGGTCGTAAAGTTCGACGGGTGAAGAACGGCCTTTGCGGGGATTGCAAGAGGACTAAGAGGAAGAGAGATGAGAGAAAAACAGGGGGACAGAGAGAAGTCTATGGCACCGCTGCCCCCGCATAATGCAATCCGATACAGCCCACATCATTCCGTCTACTGTTGATCATCAATGCTGCTGCCCACACACCCATGCCGAATGCTTCCAAGATCCCCGCTTTATTATCACGTGGGATTGTTAAGAACTCGGGATTCGTTTGATTGCAAAGAGCCTTCGTCTTTGATGCATGGGAGTTCCAGTAAGCCACAAGCACACTGTACCCCCACGCAGAACCACCGACATGTTGAACCCCACGCACGCGAGCGCGCATACCTACACACACGCATACGCATACGCACACGCACACACGCGCACACACACACACACACAACACACACACACACACACACACACACACACACACACACACACACACACACACACACCTCTCTCCTCTCTCTCTCTCCTCTCTCTCTCTCTCTCCTCTCTCTCTCTCTCTCTCTCTCTGCTCGCTCGCTCGCTCGCTCGCTCACTCGCACACATACACACACGCACATGCATACACATACGCACGCGCGCCCACACGCATACATGGATATACATATCGATGGATTGAAAATACATCGAAATCTTTCTAACTTTATCA
>CM031600.1:63357311-63359811 GCA_018398815.1 Conus ventricosus | reverse complement strand
ATTGTGAAGGATTGTGGGTCCCTGTCTTCATTGTGAAGGATTGTGGGTCCCTGTCTTCATTGTGAAGGATTTTGGGTCCCTGTCTTCATTGTGCAGGATTCGGGTTTCTGTTTTGGTCCCTATCCTGATCATCCAGGACTGTGGTTCCTGTCTTGGGGCCCTGTCTTAATATGCTGGATTTCGGTTCCTGTTTTTGGCCCCCGTCTTCGTTGGTTTGGATCCCCGTCGTGATCGTGCAGAATTTGGATTCCTGTATCAAATTACTGTCCTCGCTGTGAAGAATTGTGGTTCCCGTCGTGGGTACTTGTCTGTATATGTGTAGGATTGTGGTTCTTATCTGGGGTACCCGTCCTGATTCGCAGGGTTTTGGATTTCTGTCATAGGTGTTTCTTTTCTTTGCGCAGGACTTGGGTTCCTGTTTTGAGACCCTGTCTCGAGCGTGCAGGATTTGGGTTCCTGTTTTAGGCTCTGTCTTCATTTCGAAGGATTTGGGCTCCTGTCTCGGATCCCAGTTTTGAGCATGTAAGATTTGGGTTCTTGTCTTAGAACCCTGTGTTCATTGCACAGGATTTTGGTTCTTGTCTTAGAACCCTGTGTTCATTGCACAGGATTTGGTTCCTGTCTTAGGTCCCTGTTTCAAGTGCGTAGGGTTGGGTCTCTGTCTTGGAACCCTGTCTCAGCCGCGCCGGATTTTGGGTTCCTATTTGGGTCCCTGTTTCGAATACGCCGAAGTTGGATTCTTGTCTTGGGTGTGTCTCTCGAACGGGACAAGATTTGGGTTCCTCTCTTGAATCCTTGTCTCGGGCGCAGGGTTTTGGTTTATGTCTTGGATCCTGTCTTGAGCGCGCAGGATGTGGGTTCCTGATCTTGGTCCCAGTCTTCATTGCGCAGGATCTTGGTTCCTGTGTTGAGGCCCTGCTTTAAATGTGCAAGATCAGAGTTCTCGGCATGGGTCCCTGTCTTCATTGTGCGGGATTGAAATATTCCTGATATAGGTCCCTGTGTGTGTGTGTGTGTGTGTGTGTGTGTGTGTGTGTGTGTGTGTGTGTGTGTGTGTGTGTGTGTGTGTGGCGTGTGTCTGTCTGTCTGTTTGCGTGCGCGCGTGTGTGTGTGCGTATGTGTGCAGGATTGTGCTTCCTGTTTGGGTTGCTGTCTTCATTGTGCAGCATTTGGATCTTTGTCTTGGGTCCATGGATTGTGCATACATGATTTGGGTTCCTGTCTTGAATCCTTATCTTGACCGTGAAGGATCTGGATCTCTTTCTTGGATCCTTCTCTCAAGCAGGTAGGATTCAGGTTCTTGTTTTGGATTCGCGTCCCAGGTGAGCAGACTTTGGCTTGCTGTCTTGGACCCCAGTGTTCACTGCGCAGAATTTGGCTTCCTGTCTTAGATGCCTTGCGTAGGTTTTGGGTTTCTGCATTGAGTCCCTGTATTAACTAAACAAGATTTGGGTTCCTGTCTTGTAGTTCCTGTCTCAAGCGGGCAGGATTTTTATTCCTGACTTTGATCCTTGTCCCGAGCACTCCAGGTATGGGTTTCTGTCTTGTGTGGAGCGCACAGGAGTTGGGTTCCTGTCTCCAGTGCGTGGGATTGCAGGATTTGGTTTGCTTGATGCTTCTTCCTGTGCATCGACAATCGACTGCGCGCGCGCGGGCTCATACACACGCACGCGCGCGCGCGCGCGCGGCGCACGTGGGAAGGTGGTCCGGTTGGTCACGCACTCACCTAGCTCACCTTGGAAGCGAGAAAATAGCTGGGTTCGGAGGTCTGAATCTTAAGCAGCAGCACCCTCCCCTGCTTCCCTCACTCCACAGCCCAAATCATCCACCGTCTTGTTTCCCTCGCCACCCATTCCCCCTCCCATTCATTTCCACGAAATGCGAATTTAGCAGTCTGAGTGTCGGTCCTGCGGCTGAATCAATAAACCGAGATCCTGCGTGCAGCATGCACTGAACCGCACGTAGAAGATACCACAACAACTGACAGAAATTGAAAGAAAAAAAAGAAAGAAAAAAAAGAAATCATCTTTAAAAGTAATCAAAATATTTGCTGATTGGCCAGAAAAAAAGACGGAAAAGACGTGGCGCTCTTCCTGGGCAATACTTTCTCCCAGGGCAGAACAGTGTTAAACGACATTTGGAATTATCAGCTAGATAGGTTATCTGTTTTAAAGTTTGGCGCTCAGCAAGAGTGATCCCGCCTTTGTCATAGGACGGATCCTGCGGGGGGGGGGGGGGGGGGGGGGGGGGGGGGGACGCCCAAAACAATTTGCCCGATCAGTCAGCTTTACGTGAATCGGTGAGATGAAACATGGGTGTGGAACGGTGCGCCAGTACACGATTGATATCCTGACGTGCGCTTCAAACGAGTATTCACTCTCTAAATCTACACCTTATTCCTTGACTCGTAAACTAAAAAAAAAAAAGGTAATTATTTTCAATGGAAAGTTATGCGTCTACCTTTCCTAAGTTTCTTTTTCTTTGTCCGGAACAGGTCTGT
>CM031600.1:63347311-63352311 GCA_018398815.1 Conus ventricosus | reverse complement strand
TATATATATATATATATATATATATGCAGAGGTTGCGGAATCGTCCCTCTCCAGCTGTCAACTGAAAATTTCTCTGAACTGTTATTTGATTCTCTTATCTGAACTCATATACCTTGCTTTGTTTCTCAACCGATATTCCAAATAAAATTCGAAGAGAACCCGAGTTCAATTCCACCCGGAGAAATCCGTGTACATCCCATTTGAACAACACAGATATTGACCTTGGAGCTGTGTGTGATTTGTTCAAGTTTCCAGACAATCTGCAATGTACTTTCCACTCTCAAAAGATCCACTTTGATATCACCTCTTATCTGAAGACTTCACCAGTTCTGTGGCGTAAGCGACATTTTTTGCAAAGTTTTGTTCTTCACAGAATATTTTCAGATAGTTCCATCTCTGGAGTTGTTTCTGCTGGTATCTTTTTTCTGCTTCTCAGAAATGTTCAAAACTCTTTCCTCAGACAGCTCCATATACACTGCTGAGCTCACGACGATGGTCCTGTCCATTTCTGCTTTGGAGACGATTGCTGGCCGTTATTTCAAGCACATGCCGCCGATCTTCTCTTTTTTTTTTTTGCTGTAAAACTCGCACACATTTCTGAAATCGGAAAGTTACATTTTTGCTTGGGTTCCTGGTCTTGCCAGATTCGAGGCAAAGGGGTGGCTGATTGATCAACTCGCCAAGAATGACACAGATTAAAGAATTGAGCACATTCTCTATCCCTCCCACTGATCTGAAACCCAAGCTCAGACTTCCGTCAGAGAAGACCGCTGGCAGTGGGTTGGAACACAGACGTATAGATAAAAAAAAAAAAACAGTTCTGTCTGATACCTAGTGTATTCACAGTCTGCCCACTGGTAGTTATACAGAAGAGAAAGCTTTGTGTCGATTACACTCAGGCCACTCCTCCTGTACCCATACAGATCTTTTTAAAAGGCGAAGAAGCTCCGTGGTGAATTCCATGGGGATTTTCGAGTTCTGGAAGGGAATTTTTTTTTTTCATCTGAACTAAGATTTTAGGGAAGAAAGATCTGTAGGAAATGTGCACATGCTCTAAAAAAAAATCAGGTGTAATGATATCCTTTAGCTGAAAACTGCAAGGAACTGACTTTTACGATATTATGGCTCAGATAGATACAGTTTGTAAACTTCCCTGAGATCCACAGAATGTATAATAAATCTCACCAATTTTCGAGTCCTTTTCGGAGTATCAACAACGAATTCCAAACGCATGCGCGCACGGACGCACGCGCGCGCGCGCACGCACGCATGCACGCACGCACGCACGCAACGCACACACACGCACGCACACACCAGAGAGAGAGAGAGAGAGAGAGAGAGTGAGAGAGAGAGAGAGAGAGAGAGAGAGAGAGAGAGACGGGAGAGAGGAGAGAGAGAGAGAGAGAGTGATGGTCAGAGATTACGCAGGTAAAGAATAAGGCTATTCATCACGAATGCGAGATGGAGACTCAGCTTTTTGTGACTAATAAGACGGAAAATGAAAGGACTCGCCAGGCACAAAATGGATTCTTGCCTGGCTCACAGAATGTTTTTGTGCATGCCATTGAGAGTTGAAAATCTTGGCAGAATTTAAAAAAAAAACAATAAACACCAATTCTGGTGACCTTTCACCCGTTAACGCTGTCAGTTATTCACTGATAATGAACCGTTTTTTTCCTTTAATGCTTTACTTTCAATTTTAATGATTAATTACTGCACAAAAAATAATCTGGCAAACGGGGCTTACAGCGATGAGTAACGATTGCTCATCTCAGAAAACGCTTTTAGGCGGGGGGGGGGGGGGGGGGGGGGGGGGGGGGGTGTATTTTCTTCTCATGAATCGTTCTATGTTGTAGCAAGAGATTTGTTCATCTCGGCTTTATAAGAGCTGTACAGTGTTCTCATTTGAGTTTCTGCAATTAACACAGTGTTCTGAGAAGTAGAAGCAACGTGTATGTGCGGTGGCGCGCGCACACACACGCACGCACGCGCGCGTCGCGCGCGCGCGCGCGCGTGTGTGTGGTGTGTGTGTGTGTGTGTGTGCGTGTGCGTGCGTGCGTGCGTGCGTGCGTGCGTGTGTGTGTGTGTGGTGTGTGTGTGTGTGTGGTGTGTGTGTGTGTGTGTGTGTTGTGTGTGCGTGCGTGCGTGTTTTGGAGTCTGAATAGAGGAGAGAAAAAAAACAACTAAAAATTTAAAATCAGAAATACTGAATTATTGCGGTTGAGTAACTGGCATGAATACTCCATTCATCTAAGAGATTGAAAAGAAAAAAGAAAAAACCATCGAAGAAGTCAAAATGTTTTGTCCATGAGTTAGTTTCGTCAGCAAAGATGGAGCAGACCAAGACATCAAAAGCCTCATCAACAAGGCTGGGCACGCTTCAACACTGCGACCCGTAAAGGCTTCCACAGTCACCTACAATATTAGACTTTTCTAGCACACATGGGACGTCTGTTTTTTCAGTGTGTTGTTCTTCTTCTCGATCGCCTATCACACCTGTAGACAGGATTCTGAAATGAATCTGGGGTCCTCTAGGGCCTCCACAGACCCGTACAGCGTGTCATTGATGGGCATCGGCTGCGGCCATGTCCTATTCCTCAGACACTGCAGGTCCCCACAGTCTGTAGAATGTGTTTGTGGTTTGTTCTGCTGCCCACATGTGCACATTGTGGATGGTTTCAGGTGCAGCTTGCGGTGTAAATGGGACGCTAACACTCACGACCTGCAAGCATTCACAAGTGCCTCAGGTTCACCCAAAACACCAGATGGCCAAAACCTTTTCTGCGAGAAAAAGAAATTTGGGAGAGAGCTGGGGGGGACGGAGGACGGATCACATTCTGGCGAAAGGAGAGCGGGACGACCTCCACAGACATGGCGGAAGTGAAGACAGATGGAATGGACATGGACCCGACTCCAGAGGTCAGCCCAGAACCGAGTCCGCTGAAGGAGCGTTTGCCGCAGCCCCGAGTTCGCGAGGAGTTTAAAGAGAGAAGGCAAGTGGGCGTAGAGGATGACATTAAGGAACGATATGAACCGCTCATTGGTGTGTGCCAGTTGACCGAGACATGATTTGCACGCTTAGGTCAGTAGTTAGTTCGTGCGTCCACCCAAATATGCTATTCCCAGAGGGATGAATCGCTGCCAAAGCAATAGAACAGATCTCTGCCACCCACACAATTCTGCTAATGGAGATTCGCATGATGTTTTTTGAGTCTTGCCTTACAGCGTGTGTGGCTCAAGGTAACCTCAAGGATGCGTGGGTTGTGTGGTTTTCTCCTTTCTTTTGCTTTGAAAAAAAAAAAATCATCGGTAATTAGCAAAATTATGATTGCATAGTAAAAAAAAAAAAAAAAAGACTGCCGAATGGCGGAGGGTGAACGGATTCAGAAGTGAAGCAAGGGGACAATGAACAAAATATAACAAAGCATTGGATCCTACTAGCTAGAAACTGCTGACGTTTTCATACACAGATCCCGATTTTGTAAAATGTTTGTTGTTTTTTTGTTCGTTGGTTTGTCTGTTTTATTGAGCAACAAATTCAGACGCATTCTTCTTTCTCAAAGTAAGTTTAAAGAACAGATACAGCTGTCTTGTCGGGCCAGACGCTCTCACGCGCGTGTGTATGTGTGCTTGTATGTGTGTGTGTGTGTGTGTGTGTGTGTGTGCTGGTGCGGAGAGAGAGAGAGAGAGAGAGAGAGAGAGGAGCAGAAGGGAGAGAGAGAGAGAGAGAGAGACGAGAGAGAGAGAGAGAGAAACAGGCAGGCAAACAAACAGACAGAAAGACAAACAAAACAGACAGAGAATGATCTCGTCCATCATCACCAGAATACAAATATGACGAATACGCATGAAGAGGTGATCAGCAACTTGCTACTGTTGGCCTTTTCGCCATAAATTCGCTCTTTTCCATCATAATCTGAGGCAGCGACGATCAAGCCGGGAAGTGGGCCGGAGAGGAGTGGGGAGGGGTGGGAGGGAGAGGAGAAGGGGGGGGGGGGGGGGAGAGATCTGAGAGAGAGGAACGGGAAGACAGGGGAGAAAGTTGGGGGGTAGGGGGGATAGGCTGGAGAGAGACTTCTTACCACAAGAAACTTGTACGCCTTTCTTCTCGCTCGCGCGCGACACACTGGCTGAGCTGTATCTAGCTGGAGCTTTTACAATGTCTTCAGTAGCCAGCCCCCACTTGTCCGGGACGGAAACGGAGTAGGGAGGAAGTCTGTGTGTACCACGTACGTTTGGTTTCCTATCTATTGGCTTCGCTATCTGGAAGAGGAGGATTAGTTCGATCTCTGGTGGGCAAATCCTTGCGTTCTCCTTTTCCATTCATTTGTTTCTTTTGTCGGAGAGACGGGGAGGGGTGGGGTGAGGGTGGGGGCTTTTGTTGTGTCGTGTGCATCGTTTTGTTTGAGTTGGAGAAAAAAATGGGATCGAAAAAAGACTTTTAAAATTTTTGATATGTTCGGATTGCATTGTGCGAAAGGACGATGTGAGGTTATGTTTCTTTCGTTTTAGACCTGTGTTTTGCGTACGCGTCAAAGAATTGCTTACGCGTACAGAAGTAATTAACAGTTAAGTGAACACAAAAAGCGGGCAGTATTTTTTCGAAAAAAAAACACTTACGACAGACTAGCTTCATATGCGCGCGCGCGCGCGCGCACAAACACACACACAACACCACACCACACCACACACACACACACCACACACACATCAAATATAATATGACAAATAAAATGCATTATCTTGTGTGTGTATGTGTGTGCACATGTATTAGAGAGAATGTATTATGTTAAGTTATTGATAAGTTTTTTTTTGTAGCTGTAGGCCTACATGCACGAACAAAAAATAGCTGGACAAACTTTTTTCATTTTTGTTTTCGAATTTAGCCGAAAACGGCTAGAGCAAAGCAAATTTTCTTATGGAACTTTTAAAAAGAATTTAGAGAGCTGTGCATAACTGGGGGGGCGATTATTTGTCATTGTTTAAATTTTATTTTTTAG
>CM031600.1:63326810-63339310 GCA_018398815.1 Conus ventricosus | reverse complement strand
AAAGGTCATCTAGTGATTCATGATCAAATGGTCAGGGCGATTTCCTGCGTGAGTCCGAACTATTCGTTGGTCGGATTTTTAGACCCCCCCCCCCCCCTTTTTTTTTCCCCATCCAGCAGTAAATGGGCTCCTGATTCAATTTAGGGTATGTGTAAGTGGAGGATAAAGAGGGATGGTTCCGCTTTCTGTAGTATTCTGCCCTTGGTACAGTGAACATCTGCCCCTCCGGCCATCAAGCTATGGGGCTGCGACCTCTTTTTATGTATGCAGCGTGACTTAACTTTCAAAATGACGCTGTCACATTCTCAGGGGTGGAGGTGGGGAGGGGAGCGGGGGATGTGGGTAGTAAAAGTTTAAGAATGCTTTGCTCTGTCACTTCCGAATAAGATAAAATTTGAAATAACGGAAAGCATAGATTGACCCCTTCAACATGATGGAATTAGCTGAACTGAAATTCAAACATCTGCGCATAAATTATGCATGTGTATGTGTGTGTGCATGTATTTGTGTGTGTGTGTGTGCGCATGTGTGTGTGTGCATGTGTGTGTGTGTGCAGTGTGTGTGTGTGTGTGTGTGTGTGTGTGTGTGTGTGTGTGTGTGTGTGTGTGTGTGTGCAGGGGTTGTGTGTGTGTGTGTGTGTGTGTGTGTGTGTGTGTGTGTGTGTGTAATGGACAGAAATGAACTATCAATTTGATTTTAGAGCCCAGCGTGCTTCCTGTCCCGAAGCTTTAACAATAACGCGTATATCATACCACCAAGAAACTGCCAATCCCCCCTGCTTTTCCCACCCCCTATTTCACACACACACACACACACACACACACACACACACCCAAAAAGATCCTTGCACAGAAACTGACGAGACAAAGAAAATCATAATAACGAGTCATAAAAAGCCTCCAAATCATAAACGTCTATGAAGCACACAAAAAGCAATTTTTTTTTGTAGGTGTGGCGTAGCTAGAGGGTAGGGAGCGGGCGTAGGATGAGGGATAGAGGGCAAGGCGCAAAAAAAAAAAAAAGGAACGAAAAAGTAGAAAACTGGGCTTGGGAAGAACATAAGAAAACTAGATAAATAAATGAATGAATAAGGGGGCATTAATATTTGCAGCAGCTGTTCAAGGGACACAGCCCTGCACGGCATCTAGGCCTTCCTCTTTTATCTTTATTGGCCACCTAGCGCGAGAGTGTATCAGGGTGGAAGGCTCGAGGCTGTATGATTTGGGTCTCTCCGCTTGTTGTGTGGACGACCCACCGAGGCGCAGTGGTTAACGCTAGGCGCAGACGATAGGTGGATCTCCGGTTCCTACCCCCATCGGATTTTTGTTTCTTTGTTTGCTTTTGGCTGGATTTTGTTTTTTGTTTTGTTTTAAATGCAAACACGTTGCCCATGCCTTGAAATGAAATAGTCCGTACATGGATGGAGTCAAAATCAAGGAAACAAAACAAATGGAGGAGGAAGGTGACTGGCAAAATATTCAATTAAAAAAGGAAAGTTGTCAGTTACAACAGTCTAATCAAAACTAAATAATAGTATTAAAAAATTCCTTTATCCGGTTTATGGATATTAATAGCTCAGGTATCATCTTATGAATCGTTCTAATACCAGCAGACAGGTTGTCTTTTCTCTGTCTCATCTTCAATGCCATTTCAGTGGCATTGCCCGACGCCGCTCATTGCGGCTCCCCATCCGTAGCCATGTCCTGAACGGTCCCGTCGCAGTCCCGGCGTCGCCGGAAATAAACACTGCAGGGGGTGGGGTGGGGGGGGGGGGGGGGGCAGAATTGTGGGAGTGTTGGTTTACCAAAAGAAAGACGCTCCTTCTCGCAGTAAAATTACACTTCGTCAGCAAAATGAAATCTCCCCAGGGACATAACTCTCTCTCTCTCTCTCTCTCTCTCTCCTCTCTCTCTCTCTCTGTGTGTTTTGTAGATTCTTTATTGTTTGGTCTGTGTGAATTCTTTTCTCATTTTGTGTCTTTACATGATACATGTACCTCCTTTGCATACGGCCGTGGCCTTGCAGTAAACATTTTCAGAGTTCAGTTCAGAGTTCTCTCTCTCTCTCTCTCTCTCTCTCTCTCTCTCTCTCTCTCTCTCTCTCTCTCTCTCTCTCTCTCTCTCCACCATAGATTAGACAGTGAGCAGTCAATGTCAAACCGTCAAGATGCCACCCACAGGAAGAGACACTGCGCTGCTGCCGAGCCACTTCTGCAGTGTTTGGTGGTGCCTGTTCTGATCCAGCATACACAGGACTGCGCTCACTAAGGTGCCTAGTGACGACAATTACCGCGTTTCAATAGTACGTTTGGTCATCTTTTTCATGCTGTGTGTAATCAGGGGGGGGGGGGGGGGGGGGGGGGGGGGGGGGGGGGGGGGGGGTGGGGGGGTATTGTTTCGTACATGCTTTGCCCTTTTTTTTTGTAACGTTGAAGACATATTATCGAAATTCATTTGCTTTCTATTTTGTATGAGATCTGCATTACTTTACACTTTGTTTTGTTTGTCCATTGCTTTTCGACCTTTTTTTTTTATTTAGTAATTGCTGCATTCTGTTCCGTTTTTAATAATCGCTCGTCGCAGAGCCGTCATAAAAGATCGTTTCCATCCGGAGGGCGCACTAAGTCCATCTCCGACAGTGCCATGAGCTTGTCGTTACTACTTCCTGGATATGAATTCAACCAAGGCACGAAACGTGAAGGGGAAATCGTAGCTTTGAGGTGTCATGAGATTGGCAGAGGAGCACAGAATTTGAGACTTTTATTGTTGGTTTTGAGGTTTGGATGTGAAGATGATACTTTGGAGTTTGTTCTGGTTGACACTGTGTGACCCAGAGGTATCAAGACTCTTTTCACAATTATCCCAATATTTGCCTTCTTGTTTGTGTTGTTGTTTTAATCAAAAATATTTTCATTGTGTGGTAAAAAAATCTATAAAAAAAAAAGGACCCTGTTTGGAGGCTCGGCATAAGACAGTTGAAACTGAAAATTTTCTTTTGAAGGAAGGCGGAGTGAGGGATGGGATGGAGGTGGGGGGTGGAGGAGGAGGGGGGCGGGGGCGGCGCAGGGCAGGGGTGATGTTTGCGGGTGAAGACAGGTTGTGGCGATGGAGGCCTGAATGTGAAAAGCAGATTATGTTACCAGCTACCCTCTTTGCCGAATCTTGTAGTGTCACATCTTGGGTCTCAGCTTCTACATATCTTTGTCTCTGGCCGTCTGTCTGTCTGTCTGTCTGTCTGTCTTCTGTCTCTCTCTCTCTCTCTCTCTCTCTCTCTCTCTCTCTCTCTCTCTCTCTCTCTCGCTCGCTCTCTCTCTCTCTTCTCTCTCTCTCTCTCTCTCTCTCTCTCTCTCTCTCTCTCTCTCTGAGTAAAATAATACGTTCTTTTTTTTTCTAAGAGTGCACGAGGACGTACATGCGCACCGTGTGCGTGTGTGTCTTTGGACTAGAATTGAGAAGTCCATCCTGTTGCTCACCTTGTACATTATCTTCTCTCTCTCTCTCTCTCTCTCTCTCTCTCTCTCTCTCTCTCTCTCTCTCTCTCTCTCTCTCTCTCTCTCTCTCTCTCTTCTCTCATCTACACTCGCGCGCGCTCTCGTGCAAACTTGTGTGAGTGTCTGTCTGTGTGAGGTGTTTTTAACCGGATGGGAAACAAACACAAAACAACCCCGTGCTTCTTTTATTACCTTCATAAAAACAGTTGTTTACGTTTGTTTACGTTATGCACCTTCTTATACAAAATCTGTTTTCTGTTTCTCGTTGTCTCTGTCCCTCAACTCATCCACTCCGTCCCCAGCCTCCGCCTTTCCGTAACCACCACTATTGCACTCCCCCGCACCTCTCCACCCTCCTCTCTCTCTCTCTCTCTCCTCTCTCTCTCTCTCTCTCTCTCTCTTCTCTCTTCTCTCTCTCTCTCTCTCTCTCTGTGCGTTTCTCATTCTCTTCTCTCTCCTTCTCCTCTCTGTCTCTGTCTCTGTCTCTCTCTCTCCCTCTCCTTCTCTCTCTCTCTCTCTCTCTCTCTCTCTCTCTCTCTCTTCTCTCTCTCTCTCTTTCTCTCTCTCTCATTTCTCTCTCTTCTCTCTCTCTCTCTCTCTCTCTCCCTCTCTCTCTCTCTCTCTCTCTCTCCTCTCTCTCTCTCTTGCGTTTTTCATTCTCTCCTCTCCCCCCCCCCTCTCCCCCCCCCCCCCCCCCCTCTCTCTCTCTCTCTCTCTCATCCTCTCTCTCTCTCTCTCTCTCTCTCTCTCTCTCTCTCTCTCTCTCTTCCTCCCCCCTTTAATACCCTGATTTCTAATACACTGTAAAAGCTTATCGTGTCTTACTGAGTCAAAGGCTTTTTTGAAGTCGACAAAAAGCCACATATAGTTTTTTTCCCACGCTGACTCAAGCATTCTGCCCACGGAATACAGACAAAAAATTTGGTCGATCGTAGAATATTTTTTATGGAAGCGAGCTTGACTCTCAGAAATCCTATTATTTGCTTCAAGCCATGCGTAGAGACGCTTATTCAATATAGAGCTGTAACATTTAGAAATTGTGCTTAATAGTGATACTCTCTGTAATTATCAACTTTATTAATATCCCCCTTTTTGTGAATAGGAATCACTATGGCCTTAGCCACTCTTTCGGATAAATACCTTTTTTAAATATGATATTGAAAAACTTCTTTAGAAAAGGAATCGTAATTTCTCTTCCAGCCTTTAACATTTCTGGAAGCACACCATCTGAACCGCAAGCCTTACTTAACGTTAGTTTGTTCACAGCATATGTTACTTCACTTTCAGATATTTCAGAGTTCAGTTCATGTTCTTCTTGCTCATTTAAATCAACATTATCAAAGTTATCATTTTCATCATAGCCATCGTCTACCGAAAATACACTCTGAAAATGATTGAGCCAGTTATCTATTGTAATGTTATTCGTACATTTTGACTTTTGTTTCCCACACCCCATTACAGACAATTGTTTCCAAAACTTGGAGGAATCTGAAATACTTGATGAGAGCATTTCAGCCTGTTTTCGTTTAAAATCTCTTTTTTTGAATTTCAATAAGTTCTTATACTTTTTCTTTGCTTGCACATGCTCCTCGCGATCTTCTTCTTTCTACTATTTCTGAAAATCCTAAGTGTTTTCCTACTGTACTTCTTTGCTTGTCGACATTCATCATCAAACCACTCTGCTGACTTTGGAAGAGAATTTGGATAAACTTTCTTTAACATTGGACTGCTAGCAGACAATAAAGACTTAACAAAAATATCTAATGCACCATCAGCATCATTTTCTACCAGGGACAAAGCCCTTTGTATATCAGCTCTTGTATCAGTTTTTCTCAGGTTTTCAAGGAAAGTGAGAGCACCTTCTTCGCCCCATACATGTTTTTCAATAAACCAATTGGAATCAATTTCCCGTTTGACATAATTGCAGGGAACTGCCAATGGTATAGAAAGAACAACTGGTAAGTGGTCTGATTCAGTAGAATCTTCAACAATGAGAGACATATTGTTCAACCCCCAAGCAAAATAGGAGACATAACAAAATAATCGACAGTGCTACACCCTGAGCTGGATATAAAAGTGTAGCTACCATCAAAACATTGTTCTGATAGCCCGTTTAAGATCACAATGTCCAGAGAATTGCACAGCTCTAACAACTGTTCACCAAACACATTTAGAGCGTCATCCTGTGATACTCTACAATATGGTGGCTGACCATAGTTTTCATCATCCAAGTTTTTCATCAATGTCAATACCAACATTATTTTTTGACGCTGTTCTTGCATTTAAATCCCCGCATAACAAAATATGAAAATCGGACAACTCATATAAATCAAGAAAACATTGCTCTAGAGACTCGATACCAAATCCATTGTCGCGGATTCCCAGACAGTGGAGTCTATTGGGGGCATATAAGTACAGATCCAAAATATGTTCTTGTAGTATTGAATAGTTTCCTGTCAATATCAAGAACAATCAAATTTTCAGCTTTATAATCCACCTGCTTTACAAAATTTGAAAACGTCTTCCTAACTAAAACAATGACACCACCCGAATACCTTCCTTGGTGGGACAGTTTACTTGCTTTAGAGTTATAAATATCGTAGTCAGAAAAAAAGTGTGGACTCAAAATTCTCGTCAATGAAAGTTTCAGTGAGAAACAAAATCGTGGGATTTAATATACTGAATAAAATCGTTATTTTCTAACTTAGACAACAGACCATTTACATTAAAATTTAGAAACTTTGCATTGCCACTCTTTACATTAAACATACAGCGATGTTTGCCTTTCTCTTTATATTCTTCCTCACACTTTCTACTCTGGTATCTTCTGCATGTTTTGTTTCTAGCTTGCTCATTGGTCCGGCCGATGTCCTATTTCGAGGGAGATTTGCGCTGGGTTCGGAACCTTGTACGCCCTCTTTCTTGATCACTTTGACTGCCTTCTCTGGACTGCACGCGTTTAAAACTGTCCACAATGCTGTTCTGGCTGATGTCTCTGGTGCTGGAATTCCTTTTCTTTGAACACTGTTTTCCAGATGTCTTTTTATTCTGCTTCTCATTCTTTTCACTGGTTCTGGAAGCTGACTTTTTCCTGGAATTGGCAGAAGGGGTGCCTGAGTGCTGATCTGATCTTACTTCTGGGGAGGGTTGGACTGGGACTGTGTGTCCTGTGTTGGACGTGATTCTGATGGGCCTGTCTCCGGAAGTTTGCTCCCCGTATCTCCTGACCCTCATCTTCAGCTTGATTACCCTTGTTTCGCTCAGGTCATTTTCTTCATTCGTCTTCTTCATTGCCATTTCTCCAGCAACTGCATCACTTTGTCCAATGTCTGAAGCTTTGGAAACCTGTTCGGAGGCACTGTTCACTGGTGTGATAAGTGGATCCTCTTCAACTTCATCATTCTGTAATTCAATGCTGTCTGTGGGTTGCACACAGATTTCTAGCACGTCTTCACTTTCATGGACGGCTCTTCCGCTGTGGAGATTTTCTTTGTCTTGGTTGCTGCGCCCATTGACTTGGTCACTGTTTTTGTCAGTAACATGACTGCCATGACCGCAAAATGTGTCACGTTCTTGCCGATGACGACTACCTCCATGGTCTCTGGTCCAGGGTCTGTTGAAGGCTCTTGAATCCCCATTCTGGCCTGAGATCTTTGGACAGCTCCACTGTATGAAGACCGGCCTGGAGCCACAGGTATTGTAGAATGCCTGGGGTTTTCATTCGGAAATCTTAGCTTGCTGGACGTTTGTTGCTGCTGTCTAGGCAAAGGTTTGGAATTTCTACCTTCATCTTGTCTGAACCTTCTTCTTTCCTCTGATTCCTGGTTGTTACCGGGTCCTGGTCTGAAGTCTTCGTTGTTGAAACTGGGATTGTAGCGATGTCTGCCTGGTATCCCCAACACAGGTTTTCTCCGGTTTTCTTGTCTCCCATCATTTTGCACCTTCTTGTGGTAGTCACGTCCAGGGTGTTGCAGCTGTGGCCAATCGTCACTTGACAGGAAATTTTGGTCATCTTCTGTGTTTTGATATCTATAAGACTGGTGACTGTGTGAAAACGAGTACCTTCTATAAGGTAGCTGTCTGTCTTTCACATGAAGCCTTCCGTTGTAAAAGTAGCTGTTTTTCCCTGGTCTCTATGGAAATTCAACTGTTCTTGCTGTCTTGTTGTGATGTCTGTTGTCACCTGATGTTGTTTCGCCTGAGCTCATCTCGAAGTTTTCTGTTCTTGAGAATGTACATCTTGTCTCTCCAGTGGGAAAACTGTACTAAGAGTGGGCGTGGTTTGTTGTTCTGATGAGGGCTTCCCAGTCTGAAAGCACGTTGGATGTCAGATGGACCCCACTCATGTTCCCCAGAATGGAAGTTCAGAATTTCTGCCACCAATCCTCGCAGGACAGCTCATTTCTTTTTTCTGTTTCATCGATGCCCAAAAATTTTATATTGCATTTTTTCGACTCGATCTCAAGAGCCTCTGTTTTTCCTTCCAAGCGGTCAAGTCGATCAACAATGTTGTCCCTGTCTTCCCGCAACTCTGTTATTTCTTCCCTGGTTTCTTCCACTTTTGATTTCAGTTGAACTAATTCTGAATTCAAGCGGCGTAAGATTTGTTCTTGCCCTTGGAATTTTTCTTCAATCAGCCGGTTCAGTTGTGTTGAGTGAAGATGAAAGCTCTGCATGATTTGCGCAAATCTCCAGTCAACTAACTGCAAAATGTTGTCCTCAGGCCCGGGGTTCTGTTCAACATCTTCACACAACAACAGAAAAACCGTACACAGCCAGTGTGTTAAACTGAGCGACGGCCGCAACAGTTTTTGAGTGAACATTGTGTTCACTTCATCTGTTAACACACTTGGAAATAATGACAAATGTTCTACTACTGGATATGATGAAAAAAGCCATTTGAAAAATTCCAAATATTTCAAACCTTATCAGAGCAATCGGCCTCAAAATTTGACAACATATAGCCGCACGTAGATATCACTTGCTGTCAAATTTCATGACGAACACAAATATCAAACATGTATGAATTCCCAATAAAGACGGAGCTTGCGCTTCAAGCTATGTATAAACTCTCTAATATCTTGTGTAAGGTCAAATTAATACGTACTCTGACTATTTCAGTTGTCCCAAGGGGGTCCGTCAAGGATGTGTTTTAAGCCCAACACTGTTTGAAATCTTTATCAATCAGTTGGCAACTCATATGAATGAAGAAGGTAGACATGGTATTCAACTGATGCCCAATGTCATGGAATTATTCATTCTGCTCTTTGCAGACGATGTGGTTTTGTTGTCTACAACTCCAGTCGGACTTCAAAACCAATTAAATATACTGCAAACATGCTGTACAAATATGAAATTAGATGTTAATATGGATAAGACAAAAATAATGGTGTTCAGAAAAGGAGGATTTCTTGGTAAAAACGAACAATGGATTTTTGACAATGCGAAGATAGAAGTTGTCAATACTTATTGTTATTTGGGGTTCGTTTTTTCAACAAAACTTAGTCCAAGACTTGGTACTGAACACTTAATTAGTAAAGGGAAAAGGGCATTGATTACTTTAATAAGAGCTTTCCAGAAGAATAAGGATATCGGTTATCACATTTATTTTAAGGTGTTTGACGCCAAAATCAAATCCATTTTATTATATTCATCTGAAGTGTGGGGGATACATCGTTTAGATGGCTTGGAGAGAGTTCACTTGCTAGCATGCAAGCGTTTTCTGGGAGTTCCACTTAAGACCCCAAACAAAATGGTATACGGGGAACTGGGAAGATACCCCTCTTTATTAACTCATACGTAAACGCGATTCGATATTGGTTTAAACTGATTAGTATGGGACAGAACAGATTACCGCGGCAAGCATATAGTATGCAGGTAATCCTAGATCAGAATGGTAAAAAAATGCTGGGTAACAAATGTAAGAGAATTGTTATGTGAGACTGGTTTCAACTTTGTATGGTTACAACAGGATGTTGGCAATGTTCGTTGGTTCTTATGCATATTCAAGCAGAGATTAATTGATATGTTTATACAAGAGTGGTCAGGAGCTATTAGAGATAAGGAAAGATATGCAAGCTATAGATCTTTTAAAGTCGTTTTTGAAAGGGAAATTTATCTTTGTAGCATTGATGTATTTTGTTTCAAAGTAGCTTTTTCACATGCAAGATTGAATGTTTTACCTTTGAATAATAATCTGTTCCGATATAGTCATAATTCAAAAGACAGAAATTGTCCGTTTTGTGTTAATTCTGTAGAAGATGAAAACCACTTCATATGTAAGTGCTCACTTTATAATGATTTAAGGGAAGCGTTTATTTCAAATATTGTACAACTACCACTATCAATCATTCTTCTACCACGGGATAATAAGAGATCATTACAAGTTTCAAAATATATTTTCCACGCAATTCGTAGAAGACAAGTTTATTCAGGTCGTGTATTAAGATGAAAATGCTATTAAAATTGACAACATTTTCTCAGAGAGTTTCTCTTGTTTTCTCCTCTTATGAAGTAATTTTTGACACCTTATTTATTTTTGTGTATGTGTGCTTTTGTTGTTGGTTTTTCTTTGTTTGTTTATCCATATACGCTCTTTTCTGAAAGTGTAGTATCACAGATACGTTTGTATATATTTTTGAATCCTGATCCTTGTTGTGTATTGGCGTATTCATTTGTAAAACGTAATCATGATGTATGTGGATGACTTCATTATTTACCCCTCCCCAATGCCCTTGACCCATTGTCTTCCCTACTTCCCTTGCCCCGCACCCCAAATCCTTTTGAATTATGGTCTGTGGCCGATGTTCAATAAAATTCGTTCGTTCGTTCGTTCGTTCTTCCTCCCCCCCCCCCCCCCCCCCCCCCCTCTCTCTCTCTCTTGTGCGCGCGCGCGCGCGCTTTTGTTTACGGAACGCGCGTTTCTGTACTTAATGATCGCGTTCTGTTTCTCTTTGTAGTTCTCCACCTTGTCCCCCTCCTACACCCATCCCTACCACATCACTGCACTCCCAACCCCGCGCTCCGTCCCCAACTCTCTCTCTCTCTCTCTCTCTCTCTCTCTCTCTCTCTCTCCCTCCTCCTCCTCCTCCTCCTCATTCCCTCCCATCTCCTCCTCATCCTTTTCCTTTTCCTCCTTCCTCATCGTCCTCTTCGTCATTCTCCGTCTCCTCCTCTTCTTTCTCTCTTTCTCCTTTCCCCCATTTTCTTTTCATCACTCCATGCTTGTCTGTCTCCCTCTCCACCCTTTCATCTCTTCTCTCTATGTCTCGGGTTTTTTTTTTTTTTTAAATTGGAACAAAGTTCAGGCTGGGCGTTGAGATATCGGTCTGTATTTCGAACGTTATGAAACCGTAAATGATCATGCAAGTTTGATTGATGTCCCATTTTCTGTGTCATACCAGTGTTAATACTCTCACGCTGTCATTTTGACTGCCAGTACACAGCCACATCCAAGGTCAGCTCGGGTCGTGCGACAATTTGTCCATTATACCTTGAATCACGAGAAATCGGTGTTTGTCCCAAAATTACAGAGATGGTATGCGGCAATGTTTTCGCTGAATTACTTGATATGTTTTTTTCGTATGATTCATTCTGTCAGGGTTTAAAAAAAAAAAAAAGACGAAATAGTCAAACAACTTGTAGCCTAAGCTTATTTGCACTGAGGATTTAAACTTCGAAGTGTTTTAGTCCCTTAAGTCAAATGATAAAGTCGTGAAATAACATGTTGCATAAACTTATTTGCACGAAAGGTTTAAATTACGAAGTGTTACGTTGATTATGTTGTCTATCGGAAATCTGTCATGAAATTACTCATGCCTATTTGTATCCCCCCTCCAGGGATACATGGTCTTCATGAATAAACTCTTTGTCCTCTGACTCTTTTTGTATTTCCATTTTGTATTCTGAGTTCCAAGGTAGGATATTGTCACCCACTCAAGAGCGAAGACTTCAATAAAGACGGCTAAAAAGGTTTTGTTTCTGTTTTTTTTTCAATCGAAAAGAACAATGATTAGTTCAAAGACATTCAGATATCGTGAGTGTGGTTAGATGAACAGACAGACAGACGGGCAGATAGACAAGTAGGCGAACAGAATCCGATCCATGCGATGCACACACAAAAAAAACAACAGCAGCAGCAGTAACAACAACAAAGCAGCTGACATAATCGACTTTCAGGCTATACTCTTGAACTTTGTCAACATTTCATTCATTTTCTAGAAAATTAACAAATATTAACTAACGAGACGAAAATTTTAGACTCACGTGAAAAATGTGAACTTAAGAGAGTAAGGGCAAACCCATCTTACATCGCTGTAACAAGTGGAATGTATAATTTAATGTGATTTCAGTGATGTATAGGTTGCAATGTATGTTTTCTGAATGGTCATTTGATTTCAAAGTAAATAGATTTTGACCAGGGAAGTAACTTCCGACCGGACATTAGCCGTTTGATTAACCGGGACACGGGAAGATATGACGTGTGCACATAGTGGTAGCATCTGGGTACTGATTTATAGAGACAGACAGTTAGGCTTTCACATATGGACAGTGAGACATATCGTAGATAGATAGATAGATAGATGACAACTACTTTAATTGTTGATCATGAATGTGCATTTTGTATGTTAATATTGCGCTGTCTCCGCATCTATATGCCCTTCTAAATGCAAAACCTGGCCTTCAAACTGGGCGACTGGATGTAAAGTTTTGACAGAGGAAGTAACTGTCAAAATTATCGCGCTTTATCATGAAGTAGAGAGGAATACAACTGTTCTGTGACGCATTCAATGCTTGTGCGGCTTCCGAAAGGTTTATGTGAAATTTGCCAGGGAAGACAGACAGATTGCTAGGACAAAGATGATGTGTGATGCGAACAAATCCCGTGTCATTGACGTATAGGTTATGTCGATGAATTGTTTGAAAAAGAAAAGAAAATGGTAAAGAAAAAATGGGGAAAAAGCAGAAGAAAAGAAAGTTAAAAACAACAACCATGAAGTGCATGGGTCGA
>CM031600.1:63316810-63321810 GCA_018398815.1 Conus ventricosus | reverse complement strand
CTGGTGGAACATCTCTTAGAGCTGTGGTGGAGTCCGTTGTAAAATGTGTATGTTTGACATCACGTGAGTCCCATTTCTCTGTAAGGGGACATGTGCTATAGAGAGTGATACATCACATGAGATGCACAACAGTACTTCTTCAGGTGTTAAAGGTATAAGCGGGCGTTAAAAAAAAAGTGGCCTACACATAAGCGGCTGGAACTGTCACTCCTTCACGAACACCAGTGGCAGATGGCAAAAACTCTTTAAGGACTGGACGAATTTGAAGTTTATCTGTCTGCTTGTTCAAGTTCAAGAGAGCTGCTCCATTCTTTATTTGTGGCACACTTGGCAAGCTTATTAGCCACTTCATTGTCTGGAATGCCTGCTGGACTTGGAGCCCAAACAAAAAGTATGTCGTCATCATCAGCTTTTGTTTTCAATGTTATGTTGGTTTTTTTTTTAGTTTGTCTCCTGTTAATTTCCATTCTATGTTTAACACCTGCTGTTTGGAGTTCCGTAGGGCATTTGCGCCACTTTGCTGCTGCTGCTGGGTTTTTTTTTGTTTGTTTTTTTCTTTCTTTCTTTCATTAAATCAAGAGCTTCTGAACAAAACAGCAACTGTATTGATCGCACAAAGAAATAGTCCTCTTCTGCTCCACTTTCTTCTTCCGATTTTTTTTTAATAACTTTTTTCCTGTTCTTCTTTTCCTTTTTATGCATTAATATTCCTTTTTTTTTCCCTTTCTTGTTCTCATCTGCCCATAACTCCTCTTTCTCATCCATTTCCCTTTCTTCTCCACGTAATTTTTCTTCCTCGCTTCCAACCTCTCCTTCGTTGTTTTCATCCTACCTTTTCTTCTTCATCTTTGCCTCTCTCTCTCTCTCTCTCTCTCTCTCTCTCTCTCTCTCTCTCTCTCTCTCTTCTCCGTTCTCTCTCTCTCTCTCTGCGCGCTCGTTTGCTCGCGTTCCGCTCCCTGTCTCCCCCTCTCTCTTCTCTCAGTTGGTTATCTGTAACATGTGATTAGATTAGCTGCTGCTTGTTTTATCCGCACCCTTATTCTCATTCTGGGAGAAAGAGTGAGAGACAGACAGACAAGCAGACAGAGAGTCAGTCACTAGACTACACAACTGAATTACTTTCTTAATTTGTTGTTGTTTTTTTTTACCTCCGCACCGAGTCTGTGCTTTCACCCGCGTCCGTTGGATTGTTTATTCCTTTCTTTGTCGCTCTGTCAGCAAGATAACGCGGAAACTACTGAACCTATCGTGGCCAGATACACTGGAAAGATGGAATGCGACCCAAAGACGAACTCATGGAGTCTAGTGCGGATCGCGGTGCACATCTGGATCAGACGGGGATCTAGGATCGGTCAGTAAGATTTTTCTTCTCTACAGTGGCATTACCCCCCACGCCGCTCGTTCCGTTCACTCTCAACATCCCTACCCCGGCCTGTCCCGCCACTGTCCCGGCACCGAAAATACACAGATATCAAGCCAGCATGGTGCAATCCACCACAGCCGAGTCACTTCAGTGGTACCTGCTCCGATCCAGCAGTGGCAGGATACCACCTACCAAGCCCCCTTACTGACGACAATGCTTGCTTACTCGCGGAGCCAGCAACGGAGAAGGCGCCGCCACGTCCGTCCATGGACAGTCCCCACAAACTTGCCGATACCGGCGACCTTGACACAAACTCACCAAGGGCACAGACGCGGAGAGAAAATCAAAATTGAGGTCATCATAAGAGCGGGGCATGAAGGGCCCACGGAATTTGATCCTTTTAAAGCTGAGCAGTGAAAGGGGAGTGCGGGGGGGGGGGGGGGGTGAATATAATGCTAAGGATTTCCATTCCGGTCCGAGACTGCATGACAGGGCTGTACTCAATGCTTACCTTCATGCTGCATCCCGGCGTCAGCCAGGCCTGTGATATGCAGACTCCTGCAGTGTTGGTGAGGAAATTTTGAGCAACACTCAGAGACGCATGAATCAAAAGAATGGTTCCAGTCATCTCCGTTGAGCCCATGACAAACTCAGCACCCGGAAGGAGCCGGTCGGGGCAGAAAAATCCCACAAATAAATGGCTCTGATGGGAATCGAACTCGCGACCTCCGGGCGAGGAATCCGCGACACTTCCCTATGCGCCAAGGCGGATGGTTCGGTCAGCATGATCACTGCAGAGTTTCGTTCGTAAAAAACCTACTGAACCAGTTTTAACGAAATTTGGCAGGAAAGTTGGAACTTTGCCTGGGAACGAACCCATGAAATCAGTGTGGATCTGCGGTGCGGATATGATTAAACGGCAAATCCGGGATCTTTTCAGCTACGTCATTATAAACTGTCCATTAAACACGAACACCGTGAAGTCGTTGCAAAATGAAAAACTGCCTCCAAAGAAATATGTTTTCATTGGATATTAGAACTGTCTTGTGATTATTTAAAAAAAATTGTTTTGCACTTCTATGTCTCACAACAACAACAAAAATTCATGGGAAATAATCCTCTGTCCATATCAAATATCATTTCTTCGGGTGGGGAAATATCATTCCACCCCTGAACTGATTCAAAAGGACGGATCCAAAATCAGGTCGACCTTGATGGAGGTCGGCGCTCTTTATAGTGATCTTCATCTTGTTTTGATTTTTGTTATGTTTGCTTTGCATGTCTTCAATTGATGAATATCTCCTCAACCTATGAAGCCCAAGAGTTCTGACAGCAAGGAATGCAGTCCAATTCAGTTCATATCGCTTATAGTTGGTAACTCTCTTGCAGAAGTTGACAGTCTATAGCTACCAACCTATGACGGAGTCAGGAATAATGTGTTAGCACTTATAAAGAAGCGGTCAGTTAGTCAACATATCATGCAGTCAATCTTATTCAGCAACACGGAAAGGCTTGGGTTGGGGCCAGAGTCATTTGCATTTTGATAAACTGTCAGTCTTTCGTCTGCACTTTTGACTGTCCTGTGTGCGAATGTTGCGATGTAGAACCAGGTTTTTCATTTAGTTTTAACTTTGTTTCGTTGGTAGTAGATTTAATTGTCTGGGTCCAGTGTGTGTGTGGTTGTTTGCTTGGTTTTGTATTTGATTATCAAAGCCCTCTTTGATGTTGCATGGTTTGTGCATTTGACTGCCCAGGTCCTCTTTGATTGGTTGTTTACTGTACTGGACTGTCCGGGGGTTCCATTAGTTTGCTTGCTTGGTTTGTGTGTTTTTACTGCCCAGAGCCATTTCGGTTGTTTCCTTGGTTTGTTTATTTGACTTTTTTTTTCTTTTTTTTTCTTCTTTTTTTTCTTTTTCTGTCCCAACCTCTGCACCACCTCAGAGGCAGTGCACCCACGACGCTCATTCCGACACCCAGTCCACAGCTACAGCCCGGTCGGCCCCGCCGCAGCCCCAGCACCGGCAATCCACAGGGAGCAGTCAATGTCAAGTCGTCAAGGGGCAACCCACCGGAGGAGACACTGCACTGCTGCCGAGTCACTTCGGTGGTGTTCAGTGGCGCCTGTTCTGATCTAACATACGCAGCACACCACCTACTAAGCCCCCTACTTGTTTATTTGACTTTCCAGGTCCTTTTTGTGTCATTGCTTGTGTTATGTATTTGACTGTCCTGGTCCTGTCTGGGTGGTTGTTTTGGTTTGGTTTGGAAGTCCTCAGCGTTTGGCTGTTTGCTTAGTTTGTGTATTGTGTTCAGGTCTTCTTTGCTTGGTCGTTTGCTCCATTTGTGAATTTGACTCTGTAGGTCCTCTTGCTACTTGTCTTAGGTTGTTTGGTTTCTATATTTGGCTCTCCAAGTTCTCATTGTTGGTTAATTCGTGGTGTGTGTGTGTGTGTGTGTGTGTGTGTGTGTGTGTGTTGTGTGTGGTGTGTGTGTGTATGTGGTGTGTGTGTGTGTGTGTGTGTGTGTGTGTGTGTGTGTGTGTGTGTGCGTGCGCGCGCGTGCGTGCGTGCGTGCGTGTGTGCGTGTGCTTGGTTTGAGTATTCGATTGTCTAGGTCCTTCTTGTTTGCTTGGTTTGTGTATGACTGCCCGGGTCCTTTTTGTTCGGTTGTTTGCTTGGTTATTTGACTCTTCAGGTCCTCTTTGGTCCTTTAACTGGTTTATGTATACGGTTGTCCTAGTCCCCATTCTTTGCCTGTGTATGGAGCCGATTTGACCCTGATGTGGCCTCCTGCGGTCTTCTGGTCTGTGGAGAACATGAATTGAGTTTGGTTGTTAGTATGCTCGGTGTGGTGGTTTCACTGTCTGTGGACTCTTCGTATGGTTGTTTACTTGGTCTGTGTATTCGACTCTTCGAGGATAATTCAAAAGCAGCTGGTGAAAAAAAAACCCTGTCGACATGCTGAACCTTTCAGTGATTTAGTGCACTTTTATGCGTGCCGGGAACGGCGCAAAATCATGTAAGAGATGCGTCCAACTCGCGCGTACGGGCACTGCAGAGCTCTTTCAGTATATAAATAGTATCCCCATCTTCAGGGAAATTTGTGCTTTGTAATTTGCTGTTTTCTGACACTCCTTTTGAATCTTGTCACACACACACACACACACACACACACACGCACGCACACACACACGCACGCACGCACGCACGCACGCACGCACGCACGCACGCACACACACACACACACACACACACACACACACACACACACACACACATCTGTGTGGTGTTCGGTTGGGCAACAGAGAACAGGACGCCAGAATTTCAGTCGTAGTAACCTATCCTGAAAGTCTAGCGTCCAGTTTCTTTTAACCCTTTCCAACTATCATTTCCTTGAGCGAAATTCACCCATCATTATGTCCTTGTCTGTTGACAGCGATCATCGGCAGGTACCCTGTCTGTCCACGTGGCTGCACGAGCTGTTCGCCAGTGAACGGATGTGTCACGTGCGAGTCTCGCTACTTCATGTTCCTGTACCGGCAGAACATGCGTCAGATCGGTCTCTGCACCCCTTCCTGCCCCCTCGGCTATTACGGCGTGCGGCATCAGTATTACAGCACTTGCAACCGTAAGTTGAT
>CM031600.1:63263595-63310810 GCA_018398815.1 Conus ventricosus | reverse complement strand
AAACCCTTGGCACACCACCACAGTTTTAAACGAAACGACTATGCTTCACATTCATGACCTATCCATCCGGTCTGTCAAAACTATTTTGCCATACTAACATGAATGTAGCAGGAATCCACAACATGGACAACAAAGAGAACAAGTAAGTGGCATTGAAATGAAGGGGAGAGAAAAAGAGAAAAAGAAAGGCTTTCCAGCCTGATTGCTAATAGTACGTGATACTTTGTTTCACTGTCTAATACGAATACTTCCCATCACCACATGAGAAAATCACAGTGCTACTCGCCAGCGTATTACACAATATAGGCAACAAAGAAGAAAACACAGTGGAGAAACAGAAGAAATGGTATTGCACACACACACACACACACACACACACACACACACACACAAACACTCACACTCACACACACACTCACACTCACACAAACACTCACACACACTCACACACACAAACACTCACACTCACACACACAAAACTCACACCACAACACACCACACACACACACACACACACACACACACACACTCACACACACACACACACACACACACACACACTCACTCACACTCACACACACACAAACACTCACACTCACACACACACACACACACACACACACACACTTTTTTGTAATGCCTAATATTTAAAAAAAAAAAAAAAAAGCCACCAAAGGCTCAGTGGGGGGGGGGGGGGGGGGGGGGGGGGGGGGGGGGGGGGGGGGGGGGGGGGGGGGGCAATGTCACAGCTTGCGAGGTACTGTAGCGCCAATGAAATGGCCATCCAGGGAAGTTAATTTCTTTTGTAATTATTAATGCTGATTCAAGAAAGTGCTTACCCCAGACTTCGGCAATTTTCTATTTCTAAAGGTACGGCTGAAATATGTTTAATACACATGTCCTTGTTTAATCTCTACGTTAACCCACCAGACTAAGATTGTGAAAATGATAAGAGTCCTCATATGAGGGCGCTTGGCAAAAACAGATTAACACTAAACCTGATGATACAGGTATGTTGCTTCACATCGTGATTTTCTGACGTGTCCGAATGATAAAGGTTTAGGTTAAAGTCCCACAGCCTGGCGGCGGGTAGTGCAGTAAAGATGTAAGGTTGACCACAATCTGGGACACCGAACCTTTTGCCGCATAAAATTCGCTGACCCGAATCAGGTATACCTCCTGCTGGGTGGACAGATTTTCTTTTTCTTTTTTTTTTCTTTTTTTTAAAAGTCGTCAGGATCCGACCCACGAGTAGTTGAAGCTCACGATCGTCAACTCCGCAGTCAAATGCTCAAACCATTTATGACTGACCATTTGACTTACAGCAATCAACAAAATAAACTAATCACGCATGATAATGATAACCCGGCCGTATTAAATCGATTTGCTACATTTATGTGTGGTTCCGCGAGGAGAGGGGTTGTGGTGGGGTCGAGGCCGAAAAACTGCTATCAGTAATATCATGAGCAGTTACATTGAGTTGGGGTGTAGCATCTGAACACGATCAGTGTGCGCAGAAACGTGAGCGATTTATTTGTCCACTAATATATAAGGGGCTGTTTGCTTTTTGTTTCTTTTGTGTGTGTATGCGTCCGTGCACGCGCTGCGTGGGTGTGTGTGTGTGTGTGTGTTGTGTGTGGTGTGTGTAATTCGGTATCAAGTTAATTCTCTACTGATTGATATCCCTAGTTGCACCGGGTTTCGTCTTTTTTGTTGTTGTTTTCAGTATGTCTGTTCGTCTGCAGGTAAAAAGCAGCCGATATGATTACCATCTCAAATTACTTAGCCAACGAGTTGTGTGAAAAACCGCCAGACGTCATATCACAATAAACACCGATATTGATCTCACACTTCTGACGTACCTACACGCCCTCTACAACCACACGCACTTGACAAAATGGATCTCGCACTGTGAGCATACACCCAACTTCACTTCTTTTTTTCTTTCAGACGAGGACTGTCGACGTCGCAAAAGGCACAGAAACAGATCCCGGAAACGTAAACGAAAACGGAGCCGGAAAGGGAAGCAGGGAAGAAGAAGAAGAAAAGCCGCGCCAGCATAGAAACAGAAAGAAAAAGCGGCTGCAGCAAGATGGAGACAAGGGAACACAAAGCATAAATCGAAAACTCGGCAACGTCGATTCTGCAGTGGTCGAACTTGCAGAAGCAGAAACGCAAGACGCCGGCATAACAGTGAATGTCAAAGTGGACCCACAGATTTGCAGGCGCGGGCACGTGACTTTACTTTGAAGGAAAATGGATGAAAAAGAAATCCTCTGACTTCCTGATTGTGATAAGATATTGGTTTCGAAGAAAATGAATAAAAGAAATCTACACTATTTATTAGATCTTGTTTTATATCATTTATTCTATTTTGTGGTGTGACTTTAGGTTGTTTTTGTTTTTGTTGTTGGAAAAAAATAGGAAAAAGAAAGAAAAGAAAATTATCGATTGTGATGTGACCTCTCCCGTTTTTTAAAAAAATTATTATTATTATAATTATTTTGCTTCACTTCTGAGCCTCTCCAGTAGCATTACCGGAATACCCCCACGCCGCTCATTCCGGCTCACTGTCCAGTCACACCCTGGCTTGTCCCACCGCAGCCCCAAAGACTAGCCGTCTGCAGAGAACAGTCGGTCGCAAGTCGCCGAAAGGCAGCCCACCAGAAGAGGCACAGCGCTGCTCTGCCAAGGAACCTCAGTGTGGGTGGTTGTTGTGTGGTGACTGTTTTGATCCAGCATACGCAAGACACCGCCTACTGAGCCACATACTGACAACAATAAACAGTAGAAGAACCAGGATGAGTGAATGCCCCCCCCCCCCCCCCCCTCCCCTCCCTACCGGAGACCGCCAACGCGTCCGTCCAACGACACAGTTCCCATGAACTTGTGGATACCGGTGACCTCCATACGAACTCGCCAAAGGCGTAGACTTAGAGGAAAATCAAAACTGCGATCACCATGTGAGCAGGCATGGAAAGCCAGAGAATTTGAGTCTTTTTTTTTTAATGCTGATCGTTGAGCATAATGAAGATGATGCTGCCCATTCTGGCTGAGACTGCATGACGGAGCTGTACTTTCACGCTTTTTTTTTTTCCATAACATATCCTGGCGTCAACCAGACCCGAGAGATTGAGACACTTGCAGAGAAAAATTGAGCAACACAACCAGAGATGCATCCATGGAGGGTTTAAAACTGGACTGTGTGGTTCCAGACCTGCCAGTTGAGCCCTTAGCTGACTCAGCTCTGGATAGGAGCCGGTCATGGCCGTAAAATCCCGCAATAATATAAATGGCTCTGATGGGAATCGAACCCACGACCTCCCAGCCTGGGATCCGTTACGCGAACCGCTTCGCTATGACGGCTGGTAGACTTTGATTGATGTGACTTTGGCGTTGAAGGAAAATAAGTCATTGTTAACTCATCAGGAACCGATCGAGTGACACCTGGAATAAAATTATCCGAAATGAATGTTCGGACAGTCTTGTTTATTGAAGCTGTCTCGATCACAGAGAATGAGTGTTCTTGATAAGATCGAAACGCAACATCAACTTCGCTTGATCGTTGACAAACAGGCAAAGCAAATTACATTTGTGACTTTCTGTTTTATTTTTCAGAACGGAGCCAGAGTGGGCATGGTCGAAGATGATATCGGGTCTGGACACCCTGTAAACCACCACTCAGCCTGCCCCTGCAGTCGTTTGCGAACACGTTTTTAATACATCGTGATCCTGCAGTCGAACATTATTCTTGTTTGCAACTATAAAGTTCGTATACAATTCTCATGACATGAGTACATTATATTGCTTGTGTTGGTAGAAATGTATAAGGGGGGAGAAGGAGTAGAAAAGTGTAACTATCAGACTCTTCAAGACGAGAGCTGATGAAACACGAATTCTGTCTGTAGCGGAATCCTACTTGCGTGTCTTTAGCAGACTTTGATATACTGACCGAGATTGACAGTAGATCAGGGCTGGTTTCAAGCCCCCCCTCCCCCCGCCCTCCATGGTATTTAGAGACATACCACCTGAAATTCAATAGTACTTTCACCAACAAAGAAGAAAATGTCGACTGGCCGCGCGCGCGCGTGTGTGTGTGTGTATGTGTGTCCTATGTATGGATGGATGGCCTACATGAGAGTGTATGTGCACACATTATTTCTAGGTTGAAGTCTATGAAACAGTAGTGCTTTTTTGTATAAAGATACTAAGCACCAATGCTTTCGCCAGGCTTCGGCTGTGAGCTGAGTGTATTGGTCATCGATTAAAACATTTCTAATATCGCTTAACGTCGCTCTACGTTCATGTTTGACGTCTCCTATTCAAGATGATTATGACAGACCTACCAGAGTGGGTGTGCAAAACCGGAATTTGTTCTTGCTGTTCAAAACAAGAAACGCAAGTTTTATTTCGTTGACTACAGTCATATGGTTGTAACAACAACAACAAAAATAAAATAGAGAAAAACAAATAAATGAGGGGGAAAATCACGCTGGGAACTTCGAAACCCTTTGACGGGGTCCAAAGTTTGACAGTTTATCTCGACCATACGCGCATGTTAAAAGTTCAAAATTTTGCCAGCGAGCCTAAAGGGAGGTCAGCAGGTGCATGTTGACTCGAAAATTTTATGCGTTTCTCGTTTTCTTTCTTCTTCGTCGCCGTTTTTTCTTTTTCTTTTTTTTTTTTTGCTTGTGTGTGCGTTGTGTGTGTGGTGTGTGTGTGTGTGTGTGTGTATGTGCGTGTGTGTTTTAATAGTATGACGTACTTACACTGACACGAGCAGAGTAAAAACAACAACAACAAACAATAAAGGCGGGATACGGTAAACGCTCATTTTCGTTTTAATTTTTCGTTTCATTTTTTTTTTTTTCCTATGTTGAACGCCATGCAGTTGGATTCGAACTTGAACTGGATGGCTCTACCACAGAACAGAGCTAGCCCATCCCCCCCCCCCCCCCCCCCCCCCTCTCATACACACTTCCCCCGCCGCCTCCCTCGCCCTCCGTGCCCGGTCGCTCCTGTCCTATTTTACAGGTGATTAGCCATGCACGGCAGTTCTTCCCGCTGGTTTGAACGCTGCAGGCGACTTTCACAGTCTTTCTCTCTGTCTGTGGCTTTCGGGTATAGACAGGAAGTGTCTGCTGCAGCTTTTGTGGGTTCAGGTGCGCACAGTAAGCTTTAAAAGGTGAAAGTCAGTGAACCGACACTGCCCATCAGCTGCTGAGTAATTGCTTTTTCAGGTACAGGAGTATGTTGGCTAACAGTGTGATGTGTTCTTTAGCGGCTCGGAGGATGGTTCATGCAAATATCTCCCCTCTCTCTCTCTCTCACACACACACACACACACACACACACATTTAATATACACACTAAGACACGCAGTGCACGTGCTCACGCCCGTACACACAAACACACACGCGATTAATGTTCAAGTGGAAACCTGCCATGCAAGCAGATAGAATCCCAGGCAAGCAAAACAATAATCGTAGCAAACTACAGCTGGCATGGTGCAGTGGTTTAACGTCGCGGACTTGCGGACTGGGAGGTTATCGGTTCGATTCCCATCACTTCATCTAATGCTAAGCCGTGATACCACAAAGCACAGCGGCAACGGATGAGTGCATGAATTAATAAATCGATATATAAATGCATCATTAAGAGAGTGGAAAACGGCAGTTCATGAACAAGACTTGGCAAATGCTTGACCGACGCTTCGACCCGATTAGGCCCTACCTTGGTCATGCCCCGAGTGCCTGGTGAAAAGATCTGCGCAAAGACTTGACAGCAAACGGTTCTGTGCAAAGATGCTTCCCTCGATATTTATGGTCTGCGTAGTCTCTCTCTCTCTCTGTGCCTGTGGGCGCATGTATATGCATGAGTGCTACTGCATATGCGTGTAAATGAACGTGTGTCCGTGCACACTTGCATCGGCTATATTATTGCTTACATGCCAACACCTGCACTGACGTGCCATATTTGAAGAATGTGTATGAATATAGTTATCTGTGTGGAATGACGAAATACATATAGTTTTTTTTTTTCATAAGTAACACGCATGCCCGCACACACACAGGCGCGCGCGCGCGCGCACACACACACACACACACAAACACACCACACACACACACACACACACACACACACGCACACATACGCAGGTTGATAGATACATAGATCGAGAAAGACGGGCATTAATGAGTTGTAAATCGATCAATCAATTACACAAATAAATAAAAACACTAAAAGATGCAATACACGCACATTCTCCCACATATGCTGAAGACCACACATCAACTGACGCAAGCATACCACACGGTCTCACTCGGTTACAGCTGTTGTGCACAAAAGCCAGGAAATACTCAGAATGACAATACAATCTGCTCCTGTTAAGAAATAACCACACACACACACACGCAGAAATAAAAATAAGGTCTATCAAGCAGACCTTGCCGTCTAATCTACCCCACCAAGCATCTCCCACAACGCGTGGGACAATCGTATGAAGTGGCACACACACACATGCACGTTCACATACATGCACATGCGCACGAGCGTCAAAGTATCTAATACTTGCAGGTATCACGCTGGGGACCTGATAGCTTCCAGGTTTACGATCTCGAGTGGCTAATTACTTCATTTTATCTGCTCATGACACATCACCGTCTGTCTTATCAAACCACAAAAGGAAAATATGACATAAAATATACGGGCACGCTCCCACAATGAATGTTGTGGAGACCTTTCATGCCATTCCCAGCAGGAAGATGTCACCGAATGGTAAAGACCATAAATCTGCACTCAACATTTCCAACAATGTAGACACAAAATTGACATTTTCTTAGAAATTGTGATCAGTTACGATTCTTTCATTCATGTTTCTTAAAATAGTGAAGAAGAAAAAGAATGTTATCGATGGAATAGATATAGTTTAGATCATTCCCCCACCCCACCCCACCCCATCCCTTCCTCATACACGATGCCAGCAGGGGAGATAAGATAAGATAATGTTGCTTATAGCCCAGCCGACCGCAAAGGGCCATATCAGGGCTGTCACCACGTTAAAATCAACTCACCAGTCATTTAAAAAAAAAAAAAAAAAGAAAAAAAAAACCTTTCACACATCTTGTTAAATGACATCGTCTACAAACGCACCAGAAACTTTGTTAAAAATCTTTCTGCCGTAAAATCTTAAATCAGATGAAAAATGTTAATCTCTCTCAAAAACTCGAGGATCACATCAGGCGGAACATCCCTGAACAGGATCTTCATGGACTCCGCTGTAAAATGTTGGTGTCTCACATCGTGCAAGTCCCAACACTCTAAAAGAACATGTTTCATTGTGAGTGGCGCATGACATGGAATGCACCACGGACCTTCTTCACTCTTTAAAAGGTAGGAATGGGTAAAATACGAATGGCCAGTGTGCAGCCGGCACAGAACCGTTTCCTCTTTACGACCTCCCGACGTAGATGGGAGGAAGTCCTTAAGGTTTGGACGGATCTGAAAAAGTTTGTTACTAGTCTGTGTGTTCCAATCCTCCTGCCAGAGGTCTCTCACATAATCGTTAATTTTGGGTTTCACGTCTGAGCAGGGGATATAAATGTTGGACAGTTTCTCTCTTGTGGCGTTCTTGGCTAAACGATCAACCATTTCGTTCCCGCCGATGCCAACATGACCAGGAACCCAAGCAAGAGTAATGTTGTAACCGTCCGCTTTCAACTTGCTAAAAAGTTCGAAGAAATGTAAAAGTTCTGGATGCTGAAGGTTGCGGCCAGCTATGGCTTCCAAAGCTGACAGCGAATCTGACAGAACCAGAAAGTCCCTCTTTGAAGAATGTGAGATTATCTTCAAAGCCAGTACCAGAGCAGTAAGTTCAGCAGAATAGACAGAAGCATCGGAATGAATATGTTCCAATAGTATCTGAGAAGGAGCCCCAGGGCAATAGGCTGCACAGGCCACTCCATCGTCAGACTTGGAACCGTCAGTGAAAACTTTTTGACAGGATGGAAATTTCGAACAGAGCTCAGCATACAATGCCTTGTACGCCAGAGAGCTGGTAGACTCTTTGCGAAAAGCTGCAAGATCAAAACGAATCTCTGGTGTGAAAAAGGTCCACGGTGGTTGATCCGGAAACTTGGAAAAATCAGATACTACACCTAGGTCTAGACCTGCATTCCGCACGTGAGGCTGCATACGAAGACCAAACGGCGGAATACAGTTAGGGTTGGTTTTGAATTTGTTTTGAAACTGAGGTCAAAGACACAGTCATAGGCAGGATTCTGCGGTTCTGAGAACAGTCGGATATAATAATTTAGAGACATTTTCAGCCTGCGGTTGGACAGTGAGGGTTCACCTGCCTCTGCGTACAGGCTGTACACAGGGTGGTGCGGAATGCTCCAAGACAGAGACGAAGCCCTTGATGGTGGATAGGGTCCAAGAGTTTGAGGTAAGAGGGTCTTGCAGAGCCGTACACAGCACAACCATAATCCAATTTGGAACGGACCAAGGCTCTGTAGAGGTGCAGCAAAGTTTTCTTATCAGCGCCCCAGTCGGTGTGTGCTACGACCCGCAGAATATTCAGAGCTTTCTGGCAAGAAGTTTTGAGGTTTTTGATGTGGCTGAGAAAGTTGAGTTTTTGGTCAAAAATAACTCCCAGGAATTTGGCTTCTTTTACAACTGGAATGGTGGACTTGTCCAGACGAATTTCAGGATCAGCAAAGAATCGACGAAAATTGTGGAAATGAATTGACTGAGTTTTGGTACGGGAGAAGGTAAACCCGTTTTCCTCGGCCCACTGTTGGATTCTGTTGACACAAAGTTGGAGTCGACGCTGTACACTGGCATAAGAAGCTCCAACTGCATACAGCGCAAAGTCATCAACAAACAGAGAGGACTCGGTGCCCAGGCTTACCGATTGGACAATGTCATTAATTTTAATGCTGAAAAGGGCGGGAGAAAGGATGCTCCCCTGAGGAACACCCAACTCCTGCCCATGGATGTCAGAGAGTGTGGTGCCAACACACACCTGGAACTGCCGATCAGCTAAAAAGTTCTGAATGAACAGAGGCAGGTGACCCCGAAAACCAAGTCTGTGCAGGTCCATGAGGACTCCTGCTTTCCAAGTGGTGTCGTACGCCTTTTCCAGGTCGAAAAAGATAGCGACCACATGCTGTTTGTTAACAAAGGCATTGCGGATGGTGGTTTCCAGACGGATTAGATGGTCAACCGTCGAGTGGTACTTCCGGAAACCGCACTGTTCACTGGCCAAAAGACCATCGGTTTCCAGCTTCCACATCAGACGGGAGTTGACCATCTTTTCCATCAGCTTACAGAGGCAGCTGGTCAGAGCGATTGGGCGATAGTTGGAAGGGTTGGTAAGGTCCTTTCCAGGCTTTGGAATGGGAATGACCAGGGCTTTCCGCCAGGAAGGCGGAAAGGACCCTGTGGTCCAGATATGGTTATAGACTTGGAGAAGAGTCTGGAGACAGCTTTCTGGAAAATGTTTCACAACCTGATAATGAATGTCATCCAGACCAGGGGCAGAATCAGTGCAGGTTTGTAAAGCTAATTTGAGTTCAGCGATTGAAAAAGGAAGATTATAGGTTTCAGAGTTGTCCGATGTGAAATTGTATGATGATTTCTCTCTAATCTCTTTGTTTCTTAAAAAGACTGCAGATTTATTTGAAGATGAGGAGTTCTGTTGGATGGTGGAGGCCAACAGATTGGCAACAGCTTGTTTGTCAGTGATCAGAGCATCAGAAAGTTTCAAGTGATGAATAGAGGGGTTGGTGTTCTTCCCTTTAATTTTTCTAATGATGTTCCAAACTTTTTTCTTGGAAGTTTTAGATGTCAGCCTGGAGCAGAAGTTTCTCCAGGACCGACGTTTACTGATTTTGAAAGTGTGTCTCGATTTCAGACTAGAAATAACAATAGAGTGCAAGATCAGTCAGGCTTTTTGCCCTCTGATAGTACACAAGTCAACTGGGAATGAATTTGCAGACTCCAAAAATTCCCAATGAATGTTATACTGTTTAAGTATTGAAAGCAAAGGATGCGTGTCTCAACACATGCACGTATTAAGTAGATTGATGTGATGGACGACTTGCTTTTTTTTTGCATGTGCACTACGGTTTCTGGATAGTTTCATTTCAAACCACTGTAGCATAATGTGTTTTGTTTTGCATTGCATTGTTTTGTGTTGCACAATTATGTAGTGAATGTTTTGCTTTCCTGCCAAGTGTACTCTGCATCTTAGATACATTTTAAACCACTGTATTGTGAGTCATTTTTATAATGTATTGAGTAGCATATTGTATTATGTAACTTTCTTGTCACAACAGAATTTTTTTTTCATGCAAACTGTCAGAAAATGCACTGTCACAAAGTGATAACTGCCATTTTTTTCTTTGTGAACTTATTAACATGGATAACAGTTGCCTTTGGCTCTTTTACACGCACTGAGAAGGCCCTGATGTGATTGGTTGGACCATTAAAACATGGCATGATTCGACATGCCCTAGTGTACTGCATGCTGCACACAGTTCTTTGCTTTAATCCTCTCATCCCAGAAAAATATGCACTCAACATTACTTTAAGATCCAGTGGAGATGGGGAGAAAAAAAAATTCCAGTCTGTGCAGACCTGAACCACTGATCTGGGGGTTCTTGCTTTGTACACTAGGCCATAATTCTCATGGATTTCATCTTCAACCAAATGATCTGCTACCATGTGGGAAGTACCGTTTCGTGCAATCCCCCCCCCCCCCCCCCCCCCCATGTCCGTTAAAATAACACCTGAAGATGACATACTTGTTATAAATTCATCTGCCTGTTTTGTATTGTGCATACATAGGTGCCACTTTACACTTTTTCTAGACTTCGTTCCTTCTTCAGCTTGTTCAACAAGATATGCAAGCAAATTACATAACTGTAAATTTGCTTTGTGCTTGTACTAAAGGGACAGGTCTACATGCACCTTGTAAAATAACTCCCCAGGCCCTGCAAGAGCACACTCTGACCAAACAGTCACACATTTACAAGAATAGCACCACGAAAGAGATTCAAGAGACTGAAACAGCACAAATTTATTCATGATTTTTCATCCTTTTTTTTTGTGTTGCAACACCACTTCCCAACAGTGGTGAACGTCCCAACAGTGAGTGGACTGTATTACATGGTGCCACCTCTGCAAGCCAGCACTTAGTCTTGTGTTATCAACTGGGATGTAGATCATGTCTGTTGATAAACAACCACCTAAAAAAAAAAAAAGAAAGTCTAGGAGCAAATGATCCCTTCCCCTACCACCTGCATAGCTGAAAATTACTTGTCAGAACAACAAAGAATGATTTAAAGTGCAGTTCAACAAACAGAACAAGACAGGCACAATTTGTCAGCAAATAGTTTTTTTCACATCAAAATATACACCAAAAACAAACCATAAAATACTTGTTACAAACTATTCTTAACCTATTTTTCATACACGCAGTTTCTGCATCCACTTTCTTGTTTACAGTGTACGAAGAGATGAAACTCATCATGTAACAACTGGATCAAATTTGTTTTAATAATAATAGAATTTTATTTCCAGTTGTGTCACAGAGGTCTCGGTTAGTTTTAGGAACTGCTGCTTACCACAAAATGTGTTTGGAAATGTCTAAAAAAAAAAAAAAAGGTTAGAGACTAGCACTTAGGTTACTGCAGATCTTGCCAGGTTCAAAAGGATCCTATATGTGCCCTTTGATCAGATCTACACCAAAAACTATCACTTCTGTCTTTGCGCGACAGTCCACCTTTCCACCAGGATTTTTTTTTATTTTTAATTTCTTGGCCAAGTAGTTCCGGGTCATCTACCTGAACAGATTCTGGATCTCCTTTTGGATCCGAAGTCACACGAAAATTTAATGCCTTTGTCCTTAGGCCGTATTCCATGTTTCCAAAAAAATATTTTCAATATCAGCTTGGTAGTTATGGTGTCATCTTGCTAAAAGATAGACACAAACCAACAGAGGTGACTGAACATTATAACCTACTTCACCTAGATAATAAGAGTATTTTACATTTTGTTTTTGGCGTCATCATTGTTTGTATGAATAAAAGCATTTTGCCTAAAATTGGTGCCTGTTTTTTTCTACTCATTAAACTGCCTTTTAAATTATTTTTTCTTGTGCCAAGTAGTTCTTTCCAAGAATGCTCCCTGATATTCTGATTTAGATCATTGTGTGACTGGCCATTTGAATCACGAGTAAAGTCCACTTTTAGCCAACATGTTCTCACTCTAGCTGACCCACAAACACTACACCATGACCAAATAGTTAGCCGAAGTTTCTGCCGAAAACCACAAGAAGTAGAGTGCATTTGGGACATAAGTTCAAAGTCTCTTTCTCTGTAGAGTCCAAGGCTGTTCTGCGATCACCAAGACTTGTCTGCACTGGCAACAGTGTGAACACAGGGAGCGTTGTTGTCGATCAGCTGTCTAGTCCTGACTTCCCCACTGGTTCTGCAAAAAAAACGCTGAAATTTTTCATAATTTTCCTCGACAGGGCAAATACATTCGAAGTCAACAGCGATACATCTTTCATTTGTACTGTAAATTCTTCTTATGTTCAATGATTTTTCTGGCACCCCTGTGCAGAAAATCATTCTGCACAAAGGAAACGTGTAACCAATAGCCAAGCACTGTGAACCAAACATCTTATTATCAAGCTACACTGAAGTGCTTTCTAAACAATCTGTAAACCATTTTGGGGGGAGGAGGGAACGGGGCTTGGAGGGAGTGGGAGATGAAATATTAATCTAGTTTCCAGATATCAAAGTTTTAACAGGGAAGCTGAAATCCTGACTTACTGTACCTTGTTTGTATTAACTATACTCACTGATTTCTGAGCTTGTTCGAAGGACCAAACTAGTTTGGGCACAATATGTTCATGTGCGTGTGAAAGCATAGTGTGTGCACGCGTATGTGTGCTCATGCGCATGTGTGTGTCTGTACGAGTATATGCATGTGCGTGTGTGTTTTTGTGCCTATGTAGCAGTAAGTATGAGCATGTACACATATAGGTTTCTTGTCCAACTGGTCACCAAATGTGAGTGGCTGCGAGTGCACGTGTCTGTGCTTTAAATGTGTAAGCATACATTAGCGTGAAAGCGAAGTACCTAAACCACCTATAATTCATATGTTCCCAAATGTTTCACTTTGGACAAAAAGACAGCACCCTGCAAAGCACGCCTCAATCTCACAACAGTATTTCTAATCTCTAAACAGTGGGTAAGGGTCTTACATCCTGTCTGCTCTGCCCGGCAGTTTTCTTCTCAATGGTGAGGGCCAGCACCTGCGACCTGAACGCCAGGTTCTTCGTCTTCTCGATCACCTGCTGGTAGGGAGACACTGCCTGCGTTCCCATCACCACATGACCCTAAGGGAAAGAAGCAAAAATTATGAATGTTTAAGAACCCAGTGTGGTTGTAAAAGCTTTTAAAGACAGGGTTCAGACAATGAACAGCTGAAATTGACTGTCTACAGTGACCAATCCCCAACCATCCCATCCACATCCTCTAAGACTAGAAAATAAGAATCCTTCCAAATACACACTGTACTCATGACACCCTGTGGTAGAAAAAAGTAATCATGCTAAAGTGTAATAAAAATCAGGATCAATGTGAGCCCCTAATTTAAGTTATTTTTCCCACCCATTTAAACAACGCCAAATGCATGAAAACTTGCATCAGAATTCCATTAAATCATAGTTCAGGCCAGCAAACAACCACTGACATTTAAAGAAACACACGCACACACACACACTTGCAAACAAAAATGAAAGAGGAGAATCCAGGCAGTATGGGGAACTACATAAAGATTCTGTAAGAGCAGTTGCAAACTTAACCTGAAGGAAAGAACTCACCAGTTTGGAGTCAATTTTGGCATCCAGACGAGCGTTGCGAATCAGATTTACAATCCACCTCTCTGCTTCATCTGGGGTCATGTTCAACTTCTCTGCCAGCATGCTAAGACATAGTATTATCATGAGTTCACTGGACCGATTTTTCCATCAATAAACCATCATCACACTGGACAATGTAGCAAACTAGTATCCATAGAGGTGGACATGGTACGGTGAATAATGCTGAATAATGAATGGATCTATAAACATCCAAGCCACAATGGATTTACTTATGCGATAAAGAGCAATATACACATGTAAAAATCACAGATGTAGAGTTTAACAATCGGAACTAAACATAACAAATGTCATTATCATCATACTTGTATAGTGCCTGGCCTGACCAATACCAAAGTACTTAAAAATCCATGGTCACATTTACACAACAGACTATCTATCTGAGTAAAAACAACTGAAGAGCTGCCTGATGACTATCATTTATTTCCCCTTGTCATTCACTTGACTATCAGACACTAAGACTGTTGCTCTTCTTTCAATTTTTATCGAGGATATGTGTATATGTGTTATCCACACCAATGGTCAAACTCGCCCTCCTTCCAAAAATTGGTGATGGAACTGTACAATGCCCAATATCTTGTGTATTCACTGAATATGGGACCATTCCAAGGACTTTTCGCGAAATGAAGTCAGAACAAAGGTTAACTCTGAGGGATAAATCCTCCTGTACTGAAACAGCCTGGCAGATTCAAACCCATACCCCCAGGATAACAAATCCATCGCTCTACCAAATGAGCTATTCTGGTCGCCCCACTCCCAAATTAAACCACTCACGTGATGCTAATACACTCATGGATGCGGCAGAAAGTCTCGAAGATGAGGAGACGAGCATTTTCAATGAAGTCTTCCAGGCAAGCCACCAGGAAGAAATCATTCATGAGAACCACCTCACACTCCCTCAGTTTCTGCTGGGCCCCGCTAAAGTCAAAGTTGACGTACAGGCACATAACAAACTCTGTGATGGGATCCTTGTATGTGTACGATTCCTGGAACCAGCACAGGCAAAAGAAACTTACCATTCAGACCACACACAAAAAAATCAACCCTGAAACACGATGTTCAAACAAAATGTACACAAATCACAAACTGTAAACCTGACCACGAAGATCCAAGTCACATACACATATACACACAGAAAAGCAACCAAATTGTTAATGGTACTAAAAATCAAATGAAAGTGTCTGGTCTTTGTTCTACACAAATAACTGATTAAGCTTGTACATCAACGTTAGTCCTGAGATTCTACAGTACCTATCAAACCAAAGTGTCAGTCCTGGAGATCTTCAATCAGTTTCCATGTCAAATAGGCTGGGGTGCTGTGACAGACATGAACAGCAATGCAGCAGTACATCGTATTTTACACAGCATTTCAGTGGGCAGTGTGCAATGCTTGACACAACCAACCTCCTTTTCCCCCATCTATCCTAGTTCCTGCCGAGTCTTTTCATGCTTCCGGATCTTTCATATACACATCTGACATTGCCTGTTCATATGCACATGGACAGGGTTCAGTTACTGGCAGGTATGCATGTATGTTGACCAGTGACATTGAAAAAAATTCCTGCTTCTCACATTACCTGTCAGGCACTGCCAAGGCATGAACCCAAGATAGTAGACCGAGAGTGAAATGTTCCAACTTTTCCAATGTCGCACTCTCAGACCTGCCAACCCCCTAAGAGACCAATGAGTAAGAATTGAAGCTCAGTGAGGCAGAAATGTGTAATTTCTGAGAGCTAAGAGTAATCGAGCGCGACATTTACCTTTTTTCAAACAAACACGATGTGATGAAATTGTTCACACAATTTTTGTGAACTTTACTTTTCTTCAAAAACAAGCTTTTCTTTTAAGTGTCAGAAGAAATCTCTACAAATTATGAAAATGTAGAATACACTGGAAACACACACAAATCCCCTAAACCATCATGGCATGGCACACCAAGGCTTGATAGTGCGCCAGAAACAACCTAAAAAATTGGAAATGAAATGAGGCAGGGAACAGTAAACAATAAACAGTAAACAAGTGGGGGTAACGTTTGCTCCCATTTTATAAGGAAACCTAACACAAAGTAACTTTTATTCAAGACTGGCACAACCTTTTAAACTTGAATAAGGTCAGACAAATACACATAGACGAACAATCTTATCTAATAGTGGGGGGAAAAAACAAGTGCAGGCCAACAACTCAACTGTCTTGATAGTAATGACTTGGCAAAGATTTGGACTTGAGGAGGGGGGGGGGGGGGGGGGGGGGGGGGGGATGGGGGAGTTTGAAGATGGAGAAACTGGGAACATGAAATTAAGAAAATACATAACCCAAAAAATGTTCTCCCCTGTTGATGATTCTGTGCATGTGGGGTTGGCTATCAGCTCAGTGGTGATTGTGTCATTTTTTAAGTATCGCACCACCCCAGGAAAGAATTTGTCCTCCCCCCCTTCCTGACTTCCATCAATCCCCAACACAAACGGTCCATTCTGCAGTCGAGATGCAGCAGCAGTTAAGCCTTCCATGAGAAGGGTCCTTACAATGTGTGTTGTCTTTGTTCGACCGCTCTTGAACTGTTTGACGATCTCCGAATCTGAGAACACTTCTGTAAAAAGCTGGGATGCATGGTCGGCTGCGCTAAGACTAAGAGCGATGTTGTGCTTGACGAAAAATCCGGCCACCAGTGCTTCAGCCCCAATTACCCTTTTCCTAATTTCATCCTCTTTTGAGGTGTCTACAGTCTGAAAAAAGTGTTGATGCTGGAAGAATTCGGCGCGTTAGAGGAATCGATGTGCTTGCGTGACTCAAGGTGACGCTTCACATCCACCATCCCGCGATTGGAAATTGTGAAGTCCGACTCGCAAGTGGTACACCGTGCACAATTTACACCTTTAGCCGAAGGTCGTATGCAGGGGAACTTTTCCGAGTATTCTTTTCAGAACTTTTGACCAAGTTTTTTCTTTTTCGCATCTTGTCCAAAACTTTCTACTCCACATTTCGACATTTTCGTAGCTAAAACTCCGAAAAAACGCCAACTTCGCTGAATGGTAAAGATGGTGAAACGAACTGCGCATGACTGGAAACGCTTCTTGAAGATTACTGGTTATACGCACGGCGCCGTGCGTGTCTGTACATAAGCCGATTTTTTTCGTCCGTTTTTTTTGTTGGTTTTTTTGTTGTTGTTGTTGAAAACTTTCAATGCGTAATTTTTTGGCTAAATGCGTAAGGGCGTAAGAATTATCACTTGGGCGTAATAAATTACGTGAAATGCGTAATGGTTGGCAGGTCTGCACTCTTACCTTTACATCAACAGTGTCAAATCAGAAAAGCTAAACTGTTCATGCTCAATCCATGACAGAAAAGGGAAAAATGCAAGTTCCTGTAGTCAGATATATTAATATATACATACATCTTTGACTGTACCCTGCAGTAACAAAAGGCAGAAAACTATATTAAGAGAAGGAAGGGGTGGGGTATGGGAGAATACAGCAGCAAAGCCCTAAAAGTGAAGTGTGATAAAATCTACAACCCATCCTCATGAGATCATGGCCATGCTTGTTAGCAAGCTCAAACCCACCCTATTCAAGGAAACCAGGGCATACATACATTTCAGATATGAGTTAAAACAGTCTTTTCATTCAAGGAAACCAGGGTGCGCACAGATTTCAGAACAGAGTAAAAAACAACTGATCTTTTCATTCAAGGAAAGTAGGGTATGCACACATTTTTTTTTATTAGAACATGTGCAACAGCAAAACAAACCATTTTTCTTTCTTTCTCATTTCCTCCTTACAAATTCTGTAAAATATTGGAGATAAGAAAATAATTTCTTTCAATATCAAAGAAAAAAAAAAATCATATGTATATGAGATACTGGGTTCTGGCAGTCAACCCTTGTATTGTGGTTTGAAATAAACATGATTTTGTCAAAAAGATGGTGATCACTAGTAACGATAAAAGGTCAACTCAAATCGGGCTGAAAGTCCAGCCAACCACAGAGGTCATATCGAGCTGTAAATCCAGCACACCAGGGAAACAGAACAGAACAAGTAAAATAAAAATCAGGTTTTCAAGGCACAAGATAAATGGTCAATTTGAAATATAACAAAACAGTAAGTAAAATGCTGCAAACTGAAAACATTCGCTCTTGATTGCTCTTCAAACATATAACTACACAGGGCGATTTGTCCGTGCCACAACAAATCAAACTGGATGGTTTGTCTCTCGCTCTCTCTCTCTCTTGGCTTTTTTTCCTGCATAGCCTTTCTCCTCTTTTTTCAAAATTCAGGTCGACCTACAAAAACAAATAGCTCCTAAGAAGTGACTGGCTAGGAGAATGACGACCAGCATCTCAACTGATTTGTTCAAAAGATACCCACCTGCTGGATGACCTTGACAAGGTCCTTAAGCACCTTCTGTCGACGTCCCTTGTTGGTGATGACCGCTGTGGTCAGGTATCGCAGGATGTGAGGGCACATGGTCTGGATTGCATTGAGATACCTGTCCGAAATGATCTACGTCAAACAAATTGCTTTCTAATCATTTTTATTTGTTTCAATTTCCACAACTTTTTTTCTGGATATTGTGTATTATAAAAGTCTACTGATAACTGAAAAAAAAAGTACATAAAATGGCCAGGGGTTGCATTTATTTCTCTTTTTTTTTAAAATAATTTTTATATCTTTTCCTAATGCATTCAAATAGAATATAACACTTTCATATTTCCCCCTCCTGGTTAGCAATAATTAATACTAGAAACATGTCTTTGGTTGAACAAAACATAAGACAAAATCTGTTTTTGTATGATTTGGCAACATTCATTTGTGAACTGTTATCAGTCTTGTTATGGCCTTAATGCAGTCATCTTTTTAGCAACAAGGTCAAAATGTGATATCAAGCCTAAGATGACCTCTACAGTTAGCTAGGTTGTAAACTGAATGAACCAATACCTTCTAATATGACTTGTAGGCAAATTTTAGCACACAGTGCAAACAAGTTCAATTTTGGAGGAACAGTGCAAATGCTATTCACATTATTTTTACAATAATGAACTGTTCGAAGAAAAAAAACACCTCACTTAAGTATCCTGCTATAGTATATAACACAATATTCAATCCATCCTGCCCCTTCACCTTTCCTCCCTTTTTTGAACATTTTTTTTTTGAATGCCACCCTTTTGGCACTTTCAGATTTTTTTCTTTTCTTTTAGAATGTGGCCTACACTGGCTGTCTGGGGGGCATGTGCATGTTCCAGAACCCTCCCCCCCCCTCCCTCCCGCCCTACTCTTCCCCATCCCTGACCTGTGCCTTTCAGCTCAATATCAAAAAGTAGCAAGGACATACTGTTTGCAAACAACACTAGAGATCACTGAACCAACTCACAGTGGCTGGTAGAGGAAAAGGTCAATGATTAGATCCCGACCCTTGGCGTGGTTGAAGAAGACAAACAGACTCCAGTGAATCAGCCACGTGCGCTGCTGCAGTCCCACCAGAGCATTGGGAAATTGCTGCAAGTGCAAACAATCCAAGTTAAGAGTTGCCTGTCACCCTTCTAATGCAAGTGCAAACAATGATCCAAGTTAAGACTTACCCATAACCCTTCCAAAGTTAAAAGCAAAACATTCCAACACTGCAAGCTTAAGCTTTGGAAAAGAATGGGACTTCACCTCTTATGCATATATTGTATACACAGATTGCAAAGACCAAATACTGTAGTACTTACATTGGCATCCATGATTTCCTGCACCTTCTTGAGGTCTTCCAGGGCCACATCCCAACTCTGCATGAGGATCTCACTGGCCAGCTTCCCCCAGCAGGCATTCATGAAGTTGGGATCAGAGGGTGGCAGCTGAACATAGCAGTGAACAAGCTTTAGGACTGCAGTGCTTTAACCCCCTTTAGATGTAAAAACTAAAAGTAAAGAGATATACAACACCTAGAAGGAATATCACAGAGGAATTACTGTTACAACTCAATCAATATGAAACTGACCAAACGATTGTCAACAATCCTGGGAGATGGAGGTAGATTTGGACAGGCAACATAACTTGACAAAAGGTTTCAAACATCTTTGATGTCAATATTTAATCAACGTGTAAACCTTGATATCGCGGCTTAACGGGAAAATGGCTGCCGAGAAAAGAGGATGATTCTGAGCATGCGCAAGGCACGAGGCCCTTTCAAGGGTTTTGTTGTCCGTACGGACTTTATTGTATACGAGGCAGGGATAGCAAATTGCTGCCGCTTATTGCATTAGTGAGCCACGGTATAGTATGTGTAATTAAACTTACATCTGTCCCATAGTCCATTTTCCTTTAAACTTTCAAAAGAATTTGTTTCAATTGAGAAGTTTATGACTGCCTAACAGAACTAATGTGAGAACAGATATCACTATCAGAGACACTGCATAGTAGTATACTTCATAGATCGTTTCCCAAACACACACACACAAAAGCGATGTAAAAATCAGTCTTCATTATGAACACACACTTGCAACTATTACAGCAAGAACGATAATAGTACCCGGAAGAGTGCAGACCTCCAGCAATGTCACAGAGCTCACACTGCCTTTTTGTGAATATTTTGCTTACTTTATCTGGTTAGTCTTTAGTTTTATACATATTAATACACCTAATAAGCCTGATATTTTTTTCTTTTTATTAAGAACCATGTTATGATTTCATGAAAAAAAGAAAAAAATGCCTTTGATCTGGATCCAAACCGACATATCAAACGCATTTGCATTTGGTTACATTTCATCTTTCTACAGGGTTTTGCTAAAATAAGTCAAACTGTTTTTCCAGTTGTTTTTATGTAATCTTGCTACAACTAGTAACAAGTAAAAAATCCAAGAGATAGGAGTGAAAACACAATCTTCTCTGCCAAGATAAAAATGGGAGTTACAGATATCCATCAGGTAAAAATGGACAACTCAATAACATGACAACGAAGAACATTGTATTATCTCCCTTCGCTTTAAATCGAAGAACAATGACAATACTTGTTTCATGATCAACACATAAGAAATTCCGAAGAAAACACTTTCACTGCACCACCATCACACCATACACAAGTTATACTGGCCACACATGTACACAAGTTACACTCGCCACTCACAACTTGGACTCACCAGAACACGGACAAAGTAGAGGTACTCTGCTGTGCCAGAATAGTTGCCACATTCGTACTGAAACTTGGCATACTTGTAGAGCGTGTCTAACATCTGCTGTTTAAACTGAAAAACAAGATCAAGCTACATTGTTCTAGATTTAACAATAAGAGATACCCTTCCTCCTCCTCCAATTTCTTCCCTTTGTCACAACCAACCCTACCCTCTGCTAAGTAAATGTTTTTCATGCTACCACACCCTCAAATAACAGCGGAGAGGCAAATACTGAAATTCTCACAGAAATGCCCTTGTTCTCCCCATCCCACCCCTCTTTTTTTTCCTTCTTAACATGCAAATGTGTCAGCAGGCACAAATCAGAATTTTGTTTCAGACAAGTTATATGTAAAACAATGAATTCTTCTTGACAAAAAAAAAAAAGTAATAAAAAATTTCTTTTTCACCTTCTTTTCTTTACATGTTCATGTTCTCACCATGAATGCAATTTCCAAAATTGATATACCATAAATTTTCAATGATGTGAATCTTTGACAAGTTCTCTGTACTGACACACGGTAAGGTCATCCAAGGGTGACTGAATCCAGCAGTTTTCTTGTCAAATGACATCACCATGTCATCAGCAATCACACTTCTGCATCCATATTAAAACAAAAGTGTACAAACATTGAAAAACACGACTAAAAAAATGAACAAACAACAAGAACAAAAAATGATTGTGTTTAGTAGACAGGCATTTGTCTCTCTTCTTGAGATGAAAACACAGCATGAGTTATTCCTACTATTATTCACTTATGACATTTTGTTTGGAGAACTTGCCTCAATACCATGTAAACTTGAAACTGCGCTAAGAGGCAAGTGCAAAAAGAAAGGTACAGCTGGTCCTCACAGTGTTGAACACAAGCCGTTTCAAACTTTCGTAATTAATCCTATACACTACCTATTTTTAACTGGAGTCATAGTGTGTGTGTGTGTGTGTGTGTGTGTGTGTGGTGGCGTGTGCGCGCGCGTGCGTGCGCATGTCCATGTCTATGTGCATATGCATGTATGGTATAATACGTGCAGGTGGTGTGCGAGTGTGTGTGTGCATGCGTGCGCTTATGTGTGTGCCCATGAATATGTACTCTTGAGTGTACGTGCATGAATGAATACATGTCTGATGATCTGGTGTGACATGTGGGAGGGCTAGTGGCAGTGCTGGTGAGAGGGCTGGGGGATGATTGTGAAATAAGTCATCATAGTCTTACTGCAATCATAATCTACAGGGACTAGGCGCCATGTATTATCATTATTATTTTTTGTGTTTCAACAGCGGTATGTTGAACTCACCCCATATTCTTTGTACAGGAAATCAAACAGCTGTCGTCCATCCCTGAAACAGTAGAAGGTATGATGAGCATGAAGTTTAGTCATATGGGCCCAAGTTTCATGTTACTGTGAAAAACATTTCAATTATCATGCACTGAATGTTCTCGTGGATCAGATTGTCACTGCATTTCTAAGCCCATTCTCCGATTCTGTAAAATAAAAAATATACAGTTGACTCCAGTTATTTTGAGTCCAAAGAACATGATAACCTGTGAATTATACCTATAAAATTTGTAGTTACAACCAAAAACCCTTTTTCTATTTATTCCCTGTTGACAGATGCACTTTAAACAGATCTGTTACAAGTCATTTTCTTAATCATGGACAATCAAAAACATTATATCATACATAGTTTTAATGTAAAGATTTACCAGACACCCAAACAAACCAAACCAAACACCTCCTTTTTCAAATTGCAGTGAAGCATTTTAGCATATGTCAGATTTTTTATTGAAAAACTCAAAACTCTTCATTCAACATGCAGTACAGGCATGGGAATTGACTGAAAGGGAAAACTCTGAAATCTAGGGGGGTCCGGGGGCATGCCCCCCCGGAAAAATTTTTTTTTCAAGATCAAATCTGTGCAATCTGGGCTATCCTGACTTCATTTTTATGGATTTATGAACGTAAAAAAAAATGAAGTAAATTAGCATTAAAACAACAAACAAAAACAATTTCACACAAAATGTTTTTATTCAGTTCCATGAGTTTATCTCAGCTGACTACAAAGATCACACAGGCTCAAAAACAAACAAAACAAACAACAAAAACAAAACAACAATCAACCAACCCAACCAATCCAAACAATCACCAATCAACCAACCAACCAACTGGTCAACCAACCAAACAAGAAACACCCCCACACACAAAAGAAAAGTTAAGCCTGCACACATTCACTTGAAACTGGTTACAGACACTGGCACCAGGCATTACCTCTAGAGCTGAGGCAAGTATCTCTGAAGAGAAAACAGGAAGGTATTTGAAGTTTACTGCTGAGAAGACTGTCACACAAGCAGCTCCCTGTTTACTGCTGTCACTGAGAAGAATGTCATACAAGCAGCTCCCCTGTTTACTGCTGTCACTGAGAAGAATGTCATACAAGCAGCTCCCTGTTTACTGCTGTCACTGAGAAGAATGTCATACAAGCAGCTCCCTTGTTTACTGCTGTCACTGAGAAGAATGTCACACAAGCAGCTCCCTTGTTTACTGCTGTCACTGAGCTTGTTTACTGCTGTCACTGAGAAGAATGTCATACAAGCAGCTCCCTTGTTTACTGCTGTCACTGAGCTTGTTTACTGCTGTCACTGAGAAGAATGTCATACAAGCAGCTCCCTTGTTTACTGCTGTCACTGAGCTTGTTTACTGCTGTCACTGAGAAGAATGTCATACAAGCAGCTCCCTTGTTTACTGCTGTCACTGAGCTTGTTTACTGCTGTCACTGAGAAGAATGTCACACAAGCAGCTCCCTTGTTTACTGCTGTCACTGAGAAGAATCTTACCTGGCAAACGTTGATTACTTTCCAGAGACGCACACTTATCCAGATGCTTCTTTGAGCAGAGATGGTCAGTCAGTGTTGAAACACCACGACTGGCGTAAGATACGTCTTTGTTGCAGACAATACACCGTGCAGCTCCACTGATATTTATCTTGCGAAAGCGCGTCCCAAGGCGCTCCTTCTTTACTACATCTCCGATTTCACCTCCACAACTACAAATATCCGCTCCCATTTCCATTTATTTGGGCACTTTGTCTTCGAACGGATCGCCGAAGTTTACCACACGACCAAGGCACGCAATGTTGAAACTCGCCTGTTCAAAGTTTGCGCATGCGCAGAAAGTCACGACATTCACAAATTTGGGCTGCCCGCGAGAGTTAATAGCTGCTGTTGCTGGCGATTCGGGTAACTGAGGCAGGCATTCGCAGCACGCAAACACAGTATGCTCGCGTTCCGCAATAGTCTCGATCATCCATACCCAAACTTCCGCGAGAACGAGAACAGAGAACGAGATAACGCTCGCGTTAGTATAACTTGGTCTAGGCCAGCCGAGACCAGTTCAGCAACAGCTAAAACCAGTGCTTTATATTTTTGTACCCCAGATTTTTTTTTTTCGCGGACGCAATTTCGTTTTCGCGGAAAGCAAATTTTACTGCCGCGGAAATCAGCGTTTTCGCTGACAATTCCCATGCCTGTCAGTAGTATTGTACGTGGTCCACCTCATCACAATAATCAATGATGAAGGCCTACAACTGGAGAACTGACCGGGAGCTCTGAATCTGTCGCTGGACTTCTGGCTCCTCAAAGATTTTGGTGATGACATCTGTCTCAGCCTGCAGACTCTTCAGCTTGCCCACCACCTCCTGACGCTTCTCTCGCAGGGCTGCACACCAGTAATTTAATGCATATACATATATTAATTCAGGGTTTCCCAGCAAATCAAGTGAACGGGAACTTGATTTTTGTGACCATGAGGATGTGAGTGGGGACTATAAGAGTTTGTGTATCTATCAGTATTACCATTTCATGTGTTAGAGCGTAATAAAACATTACCCGGGATTTACCTGTGCTGAAGGACCACCTGAAAGTTAACACAGTCGGGACTTGATAGCACCTGGTACTTATATCAATTATAGTCCAATCAAGAAAAATATTTTAGACTTCGGAACTGTCATTCTGTGCCACAGGGAAGTACCTTGCTTATCTAAGGAACTCTTTAAGTTTAATACTCACACACAGGGTCTCTTTGATCTGGATAGAGGTTTTTGTGGACATCCATTGCAAAGTCCACCATGTTGGTGTTGCTCAGCAAATTCAGTTTTCCTTTCAACATGTCCTTCTCATCATAGAGCTGGCAATGAAAAAAGAAAAAAAGATTAAGTCAGTCACAACTTATCAAGTTCTGAAGATCAAAAGTACATAATCACATACAAAAAAAATATTTGAGAACAAGTCTGTCAACTAATTCCTGAACACTGTACTTGTACTAGTTGTAGATGACCATATCAAAACCCACCACAAACCAATACAACATTAGTCATTCTTATCAATATTTTTTTCTGTCTTTCTAGATAGATTGTTTCTACTATTCACAAATTATAGTCTCATTATTGTAATTTTCTTCTGTAAATATCTTCAGTCGGGAAGCATGGTGTTACAATTATCTAAATGTATGATATAATGTTCACCCTCTATCGTTCAGTGCTGAGGACAGCATGGTGGAAACAAACAGGTCAATTAAAGTAGCAAAGAACTGAAGATGAGATTTTAGGCTTCATTTTAGTCGTGAAATAAATTTTGGTTTAAACTAATAAAAGTAAATTTTTTTTTTTTAGACATTACGGATAACTGAATCCATGAAATACTAAAACTCATTAAAAAAAAAAAAAGCTCAAAAACACAGCCAGTACTATCAAATAAGTGGGATCATAACAAGACCAAGCTGCGTGCTGTGATCCATTTTATGAATGGTGAAAGTATGCCAGTAATTCCGAGATAAGTTCCACAAATCTGTGTCTACAATTAAAAATGTATCTATAGGTCTGTCCAGAGTTTTTAATCCTCAAAGCTAGAAATGTAACAAAAAAAATATGTTGATGAAATTTTTCTTACCTATGAAATAGTTTAAATATAATCACACATAATGGATATGTTGATGTAATTTTCTAATCTTTAAAACACTTTAGATGTCATCACATGATATACACACTGTACTTCAGCTGGATGAGCATTACAGCTTAATGCATGTAAAATACCTTTTTGCATATCCCCATCCTCCCCATATGCCTCCAATCTCGCCCTAGTTTCCACCCAAACTGTTTCCTGTCTTCCAATATTTTGGCGAAGAGTGGGCGAATTAGCATCAACTGAAAAAGTGTTCTCTTTCTCCATCATTCACTCAACTTAAAACAACAAGATACTCTGTAGGTTCTTTCTATCCAAATTCAGGACCCCTTGTTTTAGCAAATCACCACAACACTTTCAAAAATCACTGACTGAAGGAGAAAAAAAGCCAAATTATTATGTAAGTCATACATCAGACTTGAACCATTTCCTTTTGTCTCTTTCTCACCTTCTCCCATACAAGAGCTTCTTTCCATATAATACCAAGGTTACATTGAGGTCAATAATGCTTTCAATCTATCAAAGCAGATCTGGAAACATCAATGCCTTTCAATTTTAATCAATGACCTTTAGTACTTGAAGTTGAAGGAGAGAATCTGTCTTATCCATGGGAAGCAGGCTGGAACTGGAAGAGGAGGTGGGGGACGGGGAAGGAGGCGAAGAGATACACAAAAAAATGTTTTCAACACTGGACAACAGTTCCTTGCCTATAATTATATATGCCGTGCATGTGTGAATACAGAAACATTACAAATACAATTGCATGAGAAGCTCAACACTCACACGCACGCGGCACACACACAAAAAAAACACAGAGCACTTGTTGAGTAAACATCCTGACCAACACTGGTGCATCCTGACTCGGTGACTGCACATAAAGCAAACACCAAACATATACAAACTGTTCTGTTCTGTGATGAACATTCTCCTTTGAGAACATGTCACTCAGTGGACTCACTTGACAAAATCATTACTTGAGGACATGAACCAGAGGTGCCATATCATGAGCATGCTAGTACACTCTGTACAACTGATACCTTAGTTTGGTAAACATTTTTGTTAATCTTGTGAATTGCTGCAAAAGTATCCACAGTTTGCACAGCAATACTACGATTGTTGAGTTCCGCCAAATCATCGTGCCGCATCAAGATTGTGAAGCTGGTGGACATAACAATAAATATCTGCAACTGTTCTTCTTGGCAATAGACAACTTACCTTAGACTCGAGTTCTAAGATCACAGGCTGAAAAATCAAGATCTTCTATATTTTGTCAAGCTCTTTTTCATATTTTATCCAGCAATATTGTATTTCCATAATTACTTGATTTTTCCATGCAAAACACATAAACATTGTATGGGCAAACAAGTCTCTGTTCTGTTTGTGCATCTAACGTCATAGAATACCTTGTATTATAGTTGTAACTCTTTGAAAAATATTTTTTCTATCAAAATGGGATCTTTGATAAAGTCACGAGCACCATCGAAAATTGACGCTAAATATAAACACAAACAGCTCCTTTAGACAGCGACGTCAGCAAATCAGGCTAGCCACCTACATGTTTCACCAAGGCGACATCAAGACTGACTCTGCGCACACCCCCCCACGTTACACCACCAGTACACCCAAAAACTCCCATAAGCTGAAAGTACCAAGTAGAAATCCTGTTGCAGGAAAGAACAGCTTCTTTCTGCGCACTGGAGAGAGTGGAACAATCTTTCAGCTGAGGCAGTGGCATTGGCCTCGCTGGAGGACTTCAAATCCTGGATTTAACCTCCTCCCCCTCCCCTCCCCTCTCTGCTCCCTCTCCTGGCCCCACCCCCCTCCACCAACCTCTTCCCCGTGAACCTTAGTCCATCCCACACTCCAGTGTAAGGCCCACTTATGCCCCCTCCACTCCCCTCCCTTTGAGGCTGAAAATTGTGGGTGGCCCAGTCCTCCCCCCCCCCCCCTTTTTTTTTCCCCCTTTCATAAGCTGATGATCCAGGCAGCATCTGATCTACTGTCAGATCCGGAAACCCCCTCCTACGTGTCAGAATCTTCAACTCGATGAAGGTGGACACTCAAAGAAAGAAAAAGAAGAACAGTTGCTGGCCTACCATTTGGCAAATCCTTCTGTCGATCAGAAGTGCGCAAACAGCCCGCCAATCTTGCGGCACTTCAAGACTTGGTAAGGTGCACATTTTCGGCTTTGTCCTGAAGGAAGTGGGCAACTTCAATTCTTAAAAGTAAACACGCTCTCGTTTTCATTCATGCAGTATATGTTGGTTACTGATACAGAAAAAAAACTTAGTTTTAATATGTTAATACGAGTAACCCTGCTGTCGCCGACACATGATCGTGATCACCACGTCTTCTATGACGGATGGTCAACATATTGTGGTTTGCCTAACAAATCAGCCATGCCAGTTTCTTTCTGTCATTTCTCATAAACTTTAATTACACTTACCTCTTTTACAGACAAGAACTCTAACAATGGAAATACAAGATGACGATCTAGGTATTGACATAATACTGCGTTAAGTCGTATCTCTCCATGTTCTCCATGTTGCCGGCGCAGAAAAGGATCTGACGTCATGAAAAGTGGTAGCCTATAGGATAGTTTCGCATATATACTGTACGGCACCTTTGGAGATCTCTATTAGGCTTTAACATCTCTGGTAACCTGATACTTTTTCACTTGCCCATCTGTGTTTCAGCACGTTTGATATTGAGAGAGAGAGAGAGAGAGAGGAGAGAGAGAGAGGAGAGAGAGAGTGTGTGTGTGTGTGTAAGAAAATAAGGAGCTCCCTATTAATCTGATGCTATGGGGTTGTTTCTTGTGCTTGTTTGTTTGATTGCTTGTTTTCTGACCATATAACACCCAAGACAACAGATAACCTGAGAAAAAATCCATATAAACGTCATTCGATTTTCCCACTGAATCTCTCCCCTATTGTGAAGCCAGTTGAGCCTTGTCCGAGACTGGGTGTGTGTGAAACAGTCAATATCCTACTTAGAACAGTTGAGATTCTCGGAGATAACAGCATGACACTGTCTTCCTGGCATAGATTTCATGCTTTCCTCAAGAGAAAGGAAAAATCATGGATGCCTTGGCCTGCATGGATAGATCCCAGCTGATTCCTGCTCCAACCTGACAGCGTAGAGGACATGAACAGCAATTTAAACAACCATAGTGCCGAACTTTGTATCGACAGGGGTCCTTTTATCCACGTACTGTAAGGGACTGGAACGCCCTGCCCGACTCAGTTGTCGAGGCAAAGACTCTTGACATGTTTGTGACAAGAGCAAGAAAACTACATTAACCTCTGGTTTTTTTTTATTTGTTTGTTTTGTTTTGTTTTTTTGTGCTGCGCCAGCCACAAAACGTCAGAATAGTCAACATGACTGAGGACGTTCAATGGATGAATGGATGAAGATGAAGGAAGGGGAAAAAAACTATTATCAGGATATGAACCAATTACGCACCAATAGGTTAATAAATTATAAGGGCAGTAATAGTGACCTTTGTTACCCCGTAATAGCTGCTGTCGCTTTTAGAAGCCGAAAAGCTCTCATATATAAGTGAGACCTGCACTGGTTAGGAATTTCATTGTATCGATCATAGCTGGCAGACTTTTGTAAAACGGGAAAGCTTTTTTTTTTTTTTTTTTAGCTAACTCGGATGGACAGCAGTTCGGGTCCCGTTTGGACGAGACTGAAAAGAGTCCGGGGAAATGAATTTTAGAGAGTACCCTGTTTCTCTGTGTACTGAAATAAGTCAATAGGTCAAATGCGCAACTAAAAGTTATGACTTTACGGAACCTGGTGATTTATCGGAAAGACCACAGATTCTGGCGATGGAGGCTGAGGGGGGACCAAGAGAATCGAAAAAACAAAATAAGAAGGCCTCTGTGCAGCCACCTGTGACGTACAACATTAGTGATGCCGACGGAAAGGACGAATTTGCTCAAGGTCAGCACTTATTTCAGATTTGTTTTGGTCTGACTGAGGCTGATCTACTCACACACTTCAATTGATTCGCACTCTCACCACACACACTCTCTCTCTCTCTCTCTCTCTCTCTCTCTCTCTCACACACACACACACACACCACACACACACACACACATAGGTACCTACACATGCACAAACAGAGACACACTCGCTCACATATGCACGGACTCATTGGGTCACGGGATATGGGGGGAGGGGGAGGGATAGGTTGGAAGAGGAATAGCGAGTGGATGGTAGGGATGGAAATGACAACAAATGCAGACATTTATTTAGTGACAAAATACCCATCTCTCCCATGTAATCAACGAGTCTGATCACAGGTCAAATCTAGAGGTCTGTTTCCTAATCTTGTACAAGGAACATACTGGCAAGACTTGCATGCACACTCACGCAGTACGCAGATGCACACATGTGGATGCACATGTATATACCCATACAACACATACCAGAGTATACTTTGGTAATCAGGGTCCCATAACACTAACAGCCAGAGATACTGGTACTAAAAAAAGTACAGCTCAATACAGCATGCTGTGTGGTTATGTGTCACTGTCAAGCATCAAGCATTTAGCTGTAAGATATGTTCACAAAGTTACACTAGATCCCATGGAAAGACCAAAACATTTTGTGTAGCTGGCCACATTTTTCAAATTTCAACATAAGGAATTGTCCATTAACTTTTCACTGAAACCAACCCCAAATCCAAGAGCATGCCATTCCCTTCATTTGACCTTCCACCTGCTACAAGAACAACTCAAATTCTCTGTGTACAATTAGAGATTATTTATTGTCTTCTGTCTGACGCAGTGTCATACCCTTATATTTAGAAGACGTCATGTCTGAGATTTGAAACATCCTGAGCCCTCCATCACTACTTCCCAGCCCATCCACCTGTTTTCTTCCTCCTCCTTTCCTCCTCTCCTCTTCCCTTTCTTTAGTATTATCACAGGATATAAAATCGCAATGATCATCATGTCCCATTGACAACAGTTTCTTAGGGTCATTTTCGAATTTCAGAAGGTCAGCGTTGATTTTGTTTTTTGTAGAAACAGAGGGAGGGGGTGGGAAGGTGGCTCTTTCATAGTTTTAAGCAGGACCGGGGAGGGGGGAGGGAGGGGGATTGGGCAGGGAATGAGGGTTCACCCAAATATTACTGTCAGCGTCATCTCAGGATTGTCAGCAGTGGTTTTACTGACAAACGAAGTTCAGGGTACAGAAGTTCAATAATTGTTTCATCTACTCCTGCCTTATTCCATCCAGCTTTATTCCACAGTGTTTTTGTTTCTGGATGCATGTATGCACCCTCATGGGCAGAGACGGGAAATCCTGGTCTTAATGTTGCATTAAGTTGTCTGGTATGCTTATTGCAATGCAGTATGATAACTGCCAGTACTTCAGGTTCCATTGGATTTGAAATTCTGAGGATCATCATGATCTTTTGACAACAATTTTTCTGGGTATTTGACTACAATTTTTGTGGATAATTTATTGATTAAATTAGAAAGTCAGGGTTATCAGAAATTTTAAGGGAATAACTAGCGCCATAATCAGCGATCAGATATATATCAGAACTACAAGTGCTGTGTTTTGGGTGTAGCATGCTACAATTTCATTGACAATGACAGTGCAGGATGCTACACTTGTGATGAAATCTTTGCACCAAAAAAAAAAAAAAAAAAAAATTTAAAAAGAAAAAAGAAAGAAAGAACAAAATAGAAAAACAATGTTCCAGACTTAGCGACAGCTTAAGACGAAACCAAGTCAATACGTAGATCTTTAGACTGTACACTTATTTTGTCCAAAAATGGCCTGGTTCAAAGAGACAATTAAAAAGCTAAGGAAAATTGCTAGACATTCACAGGTTCGCTGCTTTATTAATTGATTTCACTGTCAGCTATTTTGATTTTTTTTTTTTTTTAGGTCAGATCAAAACCACAAGGCAAGTAGTGAGGTTTGTGTTGTTAGTCTGCCATGATGTGTGGGAAATGAAGTTCAACTGAAAGCGCTATTGATCTGCGTTGTTGTATCACATATAAGTGATACACTTAAAAATTTGGATTACTACACTTAATTGATATGTGAGAATGCCACATTCAGTGCCTTCACTTGATATAAACTTAAAGCCTCAAGTGGCATCTCTGAGTTGTAATTGGATAAGCATTTGGTATCCAATTCAATCTTCACCTTCTATTTTTTTTGCTCAAATCCCATCATGTTTTGTTGGCAGGTGACTCCCCAGACTGTGCTGTGTGTCTGCAGCCCAGCTTACATCCAGTACAGCTGCCCTGTGCTCACATCTTCTGCTTCTTGTGTGTAAAGGGAGCTGCCAGCAGAAACCGACGCTGTGCACTCTGTCGTCAGGAAATCCCCCCAGACTTCTTTTTTCGACCCAATTTGATCAAGAAGGAGGAGGCCACACCCTCTGTGGTATTTGATGAAGGCTACCAGTGGTACTATGAAGGTGTCAATGGCTGGTGGCAGTATGATGCTCGCACCAGCCTTGACCTTGAAGCTCATCACAAAAAAGGAGATCGGAGCTGTGAATTGCTCATTGCAGGTTTCGTCTACATCATTGACTTTGAGAATATGGTGCAGTACCGTCAAAATGACCGAACCAAGAAACGTAGAATCAAGCGGGACTTGATAAACATTCCTGGCAAAAAAGGAATCGCAGGTTTGAAAATTGGAATCCCACCCAACACTAACAGTGAAAACGACAGGCCGAGTGCTGATGGGACAGAAGGAAACACGTCATCTAGTTCCCGACTGACCCAGGGTCCGATCCCAATCAGTCAAGTGGACAGGTCAGGTGACCAGTCTCTGTCTCCCCCTACTCCTTACAACACACCTCTCACACCCCAGACCCCATCGGAAAGCCCTCCGACAGGCGCCACTACAGAGCGCGATCTGTCCATTCACCTGGAACGATTGCGACTGGCTGACAACCATCCCCTGTCAGAGGAGGGTTCGAGTGGGGAGGACGCCGAGATCTCAGCAGCAGACAGCAGTCATTCCTCTTCGAGTCTGCGGCACCAGAGTCATAGAGACAGTCACAGTCACATGCAAGAGATTGCCTCGGCCATCTATGATCAGATGGAGTCCTTGGAAGACCGTGATGTGGATGAGAACGCAGAGCAGGAAACTCGACCAGTCAATGTATAACACTGCCTTGGCAGTTAAGTCTTTTGGAAATGTGGATGTATGGAGTTGGATTGTGTGTTTAAATTTTGAAAGTTCTTGCAGTTTGTGATCCTGTTTAATAATCTAAATTGTTGTTCGTGAGTGGGTTTTTTTAATTTTTAATTTTTTTTTAAAAAAATAATCAGTGATTTCAGATCATCTGTAATCTACGGACCGTATTCACGAAAAGTCTTGGTATCCAAGCTGTCTCTAGTGTCAGAAAACCTTTTCTTTTTTGTGAACTCTTTTCAGTGGTTGCAGAACTGTTTGAACCTTGCGAACTCTGTAATTCAGGATTACTTGGCATATGCCTGTAGTCTTCTTCACTTGATCATAGTTGATGTGGTATGAATGCAGGTGTGATAAGTAGATGTTGTACAGTTTTCTAATGTTCGAATTCCCCATTATCTTGTCACAGGGAAAAGTCATTTAGATCCCGAAATTGAAATCAAGTGCTTTGAAAATGTTTACGTACATAACATACTTCAGGAAAAAGAAAAAAATAATGATGAGCCAGAATTTGTTGCCTTAGAAATTATCAATGGCTACGTTGAAAAGCAAAAATGTTATTAGGTGAGCTCGGCCCTTGCTCCTGGCTTTGTGTTCTGCATTGGTGTATGTCAGTCAACCTACACCCCATTTGGAGAAACTAGTTCATCCTTTTCATTCCCAATGAAGCAAGATGGAACCTCTACAGCACTTCCCATCTACTTCCTCATATACCACTCTTGGCAGTTCCCTGGTGACCTCCCCCCCCCCCCCCCCCCCCCCCTCTCTTTCTCTCTCATTTTTTTGTGTGTGTGTGTTTTTTTTCACCCCGATTTGTGCTGGGTCCATCTGGTTTGAATGGTGAGCAGCCGTGTCATCAGACATGGCTGCTTGAGAGTGCCTTCTGTTTCTCTTCCCTTTGGGAGTCTAGTCGGGAGCTTGCCATGTGACTTTGAGTGACTGCATCCTTGATGTCAGTCCAATCTGTGTACAGATGGTTCTGTAGATAAGCGGTTTTCTCTGTGTAGTTAGTTGCTTAGTCTGGGTCAGCTGCTCTGATGCAGCTCGTCAGCTAATATGTTTGAGGATTACATAGGAAATTAAAGGTAGATTATTTTTGTACTTTTTTTTGCCATCTCCCATTGGGCTTTTCTTTGAAAGGTGCATTTATGTCTATATCAAGTGCTGTATCAGTCCATATTTGTTAAGTGCCGGGGATAGATCAGTCAGATTCAGTTGCATCTCAATTACAAGTCTGTTTTATCTTTGCATGATAGAGATTTTTTGTAAATGCACAGATAGTCCTGTTCTGTGCCTTTGTCTGGAATTTGCATTAATCTTGGTTTGTTGTTGTTTTTGTTTTCACAATAGTGATTGAAAAAAGCATCCTCTATTAGTGAAGAATATGACTTTTTCAGGCTGTGTACATGTGGTGAATGTTTTGTACCATGCTGTCTGCATGAGGTCTAGTTCTAATGTGCCAGTGACTCAATACTGTGGCGTTTTGTTCCCCTTAATTATTTGTTATTTGTGGAGATCATTCTATAAACTGCTCACAACAAAATGGAGAACATTACTTTAAAAGAGAATACCTCACGAACAACAAGATGTTTTAGTTTTTATTCAAAACTTAAGCCTGGAGTTCAGAGTAACTGAAAGTAAAAACTACTGTGTTGGACCTCCATTTGCTGTCAGACATGCCAGGCACTGTCTTTTCTTGCTCCACGATGGTCTCCCTTAGAGTCCTGGGGGATATATTGGCATACCTCCCATGGGACACTCCTAAGTGTCTAAATATTATCAGATGGTGATTTTTTCTTTTATGCTAAGGTAGGGCTGGGACTCAACATGTTCCAGACATGGTAGCATAATGCAAAAGACATGAAACTGATTGACATGCTTTTCCCATTGTCGCACAATGATGGCCAGATGAACTCACATGTTTTAAGTTAACCTTGAAAAAATAAATCCAGCTTCACGAATAGCAGCAAGCGAAAGTCATTTCAAATACAATAGATTCCAGAATTATGTCACATCAGTACATTGTTAGGCCTGTGGGCTGTGAACACATGTTTATGGAGGCGATTCCTCATCGTCTCGCTAGAGACAGAAGAAGCTGGTGCATATATGCAGTTCTGAACATGTTTTAGACAGCCCAGTTTGTCAGCAGTCAGTGTTTACAGGGTGCTGTCAATGGTGGATGGGCCACTGCAAGCAAATCATCTTGTCCAGTTTGTTGATGGTGATTTCACAGTTTGCTGACTTTTAAACAAGCAGACTTCTGGCCATATTAGCCTGCGCGCTCTACTACTGGTCTATGCCAATTCCATTCTCAAATCTCGCACCTCTGAAAGACATTGCACAGTGGTCTAGTGAATTCTGCCTGTGGCAGTCAGAACCACTGAAATGCCACAGTAGCATTGTACATGATTCATTCTCACCCAAACCGTTGTGTGATATATGCGTAGCTCCCATGTGCTTACCATACATGATCTATGCATCAGTGAAAAGAAAACCCAAAGAAGAGGTAGGTTAAAGTAATGCCCTGGTATGCTGTTGATGGCAAGATCAATGTGGTGTAGGCTTTGTGAAATAAACGACATATTTTGAAACAAAACCCAGTATATCTTCACAGCTTTTGGGAGTGGTGTATATATTGAAAACATCATTTCAGACATGTCTCATTTCAGAGAGGGAAGAGGGGTGAGTTTATTACTGTGGAATTTAAGAGATAGTGATGTGGTCGAGGATTTTGTTCAAACTTCTCTGAACACTCTTGATGCTTTTTCTTCCTTTCTTTTCTTTTCTTTTTTTAAAATCAGATTGATTTGACCTGAAAGAAAGGCTAAGTGTTCATATAGTAGAGGAGTTTGTGTGTGTGTGTGTGTGTGTGTGTGTGTGTGTGTGTGTGTGTGTGTGTGTGTGTGTGTGTGTTGTATGCTAAAGGCAGGTATGGTTGGCCCTGTTCCTTACTTACCAAAATCTCAGCCGATTCGTGTAATATTCAGTGGCCCGAGTTGGCACAAACAAAAAGGAAATTTTGTTCTCCCAATGGCAGTGGCACACATTCTGGAATAAAACACATAAAAAGAGTCGTTTATGAACTAGTTTGTGGATGAAAGAGTTTATCATCTACCATAGAATCATAAAGGAAGGTCTGTTGTAAGTGGACCTGCTGCATTTATATGCATGAGTAAGAGATGGAGAAGAAGTATCAGAGCTGGCAAGAGGAGCAGAAATATTATGATCACAATATTAAGCTGCAAAGTGATATTTGTTTGATACTGCGAGTAAGAAGAAAAACTATGCCAGATTGTCTGATCTCATGTACACAGTAACATCCTGTATCACTTTTCTGAGAATCTTATATTGGGAAATATATATGGGATTTTCTTTTGTTTCGAGGGTTTGCATGGAAGAAGCATAAGTCTTGAAACACATCTGACCCCTCACCATTTTGACTTGTGATAACTAATGTACAGATTTACAAGCCTGACAACACATATTTTACAAGCCTGACATCACAGAGTAGATGGTATTACAGTGAAATGGTTTCTTTACTCTGATGTTATTTTCTTGCAGATTTTGGATTGCCATTTCTTGTTGATATTTATTTTTGTTTAAGTGGCGTTTGTGTTTTACTCCTTCCTGTTTTTGTGATCATTGTCTCGTTTTCATGCACTACCATCGCTTTTTCCCCCCTTAATATTCTCACCTTTTCTTGAAAAGAAGTATACATGTTTTTGACTAATATACATATAATATTCTTATCTATTCTTTGAAAGAAGTATACATGTATGTGTTTGATTACTATATGTTCTTAAATGAATGAGATTTACATCAGAATGATGAGGCCACAGAATGCTGTCACAGAAGTGTCGTTATGTCAACCAGGAAAAATCGTTGAGAGAATACTTGTTGGGAACAGAAATGTACTGTTGAGACGTTATGGTTTAGACCTGTAAGGTCTGAATGTTATGGTAGTTCTGAAATGAATGAAATAGTGACATTATCAACATGATTTTGCACTTTTTTTTCTTTTTCTTTTTTGTTTGTTTGTAAAGACACTCCTGTTTCAATTATATGTTTTTCACTCACTTTATAATGTTTAATTGATAAACAGAAACTGACCCTGCCTATGAGATAATGTTTTCCTTGCTCTGTTAAATCATGCAGCTCTGGGGGGTGTGTGTTTTGTGGTGTGCGTGTGGTGTGTGTTTTGTGCGTGTGTGTATGTGTGCAATTTTTGTTCAAACTTCTATGCCCCCTCCCCTCATGCTTCTTTAATGAGCATACTTCAGAGTTAACATTCATCTGTGTGTGTGTGTGTGTGTGTGTGTGTGTGTGTGTGTGTGTGCATGCTTGTTTTTCTTCAACCTCTGTGGTTTTTATTTGCATTGATTAGCTGTTTAAAACATAGTAAATTCTTGAGTGCAATGCTTTAAGAAAGCGTTAATGCTCAGTTAGGTGACAGAAGTGTTGGAAAAGTGATCATTATTCCATAAACTTGAAATGCCCGCTGGATGAAATATAACAATGTCTGTACTAATATTCACTATTATTACTGTATGATAAAACTTTTTTTTTTTAATCTCATCTTGCTGATTAATTGGAGGAATGTAAATGTTAGTATCCAATTTGAAGGTGATGCTCTTTGTACAATTCAGCAGTTAGTTTTTCAACTTCGTTTCATCAGGAAGGCTGTGTAGGGGGTGTCAGATCATGAAGTGACTTGCTAGAGGTAAGGGTGTCTTCTGGTGGTTTGCCTCATGGCCGTCCAACATTGCATGTTTCTAATGATGGCTGATCATAGCTAGGACTGTGATTTGCTAAGACCAACAGGGAAAATGATAATGAATGCCATGGAGATACTGTCACTAGGAGAGAATACAGAAGGTGGGATATTTAAAAAGAATAATAAGAAAAAAGATCTTCACATTCTTTTCTACCAGTTTTTTTTCCAGTATAGCTTACTTTCATTTATGTAGTCCAGCTCAAAAGAAGAATGAGTGCAAAAGTTGTAAACACTAAAGCAGAGGATGAAAATGAGCAAATTAAAAGGTTTGGTAATGTTATAATTTATTTAGACATAGATCAAAAGAGGAATGACTGCAAAACTTGTGCAAGATGAAGATGAAGTTAGCAAACTGAAAGAGTTAGCAGTAAATGTTTAGTCACAGATCAAAAGAGGAATGGACTGCAACATTTTAACAAGTGAAGATGAGATGAGCAAACTGAAAGGGCTTGTGACATGCCAAACAGTGACACGAATAAGAACAGTACAGGGTGATGCTGTGCATAACACCCTGAGGGGCAGGCTGCATACTTTCTCCGTGTATACTTGTCTGAGTTTTTGTGTCCATTGTTGAACACCTTTTGGGCCCAAACCTGTACAGTTCTTTGTTTTCCAAGTCTCCTCTGTTCGTGCCATTGTTCCAATGGACTCTAGTATTTTGTCACTGAAGGTATTTGTCATTTTTTGTGTGTGTTAAATTTAACCTGCTGAGACTGGAGACATTAGTCCAAGTAATTCTGCATTCCACCTCTTCTTTCCCATTTTCATTTTAACTTATTTTGTGTCTCTTCTTTCAGTTGCAAAACCTTTTTCTTCTTCTTCAAAATTTGTTTAGAAGAGCTGGTAATTTAAACAAGAAAGAAATACCAGTGGCAGAAGAAATATACACAAAGAGAGAGAGAGACAGAGTAGGAATGTAAAACCCTGCACTTGCTGTCCACTCCTAAAGTATATGTGATTAAGTTCAAGATACTCAGCTGAAAGAAACCTTCTCCAGGAAAATGTAATATTAAACAAACATGCTACAGTTTCCATGTCATTCAGCATCCAAGATATGGTTATGTAAACTTCAGCTATAAAACAGCAACAAACCAACAACAACAAAAGTCATTTTCATTGTGCCATTCATTCATTCTGTACAAGCTGTCTCCCTATTTCCCCACCCTCTCCTCCTTTTCAACCCCTTCCCCCCTCGCATTTCCCACCCCTTCAAACACAGAACCTTTTCTGAGTCTAGCTTTGGGTCCCATACAGCTTCGCTTCATCATGTTGTCACATACGAAATGCGACTTGGGCAAGTCAGGCATGAAAATGATTTGCTGTTGTTCTGTGCAGTATCTGAACATGATTGTTGTTCTGTGCTATATCTTAGCATGGTGAACATCAGATGAAAACATTTGATTTTTACAAAGGAGAACAAGACAAAGTGGGGTTATCATAGTCAATGATATTTTTTGTGCAGTTTGCTAGGAGATATTGGAACTGAAAGTGAACGTGTTCATTTCATGTAAGTACAGCTTAATGTAGAATCTTGTAACAGATATTTTAAGAGTGGATTAAATTGACAGTCGCAAAAAAGGATGATTATTTGAAGATCAAAGAGAGGGTAAGTGAAGTTTGCTGTATTACAAAGAGTAATGTTCCCTTTGAAGAGCAGTATCAATTGCAAATACATGTTAATTTAGATCTGTTTTGGCCAGCATCTGCATTACTTATGTATTGTTTTCCCTGCATGCACGTGTGTGTGTGTGTGTGTGTGTGGTGTGTGTGTGTGTGTGTGTGTGTGTGTGTGTGTGTGTGGTGCATCCATTTCCTTTCATGTTGAATATTCTCTGTATACGAAGCTTTGTTCCTTTGAAATGATTTTGAAATAAAACATGGGGGTGTCTTGCTTGTTTAAAAAAAAGTCTGTGAATTCCTTGTTGTTCACGTTGTAACTATGAATATATTCAAATCATTTTCATGGTGGCATGCAAGTCAGCTTGCAGCTCATGCACACACACACACACACACACATTTGGACTCCTGTACCTTGTGTAAGCTGGAAAGCTCGGAAAAATGTTACCAAAGGACCACAGGAAAATGGTCTCATGAGATGTTTTTGATGTGCACCCACACACACACCACACACAATTATTTATATATAAATACACAAAAAAGTTTTTAAGTGTATGAAGTGAACATTTCCGTGTGCATTGTAAGATGCACTTAGACAGATGAAAGACCTGTAAACTTTTTCTAGAGTTAGCACAATTTGAGCTTCAAGTGCAAAAGCTCTGTGAATCGCATCGACCAGTCAGAGGAAGGAACAGAAAAAAAACAACTAATAAGTGAATAAGAACGTGGTATATACTTCATTGGATTTTTCTACAACTTTAAAATAACTTCCATCAAATTGGTATCAAAGATTGTACTCGGAAAGAAGCTGAATGAAAGAGCAAGTCTGTAAGCACCTCTCTCTAATTTATGCAGGCCTGTTGCGTCGGATCAAGAGATTGTAATTTTTTTTCGGAGGGGAGTTGGGGAGGGGATATTAGTCCGTGCTCATCGTTGCATTCACCTGTTGCCTGCACACCCGTGATACTTGTTTGGATAGTCTATTATACCAGAGTGTGATACTAGGTAATATACTTAGGACAAAATTCAAAGGAACTCGTTCATCGCCAGACTGGTCGGAAAGCGCCAAGGAAGCAAATCTTTAATCGAAAGAAACATTCAGCGCACACCTAATGCTCAAAGTGAAAAAAAAAAAAGAAAGAAAAAAAAAAAAACCCCAGAGGTGACTTCACCCTTTTGCATGGGCGCGAGAGAGAAACGTTGACGTCAGTGAAAATCCAGGCATTCAAGAATGAATCTTAGGTGGATTCCTTACATTTCATACAAGGAACGTAAGACAACTGACTGTCTGGCAGCAAGCTATCACTTTTGTTGGCAAACAAGAACCTCTGTCCTCGCAGATATCAAGCGTCATTGGATCTAATTGTGTGGTGTAGACAAGTATACCGCCATTGTTTCCTGTCCCTGAGCCATTCTGCATAGTACAGGTGGGCGGATGTTTCAGAGGCGGACCGGAAGTCGGAAATTTTGGATGAAAAGTTTGAACAGATGAAAATCGCCATGACGCTGTTAAAACACATTTTTTGAGTGTGAAAAAGATTGTTTTATCCTGGAAATTGGGGTCAGTAAGTTAGTTCAATGCCATATGTCAGCGAAACTGGCAGAATGATACATGACTTGTGGAGTTGAAGTGTTTTCCCTACACTCAAGAGAAGTTCGTTTATATACCTAGCTCTTCTGCACTCGCACACACACTCTACCTTACCTGGTCAGTCCAGACTCTGGCTTGGGGGTTACGCCAGGATTCATTCCAAGCGCTTCACTGGCATGAACTACCAAGTAAGGTCTGTCACACACAGTCTGCGACGCACTCTGTCCAAGCCGAGCTTGCAGCTTTCCTCAGAGGGTCAAGCAGCTGGTACACTGTCTTTCTGTCAGTGTCCACCTCCGGGCCCAGCAGTGGTACTGTCAGAACCGTCCTAGCCGTTGTGTCCGTCTGCGGCTGTACTGTCGCAGTGCTAGGGCAAAACTGTCTCCTGGTAACTGGAGGCCCAAGCACTGGTCTGTCACTAGTGTTAAGTACTGTCACTGTGGTACGAAGTAGCTCCCTAGCTAACTACAAGTTAGCTAGTCCGCTCTCCTTAAGGCCGAGTGTCAAGCTCCCTAGCTAACAAAAAGTTAGCTAGTCCGCTCTCTCCTCAAGGCCCAAGTGTCGCTATTACTAACAGCAAGTTAGCAGAACCGCACTCTTCAAGCTCCCCTGTCGTACTGCCGGAGTTCGTCTGCTTGTTTACATGAGTGTCAGTGAACACTTCTCACGCGAGGTGCACTTCCGCTGAGCTCGCCTACGTGCGCATAAAATGTGCATCACTACACTCCCCCCGACTTTATGATGAAAGCTTTTGTCCAGGGGTTGCAGTGAGGAAGGGATCTCTTCACCTCGCTTGAGCCCATGTCTGTTTAGTGTCGATTTGCAGGTCCTCTGAGAGTGCTTCCTGTTTAGCAGCCGAGATGCGGAAAGCACTGTGTGCCAACAGGCCCATGGAAACTGATCCATTGCCAGTCTTCGACCTCGTCCGGTAAGGCTATTTCAGCCACTTCGGAGGGTCAGCAGACGCCTAAGGTATCACTGCTTGGGCAGGCTCCCAGGCCTCAGGCGCTGGATAGTGTTCCCCACAGTTTTTTCCCTGTGGGTCCATCCACGCCCACCAGAAGCAGCATGACCTTTCAATGAACCAGGACAGCTGCCGCCTCAGCCGGGCACATCTGGAAGCTACCCTGAACCAGCCCCCCCGATATACTGGCAAAAAGTGGCCATCGCTTCCCTCTGCCCATCCGGATGCGTATGTCACCCAGGGCGGACAGAAGACACTGCATTCAGGGGAACCGGAGGAATCACTTCCAGCTACCCGGTGACATGACAAACCAATCCATGGCCTGCCGCAATGCCTTGCACACCCCTCAGCATACCATCACAGTCTCTCTCTCAGGCACCCTAACAGCAAGCAGAAGGCTCAGGGATTCCATGTCCACTGTGCGGGGTACTTCCTCCGCCAGCAGCTCCGCCTCTCCAGGCTCATACTAGCCGTCAACACCAACAGTGCCTTCCAGTGAATGAGAGCCGGCACAGACTTCAGATGAAGTGTTTCTGGAACTGGCTCTCCCACATGCTGGCTAAAAGCCTTCATGGCCTCCTTCTGGCAGTTGGTGAAGACTGTATTGCCCAAGCTGGGGCAGTGCCGCCCGCCGATGAAGCCCACCAGCCTTTCCCAGTTTCCACATGGCTCCAGTAGCCATGCCATTGCCTGTCTAAGTGCCTGTGTCCGACCCTGCAAAACAACCTTTGATGAAGATGGCAACCTTTCATCAAATATGCCAGGCAGATGGTGGATGAAGGCATGAGCTTTAGGATACTTGTTAGCCTCCCCACACCCAGGAATCAAACACTTCTTGCCCCTCTTTTGGGTTTCCTGGCATGTGGAACCGGCCTCCTTTGCCTTCCTGGATCTGTGGCGATGTACAGACATGTGCTTGGGAGAAGTTCTGGCATCCTGGATCTCAGCAGTAGGCTTGAGTCCGTATGTCTTTTCCCTGTTGTGGGCCTTTTGTCAGAGGATTCCCTGTCCCTTTCACTTGATCCTATAAGGCCTGTGTTGGGATCCTCCTGATGCTGGCTAGACTGCCCAATACCCCTACTGTCCTGAGTATGCCTGGCTGACACTTTTCCAGTGCAACTTGATTTGCCAGCTGTACCTGAAACCTGACTCTGGCATCCTGACCTGTTCTCCTTCATGGTCACTTTCACCTTAGAACCAGCCCTGACCCTAGCAATTCGAATAACCTCAGACGATGGTTCCTTCGAATTCTTGCATGGAGTGCTTACTGTCAGAGGCTGGTTCGGTCCTTTCAGCGGTGAAGCACTTGGCATATGTGGCGGATTATTGCCAGTAGCTCCCACTGCCTTGGACCGTACCGAAGGCCGCACCTTGGAAACCCTGCCATGGAGATGGTCCTTACTGCATTGCCAGAGTGTGAAGGAACTGGAACCTTGACTGGAGAGCTGGGGCCCCTTCCTTCCTTCCATCCCCTTTGCCAGACTGGTTCTGCAGCCACTTCTGGTAATGCCTGCAGTCTTTTTTCCGGTGCCCAACCTGTTTGCAGTAGAAGCACTTGATACCGGAATCTGGATTGTCAGGTGCTTTGTCCTGTCTTTAGCTAGAAGCTGCAGATGAGGGGTCAACTTTTCCAGGATCTGCTTAAAGCTGTCCAGATCCTGCTTGGAAAAACCAGAACTGACCTGTGGCTCCTCCTGAACTTTCCTTGGTGCCTCATCCATGACCAGGGAACGTGCTGGTACCACTTGACCTTATGGACGGCTTCTTCCATGGTTTTGGGTCTCTCCAGATAGGCATATTTCCCTGCCTCCTTGTCCTGACTGCCAGTGGAAAATCTGCTGATCGCCTCGCCCTGTACATATCTTTCTGGCAGGTCTCTGAAGGCTGAAACAGCAAGCACTGTGACCCTATCTGCCCAGTCCTCATAGGACTCCCCTGGGTTCTGGTTGGCTTGCTGGAACTTGAGCTTGGCCGTTTCAGTCAGCTCTCTAGCCCCGAAGCGTGCTTCCAACTTCCTCATCATCTGGCGATATGAACACTGACTGCCCAGATCGGTGGCTATGGTGAAGAAGTCTAGGGCTTTCCTTCCAGACACCATCCCAGGTAATCCCGACTCTCCATTTCTGACCAGTTGAGGGCTGTTCTATAGCTGTCAAACCTGTACTTGAATGACAGCCAGTTTGTTCCCGTCATACTGTAGATTTTGTGGTAATTTTTGGGGGTCTCCTCGGTCCAGAATGAGAATGCCTATCCGGACTGTTTTCCCTGCTGCTGTCTGAGGGGTCAGAATACAATTCCGACTCACTCTCAGTGCAGTCGTGGTGGTCATGCCAGTAAAACCTGTTTCTGTGTGACCTACTTTGGTGCCTGCTCCAAGTTACTCCGAGGGTAGGGGATAGCTCGACGGGTCCGTGTTCATCCGTCATGCCTCCTGCCACTATACAGGCGCCCTTCCCCATCTCCATGATCAGGATCATGATCTTCAGCAAAATCTCGACGCCTGTGGTCAGTCGGTGCTGGTGACCTGGACCTACTTGAGTATGGGTAAAGTGCCTGGAATCTTTAGGTCTAAAGTCCCAGCCATGGTGTCTGTGCTGTCGTCCCTGTGATCTTGTTTCAGGATTCGACTGCATCAGACTCTGATTGTGTTCCCACACCAGAGACTCTGACCCAAATCTGTGGCATGCTGTCCGCTAGAGGCCGACCTTGACGAAGACAGAGACCTCCGCGACTGCTCGTGTCCTCGATCCGAGTAACCAAGTCTAAAAGACTCGCTCCTTCCTGGTGATTTTCTCACCATTCTGGAGGGATGGGGTTACAATTTTTCAGCAGACCCAGGAGAGCCCACTTCCAACTCAACCTGGTTGTCCACAAAATTTGGTGGATGAGTCGGAACTGGTGGCAGCTCGGCGAGCAGGGAACTGGTATCACTGGGTTCAGCAACTTGACTTAAGCTTTTGCTTGCCTCCGAGTGAAGAGAGGACCAGAAATCATCCATGGACTGCTGCCCATCCCATGTGTGTAAGGGAGTACTCTTTCTTTTTTTCCCTTCAATGTGGCGGCCATTTTGGGGCTCTATCTAAATCTTCCATGGCCCCCTGCTGCATTCCGAAATCAATCAGTTCAAGCAGGTCGTCACTGGATTTGCCACAAGGAATGGACATCATCATGGATAACCTCAATTTCTCCCTTCCTTTCCCTGAGCACACAAGCTACACTGCTCAATCCAGAGGCTGTGTTACATTCAGCCCTATGGTCTACTGAATAAATCTTTCCCCCTTTTACTAATGGAGCAACTGGAAAGTACTAGTGTGGAGTACAATTAGTACCTGGTCTGTGTACAACACAACCAACACCCAACGCTATTAACAACTTCTGTTTGTTGTTAACTTACAGCTAGGGTTGTACTAACTGAAAGTGCTAAGCATATCCCACTCCTGACACCAATGAAGTGTTTTCCCAACACTCAAGAGAAGTTCGTTTATATACCTAGCACTTCTGCACTCACACACACACTCTACCTTACCTGGTCAGTCCAGACTCTGGCTTGGGGGTTACGTCAGGATTCATTCCAAGCCCTTCACTGGCATGAACTACCAAGTAAGGTCTGTCACACACAGTCTGCGACGCACTCTGTCCAAGCCGAGCTTGCAGCTTTCCTCAGAGGGTCAAGCAGCTGGTACACTGTCTTTCTGTCAGTGTCCACCTCCGGGCCCAGCAGTGGTACTGTCAGAACCGTCCTAGCCGTTGTGTCAGTCTGCGGCTGTACTGTCGCAGTGCTAGGGCAAAACTGTCTCCTGTTAACTGGAGGCCCAAGCACTGGTCTGTCACTAGTGTTAAGTACTGTCACTGAGGTACGAAGTAGCTCCCTAGCTAACTACAAGTTAGCTAGTCCGCTCTCCTTAAGGCCGAGTGTCGAGCTCCCTAGCTAACTACAAGTTAGCTAGTCCGCTCTCTCCTCAAGGCCCGAGTGTCGCTATTACTAACAGCAAGTTAGCAGAACCCCCACTCTTCAAGCTCCCCTGTCGTACTGCCGGAGTTCGTCTGCTTGTTTACATGAGTGTCAGTGAACACTTCTCACGCGAGGTGCACTTCCGCTGAGCTCGCCTACGTGCGCAGAAACCGTGCATCACTACAGAGTCTTTATGTTTCTACGTCATTGGTAGAGCAGACAGATTTTTGGAGTGAAAAACTAGCAGACGACAGAAAATGAAGGTCGTGTGATGATGTTTGCATAGAAAAAGATACGAACATAAGATCTGCCTCAGAGTCAGGTAGGTGTGGGTCAAGGTGGATTGTATGATGAATAGTTTTAGTACTGGCTGATGTTCTGAGAAAAGCCAGGTGCAGCTTTGCGTGTAATAGAGAATAAATAGGGTTGTAAGCCTCAACTGAACCGTGACTGGGACCGAACGACGTGAAGTCAAGACTGGTTACAATGCTTTTGTCTTGTCGTGCATGTCTGCCCAAGCTTGTGTCAACGCCGTCCCTATAAAACCTACCGACATGGGTTGGCTTCAGTAGCAAAGCGAAATTTAAAAAAAAAAATAAAAGGAAAGAAAAGAAAAGAAACCACTTGAGTGTACGTAGTCACCAGGGTAATAATAATATTGTTTCTAATTTCATCACATAGGAAACAAAACAAAACAAAGCAGCAGCAGCAACAACAACAACAGCAAAACAAAACAAAAAAAGAAAAGAAAGAAAAAGAAGGAAAGAATAAACGAACAAACAAAAAACCCACTAAAAAACCATACACATACGCCAGCCCCACCAATAGGTTGAGTTTAGCGTCCTCACAGCAAGTATTTGTGAGGACAAGTTGTCAGCTGCAGCGACCTATGGCGCGTCGTGTCGCCAGCCCCCAAACAACCAGACATAAGTGTGTGCCACCTGTAAGGCGAAGCAGTGACCGTGTCATTATTGTCCCATTCCAGATATCAGTATGTTCTACCCATGAAGGAAGCAATCGTGACTTTCATCACACTCCATGTGCACCACTCTAACTAAACGTGGCCACAAAGTTCAGAAACTAAACGG
>CM031600.1:63252544-63257544 GCA_018398815.1 Conus ventricosus | reverse complement strand
CTACACCACATCCGCTAAATTTGAGACCGCAATGCGCATGATTTAGAGCTGATGGATAAATGAATTATGACTAAGATGAGAGACTTAATTAGAAGAGGGTCTGGTGGAGAGAGAGAGAGAGAGAGAGGGAGAGAGAGAATCTTCGCATGCTATATACGAGAAATGTATAGCGTCCTATTGGGTTCTTCAGGTGCAGCCTATCGGTTATTGAAACGTTTGCCAGTGTTTGCGTTCAAGACTAGAGGAAACTGTGAAATCCCTGTTGGCCTTTCTTTCTTGCAGAAGATGGCTGATAACGCAGGGTTATTCTACTTCTCTTTTCATCGCTGTCATTTTTTTCTTCTTTTTTTGTGTCTCTGTCTGTTACTTGTTTCACTGTCTCTGTTCGTGTTGTCTTGATGCCTACCTGCCTGCCTGCCTGTCTGTCTGTCTTCTTGTCTGCTTGCCTATCGTCTTTATCTGTCAGTCTGTCTGTCTCCCTCTCTGTGTGTGTGTGTGTGTGTGTGTGTGTGTGGTGTGTGTGTGTGTGTGTGCGTGTGCGTGCGTGTGTGTGTGTGTGTGTGTGTGTGGTGTGTGTGTGTGGTGTGTGTGTGTGTGTGTGTGTGTGTGTGTGTTTGCCTGATTATCTGTCTGGTTGTCTGTTTCTGTCAGTCTCTCTCTGTCAGTCGGTCGGTCTGTCCGTCTGTCTCTGTCTGTCTGTCTCTGCGCCACTGCGCGCGCGCGCGTGCATGTGCGGGGCGTTGTGTGTTGTGTGTGTGTGTGTGGTGTGTGTGTGTGTGTGTACGTGGTCGTGCGTGCGTGCGTTGCGTGCGGGGGCCGTGCGTGCGTGCGTGCGTGCGTGTGTGTGTGTGTGTTGTGTGTGTGTGGGTGTGTGTGTGGTGTGTGTGTGTTGTGTGTGTTGTGTGCACGCGCGCGCGTGTGTGTGTGCTTGTGTGTGTGTGTGTGTGTGTGTGTGTGTGTGTGTGTGTGTGTGTGTGGTGCGTGCGTGCGTGCGTGGGGGGGGGGGGGGGGTGTTGTTTGTGTGTGGTGTGCGTGCGTGTGTGTGTGCTTGTGTTTGTGTGTGCATGTGTGCTTGTGTGTGTGTGTGTGTGTGTGTGTGTGTGTGTGGGGTGTGTGTGTGTGTGTGTGTGTGTGTGTGTGTGTGTGTGCGTGTGTGCGTGAACATGTAAAGTTGATTTTTAAATGTTCATTTCCTATTGTAATTGGAGTAATTTCCAACCATTGATTTTCTTCCACATTTGTTTTACTTTGTGAAGAATGGATGCTCTTTTTTTTATTTATGTAGTCTATGTTGTAATGCTGCATTCGTACCTGTCTTTTATTCGCTTTTACTCTCAAGATTGTGCTTTTAAACACACACGTAACACACACAACACACACACACACACACCACACACACACACACACACACACACACACACACACACACACACCACACACACATTATTTTCTGAGGGGAGTTGTAAACAAGATTTTGTTGCACTTTCCTCACCTTTATTCAACGAACTTCTATCCTTCATTCTTTCTCTCCCTGCCTGCTTTTGTCTCTCTTTGTCTCTCTATCTGTCTGTCTCGCATGTCTGTCTGTTTTTCCCTCCCTCTGTTTCCCTCTACCCCATTCTCTCTCGCTCTCTCTCTCCTCTCTCCCCCTCTCTCTCCTCTTCTCTCTCTCTCTCTCTCTCTCTGAAAAGATACAAAATCTATTTGGAAAGCCATTAATGAACTGTCTGGGGAAAAAATGTACAGCTGTGTTTCGTCTACAACAGATTTATCACCTGAGCTACTCAGCGACTATTTTTCACGATAGCTGAAAAAACAATCATGGTAGATCACAGAGAAAATAATGATTTGTCAATATTGAAAGAGTTTTGTGTGTAGAAAAGTATACGATCTAGAATTTCAATATCTAAGTGTTCACGAAATGTATAGGAAACTGTGCTTATTGAAACAATCTTATTCATGTAGTCTGGACAATATCGACGGTAAGATTCTTAAAATATCAGCACCTATTATATCTGAGCATCTTACATGTATTTACAAACATTTGCATCGATAAGGGTTACTATCCACGAACATTTTAAGAAGCCACAGTACTGCCAGTTCTTAAATCCGGTGATCCAAATGATCCGTCATACGATAGACCAACATCGATTCTGTCTACCATGTCTAAACCTCTCGAAAGACAACTTTAAACGAAATATCCAGTCATACTTTATTGAATATGATTTATGTCATTCAAACCGAAAGCGAATATAGAGAGAAGCACTCCTGTCATAAGGCACTAACAGGTCTAGTTGAGCAGTGGCATTCGAACATTAAAAGTGATCTTTTTCACAGGATTACTTCTTGCTCATTTTGCCAAAGCCTTTGATGTTACTGACCACAATCATCTATTAAAAACTTTCATTATGTGGTCTGTCCAGTGAATTTGTCAACTTTGTATTGTTCTTCATGAATAACAGGAGACAACTGGTTCTGAAAGTTCGGAAACATCGTCTTCAATGCTAGTGAAATACGGAGTTCCTCTAGGATCAGTCCCAGTTCCACTCCTGTTTTTAGTTTATATTAATGATCTATCATTGAAAGTTTCTTCCCCATGCGAACTATTTGCTGAGGATACTACTATACACAATAATGGTTAAAAATGCAAATGATGTGTGCAGTGACATGCAAAACGATATCGACAGGCTTGTTAAATGGTCAGAACTCAATCCTATGGTCCTTAATCTCCTAAAATCCAAATTCATGTCGGTTTCAACACGATGAAAATGTCAAAACATTAAACTAAATTACCACCAGCCGCCGTGGCGAAGTGGTTAGCGTCGCGGACTCCGGCTGGAGGTCGTGGGTTCGAATCCCATCAGAGTCATGTGGGTTTTTCTGCCCCGACCGGCTCCTACCCAGAGTTGAGTTTGCTGCGGACTCAGTTGGGAAGACTGGGACCACACAGTCGAGTTTCATCCACTTAATAGATGCTGTTTCTGAGAGTGTAGCTCAAATTTCCTGACCAACACTGCAGGTGTCTGTATCTCTCGGGCCTGGTTGACGCCGGGATATATTATGAAAGGAAGCGTAGAGTACAACCCTGTCATGTAGTCTCAGACCGAAATGGAAATCCGTAGCATCATCTTAACCATCCTCATTCTCATCGATCAGCATAAAAAAAAGTCTCAAAATTCTGTGTCCCTTCACGCCCTGCTCTCATGGTGACCTCAATGTCGATGTCCTCTCCGCGTCTGTGGTCTTGGTTTGGTTCCGTCTGGGTCACCGGTATCGGCGAGTCCATGGGGGCTGTCGTTGGACGGACGTGGTGGCGCCCTCCGGAGGGAGAGCTCACTCACGCCGGCTCCGCGACTAAGCAATTATTGTCGTCAGTAGGGGCTTACTAGGTGGTGTCCTGCGTATGTTAGATCAGAACAGGCGCCACTGAACACCACCGAAGTGACTCGGCAGCAGTGCAGTGTCTCCTCCGGTGGGTTGCCTCTTGACGGCTTGACATTGACTGCTCCTGTGGATTGCCGGTGCTGGGGCTGCGGCGGGGCCGACCGGGCTGTGGCTGTGGACGGGGCGTCAGAAATGAGCGGCGTGGGTGCACTGCCCAGAGGTTGGGACAGCCTCCCCCAAAAAAACAACAACAACAACAAACAAAACAAAAAACAACAACAAAAAAACAAACCTTAAATTACCAGGCTGAAACTATATGATTAAGTTTTGGTGGAATTGATTCCCAATGAACTCCTTGGCTTCACTATTGATAATGACCAGTCTCGGTCTGGCCATGATTCTACTTTACCCCGGATGGTTTACGAAAAAAAAAAAATTCTGCTCAACAGAATTAAACATTGATTTGATCAGCATACTCGGAAATTATTTTTCCATGCTTAAAATATAATCTGATATTGATTATGCCTCAACTTGCTGTGACTCGGCCAGTCAAAACTGTTTAAAACCACGGGAACGCCTGTAAAGACGTTTTCTTAAGCTTACACTACTCAAATCTTCTTCTGTATGCGTTACTGACCATAAAGAACAAATATATCTTCCCATTTAACGTGAAACGTTGTTTTGATAAAGTTTTCTTTTATGTAAAAAAAATAATAACGTGGATCTGTCATTGAGTTTTGTTGGATTCCTTCACACTGCGAGTTACCGCCCACTAAATGGGCGGACCAAACAGCAAAAGAGTGCAATGAACTGCGAGTTACCGCCCACTAAATGGGCGGACCAAACAGCAAAAAGAGTGCAATGAACTGCGAGTTACCGCCCACTAAATGGGCGGACCAAACAGCAAAAAGAGTGCAATGAACTGCGAGTTACCGCCCACTAAATGGGCGGACCAAACAGCAAAAGAGTGCAATGAACTGCGAGTTACCGCCCACTAAATGGGCGGACCAAACAGCAAAAGAGTGCAATGAACTGCGAGTTACCGCCCACTAAATGGGCGGACCAAACAGCAAAAAGAGTGCAATGAACAAAAGCAATCCGATTAAAATACAGTTCCCGTTATTTTTGCTGAAAAGTGGTTGCCTTTGGAAAAGATCCATTGGAATTTGATAGAAATTTAAGGATTGGCCTAACCTTTTGATAGAAATGGAGAGAGAGAAAAAAAAGCAATAGATTTATGGTTTGTCGTGTCAAAGAAAACTGTCATCAGAAATAGACAGTTGTGGTTCCGGTTTAGACTCGATGCTTTTTGAACCAAATTTAGTTGTAATGTGACTTGTGTCTGTGATGATCAGCTTTCACTTATTCACGCTGTTTTACATTGTCCACAGGTTTAACAGCATTTGCTGCCTGTACTGCGTTCAGACATTGAGCGATCTGGACCATCACTTGAACAGGTGCTGTCAAATCATGCACTGGTTCAGAGCCACACCGGACGTTTAATATGACATTTCTCTCCAGTTTGGCAAGTGATGCTGCTGTCAGTTTTTGTTAAGTTTTTGCCCTTTTCAAGAGAGAGAGAGAGAGAGAGAGAGAGAGAGAGAGAGAGAGAGAGA
>CM031600.1:63237544-63250044 GCA_018398815.1 Conus ventricosus | reverse complement strand
AACGGCATTTATTTAAAAAAAAAAAAGAAAAAAAAAAGGAGCGCGTAACAACGAAACACTTTCAACCACGTCTGGAAAAGTTGATGACATTTGAATTTAAAATGCTTTGAATACGTAAAGCAAATTCATTTAGACATGAACACTATCATAACAAATGATATATGTACTACCAAGAAAGAAAGTTCTAATTATCGATTGCGTTCGAATATACCTAAATCTAAAAGTGCTTTACATAAAAACACACACCCAAAACAAACTTATTTTAGCAGTATTAGCAAAAGTTGACTATTTCTGCATTTCTAAAGGCTGTCAATAGGCTAACAGCTACGAAACCATTATATCATCACTAGAAATTGGGACTATATACTGACTGAAACCAATTTATTGTCAGATTTAACTCAAAGTTGTACTGGCAATATCTGCTGTCGTTGGTAGTTTTCAACATTTATATATGACTATAATTATACATACTTACACATTAACATATACAAATGTCTTATAGGTTGCTAAGCATCGCTCAAGAATGTTGAGTGCAGAAAGTAGGCAATAGATCCGAAGAGAATAGTGATAAAATCCGCACCTAAACATTTTCAGTCCACACCTGTTCATTCTCCGAGTTTTTGAGTTCGAGAGAGAGACAGGGAGCTGTAAACAAGTACATACTGTACTGGACTTAACATGACACTGAAAACTGAAAGATGAGATGGATGCAGATAGCTGTGGACGTGTGGGTCACGCATACCCATAGACAAGCGCGTTGCGCGTACTCTCACTCTCCTCTCTCTCTTCTCTTCCTCTCGCTCTCTCCTCTCTCCCCTCTCTTCTCTCTCTCTCCTTCTCTCTCTCACTCACACCACCCACACACACACACACACCACACACAACACTCCCCAACACAAACAACACACACACACTTCTTTACACGCGCAAATACACTTTGCGTAATTATTTGTTGCTGCAGTCTTTCCTTTGCTGCTTTTGTTTCCTTTGTCGAAAAAGCTACGGGATGAAAGTGTCAGCACACCAAACAGCGAACATCAACAAACCCAGACGCCATTGTATTAAACTTAAAAAACAAACAAACAAACTAACAAAAAACCCCATTAAAATCAGCAAGAGAATGTCCATCAGTAAATGAACACACAGATATGCATGTGGTATGTGAAGGAAAGAAGTAGGGTTTACAAAGTGGGGAAAAAACGGGAGGATAGGAACCCCACTTATTAAAAAAAAAAAAGCTGTGGAGGTGTACACATCATTGAAACTGGGAGGTGGATCGAAACTAGTCTCTTTGTTACCTTAAACCCTCCCTTCCAGTTTACCTTTAGTCTTTATCTTTTCTGTCAAATCTCTTTCAGTCGTCTCTTTGTTATATAATAGTGTTCAGTTTTTTATTCATATCACTATGTCTACTGCCCATACTCCCATGAACTCCTCCCCTTCGTCCTCCACTTACATTTTCGATTTTTTCCCCCCGTATATCTGACTCATTATTCTTTTATGTCCACCCGTACTTTATGTCCCCCCCGTCTCTATTTTGTGTAATACAGCAGTTGATTAAAGCGTGAAATGATAGGAAGATTGAATATTGTTCACTTCACATTAGCCTTCCCCTATGGTGGTATAACTTTTGTCTGTCTCGTTCTGTCTGTCTGTTCTGTCTGTCTCTTCCAGTCCTCCTTTATCTGCATACTGGTCAGATTCTTCGTCTTGTCTAACCCCCATACCTCACCCCCTCACCCCCCCCCCCCTCCTTAAAAGTCCAGTCGATTCCCCCCTTATCCCATGTATTTCCCTTGTTCAGACTGCAGTTTATTTGTTTACTCTTCACTTTCTATAGCACACCCCCTTCTCCTCCCCCACCCCGCCCCCGTCTCCTTCTATGATTTTCTTTCTCATCCGCTCTTTTTAAAGGTTCTTTCAAAATTTTGCTGTTCAAAAATAATTTGATATTGTTATCCATTTAAATGATTTGTTACTTGGGTTATGTGACGGATTAATCGACTCTCGGATTTCCGTTCCTCTTTACCTTTTCGTCTATTTATTTCCAGCCATTTATTCTCTTGAGGTTCACTATTCTCTCTCTCTTCTCTCTCTCTCTCTCTCTCTCTCTCTCTCTCTCTCTCTCTTCTCTCTTCTCTCTCTCTCTTCTCTCTTTCTCTCCTGAAATATGGGGATTAGATAAAGCAGTTGTTAGTATTAAAAAGGGTTTCCACTTATCTGCAATGAAGAAATGTTTATGGGTACAGCTTAAACGCTGAATGATTTGTATTGTATACGGAGAGACAGGACGCACCTGTTTACGCAAACACGTCTTTTCAGTGCATTACATTTTGGCTTAAGATTTACGTATGGATGGAAATAGACTGCCTGAGAATCTTACGAGATGCTAAATGTGGCTACAATACACGTGTTTCAAGGATACGTGAAACATTATATCCGAACGGAATTGGAATGGTATGGCTAAACCAAGGGGTTGAAAATGTCAATGCATTTTTGCATGAATTTCGCCAAAGGCTGACTGATTGCCGATGGCAAAACTGGAAAGAACATACCCAAGAAAGTGACCGGTTTCTTTGTATAGAACATTCAAATCACCCAGACGCTGTGAAAGGTATATTTTGCATTGACGTCGACGACATATCAAATGCTACATAACAAAATTTGGATTCGGATTAAAAGACATTGTATTACATCGGGACCGGTTTAATCAGGTATCAACTAAATCTGTGACATGCGCTTTGTGCAGAGATGCAAAAGAAGTTTGAAGTACACATCTTGTTTTGCTGCCGAAAGTCTCTGTGATCTTCGCAAGATATGTTCGACAAAAATTTGATGCAAATCCGTGTCCATTCAGTGTAGCTTACTGATGGCTACAAACAAAATATGCTGAAGATGGTATGCATGGATATGACATTTAAAGGCGTGCGACTCTCTCCCCTCTCTCTCTCTCTCTCTCTCTTCTTCTCTCTGTATATATATTTGTATAATATTTATATTATGTATATTATAAGTATATATAAATGCATTAAAGAAGAACAACAAAAAAACCATCCAACCATCGTTAGTATCTTGGAGGAAGCTTATATAGGTAAGGGAAAATTTGCTTTAGATAATAATTGAGTACAGGACATCCATCTTTGAAAATGCTTTTATTTAAAGAAAAAAAAAATCAGCTACTTCAGTATAGTTGACAGTTACATCTTCATTTTATTTTTGATCGACCTACGATTTATGACAACATCATTAGAGGTTGTGACATGTTGATATAGAAAAGCTTTACTTATAAACCACGAAAGCATTCAATGGGCATCGGGGAGAGTTTGAGGACATCGTTCAATCAATTTCAAAGAAGAGAGCAACCTCCGTGTTTTGTACCCCAAATTGTCATAATCAAACCAAATGGTAGTGTCTTAGAAATAAAACCATTCTTTTTGTTTGTTTCAGACAAAGAGGGTGCTACAAAAAGGAGATTACCCCATACCATGTCATGCCCCCCCTCTCACCATGCCATTCTTTCGGTAAGGGGAAAGACCGACACAAGCAGACTCTCAGAGGTTCCTATATAAACCACACACACAGACACATTCTCTCTCTCTCTCTCTCTCTCTCTTTTCTCTTCTCTGCCAACCCTACAAACACACACATTCGTGCGCGCAAAACACACAACATATGACATGAACACGCGTGCGCGCGCGCACGGCACGCACCAATGCACCACGCGCGCGCACACACACACACACACACACGCACAGGAAACAATCTTTTGCAAACACAGTAAAATTACGTGAAAATTTAGTGTTCAACATGTTTAAAAATTTCCCATTATTTTTCAGCCAGTGGCGTGGCAGTGGAAATATTGTAATTTTTCGCGATTTTTTTTTCTACAGTAACAGTTTCATTTCCAATCATTGAAGTTTCTTCTGGGGGGAAAATTGTTTGCGATGGGCCTTTCAAAACAAATTATATACCCCCCCCCCCCCCCCCCCTGCCCCTGGAAATCCTGCCACCGGCAATTTTCCTTTTCTGTCACTTTCCCTTTTGGGTGCCTTTCTTTTTATGCGGTCTTTATCCACTCCATGCCTGTTTTTGTTTATTGTTTGCTTCTCTGTCTTTGATTGGGTCTTTGAAGTTTTGTGTTTTGTGTGTGTGTGTGTTGTGGAAAAATTCGTGATGTTTGCTTTCTTTTTCTTGTAATTTGACGACTGGGAAGTGAGATCACACATCTCTGCCAGTGTGAGCTCTTGCTCATGAGCATGTCGTTGGCTCATATAGTCTTCTGTGTCTTTTTTGCGTGACCGCTATGCTTATTTTAATTATCATATTATTATTTTATTATCAATATTCATTATATTATCATCTTCATCGTTTTCTTGATCTTTTAAAATTTGATGTGTAAAAATTAGGCGAAATCTGTCGCCTCATGTCACCTACTTTTATCAGCGTAGGGTAAAGGCTTAATTACCGTACTAATAAATTTAATACCTATCATTTATGAAATTTTGTTTATTTTCCACCCCCCCAAAAAAAAAAAGAAAAAAAAAAAAAGTTCTTTTTTCCTAATGAGTGAGCCCTCAGGAATGCCGTGTGGTCGGTAGCCTACAATATTATATGTTACAGAGTTTCACCAGGAGGCGCAGACATCTGCAAGTTTGACGAAACCCGGGATTGCTCCTGATCCGATTTCCACCACTGCCCTTCACTGGAAAACTAGCAGGTTCGTGATTTTGGGCCGTTCCTATTCCTTAAGTTCGCTAACATTGGCTCTGTAAACTTTGTTTATACTGCGACAGACAAAAGTAAACAAAATAAGGATTTGGCGGGGATGTAATCCCCAGAAACAAAAACTGGTACCCAGCTTCACTGAGTATGAGTTTTAAGCGACAAAACGTGTTTGTCGTCGATGAAGGAGTAAGCAGAGCGCCATGATCCACGCAAATGTTTCACTTGGTACATTGAGCACGTGATGACGCAAAATGGTCATTTTGGGCGGAGAATGCATTGGAATAAGAAGAGAGTGTTTTTCTCTCTTTTGTGTGTTGTGTGTGGGTTGTGTGAGAAGAGAGAGGGAGAGGAGAGAGAGATTTTATCATACTCGTGTGTTTCCCTGTTTGGTTCAGTAGTTAGAGCACCAGAACTGTTAAACCTTTGACAGTCGAATTCAGGCTGGCGCGCCAAGCGCTCATTTTCGTTTTCATATGAATGGGAATCATCAGTTGCCAGACGCAGTGTACTATGGGTAAAGGTCATTAGTACGCTAAGCGTGAATCGGGTTCAAGCAAAAAATTTCATTGTGCAGACTCTCGGGAATTTTTTTTTTTTTTTTAGTGTGGGGTGTTGTGTGTGTGCAAAGAAAGGGTATTCGCCAAAAGGAGGTCCTAATGCCCCCATCATGACGATTTTCCCCGCAAAAAAGTAACGATTTTTTTTGTAACAAACGTTAAAATAGTTTTAAAAATGGAAAATTTTGAGGGATCGATGCGCAAAATGTAACAAAAAGATATGGGGGTTTTAAAATTCTCCGAGAAAATATAAGAGTTACATTTTTTTTGTTGTTAATTTTCACTGTTCACGTTCTCGTGACGAAAATTCCGTTTTATTGGAAGGTTGCGTTTTTCCCCCACCCCTTCGCTGTCAAAGAAAAACAGAAACAACCAACCAACCAAAAAAAACAGTCTGTGTTGAATAGACCAAAGATGTAAAAGGACAGGATCAATATCCCCGCCCTTGTTATTTGGGGTCCTATTGCTCCATTGCTCCTGTTGTCTGATTGGTTCTGTACTCCTCCCGTTTACGGGGTTTGGGGTCTGTTCCCCATTCTTTTGACGTGAGAGGTTAAAAAGGTCAAAATTTTTAAAAAACCTTTTTGGGGGTTTTGAGCATGGACCCAAAAACGAAGTGAAGGAGTAGGCCAACCCCCTTTTAAAGTAGGAACAAACATGGTGGCACAAGGATGTTGAATGGCAGTCCAGCCAAACCTAATTCTCTGTCAAAGGTTGTTAGACACCTGCGCTAGGGACGGGGCTTTTGACAATGGGGAAAACTGGAAAAAGCTTACGTTAAAAAAAAATTTTCCCCTCTCTTCGAATTTTTTTATAGACGATGTTTGGAAAGTTTGCGACGCTACGTGTGAAAAAAAATTGCACAGACTGCCGAATGCAGGGCAATCCACCGCTCATGGTTTATCATTTCTTTTGAGGTTAATCAGATGAGAAACATGTACATACACAAAAACAAGATAAGCGACTTTTTTTTTCAATAAGGTCAAAAAACGACAGTTTCTTTTTCCCCCCCGAAGATTTTTCAGCCCCCAATTCATGAAAACGTGGAGATGACCTTTTTTTCCCCCCCCCCCCCCCCCCTCACAACCCCCCCCCCCCCCTCTCCGTTCCCCCGCGATATCACACGTATTACCCGCTCATGCTCCCTGTCATTTTCTGCCCCATGCGTGAAGGACCCGACCCCTAAGGGCCAAAGACCGAATTGGGATGATCGGTATAGACAACCCCTGACAGCAAGCACACCGGGTTTAACAAGCCTGCAGTTATACTTTGCAGTAACGGGGAAATCCCCCCCCCCCCCCACCCCACCCCACCCCCCCCCCTCCCTGCTCCTTCCAAACCTTCCCCAACGCCCCCCCCCGAACCAAAAAAAAAAAGTGAAAAAAAACGTTAAAAATGGAATAAATAAAAAATGAAACTGACTTTTGCAAAAAAACCCCTATAAGATTTGTACTATTGTAAGAAAGACACGTGGTGTGAAAAATTTTTTTATAATCCCGTCCCTAGTGCCCAAATTAATGGAAGCTGAAGGAAGGAGAGAGGGGGGGGGGGGGGAGAAGACAGAAAGGAGGCGACGACAGACAAGAGAGAGAGAGGAGGAGAGAGGAGGGGGAGGAGAGAGAGAGGGGAGAAATGTGTGTGTCAAGGAGCGTGAAACCTCTCAAAAGGCTTTAGACGTTGGAGAAAAAGGGACAGTGACGTGGATACAAATAAGTAATTGACCAATTAAAGGGTACTTACCCCCGCCCGGGCCCGAAGTGGTCGATGACAAAAAAACCTAGGAGAGGTTCGGCCCGCCCAGGGGCAAAAGGGGGGAAGGGGTTGTAACCACTACGCTGGGGGCCCCAAGTGAGTGCAAAAAGGGGGTCGCTGGGTTCTGTGTAAACAGTCAGTGAAGAGCGGGGGGGCCTTTGGGATTTTTTTCAGGGGTATTGCCGGAGTCACTGGTTGGTTTTTTTGTCGGCTAGGAATGCGTGTGGAGTTGTAGAAACCCCCCTTAAGATTTTTTTTTACGTGTTAACTGACCCCCGAATCGGGGGAATGTCGTGCCCTTGGGGGCTAAGAGTGTGTTGCAAATAAATTGGGTAGGGGTGGGGAAAAAGCGATGTGTGGGGAATGTGCGAGGGAGATTCGGGTATTTGTGAACTGGGGGCTTGAGAAGCACGGGGGACAAGGCAGGGCCCCCAAAGGGGGAAAATCCTTTGTTTCCCCCCCTATATAAACTGGGGGAGAACAACGTGTCGAAGAACAACCCAGGAGAAGAAGAGGGGAGAAGGGGGGAAGGGGGGAGAGAGAGAGAGGAGAGGGTGAGGGACAGAGAAAGGGTCAAAGGAAAAAACGGGGTTGGGGATAAAGGCAGAAAGTTTTTGGGTTAAAGACAAGCTGGAAGAGAAGGAAACTAAGGTGAAGCCCAGAGGTGGGTGAAGACGACCTAAATTTAAACCCCAGAGGGGGGGAAAAAGACGAAAAAAAGAGTTCGACGTCGGACCCCCAGGAGACGACCACGAAGCCCAGCCTGAAGCCGGAGCCAGAAAACCAAAGGGGCATCACCAAAAGCAGGTGAAAAAAGACGTGAAGAGATTTTTTTTTAAGAACGTGGTGTGGTGTGAAAGCGTGGTTGTGTGTGTGAAAACTGGCCCGGTAAGAATCATTTATTATAAACCCCGGGTTAGGAATATTGATCTTTATGTGTTTATTTATTTATTTTGGGGTGTTGATTTTTATGTTTTTTGGATTAGGAAGTATTGATCTTTAATGTGTTTATTTTTTTCATTGTGTGTGATTTTGTTCATGATTAAATTTTAAAAAGCTAGAAATTGTATTTCTTGTTTCGCGTGTTAGGAAAAAAACGAATGCGTGAAAACCCCTTTCAGGGAGGGAATGTTTGGTGGGTGTGAGTGTGCTATGCTGTAGGTGCAAAGATAAAACCCTTTGGGGTGTTTAAACTAATAATAAAACATCAACTTAGTGCACTTAAGCTCCTCACGATTTTCCCCCCCCTGGGAAAAGGGCGAGCCTGCCCGGGTTGCATGGCCAAATTAGTTTCGGGGGAAAAAAAGGAGTACAGGTAGTACTGGGGCGAAGGTCCCCTAAAAGGGATTTTTTTTAGTCTTCTATTATTCCTTAGTTTTTTGAGTGTTGGATTGTCTTGTGGTTTGAGGGTGGTTGTATTAAACAAAAAGGGCGTTTAGGAAAAGAAAAAACGGGGGTTCTAGTTTAAAATCTCACGAAGCTGTGGGTTTTAAAATTTAAGGCTCCTTTTGTTTGGAAAACTCCCCCTGGTAGTGTCTCGTAGTTTAGTAAAAAGTTTACTGACTTTTTCCGGGTTATAAGCGAACTGTTTTAGTGGTGCTTTAAAAAATTAAAAAAAGAAATGGTGAAAAAAGTTTTTTCTCCCCTTGAAAATGATGGTTTAGGGGAAACGGGGTAACAGGGGATGTCTGCGTGATTATTGAAAAATCCAGAAGCTGGGAGGAAAGGGTTGAAAAAGGGGAAATTTTAAAGGAACGTTAGAGGCGAAAATGCGCATCAAAGGGTAAAGCAGACGCGGTGTATAGCGGGCCGAGAAAAAGGCATGCGAAGGGCTAGGCAAGCAGAGAGTGGTGCCAAGAAAGCAGATGCGAGGGCAGCTGCAGAGTAAAGCAGATGCGGGGGCGAGAGCAGAAGCAGAATCGGAGTTTTTAGCCAAAAAAATTGGTGGGAAAGAATAAAGTCTAAAAATCGCAGTGAAATAAAACCCCATTCTGAGTCGTAGGCCGCGGGAAAAGTTGCGCACCTAGACTTTAATCCCACTGTTCAGAGAAAAAACGATTCAATCGACGCCTATTAGGGGTTTGAACGGTTGCCGACAGGGGGCGGGCCCAAAGATAACGGCGATAACCTGTCGGCCTTGTTGCAGGTCGTGCGTTACCCCTTTTTCCCCCCTTTCCCCAAAGGTGATCAAGTATTTTGAAAAGGGTAAAACAAGCAGTAAAAAGGCATATATTTGATGAAAAAGGGTTTTAGGCGAAAGTTTCCGGGGCGAGAATCGAACAGGGGGAGACATACACTCAGTTGGAGTTAGAGGGACCACTATTTCCAAGGGGTAGAATGGGGAGGGGGGACAGTGATTTTGAAGGCCTAAAGACAGGTGTAAAGGAACAGTACTTGGGGTTTGGGGAGGGGGCCTTTCCCATCCACATCAAGGAAAAAGGGCAACCACAATAGCTGAGGTACTTCAGACGCAGGACTTACGGGAAGCGGGGCGTTTTTTACCTGAACAAGGGAACCCGGGAAAGAAATTTCAAGGGGATAGCGGGCTAGCACTACTCACGAATGGTCGCAGTACACACCCTAGGCCCCCAGGGCCACGTGAGAAAACAAGGGGAAAACAAAAGCCACGGGCTAGGAATGGGCGACCTGTTTTTGTGCAATAAACAGGGCATTGGCTAGGGATTGTATATTTAAGCACGAAAGTGCAGAAATGAGGATGGCCAAGAGAGGGCGTGTTTTTTTGCGGATTTGTGCTGTGTGTTCACCGTTTCGGCGAAAACAGGAGTCACAAGGCAGAGGGGGGGAAAATGGGGTTAATGTCTTTTAGAGATTTGGGTGACGGTGTCATGGTGAAGGAGTCCTGGTTAAAAAGGGGACAATTCACGGAAAAACACGAGGTGTAGAAAAATAAAAGAACAGTAGCAGAATTCAAAAGGGCACTGGTGTTATTGTACACCTTTTATAGGGGAAAGTGTACAGGCTTTGGTGTTCCGAGCCGCCGTGTTTTGGTAATGGGAAAATCCCAGGACCCGGGGGTAGGGGAACCCGCCCGGGGATTTCGTTTTTGAACGGGGTAAAGGAATACGTGGGAAAAGGTGTCATGAGCCTAGCACCCCTTTGGGGGCAGAACAAAAGGGGATCACTCGTCAGAAAAGTTTTGGGGTTTTGTCATACAGGCAGAAGAAACGTTTTAAAGGGAAAGGGGAAATCGGTTTTGGATAAAGGGAGGGGGTATTGACGAACGTTACTCCTGATTTTCGGGAAGACAAAACAAACGTTTTGTGCTATAAAGCGCAGAAAGGGGGATGTCAGAAAAACTGTGACGTCAGCTGGGCCTCTCGAAGAAGGCCCACAAAAGGCAGTGACGCAGGTCTACGGCCCCGGTACCTTGGCGAGTAGGCGTTTCTGTTACAATGCAGAATGCGCGGGGTGGCAAGGTGTGTGTACGAAAAGGGGATCGAGGTTTACCCAAAAAGTTGGCCAAAAAAAAATGGGCGGAGAATAGGTGTGGGGCGGTGTCTTTTGCAGTGCGCGGTGCGTGACGGGTAGTTTTTCGGCCATGTTATGAAGAGAAGGGGAGAATTCCCGTGAAAAATAATGGTTATAGGCCACGACTTGGCTGGGGGATTTCAATTTATGTTATATTTGCTTTGTGTGTGTTTGTATTGATTTTTCTCTTAAATTTTTTTTGCAAGCAAAAACTTGCGTGCGTTTCTGGGGTAAAGTAGGTTTTTAAGGCGATATTAGCATGGTTTTAAAAGGGGAAAATTTTGAGTTTCATCCCTTGAATTTAAGTTTTAGCCAATGCAGGCTTGTCTTCGGTGGGGGGGAATTTTTCAAGGGGCGGAAACCTCAAAAGGCATTAGACGTTTGGGGACAAAGGGCATGTACGTGGATACAAAAAAGTAAAAGACCAATTAACCGGGTACGTTTCCCCCCAACGGCCGAATGGTCAGTGCAAAAAACACCTGGAGGAGTTGACCCGCCCGTGGCGAAAGGGAAAGGGTTTTAAATACGCCTCGGGGCCCCAGTGAGTGCTAAAGCTGGGCGCTGAGGTTTTGTGTAAAAAAGTCAGTGAAGGAGGGGGCCTTTGGGTTTTTCAGTTTGGGATTGCCGGAGTCACTGTGTTGGTTTATGTCAGGCTGCTGAAGCGTTGGGGGGGTTTTAGAAAAACCCCTTAAAATAATTACTGTGTTAAAAGAAGAAGTCGGGGGAATGTTCGATGTCCATCTGGGGCTAGAGTGTTTTTTGCTAATCAATTAGGGGGGGTGTGTTAAATGCTGATGGTTTTTGGGAATTTTGCGAGTGGAGTTCAGGGTATTGTGAATAGGGGCTTGAAACGCGTGGGCAAAACATGGCCGAAGGGGAAACCTTTGTTTCCCCCCCTTATAAATGAGGGAGAACAAAGTTCGAAGAACAACACCCGGGAGAGGAGAGAGAGAAGGCGGGGGAGAGAGAGGGAAAAGGAGGGGGTGAGAGGCAGAGAAAGGGTCGAGAGAAACGTGGGCTGGGGATAGAAGAGACAGCTAGTCTTTTGGGAAAAAAAAGCTGGAAGAGAGGGGAATAGTGTGAACCCAGAGGGGGGGTGAAACAGACAAACTGAATTTGAACCCCGAGGTGGGTGAAAAAGACGAAAAGAAAAGTTCGACGTCGGATCCCCGAACGACCCGAAAACCCAGTCTGAAGCCCGGAGCAGTAAACAAGGGTTTACATCAAGCAGTGTGAAGAAGCTGGAGATTTTTTTTCAGAACTGTGGTGTGGGGTGAAAAAGTGGTTTTTGTTGAAAACCCGGCCCGGGAAGAAGCATTTTATTATAAACCCGGGGGTTGGAAGTATTGATCTTTATGTGTTGATTTTTTATTGTGTGTGATTGATTTTCAGATTAATTGGATTAGGAAGTTTTTATTTTTTTAATGTGTTGATTTATTATTGGGGTGATTTATTTCATATTTTATAAGTAGCATAGAAATTTTATTTTTTGTTCTCAGTCGGTTGGGAAAAAACGAAGCGTGCACCATTCCCAGAGAGAGGTAATGTTTTTGGGGGGTGCATGGTGTGCATATGCGTGTATGGGCAAAAAATACCTTGGTGTGTTTAAACCTGACTAATAATAATCAATTGTGCACTTAAGGGAATCCCCTCACGATTTCCCCCCTCCTGGCGTGTGTGTTGAGGGGAAGAGAGAGAGAGAGGAGAGAGAGAGGAGAGAAAAGAGGAGGAAGGGAGAAGATTAGTGGCCCTGGCCCAAACAGATAAACAGAAATAAATATATATTTTATTTTATAAATATAATATTTATATATATATATATTTAAAAAATTTGTGAATGTGTGATCAGAGGAAAGGCAGCAAGAAGAAGAATATAGGAAAAGTCATGCGTTTGAATAGTTAAAATGAAAGGACTGATGAAACGAACAATTGGGCATGCAAGACAACACACACCCACACAACAACACCCAAACCCCA